>OY037017.1:22520088-23180784 GCA_955831195.1 Pilophorus perplexus
GCCTCATGGGCTGACCATTGTTGGACAGCTCACCAGTCACCTGAGGACAATAACGTGATAAATTGTAACGCACAATAAAATGGCCAATCGATTGAGAATGACTCGCAAAATACCTGAACAACGACGCCGTTTCCGAGGGTAGCCTGAGAGTCAACCTGAGTAATCTTAGCATGGCAGTCCCGGAAGTTGAGTTCCTGGATGCGCTGATGGATCTGGCGCTGCCCAACCACAGTCACAGTCTCCCTGTTGTTAGAGTCTGGCTCGCCGTGGATGAAAGAGGAGCTGTTGTTGTAGAACCTACAACCAAACACGGTGAGTCTTTCTCAACAACTTACAACACTACGAATCGCAAAATGTTGAAATATCGTACCTATGAAGGTGAGCCGGCGCCTCGTTCAGTAGAGTGTAATACTGGCGGACGAACTCTCGTCCGACACACTGCGGGCTCAGCACAGTTGGCGCCTGTGGTTGTTGATCCACCATCACCATGTTTGCTACTTAAACTTTCTAACCAAGTAGAGTCAAGTTCTATTTAACTCAACAAGAATCCTACCAGCACATTGACCTGAAACAAGCATGAGGAGATCAAAATATGCCGTCTCTGATGAAATACGGATTACCAAATTTTGGAGTCAGTAAGATCCAAGATTATGGCGCAGTTAGAGGCATGTAAAGTCAACCGTTTAAAACTATTAATTCTATAGAATTGGACAGTGAAAAGAACGAGAGCACCGAAACCGAGTAACGAGAGCCACCGAAGTAGTTTACAGCTCTTTTATTTACTGGCCACAAAATGCCAAGATAATTATTATCATTCATTCGTTCTAAGGGTTGCTATAATACAGGAAATGTCCCACGCGATACCAATAACCACGTTCGCTAAGATAGCGTTCCCAGAATGATCGGATTTCACCGTGGGGATCTATGGGGCTTTCATGGGGCTATAAATGAGACTTTTGAAGGTTCACAGGTCAAATGAGATGCCGTTTTCCAGGTAATTTTGGACGCATAATCCATATTTCGAGGTCCCACATCTGTCAAAACATTGTATTGATTTTTTCCCAAATTGGGTAGACGACTCCGATCGGCTTCAAAATTTGAGATTATCTGTTTCAAGAGGTCTAGATTCCAAAACCGGAATGTCCGTCCACCGTCCGGGCCGTTTTAGGCGGTAGGAATTTTTTAAATATCGGAAATTTTGAAAAAATACTATAATGGGATCGAGTTAGGTGTCGTTTTCGAAGTATTTTTGGACGTAAAATCCATTTCTGGGGGTCCCGGAACGATGCGATCACTGTGGCGATCTATAGGGCTTTCATGGGGCTACAAATGATTTGTGAAGGATCCCAGGAAGTCAAATATTATTCGAGTAAAAAACAACGAATTTTTGGAAGAAAATTTTTTTTATTGACAGATTTAAATTTATGCACAAGTAACCTACATCAAAGAATAATAAAACCTTGTGTAAAATTTGCAGCGTTTTAACGCGATTTTCGGCCATTTAAAGTTTGTTCCTGAGATCTCACTCTCTTGACATCTATGTAGGTTATCTCTCTTTCACGAATAGCCCCCGTTTTCGAAAATCTAGGAAGTTACCACTAAACTGTCATGATTATTTCTATAATCCGTTGTTTTATTTTTTATTTTATTTTTCTGAGGAACACGAAAATAAGTTGGAAATGGAAAACGATCTAGAGGAAGATATGGACGAATTTATTCGAAAACTTGCCTCAGAGGGCACCTGTTCAAGTTTAAAAAAGTGTATTCTAATTAATACACTTGAACATTATTTTGTACCTGACGGGTGTTCGTTGATTGTATTAATATACATTGAACACTTGAAATTATTTTGTACCTGATGGGTGTTCGTTGATTGTTCTAAATACCTAATTAATGCATTCCGTTCGAAATGTAGATTGTATTTTCTAAGAACCCAATTTAGCTAAATTTGGTGAATAAAGTGAGCCGTAGATTTAATCTATCCAAGTTATGGCGCACTTTTGTTAAAGTGAACACCACGAATCGAATGAAACCATCCTTCTGAGATTGAAGTTTTCGTATTTTGTAACGCTGAATCGAATGAGACCAGCCACAAGTCGGTAGGACTAACTTTCCCGGAGTTATGATAACATCTATCAGCCCGACAAACTTGCCGTTCCATGCGATTAAGCGTAAAAAATACGCAGACGTAGGAAGCCATAATCGACCAAATCGCTCAAGAAACGCTTGTAAGGCAAAAAACGTGGAAATCGGCAAAAGTTGTTTGGCTCTCCTGAAAAGTAGTGATTTGGACGGAAGTCACCGTCGATTTTACTAACGATACCTATATTGCGCGCTTCTTCCATTAAAAAAAAAGAAAAAAAAGAAAAGACAAAACAAAAGTGGCTAATTATCAAGGAGTGAGTTAAGTAGCTAAAGCCGTGAATCACAGATTGCAAATCGATGACTGCTGACGTGACGAAGATTGAGTAGGTACCTACCACCTACCAAGATTTCACATTACGATGAAACCCGTTTAGAAGCAACGAATGAGTCTCCCTATCACCATAAAAGGCAACAGAAAGAACGTGTGGATCGAAAAAAAAAAAATTTCCCCCGCAACAGAAAAACTTGGCCGTAAACGGTATCTTCCAAAGAGTCTAATATTATGAAAATGGGTTTTTTTTTTGGTTCCAAGTTCATGCACGGAAACCTTGACTCGGTGACACAGTTTTACTAGAGACAAACATCCAGGGCTGGGGAGATGGAGCAAGGATACGGGTGAAGCCCCAAACAAAGGAAGGCATCGACGGAGATTACAAAACCCCCGAGACAAATGGTTCAACTTTTGCGGAAAAAAAAGGTTGAACGTGATAAAGGCGGGTTGCAATCGTCAACGTAACACTATAAGTGTACGAAAGTTGACGATGTCGAAGTATTTGAGGATGAAACTAAGGGACGATGGTTTGCCAAAAATGGTAAAAAAAAGAAGTTCACGAGTCGGGAAGGAGGCAGCATGGCCGCGGGACCGGGTGGAACAAAGAGGGGTGCGAAAAATGCTGAGGTTGACCGATTATGTACACATTAACGAACAACGTATTAGTCCCGCCAAGGAGCAAAATCAATCTAAATTAATACCAAAACTTAAAAAAGTCGCTAAGGCTCCAGAAAAACCGCTGCCAACGTTCAATAGCGTGATGCGGAGAAGCGGAAATATTGCACCTGGAGATTATCACGGTACTTACGGGCCTTCCTCGGGCTTGTAGTTGAACCTCGACTGATGACGGGGGTGAGCCGAATTGTTGACTGGACGATTTTGCAATGTCCGGACAACGACGGGGAAGAAAATTCAAAATTGAACAACAAAAACGAGCGGCAATAAAGTAAGCCAAACTTTCAGTGCTCAGCGAGAGCAAGAGGGAACGAACTTGGATTCGAAGAAAAAGAACATGGACCAAGCAGTGCGCATGACTGTGCGCCATGGTTATTCTTCTTCCATTTCAAATTTCGTCGCTTCTCTGATTTTGGAATTTCCCCATGTCATTTCCAGGAGCTCTACATTAGGTGAACATTTAAATTCCTGATTTCGTGTCTAATAATTAAAAGCTAAATAATCCGATGACTTTTAAATGAAGTTTTGGGTATAACTTCTCTTCGCAAACTGAAAGGATTTGGTGACATTGTGCCAAAGTCAGCATTTCTTGATCCAAACAATTTTTATTCGTTTTATTCTTGAGGAAAAATCACAAACGAGTTTGTTCTCATGAGAAAATTTGAAAAATTGTCCACCTAAGCATTCTTCCTTGGAATTTAACGGAATTTAATGGAATTACCTATCTGGATGAGAAAAGGATACGAGCAGTCAGTTCACAGTAGTGATGCCAGAGGCCTTTACAAAAAATTCCCACCCTTGCTTTCGAAATTTCCCGGATTCGCCCTCACTTTTCCCTCAAACACCTCCATTATTCCACCCAGAACGTCTAGTTAGATGGCATCTAGTTAGATTGTTAACAATGAAAATAATTTAATAACACAATGTCATGATGATTGTTGTGTGAATGGAAGTATTCGATACTATTCTATTCATTTCGATATTATACTATTTGGAGGGGTGACCGTTCTCGAGGACACACAGTGGGCTAGATCGCATAATTAGGCGGAAAAAACTCAAAATAAGTAACGTATTGGCTAAAAATCCCGTTTACAATGTATTTTCAAGTACTGAGTCGATTTAGACTGCCCTCTAGTTGATGAAGTTAACAGTTCATGAATTATACTCGTTTTTGTGTCAAAAATTGTCATAAAATATGAGATGTTCCAAGAAACTCAACATCAACATTACGCCTTATCGCAAGGTGCTGACGGCCCGTTTTGGTTTATTATTCTTGGAATAATAGACCTATGTTTTCGCGACGGAGGTCGACGACTCGGATCGGCCTCAAAACTTGACATTATCCGTTTCAAGAGGTCTATATTCAAAATCCGAAATGTCCGTCCGCCGTACGCCGTCCGCCGTCCGGGCCGTTTTGGGCAGTAGGAATTTTTTTCAAAATCTGAAATTTTGGCAAAATACTTGGTTTACCATCTAGTTGTGCCCGCAAGGTTTTCAGTCCGATCTCCCAAACCCGTGGGGCGCTATGGGGCTAAAATGGGGCTACATGAGGGGTGTTTTGAAGGCTTTTAGCTATGGGATCGAGATAGGTGTCGTTTTCGAAGTATTTTTGGACGTAGAATCCATTTTTGGGGGTCCCAGAACGATCCGATTTCACTGTGGCGATCTGTAGGACTTTCATGGGGCTAAAAATGGGATTTTTGAAGGATCCCAAGAAGTTAAATATTTTTCGAGTAAAAATTAAAGAATTTTTGAAAAAACACATTTTTGAAAAAAAAAATCCCCCAAAAAATTTTTTTTGAAATATAAAAATCCAAAAAAAAATTTTTTAAATTTTTTTTTATTGACAGATTTAAATGTCTGTACAAGTAACCTATATCATAGAATAATAAACCCTTGTGTAAAATTTGCAGCGTTTTTCATATTTCTCTAATAGAACTCGTGTAGATCACATATTCAAGGAGCGCGAAACCTGCAATTACCTGCGATTTTAGTAATGCTATTTTAAAGCTTTTTCACATTGCTTTTTTTTTTCTTTTTTTTTAGCAGGAACAGCAAAAAAATTAAAATTTATCAAATGTCATCAAGATGTTTTCTACTTACCTCGGGTGGAACTCTCTATCGTCAAATTAATTCTGAAGAGCGACTGGACACCACAGCAGACAAACACATTAATAATGTTCATAATATGAAGACTTCACTTAGTGAGAAATGAGATAAATCCAGTATTCCGATAGTTTTACGCCTCTCGGTGTAAGCATTGGCGCTCCCCCTTCCAAATCAAATAAAATAAACTTTATTGTACACGGGATTCGCATCCCATAAATTAATAAATTCCAGGGCAGAGTTCGTAAACAAAACCTCTATGAAACCCACCTATCAGAATCGCATTCTGGTAACTTTCAAAATGGGGGCTTAGCCCACTGTCGGACAGTGCGGAACTTGGATGTAGTTTTTGACACCACCCTATCCTGGAGATAGCATGTTCGTCGTGGGTGCGTTAGAGTCACAGAGTACACATTATGGGGGTCACAGAGTCTACGGAGGTTTTCACTCTCTCCGAAGGACGTCGGGAGCCTCAAGTTCCTCTACTCCGTTTTGGGAGGTTTCTTCATAAAATTCCCACCCAGTCTTAATTATCCCTCTAGCATGGGACAAAGCCCGCCATCTGGCATCGCTGGTTCGCAGGAATGTCCACCCCCACCTACTTTTTCAACGCGCTGTCAAATAATTTCCCGCACAGGGGAATATTTTGCCACAAAATTTAACTTATCTATCGCTCTCATGCCAATCAAATTGTGCCCCCACTCAAGGAAAACGGAAATAAATTGACATCAATCTTCTTTAGTTTGCTAATTAAGTATTCACTTGTCGGAATATAAAGAAAACATGAATTGCTCCGATTCATCAGCTGATTGCGGGGAAATTTTACAGGGAAATGTTCCCGGTTTCGGCGGCAGTGTGGGTGTATAGGTTATCGTACGGTTGTAAATTTGGAAGTGCAAGGAAGTGCAAAAAAAGTGCTCGGATTTTGTGATAATCGGATTTATTCTGCTGTAATTTATCTAAATGGTGAGTTATCTGTTGTTTTGGCGTTGTAATCCACTTTGTCAATCGGTGAATCAGTTTTGGAACGTTAGTCCTGTCGAGGAATCATTTTCCATGAATTTTGTCTGTGCCTATCGATTTTGTGGCATATCTTTTTATGGGGCGTATTTTTGTCATTTTTTTTCGAAAAGCTCGATTGAATGGCGACTGGGAGTTGATCTTTTATTGTTAGGTTTTGTTCGTTAAGGTTCGTTCCCGATTGCCCTCAAATATGAGCAGAATAAAAAACGTGCCCCATTTCCCGTGGCCCCCCAGGTAGCATGTGGCTGAACGTGGTTTTTGAAGGGCATCCGTTTATCAGCCATCCTGGTCGAAACGACCCATGTTGTTTCAGTCCCCTCGTTTTTACTACAATTTCGTATAACTTTCAAGGTGGGTTACGTATTCAGTGCATACATCTGATTATGGTTAGCAATACAAAAAGTTTTCCTTTAGTTTGTCACCCATGGGAGCCTAATCTGTACCTGTTTGATTGGTGGCAATTGTGGTATAGTACTATTATAGTACTGTTGTTGCAAGCTAAAAAGCCATAAAGCCAAACGTACTCATTTACTAGCGATGAAGGTTGTTATTAAGAAAATAACTATAATAAATACTCGGCAGTTCATGGGATAATACCTAGATAATACCTAATTATTATCAAAGCAAATTCTTCAGGTATGTGCATTGAGGGGTTTCCACGCACTTTCACTACTCCAGTCGGTCTAGGGGTGAAAAGGAGGGGTTGCTTGCATTGCGGAGATTTTTATGGGTGCCTAGTGAACGTGTTTTTACCATTTTCTACTTGATTCTCCTTGTGCCTAATCGGTGGTGCCCGAAAAACCGCGATTTTTTGGCACTTGTTTTGGTTTTTTGCTTATAACTCGTTAACTAAGTATCCTACGGAAAATGGTACCCGTTTCAAAATTAAACAGCATAAAATCCCGCGTCGAAGGAGCACCTCAAAATTTGAGGTTGTTCATTTAATGTTACGATCGGTTCGGCCGTTTGGTCGCAATCAATCGTTGAAGTTTGCCAATTTTTCTCAAATCGGCTGAAAAATGGGCTACGCTCTCGTTTCAAAGCCTCTATACTGCGAACCCAATCACAAAAATTTTGTGATTGGGTACAAAATGCCACTTAAAGTAACTGTTACTTTAAGTGGCATTTTGTACAGTTACTGTTGTAGGTACAGAATTAAATTTCATGATAGAAAACCTACCAAGTCCTATGAAATGCGAGCGTAACCCATTTTTCAGCCGATTTGAGAAAAATTGGCAAACTCAAACGATCGATTGCGGCCATACGGCTGAACCGATCTTAACGTTTGAGGTGGTCCTTCGTTGCGAGATTTTATGCTTTTTAATTTTGAAACGGGTACCATTTTAGGTAGGATACGTAGTTAACAAGTTGTACGCAGAAAAACGAAAAAGGTGCCAAAAAATAGCGGTTTAAGCACAAGGAGAAACCCCTATTATACCAACTTACTCTTTGCAACTGGGAACCGGTAGTGCTTTTCTGATTTTGATTCTTGTTGCCCACCCCAGGAAGGCGCCGAAGTTGAAGACGTCGGTAAACAAGATGGCGCCACGGTGGAATCCTTGGAAGAAAAATTGTGTCAGCTGATAGTGAGCGAAGATCAACCGGCTGAAGAAGCCGCCCCTGAAGATCCTGCTCCCACTGAGGAAAGCAGCAGCACTCCAACACCGCCGGAGGTCTCTGAGAGATATTCAAGGAAGGTAAATAAGGAAAAGTTGATTCAGAATCGGTAGCTATTTATGGTAGTACCCCTTGAGTCCAAAATCGAGGAAAGTGCAGGGTATTGAGTAGGTAGCTGCCAGGAGGGGGGTTGTGCCAAAACCGCGTTGGGAGACTCAGCACTCCTAAGTTCCCCATACTAGAATAGAATAATTTATTAGTGTTAACTTACTAAGGGACTTTTTACACACCGTCTACAAAATTACACAAATCGTATTTATGCTAAATCACTGTTGGGGGATACTCAAGAAACTCGTTAACTGTATAAATAGGGTGGCGTAACAGCCTTGTTTTAATGGCAGTTCAATAGTCCTTGAACGGTAGTGTTCTAGTAGCAGGGGAGAGGGAATTGTAGAGTATAACCCCGCTGAACGTCAAATGCTATCACTGGGAATGGGGTGACAAGGTCGTTTCTATGTCTATTCGAGTAGTGGTGGCGATCTTGATTTCTGGTAACATCCGAGCAGTTTCTCATGTGGCAGAGCACCTCCAACTCACATCTCTGGCAAGGTGATTATGCCAGCTTTGGGAAACTACGCTCTACAGGATGCATTCTTGTTCAGTCGATACAAGATCCTGATGGCTTTCTTTTGGAGGGTGAAGATTGCACCTGCGCCAGCACTGTTACCCCCACAAGACCACTCCGTAATTCAGGTGGCTGTAGAAGCATGCAAAATATAGAAGTCGAATCACGCTGAAGGTGCTTGTACTGCAAGCTCGGCGTAGAAGAAACAGCGCCTGATTCAGCTTGCCCTTGAGCTTCTCGCAATATGGGGTCCATGACAAACGATTATCGAGAATGAATCCCAGATAATCCGCTGATTATGGGTTGCCTCGGTTGAGGAAGAGCCTCAGTTCCTGGGTCTTGTCGAGATTAAGCACGAGCCTATTTGCACAGCACCATTCCTACAGAGCTGCGACCAATTCTCCACAATCATCACACGGAAAGAGTCCTCTCGATAGCCTCATTCTTGAGAGCAGCAAAGACCTGTATTCCAGTCCATCTTCATATATTGCGAAGCCAGTACAGCTGTTTCCGGCCAAGTCCCCGTCTTCCTCCTATTTTGCCTTCCAGGACCAAACTACAACCAAAACTACAGATGTACAATGAAACTACAACATTTAAAGTGTGTAACTTTGTCAGGCGTCAGAAATATCCAACTGGAGGCAGGATGAGCGTGGATTGAAGAAAAGTTGCTCACCTCTAACTTGAAGATGGAAAGACTTGGTACTTTATAACCTCACTGTGAAGATAATATCTATCAAACTAATGAGCACTCACTATTGGCATTTTGTGAAAGTACAACACCCCTAAGGGGTATCCATGTCAGCCCCTAAGTTTGATTTTAAAAGGCATCCTCCCCACTTACCCCATTTCTGCACTTCCCCTGACAAACCTTACCTCCTTTTTTGTTTTTTCAGGTGTTTGTTGGTGGACTACCTCCTGACATCGATGAAGACGGTATTATCTCCAGCTTCCAGCGGTTTGGCCCGTTGATTGTGGACTGGCCCTACAAGGCCCAATGCAGGTCGTATTTTCCGCCCAAAGGATACGCGTTTTTGCTTTTCGAAAACGAGAAATCCGTCGAAGACCTTGTCAAAGCCTGCGTCCGAGACGACGACCGCCTTCAGTTTTGGGTGTCGTCTCCGTCGATAAGCCACAAGTCCGTGCAGATCCGACCGTGGAAACTGTCCGACAACGATTACGTCTTGGATAGGACTGTGCCTGTCGACCCGCGGAAAACTGTGTTCGTCGGAGGGCTTCCGAGGACGCTCAGCGCTGCAGAAGTGGCTCAGATCATGACCCGTTTGTACGGTGTCGTCTGCTATGCAGGTTGGTTTTATTTCGTTCAAATATTTCATGAGCTTTGGTTCTTGTCAGTAACACGCCAACCAATTCACAGGCATTGACACAGATCCTGAACTCCGGTACCCCAAAGGCACCGCCAGTGTTGCATTTTCCCATCGTGACAGCTACATAGAAGCCATCAAAACCCGCTACGTCACTCTCCGCCAGGACGGCCGGAAATGTACTTCAGACAAACGCGTTGAAATCAAACCGTACATTTGGGATGACCAGAACTGCGACAACTGTCAGGCAACCGGTGCTGGGAACAAACCCGCTCACTTTTTCTGCAGCAATATCTCCTGCCTCAGGTGTGTTGAAGCCTTTTATGGACTTGTTGTGTAGTCTTTATTTCAGTAGGTACCAGCTCTCTGACGGGGGGCTCACTCGGCTGACCACTTTCTCAGACAGGGGTCTCGCTTCGCTCGCCCATTTGAATAACAGTTCAAGTGATTGGATATATAAATTTCAAATGCCTAAAAACCTGCATATCTTAAATCTTATTTGTATATTTACGGGTAAGCCCAATTTACATTGTACACAGTACGTCATTCTAACCGGGGGGGGGGGGGGGGGGGGGGACAAGCTTTCTGACAAACAGGGGAGCAAAATGGCAAGAAAAGAAAACAATAAAAAGATAGGGAAAGGAACTAATACACTTGTTTCAATTAAAATTAACATGGAAGGATCTCGTTGGAGACTTTAGGGAAGAAAAGAAAAAATCGAACTGGGGGTTTAGGGAGAGAAAAAGGATGGCACCTCGTTGAAGCCGATGGAGCGGACGATTCCGGTCGTATCTTTGGAACAGAGAGAGAAATCGTCTTACCGCACACCAGAATGTATCTGAACGTCTACCCATGGTTAGCAGCTCACACTATTTTTGGTTTGTAGCGCCGAGCCATACCGGTGGTAGGGGGGGGGGGGGGGGGTAACTTCTTACCGTCATCTGAAGTAGCCACTGCCCCTCACGGAGACTCGGGGAGTAGCGCCTTCTCGACCCGAGTCAGTCAGGAGATGGGCCGTCCCCTATAAGGTTGAACAACGGAAACTCTTGCTGATAAGGGAGATGGACGGGGGGGGGGGGGGCTCCTGCACAGACCTGACAGACCGCGCTCCTGTAAGGTCTATAAGACACAGCAGATTCACACACAATCTTTATTAATCAATCAAATTAAACTCGCTGTCAAAATTTGCCAATTGTTGGAATTAGTTCTTTCGGGATTTAGTCTTTTTTGGATCTCTAGGTAGGATACAGTGGAAACGCCAACAATTGAACCGTAAACAACGAAGAATTCGCACAATGGGTTTATTGGACGTAAAACTGGCTCGGGAATCCAAATCTGACATGAAAATTAGGGGTTCCCATTTAAAATAAGAAAGTTGAGCGCAAATGGGCGGGTTTGGGCGCATTTTGAGAGGGTCTCACTCCCCCTAAAAAACGGCGTAATTGTATCACTTACAGTCTCGGAGGAGAAGGTTTGTGACATACTCGGCTACAGACACAGTAGGAATTAGTGGCATAAAATAGCACTTCGCTTCACTCGCCCATTTGAATTATAGGTCAAGTGATGGGGCAGGATATAGTGGAAACGCCGACTCAATCAGACTGTAAACAACGAAGATCGGAAGAGTTGCGCGTCAGAAATTGCGCTAAATGCGCTTATCGGACATAACATTGGCCAGGGAATCCGAATTCGTAAAAAATTTAGGGGTTCCCATTTGAAATAAGAAAGTTGGGCGCAAATGCGCCTATTTTCGCGCATCTCTGGTGGATCTTGACACCCCCCCCATATTAGTAGTTAAACGGTTCAGACGGTAGAAAAAAAAAATCAGCGTATTCAGAGGAGAAGGCTTGTGAAATACCCACATAGATAGTTGGATAGTTAGTAAGCCACGGACTCCGAACTAGTGGCATACGTTACTCATATGATTTGTTTCTCCTCCTCCAGATATTACTGCCTCGACTGCTGGCTCCACATGCACGCCCGACCCGACATCAAGTTCCACAGCCCCGACTACATCCGGCGGATGTCCACCCGCTGGAGTTGAAAACCCTCGCTTTCCTGTGATGGACCCTTCTACCCATTTTTATCATATTGTTACCAGCTGTCTCTCTCACACCTTGCCATGCTCATTAATTTCCGCTAGGGGTAGAACATTCTTTTACGGCAGCTTTTAAACTCGATAGCAGCCCTTATCGACCAAGTATTACTATAATTTAAATTCAAACTTATTTTTTAACTTAGTCACAATGTGACTTGTCACATTTTACAAACTTGACAACACGTACAGATGCATAGCGCTGTAGCTTTCTGCTGTATTTTCATTAATAACCCCACATTTGCTTGTTGGACTAAACTCCAAGTTGGCTGGGCCTCGGAGTTTTGGTTATTTTCAGTGTATTTTTTTTTTTTTTTGGCGAATAGGTAATTTTTGTACCTAATCTACGTCCTCCGCCGTTTGTTCCAACATTTTCAAACAACGTCCATTCAAATTTAATCTGGCACTTCTTTTTGTACTCTAATATGTATGTTAGTGGTATACTGTTTGTAACCAGGCCGGAAGTTAATACTTCAATTCTTAAACAATGTCTTTTTACGAGATGTACCTACTCTTACTCTGCTTTCAATATTGTAATTTCATTACTTGTTAAACATGGCCTGGCGTATTTTTTCTTGAGTGTACATATTTATATTTTGGACTATGAAGACGCGCAGGAGGGCACGCTGAATACGTGGTTCCTCTTCGTCCAGCCTCTCCTTACACAGTTGAATTGTACATTTCGAAGCCAGTGATGGCTTTCATTGAAGTTCTGGGCAAAATTCGAAACGTTTGAGCTTTAAATAAAAGGAACCTTTTCTTCACTGCCACAAGGCTTGAGGGTACTGGACGTTGCTTTATCGGTTACTTCAATCCATCTCTTAAGGCCATGGATAACAATATGAGCTGTATGTGTGGTCAAGTTGGTTGAACTGCCTAGCACACGGTTTTACAACCTTCCTAGATGTCCATTAACGCCACTGTGCAGTCCATGCAACAAATGCGGTTACCGCCACTCAGATTTTCCTCCCACTTTCGTTACCTCATGAAGCTCACATTGTTATTTCGTAGGCTTTAACCAAATGTTCATTCCAGGCCCATTTCTTTCTGTTTCCAGTAGGTCTCTAACAGCACCGACTCGACTTTTGTTGCTTCATCTGCCCAATAAAATCTGTAACTAAAAGTTCTTCCGTGTCCCAGGGATACAGGTATCGAGTTTATTAAGCTATCAAGGTCTCCATGGACTTCCACTGAACATTTCTACACTCGCAAAATAGCGACAAACGCTCTGAAATTCTTATTTTTGTAAAACGTTTTTCTACATAATGTCAGCAAACGTGTTAGAATTAAAATTTAGTTGTGTTTTAGGCTCATTTTAGGGCTCGGACTTCATTAGAATTGTTTCTTAAGGGTTCTTGGTTGTTATGGTAACTTAGATTAGATTTTACAACCACCAAAATAACGAATTTGATTGTCCTAATGATGTTATTTCATCCTTATTTCGATTTTTTTTGTTGCGTGCGGGCACTTTTCCTGTTTTTGATTTTGAATTTTCATTAGTAAAATTTGGTACTTTGGAAGTTTATCCTTGAAGTGTTAGTTTTTAGCTAGATTGTTTCAATGTGATAACATCATAATATACAATTTATTTTTTCTTTGATATAGCGGATGTTAGATTTATTTTTTTACAATTTTATGAATATATTTTTGTAAAACAGCCAAACTTAAATTTTCAGACGGTGCATTTTTTTTTGTTATTGGTTTTTCTTTACAGTAGATCTGAAACTTTTTTTTTCTTTTCAGAAACTTGTTTTTGTCGCATTTCTTGAATATATATCCTCATTTGAAGAAAGAAGCGTTGAATCATTCTGAATCCACATAAAATCCTTCTTCGAGAGGTTTCGCACGTAAACATAGTTCCTAAGCAAACAGTAACTTACAACATTTATTTATTGGTCAAGAAGTAGGTATTTATTAGTACAGACACGTGACATCATACTGATGGCAAATACGAAAGCTGAATGTAGCTGAACGTTATTTTAAAAATAATTAAAACTAAATTCTATACTAAGTATAGAAACAAAACTTTAATTATTTTTAAAATAACTTAAGTATTACTTACTGACAAGTACTACAGTCCGGGGTGGCCCATTTCCCTATTTCAGTAACCAGAGCCGTCGTTTATCGCCCTGAAAATTCTTCTTCGAGAGGTTTCGCAGGTTAAGCAAACACAGTATCTTACAGCATTTATTTATTGGTCAAGAAGTATCTTAGTACAGGCACGTGACATCAAACTGATGGCAAATACAAAAGCTGCATGTTGACGTTATTAAAAAAATAATTAAAATTTTGTTTCTATAGCACCTCCTAATTGCGAAGTCTTGACAAACATCTACGAGACATGTAATTCCATTGTGAATTAAAATGGCAATGCTACACATCTGATGTGGGGGAGTTTTAAAAAAGCGGCATTAGAGGGCGTTTTTTCAATTTTACAATAATAACAGTGGGAAGTGCCATATGAGTAGAGATGCTGGAAGACAGGATCAAAAAGACTCGACTGTGAAATAGGATTGGAGATGTAATAGTTGTTTTTAACTGTGTGCCCCACAACGGTAAGAACCTTTTTGTTCGGTACGCTTTCCATTCCTTTTTTGAAGTTTTATCCTAAGCACGTTGCGCAAGCTTTGACTGAGACTTGGGCTGGTTCATACACACGACGAAAACCCCATGATGTGGCCAATCCTTTAAAACTATTTATAAATAGTTCTGCAAAACACGGTGGATTGGGGCAGTACGCTATTTTTCATTACTTAAGTATGAACATAAATTCAAATTTTTGGGAAATTTAGCATAGAGTAGTTATCAGCTCAAGTAATGTAAAATTTACATTAAATGTAAATTTTACAAAAGTAGGTAAATTAAACTTTCACAAAAATTCTCTAAATTATGATGAAAACAAGTGTTTTCATCGAGAAGGGATAATTTGTGAAATTATGAGATTTTTTGTGAATTTAAGCATTGAGAAGTGATGCACGCTCAAATAGCGTTAAATGTTTCCATGAAGCAGGTACCCACCCAACTGTAAAAACAGTTTTTACTTCTTAGTGCGAAATCAGTTAGGTACACTAATAGAGTAGGGAGACAATTTAAAAACTTGAAATAAATTGGGCGTATTTTGTGACATTAGAGGTTTGTTCCAGGTCTAACGGCGTCTGTAACAAAAGTTGACAGCTGTCGACAGCAGTCCCAATGCCTTCTGAATCGCTGTTGAGTTCTGTCGAACAGCCCACCTGCTGACCTGGAACGCGATCTGTCAACAAAATTTGTTGAACCAAGCCACCGTGAAGTAATGCTACAACTACTTCACTAGTACTTCATGGTGATTCACGTGACAGTAAATTTCATACGGAAAAATCCAAGTGATAATTTTTGGTTAATTGTATTCAGAATAATCAACCTTTTATCATCATTTAATAATGATTAACAGGACGTTTCCATTAAATGGTTTCCATTAAAGCGTTTTCGCGATCATGTTGCGCTCAAAATCCCCCGTGACGTGACGAAAACAAAATTTAATTTTGTTTTCGTCACGTCAAGGGGGATTTTGAGCGCAACATGATCGCGAAAACTATAATCACATGATTGGTCTCTAAGGAAGTTTAGCGGTTGGTTACGAGTATAGAGGGTTGGTGTAAAATTAATCATTATTAAATGATCTAACTGTAGAACCATTATGGTTAGTAGACCTATGATAGGTCTACCGTCCGGTTTTTTTTTTGAGAGAGAGAGGAGTATCATAAGGGCGGGAATGAGTCATTTAATGTGTTTGAGGGTATTTACGAGGACTTCGGGAGGGCGTGAGTACAACTTGACGCGCCGAGCACCAAAATAAAGTGAGAAGGTTATGAGAGAGGTTTCAACTGGGAAGGGTTATCCTGGTCGACAGAACCCAACCGAACTCATTCGAGCTGTCGGTTTCCGTCCGACAGCAGTTGAACTGCTGTCAACCTACAAATCGTCCTGGAACAGCCGGCGACGGCGACTTTTCGCCGACCCAGCGACCTGGAACAGCAGTTTTCTCAACTGCGCATGTCTCCGTCGATTTCTGTTAACAGTCCGTCAAAGCTGGAACGAACCTTAGGTTTGTTCCAACAGAAGGAAGGAGATGGAAGAAACCAACCTAACTCAACGGATGTTCCATCACGTCAAACCTTCCGAAAGTTCCACCAGGGGGGCGGCCGTTAACTGCAGTTGGAAGGAAACCAACCTTGATGGGAGGCAAGGTTCAAAACCGTTCAACCGCAGTTAACCGATTTCGGAAGGTGATCGGAAGGCACTGGAATGCAGTTGAACGTTAACGAACGGTAGGCCTCTCTGTTGGAACAAACCTATTAACGAGAATTTCCTTACACTTTTGCACAGAGAAGGGACATAAAAAAATATTACATTTTAAAGAAATTGTGATACGGTTTCAAAGAGTAGAGATAAATCCTCACATAGAGTGAGCTCAAGTACCTACGGACACAAATCCGAATGCTTTGTGAAATTTAGCATTAGGTAGTGATAAGTTCAAAGTAAAATTTTCATTGAGTAGTAACACAAATTCAAGGATTTTCTAAAATTCGGCATAGAGTAGTTATCAAATAATGGAAATATTTTCATCGAGAAGACACTAATTTAAGGACTTTTGTAATATTAAGCTCAATATGAGTAATATTAACCTTAATATGAGCTCGAATAGCATTAAATTTTTCCATGGAACTCAACTGTAAAAACTTCTTAGTGCGGAAAGACGTGACAGGAGCTGACGTGATTCTTCTGGGCTGTACAAGTGTGACAGGTAGTAAACGTTTAGGTGACAACCATCCAACTATAATTTCAAACATTTTCCATTATTGAGAAAACGTATGACCGGAATGGTCCGTCTTGAGCTGCCAATAAAAGAAAATAAAATAAAAAAATAAAAATTTAAAACAGCTCGGTCGCATCGCGGGTGGTACTTGAGAGTTTTCTTAATGCAGAAAATTGTTTCAAATAATTTTCATGACATTGAACGGGAAAAACTGTCCACCGTTCACCAAAACGGCCTTACATGCTATGACCGCCTGGAAAGCAGTCACCGGCAGATTACGTTAACACCGATATTTCACCTGTCCGCGATTCATTCAAACTTCAGCATCTCTACATTAGGCACAACCCTGATACAGCAAAAGGTACATGTTCAAGGATAGTAAATAATTCTACTGTTTTGTCATGCGTCAGGATATTTAATCTACAAGTCCAAAATAGACATTTTCATTCGTAAAAACCGTTTATCGAAAATTGTTATCACAAAATGTACTTAGTTGAATTGTGCGAAATAAATTGATTCTGCTTATATATGCTTGAAAATAACCAAACCAAACTTTTGTTCTACGCAACATTCGCTACAAGTGCAAGTGTAATAAAAAATAACTAGTTTAATGGCTATGCCATTATCGAAAGTTATTCCGTTTTATCAAACTGCAAAAATTGGAATAGGTGTATAACTAAATCATCGGCAGACTAGACAAGAAAAAGCGTAAGAATGTGCAATGAATGAAAATAAAATAGAAAACAGAATTATCACAGAATCCAATTTAGCACTGCTATGTTACTATATTCCAAAGAATTCGCCTATGATATTTCGTATTAAATAGAATCTGAAGAGTATTTAACTTATGGTTAGGTACAAGCTGGTTAGCGAAAAATCTTTTTTTCAGACACAATTTCGAGCTCAATAAAACACGATGGTATAAATAGTTTCACAAGGGCTTTGGCAGCAACATTATTGGGCAGTTACTCGTTACAATAGTATAATACGTTACAGCATTGAAATATCTATAAATTCAGCTAATATTCAACTCGCGACAATCACAGTATCAATAAGATAATACGTGAATACATTTGTAGCGTAATTAATAAGTCAATGCGTTATAGCTAATAGTTTTTAAATGTTTCATGTCATGGTCCCCCAAGCAGTTTTAGATCAAGCTAGAAACATAAAGTGAAAGAAAGGTTGCTATGGGTAGGGCGGAATTCGGCAAATCTGTCATTGGAGCAACGATAGCTCATTTAATTATGGTAACAAGATTTTGAGCTGGCCAATCCTAACCTTCATGCGCTGTTTATTGGGCACTGTTTGAACCTAGTGACATTTCTAACCTTCTTGAACACAACAGTTAACACCATCATGGCAGCCAAGGTAGTGAAGAACGTGCTGTTCATGTACACATTTTAAAAGGAAGTGTTACCAACTTCATCACTGTTTCTCACCAGATCAATTTAGCAACACGTTTGACGTTGATATTACAAAATAATCCCTAAGCGCGGCAAAATGTATTATACAAAACCAAATTTGAACGAAACAGAATGAACTAAAACACCAGAAGGATCAAAACAGCAAAATGCAATGAAAACAAATCACAACATAAAAATCGTCGAGTGCGATAGAACCTTAAAATAATGTGCACATTTAATAGGTACATAAAACAATAAATGGCGCAAACAACCTAAATAGTTTTGATTTTTATAAAACGCTAATAAAAGTCCATTTGATTGGAAAGAGTTGGGTTAGCGGTGGGATAGCGATAGTGTTAACGATACAGGCTCACCTGATGAGGTTCCGAGGGAGAGTTTTGGCAGGCGATATACAAAGGAGGCTCGAGGGTCTATTCGGCAGGAGCACCTGTTGCAAATGTTCAGTTTATACAACCGATGAATAGATGTTAGCAGCGCGCGTGATAGCAATAAGTTGATACTTACTGGGTACAGGGGACGATGGAGTGACGTTGAAACCAATCGTTGGAGAAGCCACGTCGGACGGGATAGTAGGATAATGTGGAGGGCCAGCCATTCCAGGCAGAGGCTGTCCGAAGACAGGTGTGGGCTGAGCCAGACCGGGCAGAGGCGTTCGCATTACAGGTGTCGGTTGGACCACGTTCGGGGCGTCGATTTGTTGTTTGGCCAGACCGGGAAGAGGTTGACCCATGATGACAGCCGGCTGAAGGAGAGTGTGATCTTCCCTGTCAGACGGCGGCACCTCCGTCGGTGGTCCGTAAATGGGCACGGTCCCCAACACCAGCGGGATTTCCAGAGAGAGATTCTTGTGCATCCCACCGACAACAGCGACTAACTACAGGCACGACCATAATCCGTTAAATGTATTATATTGGAGAAGGAGGAGGAAGAGGATGCTCATCTTCATTCTAGGATATTTCCAGTAGTCGGAAAAATTTGAAATTTGTCATGAAGAATTCAGTTAATGCATTAATGAGAACTCCTGAGGAGGAAAAGAATACCATCACATCGTAATAAGCATATACGATATAATATATTGGATATTGTATTCTAATATCCAAAATATTACAACGTATGTTCTTCAGTATCGTTTTCCCATAATTTTTTTGCGCTGAATCAAATCTGATATTGGATTTACATAAAACCGTTACCTGAATTTCTTTAAGAAGAAAAACTATTCATTATTGAAAAGCGAGTAGAAGGGGTCTGAGGCCAGGTGGGATACGGGGGGGGGGGGGCTTGGCTGGCTTTTGCCAGCACAGGATAGCCCCCTAGTGCCAGAGCCAATTTAGAAAGACACAATAGGAGAATTGACACTACAGAACTTACTTTCAAAACAAATGTCGCATTGATGATCGAACACGCCTCCAAATCAACATGGGGCATTTGCGGGATGGTAACATTCTGCGTGACACTGTGAGATTTCGTAGGTTCAACTCCAGGGCAGGAAATTTTGGCGAGCTCGACTGAATCATTCCTGGTTTTATATCGTGGCATCCTTACAATCCACTCGATTTCCTGAGAAGTAATTTCCAACCGTTACAGAAGTCATTCGAGCACATCATCAAGAGACGCACACCGCTCCTACCTTTTTAACTTTGCAATCGATGGATTCTACGTTGACGTCACTGGCGTTATCGACCTCGATGGTGATGGGGAACGTCTGCCCGGGGACGATACCTGTGAAAGGAACGTGAACCGCCAGAGTCAGTGGGCCGGACGCACAACACCAGCAGCAGAACGTCTTAGACGTTTCTTTTTTGACGGGTTCCTTGAAAATGAGAAAAATGAACATAATTACATCGCTATATTAATTCAAGTGGCTATTGACTTAGATTAGAATGATGACCGCAGAGGTTACAAAAGGCCCTTTCCAGCCGCACCTAGGCCTGGCGTCCCAATGTGCTGCTTCTCGCAGATTACTGCTGTAGGAGGTATGTGTCCTTAAATAGGTTAAAAACCCATGTTAACTACATAATATTATTACTTTAGTTATGGAAGCATTGCAACCCCGAATTTATTAGACAAGCTGAATCTCTTCAATCATTTGAGTTTTTGATCCAAAATCTATGGTCGAAAATAATAAACCGAAGCACCGAACCTCTCTCTCCCAGCGCTACATGTCTTCACGCCTCAGGGTTGTAACGAGGGAGCAGAGTTGGGCGTAATCGTAATCATGATTACGATTATAATCATACAAATTTGAGATGAGATTACGATTACGATTATAATCATAAGAATTTGAGATGAGATTACAATTACGATTATAATCACAGGGTCCCAAGATATGATTACGATTACGATTACAATCGTAATCTTATTATTTTCTATGATTACGATTGTAATCTTATTTTTTCCTGTGATTACAATCGTAATCACTGAAAAAAAGAAAGATTACAATCGTAATCATAGAAAATAATAAGATTACAATCGTAATCACAGGAAAAAAAATAAGATTACAATCGTAATCACAGAAAGAAATAAGATTACGATTGTAATCGTAATCATATCTTGGGACCCTGTGATTATAATCGTAATTGTAATCTCATCTCAAATTCTTATGATTATAATCTTAATCGTAATCTCATCTCAAATTTGTATGATTATAATCGTAATCTCATCTCAAATTTGTATGATTATAATCGTAATCCCATCTCAAATTTGTATGATTATAATCGTAATCGTAATCATGATTACGATTACGCCCATCTCTGCGAGGGAGGAGGTCAAGGAGAGACGCCTGCCTGATCATACCAGGGATCCCTCTGCTATCACAAGGCAGGAAGTGCTTTAAGTATTCCACCATTTCGGCTCGTCAGGTCACTCTCGTTGCACAGCCAACAATGAGCAAGTTTCTTAAGATAGACAGCGCTGATGGTTTTCCCAGTTGCATAGACGTCAGGCTGACTCTCGCTATTCAATGGGCATATCTGACGCAGGCTGGTTCTGATCGCCACTATGTGGACCTACATGGTTCTTCACCGGTGCTGAGATCCTCCATCAGATTGGTATTCCTATCAAGGTATGCCTCATTGGTCTGCTTCAGGTTTCTGCAGGGCATTTCATCATGCAATCGAGCCAGGCTCCTTGTCCTGTGACTATTGTCGCTTTTCTTCGAACAGAGAGGTGTTATGGAAAAACTCTCACACGTCCTTATGGAACAAAACACGTACCACCTGGCGACTATCATAATAAGAGGTCAGGTGAGCCACTGCGACCAACCAGGGTCATAGCCTCACTTTTGTTCCAACTCGCAACCATCCGTCTGTGAGCTCAGCCCACACTCACGCCCATCACCTTGGCCAGCACTGGGGGCGAACCAGACCCGGCTAGGCTGACTCTCGTTGACTCTCCTTTCCATCGGTTGTTCCTTCGAGACTGCTGACTAACCAGAATGTTCACAGCTTCTATGACCCGGTCCAGCTTTATTTTACTTAAAACATTACCTACACCACCAAATTCTTTAGACCGAATCTTTGAATCAAGTGAGTTTTTGATTCGCAATCTTATCGCGCCAACATCCCCCCCCCCCCCCCCCCCCAACGGACCTTTCGAAAATAGGTATCTCACCCCGGTCCAGTTATCCCAAGGCAAGATAACTCCGGCTCTCGGGCTTTGCATTCAAAAATGAGGTGAGCCGTTGTCTCCTCCTTGTTGCTGCTTACCTACAGTTACACTTACACTATAATAATATTATAGTGTATTATATTATAATGGTAACACTTACCTTAGCCATAGCAATGTAGTTAAGGTCGACTGGTGTAACAACACTGAAGATTCCCTCAGCGGTGTAATCAGAAGCCCAAGATCGATCTACAGTTGCTTTAACCGAGTATCTGAGAGGCACAAAAACATACATAAGTCAAAGTTTCATGTTCACATAACGAATTTATAAAAACGACCTCAACCTACCGAACAAATCCGTGCTCTCCATTGAACGACGATGGCAACCTGGGCGGTAGAGTTGTGGTAAAGGGATATACGTGCTCACCAGGGGGAATTTCCATCTCACCTACAACAGAAAAACCACACAAGTTACCAAAATTGAACTAACTGCACGCCAAGTACTAAACGACATAATGAAGATGGTCCTTACCATTGGCACTGCCTATAAGATAATAGCTGTTGGAAAAATATTCTTCCTCAGCATGGTACGTGACGGTCTCGTTCCGCGTTGTGCCGTCATTCTGCCTTTCGCTTTCGCTTTCAGTCCATGAAACTTTGGCCTCGCCCAAAAACTTGACCTTCACTCCTACAACAGTTTCACATTATTACATTATTCCCATCTTTTTAGCAGACCAAGGAGCACCATGGTACCTAAAAAAAGAGGGGGGGGGGGGGGGAACGCTGCAAATTTTACACAAGAGTTTATTATTCTTTGATACAGGTGAATGGTGCCAAAATTAATTCTGTATCATTAAGAAAACATTTTTGAAAAAAAAAGAAGAAAAGATTTTGCGTCCGAAATCAATCAGAAAGCGACACCTTATCAAATTTTGACCTCCTGGGATCCTTCAAAAATCCCCACAATGAATTCGGATCGTTCTGGGACCCTCAAATGGGTTCTACGTTCAAAATTACTTCGAGAAACGACACCTAACTCGACCCCATAGCGCCCCACGGGTGGGGGCGATCGGACTGAAAACCTTGTGGGCACAATTAGATGGTGAACCGAGTACTTTGTCAAAATTTCAGATTTAAAAAAATTACTACTGCCCAAAACGGCCCGGACGGCGTAGGCGAACGGCCATTTTGTTTTTTGGAATGTAGACGTCTTGAAACGAATAATGTCAAATTTTGAAGCAGATCAGAATTTTCGACCTCCGTCGCGATTAAATAGATATATTATTCCAAGAATAATCATTATTGTTGGGTTTATTATAAACCAAAAGGGTTTTCCCCAAAATGAAGAAGCGCTCCTCGCCGACTGATTCCAATACAATGTCATCAATGAATCGTAGGTACCTCGCGCTTTTTTTGGCTTGTCGACCGTCAGGAGGACTCTACCAGTGACTTGCGTTCCGGCATAATAAGCTCCGGTCGGGCTGTCGAACACTATGATGAACTGCTGAGGTGCCATGTCACTGCAAAAAAAGGTGCGAATCAAGATGATATGGTCAAATGCTCACGGAAATTTTGGATCAATGTTTCTAGCGGCTACCATATGTTTGCGCCAATTGGATTAAGGGAAAATGGAAAAAAAAAGTGACCCTACATTTGCGCCAGTTCTAGAACTACGACTAGGGGGTCAACCCCCGACCCACCTGGCCTCAGACCCCTTCTACTCACTTTTCGATGCCTAATAAATAGTTTTTTCCTAAAGAAATTAGAGGGGGAGGGGGGATTGGGATCGCGGTGCTACCAACTGATCTCGCATCTTTCCCCCCCCCCCCTCCACCACCCCATTCTACAAAGCTAATCGCTCTAATTTTTCAGGCGTTGACGAAAACTTGTGAAGCACTCTAAATTAACGATTATTTTTCTAAATACGATTTAAAAAGTCATAAAATTATGAAAATATTATGAATAATTCTTCTAAGAATTTTACATAAAATTATTTTAAATTTTAGATTTTATGAAAAATTCGTATTTTCTATGAAGGATAAAAAACTAAAAACTACCTACGTACTACTGCATATTCCTCTACGTGTACAACTTTCTGACGCTTCTTGCTGAACGCCCTGGGGCAAATGAAGGTTTTTGGAGCGGCGAGAACATAGTTTTTAAAAGTATTAAATAATTTTAAGAACTACGTTCCCGCTCCATAAATTATATTACAATAAATTTTATCGGCGCGATCGTAGAGGAATTTTTCGGCTTATACTGGCGCAAACGTAATTTACCGTTTCTAGCTCCAAATTGGCTCCTATCCTATCTATCTATATGATCTCCGCACCTCCACCAACATTATTGAATAAAAAAAAAAAAAAAAAAAAAAAAAAAAAAATAATAATAATAATAAAAATCAGACAGTACTAATCTAGCCGTAACCCAATCTCCTACCAATATATAAAAGAAAAGTAACTGTTGTAGTAAAATAATTTGTTTCTCATCTAATGAGAGCTGAGAGAGTAGCTAGGATCATCAGATTGATGTTAAATCACGGCTAATTACTGATTATCCCTTCCTTACAACACAATGTATGACCACATTGTCATACATGTACAATTGTATGTCCTAAGAATAGATCCCGCATCTCAATTTTTGGCCGAATGGAGTTGTTGGTTTTTAGCAGTTTTTGGGGAGTTGGTTTCCATCGGTTTTGCCAGTTTCAAATTCGTATCTCCGCAGGAAATTAAGTCAAAAACCACATACGATTATCGAGTTTACGAATTTTTGGGGATTTACTTACTGGTGAAAAAAAACAAGCCATCAATTGAATTGAATAGATGAGCGCAACCTTTTTGTTATTACGATATATTTAATGAGCGAGAGAAACTAAGAAACAGTAGGTATCTAGCGACCAAACTATGCCACACAACACATCAAAAATATCCAAGTGATGCTCATTACGTAAACAACTGCACCCTAACGACTGATGCGTAAGAAAACCTTATGCCGATCAGAGGTAACGAACGGCTCAGGCTGCAAAAATCGTTTTGGAGTCGTTGGAATCAGCCTAAAAAGCTCATTCCATAGACCCTTGTACCAACGAAATCGGACAAAAACTTTCGTCCCGCTTTTGAGGCCTCCTTAGTTACACATCAGAGATAAACAACTTTCGTCGTGACGGACCTCCCGAAAACCGATGAAGGGGATGAGGGAGGAAAAATCAAGGTAGCCTATAACCACCCCCCGAACTCGCTGATCACAATGAGACCACCCTCATGAAAATCTGTTGAGCCGCTCGGGCGTGATGCTCTGTACACAAACAAACAAAAAAAAAAAAAAAAAAACATACATGTCGAAGAGGTGAGCGCACCTTTCCATTTTTTGGAAAAAAGGTTGCGCTAAAAAAAAAAACCTATTGGCCCTGTTTCCCAATAGTCAGTTTTCGTGAGATACGGGAACTATTTTTAGGACGGCAGTATTATTATAATAATACTCCATATCCTCCTAGCCGGTGCCATACAAAAGCGCCAGAGGGGGTCGAAAACCATACGAAAGCGCCACCCTCCCGAAAATCTCTAAACTGAGGACCGATCATAAGCGCCACTTCCTTCTCCAGCCCCTAATCCCCACACCTTACGAAAGCGCCATGTGTTTTATAAGCCTCTGTACGATTCGTAAGTGCCACATGGGCAAAAAGAGGGGGAAAATGGAAAAGAGATGCTTGCAGGACTCAACTGAACATCCATGGTAGAAGAAAATAGGTTATTCTCTGTAGTGTAGTATCTCTGCAGTGCCCTGCAGTTCACTGTCAATAATTATTACTAGTAACCCTGGCGCGATGCGCCTGTCTTAAAGACGTGGGTAATGGTTGTTGTACAAAGAAAACGGTAAACTGCTTTATTGTTGTAAAAGAGGGTATTTAGAAAGGGGAAGAGGGAACGTTGAGAAAGGGAATGAGGGAAAGGTTTTTTTTTAGTTTTCTGAGGGAATTACAAAATTATTGTTAAAATCAAGTAACAAACTAATGGATGGCCGGCGTGGATCGGGCAGACCTTCAAAGGCACAACTTTGCGTCGAGCCCTTTCAAATGAGCCATCTCCACGAAAATTGATGGAGAACTGCAGCCTCCACGCGCCAAGCAAAAATCACTGATCGCTAATAATAAGAAGATTATTTTAGTTGTGGCACAACACGTCACGTCCCGCACTCAAAATTTCATTATTTAATATTTTTCTGGGTAGTGTCAACTGCTTGTTTCAGCATACCTACCCGTCTTAAGTAGGCCTACCTATTGTAGTCGCGACGTAGTAGGTATGATTCGAATATTGGGCCCAAAGTTCGTATAGGTACCTTGTCTTCTGATTCGCGCTGCGTGTGCACATAAACTTACTAGGAATTCCCAGAAGGTGGCATAACTTCGTTCAAACAGAATGAGCCGTCGGCTAACAGCTCTTCTTGCTAACATAATACATAAAACATAATATATTATTATATATAATATTATTATGTTTGATCATCTTTGCCCTCTCGTTCACTGATTTCCTTTTCTCCCTGCTTTTTTCCCCCACATTCCCTCCAACTGGCGCTTATGTCACTCAGCCAAAATGTGCCTCGGACCAGGACTTGGCGCTTATGAACGGTCCGCAAATGAGTGTCCTGAGCACAGCTGGCGCTTATGAACGGTCATTAAATAGGGATTAAACCGACTTGGCGCTTATGAACGGCACCCCTCCTAGCAAACTTTCACCGTCATCAACTATCTCTGTGGTCAACAAGTTATTGCTTGAGGCAGTCAGTTAGTTTGTCTAAACATGTGAGATAGTAAATATTCTACTTTAGAATAAGTAGTTTGTCAAACGAACTGTAGCGAATCTGTATAAAATTAACCAAAACGGAATAGGAAAATGCCGTATTTATGTATAACAGTGTGGACGCAGGGGTCAATAACACGAAAACGAAATGCTTCGAATGGAAGTTGCCCTACTCGTATTTATAGCATGATGTCCTGTTGTACCACGACCGGGTGTGTAATGTGTGAATGGTAACAGCGATCCTTACCAATTCAATTCAAAAGGAATGTAACCAAAGGCAAAGGCAAACGAGGAAAACTAGAAATGATAGGTAGGATATAAAATTAGCTGAAATCTATAAATAACTATGACGAAGTTTTTTGAAGTAGTGGACATGAGGCGTTGATGATAAACTTGAAAACATACGCGGGTTTTAACAATTGAAACTCCCTTCAATATAAATCGGCTACGATGAATTGTCGAGGTATTTCAAGCAACATTTGGGAAGCGAATCGTTTCAACTATTGAATGGCTAATTATCCGCGGACTTACCTTGACGTACTGCAGTGTTATCAGAGGTCCTGTGTCCTTGTACCGGTCCCAGGCTCGTTCTATTTGAAGGATGAACTAGAAATGAGCACTCGAGTCGGCCAGTGAACTAACCAAGAGCTCGATTTATTAGAGACATTCCTAACTGATGACTGAACTTGCCCAGGGGGGGTGGGACTGATAGTCGACGGAGGAGCGTAGTACGTAGAAGACAGGAAGTTTGTTTTATTTTAGATATGAGTCGTACGAAGGAAAGACAAGTGAAAGGAGAGGAAAAGGAACCTAGCGTTTGGGCCAAGTTGAACGTTGGAGTGACGTTAGGCTCGTTGCTGTTACCAATACAAGATGGTTTTCTCTGTCACATTTGCTCATATCCTATCTATTTAGCTAACGACCGTTTCTCGTTCCTTCAATCGGCATCCTGATTTTTGGATTCTACACAATGTCATAGTGAAACGGATAATTCCGAATTTTGAACAAAATAAAAAATCCTGACCCCCACCGCAAATCCATAGGTTGAATAAAATTTCAAATTTTGAAAAATAATAGACCAAAATTATTTTTCTATATGATTTTTTTTATCGGTACTTACTCTACAAACACAATGGGTAAAGAATGAAAATAAATAAAATGTAAAAATCAACTACCTAGTAGGTACACTTGAATATTGTTGGAAATTTATTTTATTTTTTCAACTAAAAAATTAATCAAATAAATATTTAGAAAATATAATGAAATCAATGAAAAAAGTACATAGGTAAGCTTATACAATACAATACAATACAATACAATACAATACAATTTTATTTTCCAGTTAAAAATGGATACAACAAGTCAATATAACAATTTAATGGCATGTATACATATGCATTTGTGGCTGCTTTATAAAAGATATGGGAGGTTATTATATCCATTTCCGCTGGAAACCCACCAAGGCAGAGCCTGAGTGTGGGCAATCGTCCATTGGGTTAGATACATGCTTAGACGAGATCAATCTGCCTAGAGGCTAATAATTTATACTGAAGATAATATCTACATACATATTATGAGGTATTCGGTACAAAAATAAAGAAGAAAATATATACTATTATTAATCATTATTGAGGATTGATGAGTATTGGTTCAATTTGAACCAGTGTTTCAAGGCTAATTTAAATTTTGGAACTGTCAGGTCAGTCAACTCAGGTGAAGGTAGGGAATTGTATAGCTTAGGTCCAAAGTAAAATATAGAATTTTGCAAGCAAGTAAGTCGGAAAAAAGGTTGGTGCAATTTGCTAGAGTGACGAGTGTTTCTCAGGTTAGTCGTGGGCTTGAATAAATCGATGTGTTGGTGAACAAAAAGAAGAGTCCTGTATTCATGCAGGTTTTTAATGGTTAACAGATTCAGATTTGTAAAGAGTTCATTCGATGGGTATCTTCTTGGGAGATGAAATAACGATTTGACTATCAACTTATGGGCTGTTATCAGTGGACCAATGTGAGTTTGATAGGCACCGCCCCAAAAGGGAAGGCAGTACGAGAGTAAGGACTGGATGAGAGAAAAATATATCATTCTAGCGATTTCAGTGTTCACCACGTTGCGAAGTTGGTAGGCAGCGTATCCTAATGATCTCAGTTTATTTTTTACGAGGCTAGTGTGATTAGTCCACTTCAGGTTTTGATCAATGATGAGGCCGAGATATTTATTAGATGAAACTTTTTTTAATTTTTTAGGAGGTGTGGCATTAAATTGGGGAACAGTTAGCTCAAGATGTTCAGGAGGCCTAGTCCGACGATCCACATGGAAGGTGATGTAAACGGTTTTATCGGCATTTAGGAATAGAAGGTTTTCATGAAGCCACTGGACCACCAGTTTAAGGCTAAGATCGGCCCTCTGGAACACCTCTTCCCAAGTGTGACCCCGAATCAATATGGCGGTGTCGTCGGCGAATGAGACCCCCTGAATGTCCAGGCTAAATATTCCATTTAAGTATATAATGAATAGGATGGGACTAAGAACTGTCCCCTGTGGAACACCATCAGACACCAGCCTCTCGGAGCTCGACACACTGCCGATTCGGGTCACCTGTGTGCGACTTGTTAGATAGTCACACAGTAAGTCAAGTGAGGAGCCAGAAAAGCCACATTCTTCCAACTTTTCCAAGAGCTTAGAATGATTTACTGTGTCAAACGCTTTCTGTAAGTCAAGCATTATCAGCATGGCCTTCTGGTGGTTATTGATTGACGAATAAACTCCTTCCAAGACTTTGAAAACTGCATCTTCGGTGCTTTTATGGGGTTGAAATCCGAATTGGTTCGCAGAAATCGGGCAGTTATCTGTTAAAAGTGCTTGGGGAATATTTTTAAGGAACAATAATATTATTAAATCTTCAAAAAACTTTGGGACAAAATGTTTTCTTTCAACCGATTTCTTTCCTCTGAAAATGATTTTACTTGGCAGACGCGTAGGGTTTCACGCAGGAACTTAATCAGAAAATTTGAACACAATGGGTTTTAAAGAGAGTAGGTATGGGTCAGATAATAATATTATCTGACCCATACCTACTCTTTATATTATATATTATATATAGCTAATAAAATAATATTATGTATATATTATATACATAATATATATATTATTAGCTATATATAGCTGGTTCATCGTTTCTAAAAACCCTTGAACATGCCAGAACGTTCAACGTTAGCTTCAACAATTTTGTGATATTTCTTCCCTGATTTTAACGGGGTTTTCATTGCCAAACGTTTCAGCAGTGTCCCGTAAATTCTTGAGTTTCCACTTGCCCAGGACTGCATGAATCCAGAAGTAAGACTTACTTAGTAGTATAACATCAAGTAGGTGAAATTCATAGATACCCAGTTGATGAAACAAGAATGATATAATTTCATTTACAAGCCAACAAGTTCACTTCAACAATAGCTATTCTACAACAACAATGTCGACAATCTCACACCTCGTACTTAATACGCCTGTACATCAAAATCGCCTGAGATACATAGCTGGTATTACGACTAGAAGTGAGCAAAGTTCTGCACTCGGGGTGGCCCCTGAAGGATCCGAGAAACGGTGAGTGGGCGTGGGTTCGGGCCCTGCTGGCAATGGTGCCAGACCAACAGCCGCCGGTTCGACCCTGAAGATGGTGTAGAAATGAGAGAGAAACACGTCGCCGAGGATCCAAAACTCCGCCCCATCCAAGAAACCAATCCCTAATATTGCCCAATTTTGATCAGCCTGCAAATGAAATATATAAATATAAATTTATGGGTAAAGTAATGGACAAATCGTGAAGTTATCGAATCTCCCCGTTTGACCCGGTGGCAACGCTTGCCAAGATTGGGAAGTACCTATGGATGCATTACCTGGATGATGTATTGTTGCGGAGAAAGCGTGTACAACATGCCATGGATTTCGAATGACAATGAAGGAAGCGTATCAAGTGTGTACAACGGCACCTGACAGAAGCAGAGTTTCAAGGATATAAATACCTACACGTTCCACGACATCCTGAGTCTTTAATATTTTAGGGGAAAATACTTACTCCATAAAACCCATCTTTTATTAAAACGGCTCCGAGCTCATTGAGAATTTTTGTAACAGCATCACGTGGTCCAATAATTAATGATGTGCCAGTGTCCGCAATCGCTTCTGATGATCCGAATTTCAAATTTCCTAAACTGATTCTGAAATCAAATTATTTTTTTGAAGTTGTGGGGGTTTTACCCCCCTGTGTCTCACTCTCTCCAGCCTGTCAGGGGTAGTACCGGCGAGAGGAGTGGGTCGTGCCACGGTCGGGGCGTGACTGTGCGTAACCCCTCTTCTCACGTCGGCGAGGACCGCCTTCCTCATCATGGAGGGAAGTAATTTCCTCCTTCAAATTACTCTATGTAATATTCTCAAATTATCCTCAAACTATTTTCTGTGTGTGCATTATTAGGTATGTATTTAATGTCGTTCAAACGCAGTGCTATTATGTTATGTGTTTGGAATCAATCCCGACGACCAGGCCTCCCTCAGCGACTTTGTGCCCAGGGAAGCTGAGTCACAGTAGGGATCCCGACGCCTAGATCTGCCGCCCAGGCCTCCTTCATTGACAATCCAACCAAGGAAGCCACGAGGCGATTCCAGGTAAGGCTGGACAAGTGGGACAGGCCACCTCTGATGGAATTTGTCCGAGGTAGCAGCAGCCACTGACTTTGGTTTAACTGCAGGCCCTGAGCAAAATACCCCACGAAACTTCGTGCAGTATAATATCATGCTCATCCTATGGGCATCCTCACAGTTCCTTTCTGGAGATGATGCCTCTGCGGTGGATCCTGACATTTCACACCAATACGCAGCAAGCTCATCTCCAATTTTGTGGCTGCACTCTTCCGTAGGTCAATTCCGCACGACAATTCGTGCGACTCCCTGGACGGAGGTGTTTCCACTCCCCTTTCATCTTCCTCCAAAACACCGGCGGTGAGAACGAGGATTCACGCCTCTGGATCTCCGCCAAACACACAAAACCTGAATTTAGGGAATTTAACTTCCAAATTCGGTAGGTACATAAAAACATGTAGGTACACAACCAGCATCCAAATCTTGATGTGTTCTCACAGAAGTTATTTCAATGCGTGCAATATTTTAAAATGGAAGCGTCATTCCTGCTGTTGTGCTCACCCAGACATGTAAAATTGCCAGTATCCTTTCTCCGTTAAAGGGATCCAGTTTATTGTGTTGTAGGGAGCGATGGTTTCGTTCCAGCCGCCGAAGATGATTTGGCTTCCTTCTTCTTCATTCCTAAAGAGAAGAGTGAATTCGTCAAGAAGCAACGGATGGAGATCTTAGATGCAATCATGGAACTCACGTTGAGAGGTAGACGGAGAACAAGTTGGAATCGAACCAGCCCTGTTGTTGTGCAGTGAAGAATGGCGGAGTCATGTAGGCGGACAGTTGCGGAAATCCCAGGCCAAATATGCCGTCGAAAGGGGAGTCAACGACGCCCTGTTCAGCGACGGCTTCTCCGAAAATTTGGTCGCTGATCGCTACGTGTCCGCCAATCTACTAGCACAGAAGGTGAGTAATGAACAGCAAAATGTGCAAAGCAGGAAGATAAGCTAGGGGTGACGGGGTGTTGATTGACACCCCAGTAATGTCTTACTATTTTGGGAAAACAAATGGGGCCTGCTTACGCTAAATCGAACTGACAAGACTGACGTTTGAATCTTACGCCCACAGTGTCCTGAGAAAGGTGTCCTTCCATCGCTCCTGAGCCATATTTGATAGAGATGGGCTCTCCATTGGGAACATAAGTTGCTGAGTCTCTGGCCTCGTAGCACCTCTGCTTAGCTGTCAAATAACGTTAGTACAATGGAGAAGTTATCACTTGAGAAAATGTATGACCCACCTGGAACCTCCTTGAGACCCAGGGGGTTGCGATCCACTAGCAGGATCTAGACAGTTGAAAAAGGAAGAGGTAATACAAAAATTGAATATTTGTAAAACCAGCCATTTTGTGAAAAGCCTAGTCTTATTATAGCCTGAATAGGTACAAATAGGCGCCGTATTTAAAAAAGGCTTGGCTTTTTGCGTGGTTATCATGATAAACAAACCACTGCAGTGGCTCAGTGGTTTGAGCGTCGTACTGCTGAAATTCAAAAGGTTGCTGTTTCGATCCCAGCAGCAGCTGAACATCTTCATTATACTGATAATCACCTCTCGGAAGGCAATGGCGACCCATCGAGTGTATCTCGCCCAGGAAAACCTCTCACATTTGCCGTTCAGGCGTTAACAGTAGGTCGCTACTACTTCTGTAATAACTGTTCAACACGCTCAACAGAAGTTAGTAGCGAGAGGTCACCAATGTCTGGTTACAGGTATGGCACCCAGCGAAGAAAGAAGAGGCTTTTTACAAAAAGGCTGGTTTCACAAAAAGGCTGCAACTTGTATATTACAAATACTTATAATATGCGATCTCAGAATGCCTTATGAATTTGTTGCAGTTGACTTTCTCCAAAAGCAGACCTGGGAAATGGCACATTTTCGAAGAATCACCAATTTATCCTTAAAATAGGTTTACGTACAACAATAAGGAGATGCCGATGAAGGAACCCACAAGTCTGATGAGCCCGTGTCAAATATAACGGAGAACGTCTGGGGTGGCGTGCCAATTGTTATCTTTCCGTAGTAAAGGGTCTAAAATATGGTGTTCATAAGTCACGTTTTCGTAACAAAATTGCGGTAGTAGGTTTCTCAACTGATTTGAATGTTTTTTGAGTTGCTGAATCCGAATCTGAAGTTTGCTGCCTCCTAGCTGGTCGGCGTCTGGGCGAAAAACGCAAAAAACCTCGAAATTTTGGACGTTGTCTCGGGTTTTTGCTTATATCTTGGAAACGAAGGATCTGACGTAAATAGTCACCGTAATCAATGTTGAAGAGCATAAAATTCTGCGTCGAATGATATCCCTAACTTTCAATTTCGATCGATTAATAAGGCCGCAATCGAAGATCAAAAAAAGTCAATTTTTTCCAACTTTTGTGAAAACTGCAATAACACGACTTTTAGACGTCAGTGATTCGTAAATACTCATTCTATATGAAAAACTCATGGAAACAAAGTTGTAGAGCATTAAATTTTGCGTTCAGCGAACACCTAAATTTAAAATTTGGAGCAACCTATGTAAGTATATAATAATAAATTAAATCATTTAAATTTATTTAAATAATAAATTAAATCATTTATATACCTACACATATGTAATATAAATTACATGCGTGACCAGGACGGTAGAACGTTTAAAAGTTTCGGTGAGAGGAATTCAACACCTTTTTCTCGCAATCTTGAAGCGGAGGGCCTGGTTCTTTCTACCTGGAGCCCTAACGGTCTGGTGGGTGCCCTTGTTCCACCCTTTTTGAGTGAATTGTATACAATACAATACCTCTCCCTTTCCTCCTGCTCCCCACTCACATAGCAGCCCATATTATCTGCTATCGTCTTGGAATGGAGAAATGATTTTAGTTTGCTTTGAGCCACCAACTTATGTACTTCGTCGTTACCGGTGTTACAATACAAACATTAGTTTTAGCTCGGAGTTAAAATTGTGCGATATCTATTTTTTTATGCCCACGCGTAATGTCGCGCGAGGAGTGTGTTCTTTGTGACGATTTGTTAGAAGATGGGACAGAAACATGTGTCGTGAAAAAGAAAGGGCTGCAGTCTTTTATAGAAGCCAGCAAAAAGAGGAAAGATGGTAAGGTTTCAACTTTTAAGGAGAGCACTGAAATTCAAGTACATTCTAGATGCAGGAAGAATTACCCCACAGAGAAATCTATTGCTGCGTATTTAAAAAGAGCTGCACAAAATGTTCCCAGAGAGACGCGTTCAATTAATCGGGGGTTTACGTTTAAAACTCATTGCTTTCTGTGCGGGGATGAGGTGGCTCCTGACCACAACAAACAACAAATCAAAAAGCCTCCCTCAAAACGCAACACGGTCTACACTGTGACGACATTATCCATGAGAGACAAAGTGCTCAGCCTTGCAGCAGCTCATCAAGACAAATTTGGGCGAGGTATAGTCACTCGCCTTGAGGCGGTCAAAGATTTGGTTGCAGTGGATGCGCAGTAGGAGGAGTTCTTAACGTATGAATTGGCTCCATACCCCCCAGCACTATTTGAAGATGGTTTCCTACGAAAAGGAAGAAAATCTGCATTGTACAAAGCTTTTGAGTCACTTAAAGACACCACACCGTTAGACAGCAATACAGCATATGTTATTGATGGTGGTTTGTTGCTACACAGAGTTGTTTGGTCAAGTGGGCATACCTTTGAAAACATATGCAAAGCATATATAAATTATGTACAGAAAAAGTATGGGCCAAATTCAGGTATTGTATTTGATGGGTACTCCACAGAACACAGAGGCACAAAAGCAATGGAGAGGTTGAGGAGATCTGGGAAAAAAATCTCAGTGGAAGTACAGTTCAGCCAGACGATGACCCCAACTATCTCCCAGGAAAAATTTCTATCCAACGCTAAAAACAAAAGCCGATTAATCACCATGCTGATGGCTATGTGTGAAGAAGCTGGGATTACGTGCAGTCAAGCAACCGAGGATGCTGACACGCTGATTGTTCAAACGGCTGAATCCTTGGCTCCAATTCATAGAAATGTTGCAGTTGTGGGAGAAGATGTCGATCTCCTGGTCATAATGATGGGTCTCCAGATTTCAGATAATATCTATCTGCTCAAGCCAGGGCGAGGCAAAGATCCTCCACTCCTGTACCACCCTAAATCAGCAGTGAATGATCCCCTCTACACACACATGATGTTTCTCCACGCTATGAGTGGATGCGACTCTACTTCAGCCGTATTCAACCAAGGAAAAATTAAATTCCTTAAAACTTTATCAAAACATCCTGAGCTAGAAAAGAGTGTCGAAAAATTTTTGGATCCATCAGCCCAGCCAACAGAAATTGTTGCTGCTGGAGAAAAATTTCTGGTGGCCGTTTATGGGGGCGATCATGAGAAAACAACTTTGGATGGACTACGCTACAAGCAGTACGTGACCTCTGCATTCAAAGTCTCGAGCAACATAGCTTCCATCCCCCCGACTGCTGCTGCAGTCCACCAGCATAGCTTGCGGGTGTATTTCCAAGTGCAGCAGTGGCTTGGAAACAGTCTGGCTCCAGAGCTGTGGGGATGGAAGGCTACCAAAAACGGCATGGTCCCAGTTACAACCCTAAAACCCCCGGCTCCTGACAAATTGATGCAGTCGATATCCTGTAAGTGCCGCACTGACTGTGGTGGGCGTTGCGGCTGTAGGCGTGCAGGCCTGTTCTGCTCCCAACTTTGCATCAACTGTGCCGATTCATGCACGAATGTGGACATGATAGCTGTCCTCGAAGAACAAGAAGCAGAACAAGACGACACTTCATTCGTAGGTAAAGCGAATTTCATACATTTACGTATTGATTTGGTTCATGGGCCGTGACTCCTTATAGACAAATAACTCGATGTCATTATATTTTCAGTTGAAGAATTACCATTACGGCCTGACACTCCGACAGCTGACGAACCTGTGCCCGGGCCGTCGTCCTCACAAGATATCCCTGTGCCAGGTCCTTCCACAGCAAAGCGGCAGAGGCTTCTTTAACAATTTCTACGAACACCAGGTATTTTCTATACATTTCCTATACACTTTCTATACATGATAATATCATGTATTATAAGAATATTATTCTTATAATAATTCCCTACTTCATTTCATTTTCCAGTTGACGAATGGAACCACCCTAAACTATATATACTCGTAGTTCATCAGAACATCATTAAAAAATTTTTTTTAATATACATGTTATATTGTTATATTGTAATATTATTTCTTACAGTTGTATAGATATAAGTTATAGCGTAGTAGTAAATAAATGGCTTTTTAAGAACAGGCAGAGTAATATTCGTTAAAACCCTTCATATTGGTCACATGAGCGTTTGGAGAAAAAATTGAAAAATTGTCGCTATATACTTACATAGGTTGCTCCAAATTTTAAATTTAGGTGTTCGCTGAACGCAAAATTTAATGCTCTACAACTTTGTTTCCGTGAGTTTTTCATATAGAATGAGTATTTACGAATCACTGACGTCTAAAAGTCGTGTTATTGCAGTTTTCACAAAAGTTGGAAAAAATTGACTTTATTTGATCTTCGATTGCGGCCTTATTAATCGATCGAAATTGAAAGTTAGGGATACCATTCGACGCAGAATTTTATGCTCTTCAACATTGATTACAGTGACTATTTACGTCAGATCCTTCGTTTCCAAGATATAAGCAAAAACCCGAGACAACGTCCAAAATTTCGAGGTTTTTTGCGTTTTTCGCCCAGACGCCGACCAGCTAGGAGGCAGCAAACTTCAGATTCGGATTCAGCAACTCAAAAAACATTAAAATCAGTTGAGAAACCTACTACCGCAATTTTGTTACCAGAAAACTACCATTTGACTGGACTAGTAAGCGATTGATGGTCGTCAGTAAGGTACAGCGGGGTAAGTGTAACTCGCGGCTCAATCAGCGATTCTGCGAGAGAAGTGCGAACAAATCCAGCCTGAGATGTTACTACATCGCTAATGTGATGGCAACACTGTCAGTTATAGTTAGAGTTGCTGTGATTCTACTAACTGCTATCATCCTGTCAGGAGAATGTAGTATAGAATGCATAAACAAAGCGGCCCGTTGTGTGGTATTTTTTTACATGATATTTGCCGTGATGGAGAAGTTTAATTGTAAAATTTGCTTGAAGGGAATGGGAAAGTGCTGGGTTACCCTTACCTCAGTTTAAATAGTTCTTTAGTAAGAAGTTAATCGAGAGGTTAAATTCAAAATATTACCAATAATAAAGGATGGTTTGATAAACCTTCGGTCAAATTTTCTAAAAGATTGGATGAGCGTTCAAAGTTGAACTAATGATTTTTTGGGTTACACTTACCCCGATCTACCTTACATCATGTGTTCATAGCTTGGTTTAGGCCAAGTTTGGTTTTATTCTATTTCGAGGGTCTCACAGCAACACCCCACATCGTCATTTTTGAAGGTTTTCAGGAGAGCCCTAAAACCACCCATAGAAAAGCCCCACAACTAACTCCGAGACTCGCTGAGCAAGGACTTGAGATGACAATGGGGTATTACTGATGACAAGACGATATGGGGGTATTCACTTAGCAACGATTACTATGCTCCCTACCGATTTTCTTTCAAACCATCAAGTTTGATGAGAAGACGCGTCGAACGGTATGCTTAACTCATGTTCGCCAAAAATGACGGGGCGTTGCTGTGAGACCCTCCATTTCAATTCATTTAATTCTGTTTAGCTTATTATATATTTATAGTTGCCTCTGATAGAGCATCATTTGATCGTTTACGACCTTCACTTACATTCCATTGATTGACTAAAGGTTGCATGTACGTTCCCTGGGTCACCACCATCCTTTGAAATTTGTCAGACTGCCTCAACATGGATCGTATTTCCTCGCGGCGGCCAGTCGAATCCGCTTTGTTCATCGGAATGATCACTCTTGAACATCGAATACATCAATTAGGTGAGGTATTTTCAAGACAACAATTTATACCGCGTCTTGAGGTTCGGCTGAGTTAATTTAGCATGCGCTCATAATGTTTTATCTATTGGCATATCTGGGATGAAGAGAGAATGATAATACGTTATTAAATTTTGGTCGATGATAGAACAGGGTATATATTGCGGAGTCAATGAACGCTTGGCCGTTTAGTCGTGGAGGTGAGTTCTTAATGAGTTTGGATTGATTTCACGTCACATTCACAAAATTTGCAAAAACATGCAACAGTTTGAATTTACGGATCGTTAGAAACTTCATTGTGGAAAAAATTTTGATTTTAAAGAGAATACTTGCTTTCTCGAAGATGCGGTGGGGATGTCACCGAGGATGCTTAAAGCAGCAGCTATAAAAACCGGACACCACCACCTCATCACTCCGGTTTTTGGTCCTCGTCACCAAAATGAGACGTTCCCGAGTCATAAGACGCACGATGACGAAATTCTGATTCACACTACGTATCTTCCTCGGTTTTGAAGGTAAGAGTGGAAGGTAAATAGAATTCGTTATCTCATGAGAGTGCTTGAGATAAGTAATTGTTTATAGAGTGGGGGGGGGGGGGGCAGTTTTAGGGTCAGATGAAGGTGCAAAAGCTTCAAAGCGTTCACCAATATGATAAACCGATCCTCTGGTGTGGACAGAAGAGAACGAGGCTATTTTGGGGCAGAATGTGGGCCAAAACATTGCCTCGGTGATGGTTCACGATAAAAACTCTTTTGATCTTCACTTTACCAGGAATCACATTTTTACGAATGATTGAAACTACTAATGACTCAGAAAATCAAATTCGTGTATTGGTTAAATGTTATCTCAGCTAGATAAACCTGGAGTCCGGTAGTTATTTGTTCAGATTCTTTGGCTGAGTGGTCTGAGCAATTTGGGACAGCCTATTCTCCTTGCCGGGGTTGGTATGGCTTCACACACCTTTGTGGTCCTCGTGGCTCCTTTGATCTTCGGATTGTGCGCCTTCCCAACTTCATCTGCCAAAAAGTAAGAATATAAGGATTAGTTATAACGTGAAGAATTTCACGAAACACGTAGTACAACCGGAGCCGACACAATTCACTCATTGAACCAGGTTAAACGATTAGCTGCTAAATTTATTTTTATCGCAGATATCATATTCCCATTTCGAAACATGAATCCACACCAGCTATTGACCGGGTTCGTGCCATGTTGTCCCGAACGAATTGGCAACTGGATGGAGAAAAGAAGAACAACTCAAGGATAGAGCCTCTCTTCAGCAATGAAATCAGTGTGAGTATGAATTGCGTTTATTAGGCGTTTCGTCGTGCAGTGTTTGTCTAAAATCGTCAAGTGGGTTCGATGTGGTGTTTCAGAGTGTTTACTACGGGTATGTTAGTATTGGAAATCCACCTACATCGTTTAGTGTTGTATTCGACACAGGATCGTCCGATTTTTGGGTTCCCTCCGGCACGGGCGGCCCCGATTTTTGCACTCAGAGTGAGTAGATGCAGTTACTACCCTAAGTTAATTGCTGTAATGTAATCTCAATAGTGTGCCAAGTATGGTCTTAATAATTTTTTTGCAGAACTCAAAAATTGCTATTATGACGTTACATCTACAACCTGGAAGAAAAATGGGTCTTCTTTTGAAATGCAGTATGGGACAGGCGCTGTGAAAGGATACCTCTCGTCTGATGATGTGCTGGTAGGTTCAGCGCCTAAGCCGGTTTAGCACCTTTAGCCCTGTTATATATCAGTCCCTCCTTCACCGAATGGCTCTGTGGAATTTGACCCTTTCTTGTGCATCTCGCCAGCCTGCAAGAGTTAGAACCGGCGGGAGGAGCGGGCTGCGGCAGCTGACTTCGGTACAACTCGAGCCCAGGGAGAATCAATACCGGCCACGCCATATCGTGTAGGGTATTGTCTTCCGCTCGGTTCCCTTCCGAAGACTCTGCCTTTCGACATTAGGTACTGTGGGGAGGTTACTAACAGTTGGTGATTTGATAAAATAAAGTGTCTGGAGAAGTTGGTCCACTCGGTGAGACGAAAAACACCTGTAGCCAACCAAGAAACTCGTGAGACGATGTTCAAAAATTCTATTCATTCAACATTCAAATTTCAACACGCAAACTTCAAACTTCAAACTACGCATTCAAATTTCATACATCGAGCTGGACCAGCTACCTACAGATTTCCATTGAATTGGCTTCTTCTTTCACTCACGTACAAGTCAGGCACGACAGGTACCTATCCTGACATATCAGGTAAGCCTGGAGCTTTATCCACCTCAAAAAGTCAAGAATCCTACAACTTTATCTAATGAGCTCATCAATGGGTTCAAGTACAACACAATGGAACTGCAGATGATTTCGCCGAAAAATACGCCATCTAGGCGATCCGAAGCCCAAAATTGCTCTAGCACACTACAAAAACTTCTCATCATCACTCCTTATCAAATCCTTAGCAGAACAACTTTCTGCTTATTGTACTTCAGGCTTGCCCTCCAAAGATGAATTTTATGTGGTGATGAACATAGATGCAAAAACATCCAGTGGCCACTTTCTCCCATGACCACTTTCACCCCGTGCTTCCCAAAATCGCGCGTTTGTCTCTCAGGAAAAACACCCTTTCTTTTCGATGTTTCAGATTGGAGATCCTCCGCTAGTTCTCAGAAAACAGGTTTTTGGAGAGGCTACCTTTGAAGACAAAGTTATGCAGAATCTTCCATGTGATGCGATTTTGGGCTTAGGATTCCCTCCTCTCTCGTCTTACATGACTCCTGTTTTTTTCACCATGATTGATGAAAAGTTATTCGACGTGAACGCATTTTCATTTCTCCTAAGAAAGTAAATAAACAAACAAACAGCATTAAAGCAAATTTTGCTTTAACTCAAAATATATCTTGTAGATATATTAATTCTGTTAGGCTCCATATTTTAATGGTCTTTTTCCGTTTCTCAGGCACGGCCATGGTGACAGCCACGTTTACTTTGGGGGATGGGATCCCACAATCGTTAAATCAGAATATGATATTAAATGGATTCCACTGATTGCTGAATTGTATTGGACCTTCAGGGTTGACTCGTACGTCATACGCAATTATTGAATTTGATTGGTTGCAATGAAATTGTTGTCACAAATTGTTACATGTTTGCTCAGGATGTCTGTTGGAAACACAGCCGTTGCAAGTCGTAGCTTCGAGGCAATAGCAGACACAGGCACCTCCCTCATCACTGGCCCGTCTGCAGCTGTCAATCAAATCCGCGAGGCTCTTGGTGGGCAGGACCAAGATGGATTCATAGTGGTGAGTTTTCTAACATACGGCCACGAACGCGTGATCTTATCAATATATGGACGTTTTCACGTGATTGGCATTGAACATAGTTGAACTGAGAAATTCTTTTAGGTGCCTAAATCGTCGATACCACATCTGCCAGATCTCACCTTTGTGATCAACGGGCACAATTACACTCTGACTCCTGATGACTACATTTTTTTGGTATGTACGGAAACAGAAAATTCAAACGACATTTCAGTGACCTTTTCTCAAGTCTGTCTCATTGTTCAATTGGCAAAATGCTTGTTTGTTTCAGGTGGAAAATGAAGTGGCTGTCGTCGGGATAGTTGCTAGCGATTTGCTACCTTTTTGGATCTTCGGTGACACCTTTTTGTCCAAGTTCTACACCATTTTCAACGTGGACAAGTCGGCCGTCGCCTTCGTCGACATCTCGACCCCTCCGACGACCTCAACGGAAGGGCCCACCACAACGACTGGATCGCCAACGGTGACGTCATCGTCGACGACGCCCGAAACTACGACCAAAAAAGGAGGGACGGCCAGTATTTCTAGCTTGTCGTTTCCTCTGTTGATGATGGCGCTGTACCTTGCGAATGAGTCTGCCCGTTCGTGATGTCCGCGTGGGATTATTCGGTGATGCACTCTCACAATCGCTGTATCGCTGTGCGACGACATGCCACCACCGAGCGCCGGAAAATTTTATCTGAATACTACACTGAGTGTAGCTAGCATACTCCAGTACCTTCTGAGTAACCAATTACCTTGTAGAAATGGAATAAAACGCTGCAAATTTTACCCAAAATTTATTATTTTTTGGTGTAATTAATTTACCCAAAAATTAATTCTGTCAACAATTTTTTTATTATTGACCGAAAAATATAAAAACGTCAATTAAGAAGAAAAAAAAATACTAGGTCTTTCGACATAATAATATTATATAATATTAATAATAGTAATAGTAATTAATAATAGTAATATTATATAAATATTATATTAGATATTATGTGGGACCCCAAAAAATGTACTTCAGGTCCTAGGTTCTGGAAGTGTTTGAAGCCTGAATTTGATACTCTACAACATAAATTTTGAGCCAGTTCATTTACAGTAGCCGTTCATAGAGACAGTGGTTGAAACATGAGCGAATCCTATTTTTCGGCCAAGTTGGAAAAAATTGACTATTTTTGACACTTGATTGTGGCTAAACGGCTGAACCGATTCTGATGTTTAAGGAGGTCGTTCGACGCATAATTTCGTGCTCTTTAACTTTGTATTGAGAACGTTTTTGTGCACGATGCTTAGTTTTCGGGTTACAGGCGAAAAACTGGAAAAAGTCCGAAAAAATCGATGTTTTCTACCGGCAAACATTTTGCTACAGTTTTTGTCATTTTGTTGTTCTGACCGATAACAACAATTTAAAAACGCAGCAAATTTTACCCAAGGGTTTATTATTCGATATAGGTTAGTTGTCCAAAAATTAATTCTGTCATTAAAAAAATATTGTTGAAAAATTAAAAAAAAAAATTCTTTCGTACATTGTTTGGATAGATGCGGGACCTTGAAAAATGGATTATGCGTCCAAAATTACTCGTAAAACGACACCTTATTTGACCTCCTAGGATCCTTCAAAATTTCCTTTTGTTACCTAAAGTTACTTTAAGTTCTAACATAGATACATAAGTGAGGATTTATAGTGTAAGGAAGGTAGATATTTTAGTACTATGTATATGGTAAAGGCACCAATAATTGGTCAGCAATTATTGCTGACACCACCCCAATTACTGACATATGTCAGTAATTGGGGTGGTGTGCATATGCTCGTTCTACCTTGAATAATAAGCGTTTCAGGTCACCTAGAAATTCAAAATTGTAGCCAAATCAAAGCCACAGTAACTTACTACCGATTCCCGCCAAGATGTAGTCAGCATTGATGATAAGGGGTTCAGGAATGAAGTTTTATCTTCAGTCTAACGTGTGCCGTCCGATCGTTAGCGGTTTTGCTAAGAAGGTGAGTCACAATTTCATCTATGTATTAGGTATAATATAATATTATATCCGTTCCATCTTTGTTTTCACATTCCAATTACTTTTTACCGCTTTAATATTGATGTTAAACAGTAAGAATACACCATTCCTGAGCAAATTACTGATAAAACAACATTTTTCTGTAGTGTTAGGATTTGGTTACCCAGAAACGTGCCCTTACCGACATTTGTGTTAGTAATTGGGGTTTTCGGAAAACTTTAGTTCCAAAGCCTAATTAACTAGGGTTTTTACGTAGAAAACAATGGTGCTACCCACGTTTTAAAAAAATCAATGGATCTATTTCCTAACAGGGGGTGTTAGTAACTAGTTAGAGGGGATGTACGCACACCAGATACTGACAGTGAGCATATCCAATTACTAACACCCCTCTCCCTGATGGTGTCAGTAGGTAATAGGTTCCTCACACTGTCAGTAATTGGTGCATGCATGTCAGTAATAGGAGAAAAAATATGCATCCAAATTTTAGGCAGAAAAATGATTTGCTTCATCGTTTTGATAATTTGAATGAGCGAAATGAAGAAAACCGATATTGGCCTGATGGAAAAATTATAAATTGTGAGGATCGACTGATAAATACGGGAGAAATTGTTGAAAAACCACAACATTTTCCTTACAGTGTCAGTAATTGGTGCCTTTACTATGTCTTGTAGGGATGACAACATTTTCGAATTTTTTTACCAGCAGGTTGCTCAACTCATTCAATTCACTGTTTTACAAGAACAAATATCGCCGGAAGTTGGTATATTCCGCAATACAGGGCGTCGTCCGCCATAAAAGAGCGCTTCGTTTGATATCCTCGATTGACAACCCATTGTGAGTTAAGTCAGCAGGCAGATCTATTCTTATCGGAGCCGTAAACCTGCTTTTTACTGACAGTATTGGTCAACTATAGCTATTTGCAGCTCCCAGCAAAACAATTTGATTTAATGGGCACAGACAAATTAGTCTGAAAGGGCGAGTCTGTAGGCGGGAAGTTTTCAGGGATAAATATAAACGGTCCCACAATGTCAACAACCCGCGGGGTTTTGCTCGTCCAAATTAGTGGAAACTCGGAGCGTCTGGAACGTGCGTGAAAATGTCACGCTGCACCCTTGGCGTAAACCTTATAATTCTTCAAACCTTCACAATTCATTGTGGAAACAAACTAACGAAAATTGTTTAAATATAATACAATATTTTAATATGTTATTTGATATCAGTCGGGTGAAAGTAGGAAATTCGGGAATCAATTTTGGTTTCTTATTCTTGGATTAATACACCTATGTAATCGCGACGGAGTTCGACGACTCCGATCGGCCTCAAAATTTGACATTATCCGTTTCAAGAGGTCTAGATTCCAAAACCGAAATGTCCGTCCACCGTCCGGGCCGTTTTGGGCAGTAAGAATTTTTATTTTAAATCTGAAATTTTGTCAAAATAATCGGTTTACCATCTAGTTGTGCCCGCAAGGTTTTCACCCCGATCGCCCAAACCCGTGGGGCGCTATGGGGCTAAAACTTGGCTATGGGAGGGGCTTTTTGAAGGCTTTTGGCTATGGGATCGAGTCAGGTGTCGTTTTCAAAGTATTTTTGGAAGTAGAATCCATTTTTGGGGGATCACTGAGGCGATCTATAGCGCTTTCATGGGGCTACGAATGGGATTTTTGAAGGATCCCAGGAGGTTAAATATTTGTCGAGTAAAAAACAAGAAATTTTTGAAAATAAAAAAATAAATAAATAAATAATTTTTTTTCCAAAATTGTTTTTATTGACAGAATTAAATGTATGCACAACTAACCTGTCAAAGAATAATCAGCTTGCATGAAGCATAAACCCTTCTGTAAAATTTGCAGCGTTTTGAAAACTAATTAGTTCTATGTAACTATAATCTATTCTATATAAATATTTTATATAACTATAGTCACTTTTAAAAGTGATATTTTGGCCAATTTTTTCGTAGCAAGCTTTTAGGTCCACTGAGTTGGAATTCGGAATAAAATATCCTCAAATGCAGATCTTTTAAGTGTATAGTTGAATTGCACTGTTGAGGGACAGACTCATGCAAGGGACTGAATATGGTGGTAGATAGTTTCATAAGTAATTGGATCATCACTGCTGTATTCCCCAGAACCAGAACTCGCAACAGCAGTTAACTCTTCTCTGAAAACTGGTAACATTTGAGTGAATTTGAACTAGAAAAGTAACAGCCTTGTTAAATCACTTTAGGCATACATTTAAGAAGGAATCTCCTTCCATGGGAAGATAACTAATGTGATTTAACACTACTTTTTTAGACGATAATTAAATATTTTCATACAAATCTGTTGGTTGACTCACCTTGTCCCAGAAGTGGTTCAACCATTTGACAAAAAAAAAGTTTTTACTCAAAATCATTACTTTTAAATGGATTTTGAGGAAATTTTGTAAATAGAAAATGAAGTTGGATAGTCACAATTTGAAACGCCGTTGGTACTTCATTTTGTTACCAAATCAAGCTGTATGCTGAAAAATTCAGCTTGAACGAATTTTGGTTCGTCTTGCCCAGGTCTCCCCTAAGTATGTTAACAAATAATTTATTCTTTCGACGTCTCCGAGCCGAACCAGTTGAAATACTTTCGTTACTTTTATCAAAATGAAAACAGGCGAGCGTGAAGCGTGACAGAACTTCGCAGGTGCTAAGTCACAACAGCCTTTCGAGGAAACTTCGTAATGGAAGGGGTGCCCTGGTGGGGGGAGGAGGGCTACTATCAGGAACTGGAGGGGAGCGATCAATAGTCGCCTTCCCCTTCTCGCCGCTTTTCTCAGCATATGGACTCTCATTCAGCAGTTCTGACCAAGTCCAACAATGAAAGCCCAGACCTGACGCGATCCCCGGGAGCTCAGCACACCATAAGCCGTAAGTGAACACAGTATGAGCCGTATTATGTACAAACGTATCACAGTATAAGTAGAGTAACAATGTATCGAAAGAGCTTCAGCAAATTGCTTCTTTCATGAGGGTTGAATTTTCATCAGGTGGGCATCCAAATCAATGGCTGGTGTTCAACCTTCATTCACTTGTTCCAAACCCCCCAATCGGATTAAAAATCAATCAAGCTGGGTTCTTCTAAGTCCCTTCTTACGCTCCACATTGAGGGAGAAATCTGAAACGTTTTGCACTGATATTTTACTTATTCAACAAATCTGGTGCCATCAATATGGATGGATATGTTCACCTACCTACCACGGCTGCGGGAATTTATATTTATGGACGTCTTGAAGAGGTGCGGCAGCTTTGTTGAGCTATTTTAGTTGATTGTTCCCTGAATCATTAATCCACGGGATGGCAAAATAGATTTTCACTCCTCATCTTTACGTGCACCCTTCTGTGATCCTTTTCTGTGGGAAAAAAACGTCTCGGATGCTGGTGTTATGTGAAAATTGCACTGGTCTAATAATTAAATTAAATTGTTTAAGTTCGGTGGGTGTTCGCGACGGGGCAGATGCCCTAAATGGGAATTAGGGAAAGGAACGACTCCTCTGCCGGTGGTGTAAATTTTGGTTTATAATTCTTGGAACAATACACCTATGTAATCGCGCTGGAGGTCGACAATTCAGATCGACCTCAAAATTTGACATTTTCCGTTTCAAGATGTTTAGAATCCAAAAGCGAAATGTCCGTCCGCCGTCCGGGCCGATTTGAGCAGTAGGCTTTTTTTTAATCTGAAAATTTGACAAAATACTCGGATTACCATCTAGTTGTGCCCGAGAAGTTTTCATCTCGATCGCTCAAACCCGTGGGGCGCTATGGGGCTTGAAAGGGGCTACGGGAGGCGGTTTTTGAAGTGTTTCGGCTATGGGGTCGAGCTAGGTGACGTTTTCGAAGTATTTTGAAGAAGAATGCATTTTATGGGATCCCAGAACGATCCGATTTCATAGAAGGTGGGGTCGGGTGCTCGATACGTAAAATTCGATTGTTTTTGATTGTGAAGAAGAAGGAGGTCAGCTGATTTCGGGGTGATCCCAGGCGGCGGACATTTTTGAACAGCTCGAATGAGTGCCGGTAGTTGGTAGTTGGATTTTTTTTAAATTGTTTTTGTGAATTGTCAGTTCATAAATTTAACCAAAATTACATCAGTAGGTAAGCTCTCTGGGGACAATTTGATGAGGTGTGAAGTGAAGTTAAATTTGTGCGGTGGTTATCCGCACGAAGAGTTTGTGGATTTTACTACTTCGCCTCCTGTGATTTCTGAAGGTTCCAGGGAGGGAGTAGCTAGCATCGCCAAATTTGCTATTTAGTAGCGTTTATGACGTTAGCAGAGAAGTCAGCTCTTGCTCTCCCTCCAACAAAAGGCTGTTTTCGGTAGGTAGTCGAAGCATAGGCTGCTCGGCTAAGCAGTGATAGTGTGGACTTGTCAGACAGTCCAAAATTCGCACAGTGGGGCCAATGACCCTAAAAGGTGGCGAAAATTATTTTCGGGGTTCAGTGGTGACGAATTGTTCTTGAGCACAAAAACAATGTTCTTGGATGGTTTCAATCAATTTCAATCAACTACCATTTTGGTTTATTATTCTTGGAATAATACACCTATGTAATCGTGACGGAGGTCGACGAGTTCGATCGGCCTCAAAATTTGACATTATATTATCCGTTTCAACAGGTCTAGATTCCAAAACCGAAATGTCCGTCCGCCGTCCGGACCGTTTTGGGCAGTAGGATTTTTTTTTAAACTGAAATTCTGACAAAATACTCGGTTTACCATCTAGTTGTGCTCGCAAGGTTTTCAGCCCGATCGCCCAAACCGGTGGGGCACTATGGGCCTACGGGAGGTTTTTTTTTTAAGGCTTTTGGCTATAGGATCGATTTAATGTCGTTTTCGAAGTATTTTTAGAAGTATAAGCCATTTTGGGGGGTGCCAGAACGATCCGATTCCACTGTGGCGATCTATAGGGAATTTTTGGAATTTTTTAAGGATCCCAGGAGGTCAAATATTTTTTCGAGTAAAAAACTCGACTCGATGTTGATATAGTGTTACATCCCTCAATTCGTTGAGCATTTCCAGGTGTTTTAAAGTTCAGTAGTTGCACTTCATCCCTATGATTAAAATTCAGTGTTATCTTTCTCTATCAGTGAGTTGGGCCCTACCTTGCACTTACCCGATTGGTTTCTCAAGAAGGGGCATGTGCGTGGTGATAACATTGAGATTGATTGCTCATGTAAAGGAGAGCGGCGGTTTAAGTCATTAATTAACTCATCAATAAATAGTACGGATTCATTTACCTATTTATAGTTAATAATTCACTAGGTATAAATAACTTTAAACACCAATTACTGGTGTTTATTGATGTTTGCTATTTTTGCTCCCATTGTCGAGGTAGGTAGGCTATTGACCTGATGACCTGTGAAAGTGAGTTTCTGTCCGATTTTAAATGTTCAAATCGCTAAAGGATGATTGAGAGATTTTCTTTGCACTTGCCCCGGTGAAACCAGAATAAGCGTTACGAAGATCGAACAGTTAGGAGGGGTAAGTGCGTAAGGAGGACTTGGACAGCTTTATCGGTCATAATGTTTACAATTGACAAGGCCACGAAAAATCAATCGTCCATCGAAAAAAGAGGGATTCCCAGGTATCCATGGCAAAAATAAAAATTGACGTAACGTCAACGGCTGGTTTTTGAGGTTTTATTGAGTTGAACTTCACAAACCATACCAATCACTTCCCCCACCTTACCTTAACATTATTTGTTGTACTTACCACCTGCAGAGAAGTCGTATCACCCTAATCCCAGGATTTTATCCATCAAGACTTTAATTCCACATCGTGAAACATACATAATGCACGATCACGTTTAAAAAAATGACCTTGCCACGACTTAGCGAAGTTGAAACGATTGATTGCCCTCGTTGAGCTGTTATTAAATGGTAATGTTATTGTTTCTTATCGCTCTGACATTGACGTGGATTGCATATAATTAACTTGGTTATGTATAACGGAGCTCTCGTAAGTTACTCTCAGTTATCAATAGAATTGCGGTTTGTTTGAATAAATTGTTTAAATATTAATTCCAATATAGTCAATATTACCTACATTGAATGTTTTCCATTTAGTTGAAATATATTTTTGAAGTGAGTCGAACTCCTACTTGTAGCTCATGGTCATACGTAGGTACCTACTCCATGAAGCGTGACTCCTTATGGCTTAGCCCTTAATCAAATGTGTTTCAACGACGGCATTGAATTTCATGTTTGTACATAGTCTCTCGCTTCGGGGATTCAAATATGCACATAACGATGACGTTGGGCGTTTGGCAGGGAAAACGTAATGTTATTCTTACTTTGTATCCCGTTTTCCGCCAAAGACAAAGCGACGTTGGTTCACGGTTCGGTGAATATAAGATTGAGCAGCGATACTCCGTCTCCAGTGCGATGAAACTTTCTGGAATAAATCAACGTACGAATGTCGACTACATACGTTAGCATATTCAAGGAAAACGACGTTTATTGGAGTTATGTTACGTATCTGATTTGCAAGGCATTTCACTGTAAGGCGTTTACGAGCAGGTGTAGGTGCAGGTTATGACTGCTGATGTAAGTGCTTACCCCGTTATACATAGTACGGGAATAAGGGAAGAACCCTGTAGGTAAAATGCCTATTCTGCAGTCAACTCTGCTCATGCAGTTAAACCTGTTTTAGATCGTCGACAAGCCGCTAAACCTCGCTTCTCACTTAAAGGTTATACCAATATATTATACTACTTATTAAGGTTCTGATCCGTAGAATAAGATTTATGACACATAAATGGTTTATAGCGCCAAATAAGAGTTGAAATGGGAAGTAATGCATTTTGATCCCTAAAAGGGGATAATTTTGCAAAACATCTGCGAATGGTTTATTTAAAAAAATTTGTTCTTGATATATTTGGTTATGACAGACCAATAGTAGGTCTAACCTAATTGAGAAAAATTCAAAATAGTATTTTCAGATGAACTCACATAACGTCGTTCTAACATGGCCTATTTTGAAAGAAACATTTTTTCAGTTTTTTTTTTTTCACTCGGAAAATATTAGACCTCCTGGGATACTTCAAAAATCCCATTTGTAGCCCCATGAAAGCTCTATAGATCGCTGAAATCTGATCGTTCGGAGACCCAAAAATGGATTTACCTAAACTGAAAGGGGGGGGGGGCATTATAATATAATTTTCGAGATATACTAGCCATATAGATATTATCTATATGGCTAGTATATCTCGAAAATTTGGACTGGAAAAAATCGGAGCTCAGATTCGGATTCAGCGCGCCAAAATACATATTATCTCCATATAATGGATCGAAGGTTTTTTTGAGGCGCCAGAAAGTGACTTTTTGTGAACCTGTATAATCCCCCTTCCGATGTTTTGGTAACAGTATCATATCTAGACGCCTATAGTGAACACTAGAGTTGTCTGGATATGAGTCGCATCATTACTCTGAGCAAACCTCTAGTGGAGGCCTCCAGGCAACACCATCCCTGGAAACCTACCATGGAACTCCCAGTATTACTGCTGGGCCAGTAACATCCCCCAACACAAACACTGATGAGAACAAGGCCTTCTACTCTGTCCTCCACTCAATAGAATTTTAATTTCAAATCAAATATACGAAATACAGCGTAGCTAACAAACTTTTAAACATTAAAAATTAGGTACATAAATGACCCTAATTATTATTATGCGAATTCTACATGTGTCCGCTGATTAGTAGTTCTGTCAATAATGTGAAGTCAATGTAAAACGTGAAAATGTGTGTGTAAGGCAAAACTTTACGTACCAATGATGAAATGTGAGAAATGAATACAGCTTGTTCTATATCAATGTGGGTCATCTATTTCGCCCGCAGAAACGCCGCACAAAGAGCCTCGTTTATGATTTCACCCCCTCTCATTTCTGTGAATATCTGTCGTTCATCGTGATATTATTGAGTTTTGACCAATGGCAGTGCTCACAATGGCAAATTCTTTGTATAAATGGTGGAATTCTTACTCTGTCCGTAACAGCTCTACGCTTTTATTGAAACTTGAGAGGCATCAATTTCGTCTGAAGCTTCCGTAACAAGCGCCGCTCCATTATGATTTTCATCCTTTTTTCCAGAATAAAGCAGACCAGTTTCAACCCCTGAGTGACCTCAATTGAGCCGAAATGTTCCGATTCTTCCTGCTCGTCGTCGTCCCTCTGGCGGTCTCCTTAGAGTGGAAACACCACAACAACGAGGAAGTGAAGACAGTTCTCGACAGCATCCACGACAAATGTCCAACCATCACGAGAGTCTACGATCTGACTCACACTTCCATCCGGGGTGTTCCGCTTCATGTGATCGAATTTTCCTCCAACCCTGGAAAACATTCATTTCGTGAGTGTAACTTGTTGTACTGTAGTCAGCCATAATGACTTGTAACATAGCATTTTCATCTGTAATTCACAGTTGTTCCCGAGTTCAAGTACATAGCGAACATGCACGGCAATGAAGTTCTCGGACGGGAACTGCTGCTGAAACTGGCTGAAGACCTTTGTGACAAATTCAACGAGGGGGACGTCGAAGTTCAGAAATTGATCGAAATTACCAGACTTCACTTTATGCCGAGCATGAACCCTGACGGGTGGCAGGTAGCCACTGATACGGTACGTATGCTGAACTACTTCAAAACACCGACTTCACGTCTTCGTATTCTCTTATTGCAATTTTATCTAGGGAGGTAAAGACTACTTGCTTGGAAGAACCAATAACAACAGCATCGACCTGAACAGGAATTTCCCCGATCTGGACAGAATCATGTTCAGCAACGAACTTGGGCACCTTGAAAACAACAACCACCTGCTCCCTATGGTCGACAGGCTGTCTCAGCCGGTAAGTTCACCCCAAAACCGACAATGCACGCCGTATTATTAAAATCTCACTCACCCTCAGACGTTGCAGATTCAACCAGAGACGAAAGCTGTAATTCAGTGGATTATGACGACACCTTTCGTCCTGTCGGCTAACTTTCACGGCGGCGATCTTGTGGCTAATTATCCCTACGACGAGAGCAGATCTGGTGCTTCAGCGGAATACTCCAGGAGTCCGGACGACGAGACCTTCAGGTATGAAAGTTGGATGTGAATCTAAATTGCCCAAAAACAAAAGCATTTAAAAGCCAAATAAAATCGAAACAGAGATATCAGTTGAACCGTCTTAAAGTTGTTCAAAAACAACAAGGCCCCTGGCCCTTTTCTTTCTGGTGTGCATCCCTGTACCGTGGTAGTGTCGTACATCACCGACTAAAACCCTCAACTCCAAGTCCTCTGCCAAGAGAGTCACCCCAGGACCACCTGTTCAGTATTACTTCAGGTAGCTCTCCTGCTTTTGCTTCAAAGGTCTCTCTGTTCCCTCCTTCCTCTGCTACTCCTCCCAGTTTCGGTCCATTTCCTTTGTCTTGCATATGGCATACACAAAGGCCGCGACTGCCTCCCAGTTCTGGCTATTTTCCAACATCTTACTTATGACGGCGGAGGCCGTCTCATCTCGGGCACACGACGAACGCGCATCCTCGTCTCCTCCACTGGAACTGTGTGACATAGTAGTTGACCGATCCGTGCTTTCTTTCAGTTCATTCACTGGGGTCGTGGATGAGTCTTGCTGTCCATCGACCACGAGTTTCCGCCGACCAGCAGGCTGACATTTTTCCCACCTCCGGAATGTCTCTTCCCTCTCCTTCCTCTTTATGTTCTGGGTCTCTCCTTCATTTTTCCTCAGGTGCAAGTGTCGGCGTTCCACCGTCATCAAGCAGATCGGCATTACTCCTGATACTACATGAGACAGTTCTGTTGGCACTGCATATTCTTAGGGCTCCCCACCTCTGGACAGCCTCCATCTGCAGAGCTCATGAGCTCTGAACTAACATGCCTCAGAGCGGTCAGCCCATATCTGAGTCGTAGAGCAGGATTCCAGTGGTGCTCTTGAGGAGCCGCCTTTTCTTTGGTGAAGGGCCACCAACATTTGCCATCAGCCTGCTTAAGTTACCGACTTGCTGCTTTGTCGGCCGCCTTGCAGATGTGGCTCCAGAAGGAGAGCTTGCCATCCAACATCATCCCCAGATAGGGTACTGACTGAGAAGTTTCAACGATCTGCTGGTTCACGTACATTTGGAATCCCAATTTGGGATACACCTGTAGATTCGCTGGTTGTCTGCAGAACAATCTGTCTTTTAATGTCTTTCAATGGCAAGGGACAGAGACGGATCTCCATCCACTGCATTATCCGGTTCAGCTTGCTTTTAAGTTGCTCACTTGTTTCAGCCATTATGACCGCGATTAGGTATGCTTACCCTACCAGGAAGACTCCTTCTGGCATAATTTACTATTCGAAGGACCTCCTCATATTACGATAATATGGGTGACCTGTGACCCTCAGGAGAGACCTAGATGGAAGAGAGATACCTCGGGGCTGCAAAGGGATAAATCCGCAACCCACATCTCTGGAACATATTATGTTGTGACTGTCCTGTCGTGGCGAACGGTTTTATTTTTTTCTCCCCAGTGAATTTTCCTACAATTGGCCTCCTTGTTCTCTTTCAGCGGACTTGTAAGAAAATGTACTGCTTCTTAGTGAACTGTATTAGAACTAGAGCTTTTTCCTTAACGAAGGATTGTTTGTACTAATTATCCGTACCTAGGTTGGAGAATTGTTTTGTGAATTTGTTGTAATTGTAGGGATTTGCCTGGTTTCGCCGGAAGGCTTTTACGAATGAATCTTTTCATTTCAATCATAAACGGTTGTGAATGCTAATACCAACAAATTTCGGTGGGTCAAACAATAGCAACTGATACCGAATTCCGGTTGTAACAACGATAACGCTACACGACACCTGGCCATGTGGGCTTGATCACTACTCGTCTCAGAGTGTAGGTCAGTGACCGGTAATCACACAACAAAGTGGGATTGTCTTCTGTGGCACCACCAGGGCTGAATTCGCGTCATCAACTTTCCCACTCACTCAGTTTTCATTTTATTTTCAGGCACATAGCTCAGACGTACTCTTTCAACCACGCCGACATGTGGAACCCAGATCACGAAACGTGCGGCATCCTGGGTTACAATTTTGGCAAACAGGGAGGCATAACGAACGGGGCAGCTTGGTACAGCGTTCCTGGAGGGATGCAGGTAGGTTGAATGAGCAGGGGAGAATAGGGGAATGTCCGCAAAAAAAAAAAAAAAAAACTTTTCACTCTATTAGTAGATAAGGACCCCCCCCCCCCCCCCACTCGAATTATGCTCCAATTATTATTATTATTATTATTATTATTATTTTTTTTTTTTTTTTTTTTTTTTTTTGTCCAAAAAGTCGAAAAAAGCGCTCTGTCAGAAAATGCCGTACAAGAGCTGGGGGAATGCCATTACCGCAATAACGGTTGGTTTAGTTGTGCAGAGCCAAACGTCCTGTCAATCATTATTGAAAGATGAAAACTTGATTTTAATTCGCGAAAAACCTGCTGAACAAACTAATATAGGTTGGAGTAATACCGTATAATTCTCAACATGTTTACGCACATGTTTACGTGATTATTATTATTCACAACGGTCACAAGTTTTATCGAAACCCAACTTTTGTTGGACTACGTTAACAGCTTCCAAGAATTAACAAAATTAGGCCTTGCTTTTTGTAGAACTGCGAGCGTACGATCTTACATCAAAATCTCAATTTATCTTTCAACTGGAGTAACGTCGACAAAGATAATTTTTGCGAGAGGATTAACTCAAAAACGCTGCAAATTTTACACAAGGGTTTATTATTCTTTGATATAGGTTTCTTGAGCAGAAATTTAATTCTGTGTCAATGAAAAAAGTTATAGAGTTTTCTTCTTTTTTTTTTTTGATTTTTTTTTTCAAAAATGTTTCGTTTTTTTTTTTTTTTTTGTTGAAAAATATTTATCCTTTTGGGATCCTTCAAAAATCCCATTTTTAGCCCCATGAAATCCCTATAGATCGCAACATTGAAATTGGAGAGTCCATTTCCTCAAAACGCAGTTTTGACACGTAGGCCCTTCTTGCACGGACCTCCTCCGCAGCAATTATTGCTCTGCCAACTAACGTTCTTGTACTGATTTCGCTTTGCAGGACTTCAACTACTTGTCTTCAAACGACTTCGAAATTACCGTAGAGCTTGGCTGTGAAAAGTATCCTGATGCTGATCAATTAGAAAACGAGTGGGAACGGAATAAGAACGCCCTGATGAGTTACATGTGGGAGGTAGGCAATTCACGAGTAGTTAAATCAGGCGCGACTGGTGATGGCAGAACAAGGGGGACGGATTCGCGATAATATTTTATGAAAATATTATTGCACCCAACACAGATAAAAAGTACCTACTATCAAGATTTGCTATAGTTCATTATTTGTTTGTTTAAAAATTCCAATTAACTATTACCAGTTTCCTTTCATTTCCTGGGTACACGCTGCAAACCTGGTAAAGGTGAGGTTGGCCGTCCCATGTCGCGAATGTCACACTTATCACTCACGCCTAAACGGGAAAACTCCCTCAAGATGAAATCAATAGAGTTATCCAACAAACGCTTTATGAAATGAACAATGAAACAATCGAATGAAACGAACGAATAAAAAACTTATAAATGAGACAAACGCAGATCACCTAGTTCAGAAAGCACTTCCCAGAAAACATGGAAGCACACTAAACCCCTGATGCCATCCCCTCAGAAGCTGCTTCTGGTAAAAATACCTTTGTGGGAAAACTGAAAAAATCAGAAACCTTGGTCGATCGAAATTTTATGATTTCATACCGTACAAAGTAATATAGCAACACCAAAAAGTTTTCAAAATATTTCAAAAGTAAGCCCCTATTTTTTCCATGATTTGAGACAGATTAGATCCTGAAAAAGTCCCTCATTACAAACGAAAATTCCCTGCCCATGAACGAAGACTGCCAACACTGATTGTGGAGGTGATTTAACATCTGGTGAACGGTGAGAAGGAAGGGTGTGCGCAGTGCCCAGAACTGCCCCACATTTCGACATTTCTGGCTTCACACTTAGTTCGTTGTTCCATAAGGTCCATGCAAAAAAATCGTCTCAAGAAGGGCAGTGCTCCCGTTATCATTGCACTATCAACACAGGCTTTTCAGACGTTCCGCGAACTATGTAAGGTCTACAAGAACTTAAGTAGATTTTCGAGCCGAGTTTTGATTCATTTTTAGCTAGGTAACTAATTAGGTAGGTAATACGTAGCCCCCCCTCTCGCCCTTCTGCATCGAGGGGGTGCAGTTGCGACGCTGCCTCCCTCACAAGTCGCGCCTGAGTTAAATCCGAAAAAATACAATTTAAAACGTAAAATCGCCGTAACACGTTACTTTTGTTCCGATTTTCAGACACATATCGGTATAAAGGGACAAGTGAGAGATGCAGTAACGGGAAAGCCAATTTTGAACGCGATAATACACGTGAGGAATATAACCGGAAATAACGTCTACGACATCATGCACGATATCACTTCAGGTATGAAAGGATTGAATTGCTGGCTACAAGATAAAAAATTGGCTTTTTTATAGAGATTAGCGTATTTAATTGTTTGAAGCTAGCAAACGATAAAAATTTTATCGTTTGCTAGCTTCAAACAATCCTGCATAGATCTTTTGCTATCTAATTAGGGCTACATTTAATGTAGCCCTAATTAGATAGCAAAAGATCTATGCAGGATGATTTCTCAACAACTAACTTCAAGAGTCGATAGAAATCGCCAAATTTATCCGGGAATTATTTCGTCACTTAAGTTCTAACACCACGTAATTTACATTTGACGAAAATGGGGTTTTCATACCATTTGACAGGTATTAACATAGCCGAATCATGCCACCTGGACCCATAAAAAACGCTGCAAATTTTACACGGGTTCATTATTCTTATAATTGTGCGGAAATTAATTCTGTCAATAAAAAAGTTAAAAAAAAAAAAAAAAAAATCCTTACATTGTTCAAACAGATGTGAGACCTCAAAAAATGAATTATGGGTCCATAATTACTCGGAATATTCCATTTTTTCTGAGTAATTTTGTCACATTTTGACCTCCTGGGATCCTTCAAAAATCCCATTTGTCGCCTCATAGATCCCCTCAGTGAAATTGGATCGTTCTGAGACCCCCAAAATTGTGTTCTACGTCCAAAAATACTTCGAAAACTACACCTAACTCGACCCCATAGCCGAAACCCTTCAAAAAAAGCCCTGTCGTAGCCCCTTTTTAGGCCCTCGCCTAAGATTGAGTAGGTACTAAGGAAACGGATAACTTATTTTGAAGCAGTTTTTTCACCAAGGAAATTCCAATTTGGTAATTTTTCAGCTTTGAATAACATTAAATCTTCTCAACAACGGTATGTCAACAACGTACCTTGCAGTATCAACAGCCCCGTAGAGTGGGGGGGGGGGGGGGCACTGGACCCGTTGCCCCCGGGCCCGGCCTTCGTAGGGGGGCCCGGATTTTCTTGAGAATTTTTTTTTTTTTTTTTTGTAAAAAATGGGGGTAGGAGAGGCAAAATGGGAAAAGGGACAGATCAATATAGGAAAAATTTTCATACTTTTTTTTTTTAGGGGGCCCGATGAATTTTCATACCTTTTTTTTTTTAGGGGGCCCGAAGAATTTTGCCCCCGGGCCCGGATTTTCTCTCCACGGCCCTGAGTATCAACATCTAGATAATTTTACTTTAGCTTATTATTCTTTGGAATGTTCACCTACGTTTTCGGAACAGCAGTCGAGAAGTTTTAAAGACCTCAAACGTTTTTTTGAAGCCGAGGACAGGCCAGCGAGTGATAATCGAAACTGTGGCGATCGGGTGCAAGGGCCCTGGGTATTTGGATTGTGTTGCCGTCAGAACTTGCTCGAACGAAGATTATTTCTAGTAGAAAAAAGGGACCGTGCAACTTTGATTCCAATAATCGAGAGAGAAGTAAAACCAGGCTTACGCCTCGCTGCAGCACCGCGGTTTTCCTCATAATGTTGTCAACCATTCCGAAAATTTCGTTTCGATCTTCAAATTTGAAGAAATATGCGAAAAGGTATGTTTTCAAGACAATTAAAGGTGTGGGTAGCAAGTAACCACAGTGGACAGCCCATGTAGGCAGCACAGGCCTTGTAGGTAGCATATAACAACAGTACCTTGTTTCATGTTTTGGCATGCGTGCCAAAAATTGACATGACCCTGTCCCAGCCGACTTGCAATTTTTCAAAAAATCTGAACTTTTCACAAAACACTCGGTTCGCCATCTAGTTGAGCCCGCAAGGTTTTCAGTCCGATCGCTCTAGCCCTTGAGGCTCTGTGGAACTAAAGAAGGGCTATGGGAGAGGGTTTTGAAGGGTTTCGGCTACGGTGTCATCTTCGAAGTATTTTTGGACGTATAATCCATTTTTGGATGTCCCAGAATTATTCGATTTCACCTTCGGGATCTATTGTGATTTCTAGGGGCTACAAATGGAGCTTTTTGAAGGATGTCAGGAGGTCGAATGCGGTGTCGTTTGCCGAGTAATTTAGACATTTACATGTCTTGACTCTGGCACATCAACTCAAAACGCGTCGCGGAATGGAGCGTTGCGAAAACTTTTCACAATCGTGTTGACATTTACATGTACCTAATTGGAGCGTCACAAAATGGTGTGTTACGAAATGGAACATGCTATAAAATATCCTATTAACCTCCTATAAAACCCCCTGTGTATACGTTATATGTATAACCTACACTGGAGGTTACATATAGGTAATATAACCTACCCTGGAGATTATATAGGTTATACAACCAATGCTGGAGGTTACATAGGTTCCTTACCTTTATAGGTTATAATATAATAATTATAGGTTATTATATTATAATCTTATATAATATCTTTCTGCAAAATTTGCGTTTTATGTGATAAGAGCTGACCCCCTAAGTGGTTATTATCACGAGCAACACCACGTAATTGAAAATTTCAATCACCTAATTAATTTAACCCATTTTCGTGAATTTTCATGATATCCGCTAGTCATAATAATAAGAATATCATGAAAATTCACGATATTATAATATTATTATTAGAACATACGAGAAAAGTTGGAAAAATTTTTCATTTAATGACTTACATTTAAAATAAAACAGTTTTCTGTCTCTCCTGTAAAGTTGCGAAAAGTCAATTATGTGGTGTTAGAACTTTAGTGACGATTTGTTCTTCCCTGTTTGGGTGCGGTGAACTGCATACTAATTTTGGCATTGTTTGGAAGGATGTAGGTGAAACTAATCAAGGCTGGGCGGTTTAAGAGATTGATCCAGATCACCGCCCCCTAATCCCTAATCTCGTCCAAAATGCCGCTGCAGTTAGAGAGGAGCTTTTCCCCACAGCATTGTTCGCTATTAATATTCAGGCGACATAACTATCAATTTGAGGGTCATTGAAATGAGCAAAATGTTCCAGTTCACGAGGGTGATTACTACCGGTTGCTGACGCCTGGAGACTACGAAGTGACTGCTTACAAGGAGGGGTATTTGGCTAAAACTCAGCCCATCCAAGTGATCAACCCGGCGCACACGGAGGCAGAGAGAGTTGATTTCGAGCTGGTCCCAGTCCCACCCGTGAGTTTGTTTTTAATAGCGATAAACATAGGGGCGCCACTGTCGACTGTTTCGAGATCTCTCCTTGTGGATAGTAAATTAAATGATTGCATATTGATACAGTTAAGGTTGTCAATGATGCCTATTGCGTGGTTTTTGGGAATGAAACACGTAATACTGAGGATTGGACTTATTTTAAAGAGAGGATGTGGTCAAGTGGTGGGGGTCAAAAGGTCGCCGACACTCCTATTGTGTGAGGAAGGAAGGGGAGTTACAATTACGGCCTCATTTGAGGAGTTTGTGCGAAGTAATGACTTGTAATCGTTATCGACACATCGGTATAATGCCTTCGGCAAATTACGATTTTGAGTCGGGTGAATAGTCTAAACAATTGGTTCATGTCTTCATTCATTCAGAAGTGGAATGGCCAGCACTCTCGCCTGAGTCTCTAATTGCTCTTTGGGGGCTCGCTGAAAGCCAGGATTTACACAAACCAACCCCGCAATCTTCAGGAGTTGAAGACGTTAGAACTAACTGAAATCTCAATCCAAACCGATATGCTTAGGAAGGAAGGCCTGCCATTGATGGTGATAATTTTTCTTATTTAAGATGATTAATCTGTAACATACACAATTCAAAATGTTTAGCTTTATTTTGATAAATATCTTCCAAAATGATGGGCATACACATTGGCGGATAAGTGGGAAAACGCATACCAAGTGGTTGGATGGGTTCGGGTTTGTTTACAGTTCGCCATCATAAGGGCTGTTTCCCTCCGGCTGAGGGGAGCTCGGCATAAGACGATACATTTGGGACTGGAGGACCTCCCTGGTGTCCTGGACTGATTGCCTGACTTGTAGAAGTACCCTAGAATAAAGATTATTCTCCTCCTCGTTCTCATTCTCCTCGAGTTGGAGCTCCAATAATTATTGGTTATAACCTGACTAGGGGGCCACCAGCCTGTAGATGGTGAGTTGCGGCCCACGTTCCTGAAGGGACGGTATGGGTTGCGGCCCAACATTTAATGGTCATGTCAGCCCTTTTACTGGGACATTTGGTCGCATATAAATGCCATTTATTTCATACGCATTTTGACGCTTGATTGTGGCTAAACGGCTTGACCGAATTTAATATTTAAGGAGGTCATTCGACGCAGAATCGTATGCTCTTCAACACTGTAAACAGTTTTTGCATGAGAAGCTTAGTTTTGAGTTATTGGCGAAAAACTGAAATATCGGCACCCTTCTCCATTCTGGCCGCAAGTTGCACACGTCCCCTTGCCAACCCACGGACCTCTTTCACCTGCCCTCTGACCGGTCGATGCACACATTTCAGTGTTTCAGTGAATCCGTGGCCGTCAGTGCTCCGTGCGGCGTGTAACGCTGGTGTGTGGACAATTTATCGTTGATGCAATTGAAGGGCACGGAGCACTGAGGGCCACGGATATCACTGAAACGTGTGGATCGACCTTTGCTCGCTTTCCAATAGGTAATGGATAGATTTTTTCCCCAAAGGATAGCGGAATTTTACAATTAACCCCCATTGCTACAGAGAAAAAAAATTAAAATAAATAAATGTAATAAAAAATATCACTAAATCTACAGAGATCTAAATCTACAGAGAATTTAAATTAAAAAAAATGTAAAAAAAATTATCAATAACTCTCAATGAATTAAAAAAAAATTAAAATCGTGTTCGATCCTGCGCACCACTCTGTACGTGGCCAAGGTCGAATTTTGGAGGTAGAACTTTTTGGGGACATCTTGCCCACCGTTTTAAGACCTATTACATCATAATATGATATATTATAGGTTGAATATTGAAATAGATAATTTAGAAAAACGTCAGAATATTTTGATTTCGTTATTTAACTGGATTTGACGAAATTGGGTCTAATAATATTATGGTAGGTAACCAAGAAGTATACCCATGCCAATAATTTACCCTTTTTATGTGTATTGTAGACCTCTCGCGCACCCCATTCATAAATAACATTACAATCACTGTAGTCAAGTTTTGATTAGACCTAAATGATTACCTATAGTGATGTAGTGGCAGATGCGTTGCATACACCTCATTAACTGGTGGCATTTGCGTACGGTAAGTGACACTTGCGTACACAGCAGGCTATTCGTAAGGGCTCATTCAAAACAATATTATCAAAACAGTTCATGAACTAGAGGTCGCTTTTCGATAGCGAGCGATGTCTTCAGTTTATTCAGTTCATTTTCTGCATTGAAACGAAGAAGTTTTGCTTCATGAGGGAAGAAACTGAGACGACAAAAGGCAAGCATACAGGAAATATTTTCCGAGGAAATGTCTCCGCTTGCAAATTTGTGTGAAGGGAAGTTCGGGAAGAAGAGGAAGCAAAAACGTGTACGCAAGTGCCCCCAGTTATTGAAAATGTGTACGCAAGTGTCACGTACGCATCCGCCACCCACCCCCTTTAGTGAAATATGACACAATTTGACGTATCTTAAAATTGGTTTTGTTTTTCAAAAATAAAACCCCGTATTCATCTCCCCGAATTTTTTACTTCCTCGAAACTCCTAACGAAGGACATTTCTGCGGTTTCCAGGTGTCCGTCGACGGGTACGGGAACGGTATTGATTACGAGGCATCGTACCACGAAGCAGTGAACCCTCGCCCTAATGACCTCAGCAAAAGGTGGTACCAGGTGCTCTTGAAACAGTACAACAACCCGAATTAAATTGACCATTTCCCGTATGTCTCGTGGGGCTCAGAAGATGCGAACTGACTCGATAAAATTAAAAAAAAAAAAAAAAAAAAAAAAAAATCCGTTGGCGACATGAGAAATAGGTAGCTAAATACTGAATCAGTACATAATATATATTAAAACACTAATTCACTCTGATGAAAGATTCTGCAGGGTAATTACAGTCTAAACGTTTAAAACACGTTTTTTCTGAGAATCTATTTGATTAATAATTAGTACATCTTCAAACACATTTCTGTTAAACTAGCATATTAAAAATTCAAAAGTTACTTCATCCAAAATAGTGAACTATTATTACTAATTACTCTTAATACTGTTGTGTTGTTTAACCGTCAATTTCCGAAAAAAACAGGACCGCCGTTGAGCAACTTTCGAGCCCCACTTTCCCTTCTCTTCGTCTTTTCGATACGCAATACATTTGCGACATCCTTTTATGAATTATATATTCTGAATTGGAGTACGTAGGTACTTATTGTCCGGCGAGTATATTGAACCTGTGATTATTCATCTGTCCCTTCTAGTCATTTACTTGTACATATTTTCTGTTGTATAGTGAACCTTGAATGACTTATTTTAAACGCTCCTGGCTGTCGGGTTCATGAAAAAAAGAAAATACGGCCGAAAAGAGGCCTACAATTAACCGAGTTATGTAGTCGTTTATTTAGAAAGTTTGTAACATGAACCTGTAGAATAACAAATTTACACTATTTGACATTTAAAAATAAAATCACTAACTGGCAATTTTGAATTTCAAATTTTTGGCTTCAGAAGATAACATATCGCTTTGTGAGTGGAGTAATTGATATGATAACAACTTAGAGCCAGAGAGAATTACAAATGCGGTCATGTATCTACAAGGTATGTCTGCTTATGAATTACCTAATGTTGAAACTATTAGGACAAAATATTCAACAACCTAAACAATTATTTTATTTTTATAAATAGATTTAGGCACGGCTTATCTCATTGAAGTATTTAGTGCCATTTACTCTGTCATGTTCGAGTAATTGAAGTGATATTTATAGCATACATGTTGAATTGACGTTGTGGCCTATTTATTTACCCTGCGACGAGCCATTATTGAAGCAGTAATTGCATCAGGCAACCAGAGCGGGGAAACACGTCTGGCCACGGAGATCTCTGAAGGGAGCCTGGAGAGGCTACACTATGAAGGACGACCCGTCTGGCTACTGGAGCATTGCGATCCACCCTCGGCGATCGATTCCCGTTTCGGAAAAACTTAAAACGGCTGTCGACTCCAGGGCGATCGACTCCCTTTTTGTAAACAGCCTGGACAGGCCTGGAAACCGTGGAGGCCATCCTGGCAAGCCTTGGAACCACCTAGCCAGCTTGCGGCCAGTTTTGCAAGCCTTGGAAACCCTTAGACAGCTTGGCACCCACTTTGCATGATTCGGACAGGTCTGGAAAGCTTGGGGCCATCTTGGCAAGCCTTGGACAGGTCTGGAATGCTTGGGACCATCTTGGCAAGCCTTGGAGACCCTTATCCAGCTTGGCACCATATTGGCATGCCTTGGAAACTTTTAGTCAGCTTGGAACGAGCTTAGCAAGCCTATGACAGCTCTGGAAAGCTCGGCACCATCTTGGCAAGCCTTAGAAACACATTAGTAAGTGGTTATCTGATGATAGCATTAATTTTGAAGTCAGCGCCATTCGTCTTGTGGCCAAACGGGTCCCCACGCTAGCCGTATTGATTGCCAAACGTGATACTGCCAACCAGATTACCTACAAGAAGGGCGAATTGGGGTAAATCGGCGGGGGTTGTGATTACACCCTAGCATTCCCTCTCGACACGCGTCGCCGCTAAACCAATTTGACAGAGATTAACGATTTACCGGCTTTATCAACATCCGATCTCTTTCCAGCGGTGAAATGGCGGGCGGGGAAGGAGGAGCACTTGGAGGTTCGAGAGTGTGATCGGGTGCTCGATTTTAAAAGTTACTGTGAAACTTGAGTCGAACCTGAAATCTGCGCCGTGAATGTCAAATTCCAATTTTCGCCCAAAACTTCGCTCGTTCGGGAATTTCATTCATTAATAAATCACAGCCTGACAACCCACTACGAAGTTTTCCGCTTGAACGAAGTTAAAAGACCAGATGAGGAAGTTAAAAGATGAGAGGAGGAAACACTGAAGTTCCTGACCCCCCCAACAGGTGGTTACGAGTCAAACCTTCGGCTATTGAAAGGCCATTGAGTTTGAAACTGATCTCCACACACGATAAACCACAGGTGGCTGAAAGGCAAAATTTATGGTTGAAGAAAAAGATGTGGCAAATAATGATACAATTGGAATATTTTAGACAGATATCACGGCGATTTTACATAATTTACGCATACTTATTTTCATGTACCCACTGCGTTCTGAGAGGACATCTAAAATACACGGGTTCACTTTGGCAGCTCAAACAATTAATTTGGAACCAAAGCAATATTTAAAGGGCGGCGCTGCAGCTGGGGCTGCAACTTCGTTGATTGACAGCACCTTGATCCCACGACTTCGACGTTTTCTCCAGGAAATTTGACCCAGAACAAAAACCCCACAACAAACTCGCCTCAGAGCCGAGGGTCTAAAACGCCTTCTTCAGAAGTTACTGCCTACAACTCGCAAGAGCAGAGCGGGAGAAACTCAACTCTAAAATGTCCACATGTGGTGTTGTGATTTTTGCTCATATTCCTTGAATAAAGTTTTATTGTGTAAAAAAAAAAAAAAAAATTTTAAAGGGCACTTTTGGTTTATTTTTCTTGGAATAATACACCTATGTAGTCGCGACGGAGGTCAAAAATTCTGATCACCCTCAAAATTTGACATTATTCGTTTCAAGAGATTCCAAAAACGAAATGTCCGTCCGCCGTTCGAGCCGTTTTGGGCAGTAGGGGTTTTTTTTTTTTCAATCTGAAATTTTGATAACGTACTCGATTTAGCATCTAGTTGTGCCCGCAAGGTTTTCTGCCCGATCGCCCAAACCCGTGGGGCGCTATGGGGCTACGGGAGGATTTCGGCTATGGGGTCGAGTTGGCTGTCGTGTTCGAAGTATTTTTGGACGTAGAATCTATTTTCGAGGGTCCCAGAACGATCCGATTTCACCGTGAGGATCCATGGGGCTACAAATTGGATTTTTGAAGGATCCCAGGAGGACAAATATTTTGTCGTTTTCCGAGTAATTTTGGAAGCAAAATCCAATTTTTCGAGGTCCAAACATACAGGAACATAAAGGTACAGAAAAAAGTTTTTAAAAACCTAAATTTTTTTCAATGACTCAGAATTAATATTAAATATATGCAAATTTTGCACGATTAATCTAAATTTAATAATAATTATAATTATTATCAACCCTCGTGTAAAATTCGCTGCGTTTTTTATGGAGTTTTACTGATGCCCAAAATGAGCCCTTGTGTGTTTCTGCGAAAATTTGACTACGGACGAAAAGAGCACTCCTGTTTATTTTGAAATTTCGTTTATCTGATTGAATTAGGGCTCGGGCTGATGGGTTTGTTTGTTGATTATTTATTAGGCTTCGGTTTGTTGATAAACGTTGAGGACGTTTTCTCGCCGTGTTCTGGCCGTTTTTGAAACAAAACGACTTCAGATGCGATTTCCGCAAGAAAAATCCTGTGTAAAAGTATCCCTTCCAAGCTCATTGGGGTGGGGGGGGGGTGGTCTTGGGCGTCTTTGCTACGAAGCTTCTCAATAGTTTGTTTGATTTATTTTGATTGGGTATTGATGATTTTTGACAATAATGTTTTTAAAAGACAATTTTATCTCATTTTTCTCGCTCGCTTCTTTAACTCTTTCTCTGCTCCAGGGGCTCATTTCGTCAGAGTGTAGCGCTTTCGAATCTCATTTCGGCAACATCATGAAAATCCGCTGGTATTGCTCGAATCAAAATTACACTAAGCTTCTATAGCTCTAGTTACTAAGCTGGGGGTATACTAATCACTCAAGACTGTTAGGTCGTCACAGTGAGGTATAACCACAGTTCAACTTGATGCCTCCAGTTGTCGTTTGGCGTTCTTCAAATGACCCACTCATGTTTGGGGGGGGGGGGGGGGGGAGGCTTATCGCGCGGATTTCGAAGCGTTTGGCGCCTTTGGCCCATCCGCTATGGTAACCTCTGATTTTACGACTGCGCAGGATCTCTGCCCTCCTGAGCCCTTTTGCCGCCTACCCGGCGAGGGTTCCCTTCATTTGGTCGCCGCCCCGCCTCCAAGTAAGTACCTTCGCCCTTCAAACAACCCGCAATCTTGTCCTAACATGTCACGAGAATTTAAAAAAGAAAAACAAACCTCGCCAAATAAACCAGGAAATAGCCTTAAGTTAGTTTTGATGGCATTTGTGAAGCCCAATACTTGCATAAGCCATTATTTTTATTATATAATTTACTTTTTTTTTAATTTTACAAAATAGAAGTTACCAAGAAAAAATAAGTAAAAATATTTTTTCTTTGTAACGGTTATTTTGTAAAAAAAAAAAAAAAAAGAAATAAAAATACCCCTTGACGATGCTGTGTGTCGTAAAATAACACCGATACCCCTGAATAGTTCTCAATTATTTCCAATGAATTCTAATAAAATTATTGAAAAAATTAAAATTATTATGTTTAATTATTTTAGTTGATTATAAATTCACTCAGAATTTTGTAAAATGATATTAGGCCTTTACAAAAGGCACCACAATTGTGGTTTAAATTAAATTATTTGGAGTTATTGCCCGGAAGAGGAATAATTCGGATTTTCAATTTTTTGTTGTTAACCCTGTCATATTACAATTACACCGAAATGATAACCGCAATTTAATCGCTCGTAGTTTATTCTCACTCCGCAGAACGGCGAGCTTTTGAATAAATAAGATTTAATCAGGGAGTGACCAATCATTTTTAATTACTCGGCCCGTAACCTCAAATGGGGACCCCCCATAATCGACCCTTTTGGGATGGTTGGGATAACTTTGTGGTTTCTAAGCCTGGGACAAACCCGCGGCGGCCCGAAGTGCAAAGTTTATTGGGGCGTTCCGGCGGTCAAAGGGTGTGAGAAATGAACGGCGTGAAAAGGAAGGGGAGATCTCCTTTGAAATCACACAGTTTTGACTATGTTAAAACGAGGAAACATTTCGAGAAAAATGCGTATTTATTTGATTGATACGTGATGATTATTTTGTATGCATATTTTACTACGTTTTGTGTGAGAAATGAGCGCATCGTGAATCTGAATGGCCCTCCAGGAATCCATTGATCCACTGAGCAATTCTATCATACTTGATCACAACTGTTACACGTAAAATTACCCTTTCTCGCCCCCCCCCCCCCCGCATCATTTTTAAACCATAACGTATGAACATTCAGAATCGATCCTGAACTCGCGAGTGTCAAAATCTCGGCGGTGGCTAAAACTCCAATTTAAACTCCAGTGACCTCCTTATTGGAACACATTCCGAAATGTCATTGCGCATGCCGAACCTGAGTTGACCCCTTTGTTAACTCGTACGTGCACGAAAAAATCGGCAAAATTCCAACCGTTTGAACATTTAGGGCGGCATATCACGAGAAGCCTTTTACTTATCTACTTACTTATCTAGTGTACATTCGCAATCACCTGAAAGCCACGATTCGAACACGGTAACTGCTTCTATATGGACTAAAGTTAATCTGTGAAAAATTACAATTGGACCGTCTTCTCAACGCATTTCGAAATGCTAGTCCTTATTTTACATTCAATCTACGATTAAGATTTTTTATTCATTATTATCAGGACAAAGAACCTGTTTTCAAGATGGGGATCTATAATTAAGAGTTGCCACAAAATTGATTATCATACGTTTTTTGAATTAAATGTCCGTCCACCCCGTTTTCTTCTGTAGAATTTATTTTTAAATCTGAAATTTTGACAAAATACTAGGGTCCCACATCTGTCCAAAAACTTTAAAAGAAAAAAAAAAAAACTTAAATAGGAAGTTAAATTGCAGCAATTTAATGTTTTAATTTCTTGTAATAGGTATTCAAATATTTTATCGACAAAATTAATTTGTAAACAATTGTATACCAACGAATAATAAACCATTTTGCAACATTTGTAGTTTTTTTAAATATATTTTTTTATTAGAATGTAAATTGTTTTTAATGTAATTGTAAGCCATATTCTACTAATAAATTTTATAAAGTGGTTCATCGTATGACATCCAGCTGTGTGGTCTTGTTTTTTTTTTTTTTTTTTGCTCGAAAACAATGCAACGCGTGACAAAGGTATAAGCTGCCAAAGACACGTTCACCATCTATCTTCTTTTACCAAAGTGGAACTTCTTACCACGATTTTTTTTTTTCAGAGTTCCATTACAAGAGCATGAAGGGCGCTATCAACTTTTTCTGCGAATACCCCTCGTCAAACTCCCCAATTTTTTCTCTCGCTTTTTCCTCTTTACGAGGTTCATCTCGTATGACGCCCACTCCGAGTTGATAGTTTACAGGCTGAATCCCAGATCCATCCCCAATGTCAATACCCTCCCGAGCAACCAATCAATGACGCCCACTGAGCTCGATTCAATTAGTTACACAATCAACACAGATTGTGCGTATGATTGTCAACCCTTAATTAGCGCTAGTAAAGTTGTACCTTCTGTTCGCAAAGATGAACCGATGCACAGATTGGCGATTATCTCATTAATTAATTCTGTCGAAAGTTTCCTTCCCAAGAAAATTTAATAATGGTGATGATTATTAATTATATTTGTTTTTAGAGTACAATTAGCATGGAACATGCTTTAGCCGTGACCTAACTGCCCAGAAACGATAGTCAAGGAGTATACACGTCGGCGTCCTCATGAGGCCTCACCTGTCGTACGTTAAGCCACTAGTTCGGCGTTTTCACCTGTCGTACGTTAGGCCACTAGTTCAGCGTCCAGCTTGTCTTAACGTTAGGCCACTAGTTCGCCGTCCTCACGACTCGTACGATAGGCCACTAGTTCAGCATCCTGTTTTGTCTTAAAGTTAGGCTACTAGTTCGACGTCCTCACCTGTCTTACTGTTAGGCCACTAGTTCGACGTTCTCACCTGTCGTCACTAGTCTCACCGTCAGGCCACTAGTTCGGCGCCGGACAGTTACTTTTTCAACACGGAAGACGGGTTTCAATACCACGGTTAATAAAGCACGTTCCATGCTTCATGAATTTCAGCCGTAGGCTCTAAGCAAAAAGCATCCGGGGGTCCAGGGGGCAAAAAGCATCCCTGGCGAGGCCTAAAGGGCACACACACAACGTCCACTTCCATAATGCCAATTGCACACTAATCTTGCCGAGATTCCAACGTGAAAAGATAATCCCTCCCTTCGTAAATTCCGCGACTATAGATGTGATGTCATTTCTCATACAGATCAAAAGCTGCTGACGGAAGACGCTTTTTGTGATTTCTAAAATCCCCAATATCACTTTTCTAGCCGCTCCGTCAAACAAAAAAGGTCGCAGAAGAATGAACGCGCTAAAAAAAAAAAAAAAAAAAAAAAAAAAAAAAAAAAAAAAAAAAAAAAAAAAAAAAAAAAAAAAAAAAGCGGGTCGGATTCAAACCAACTTCTGACGGCGACTTTTTTTTCTATCGGGAAGAGAAACTTGCTCATCGGTTATTGGAAAGGATGGATGGCAATCTCGCCCTTGTTGAGTATCCTCTCCGTATATTATTGAGGCTCGAAGACATTTCTCTTATTTCACTTCATCTCACGTCACTTTTTCCTTTTTGTTTTATTTTTAATTTATATTTTTTCAAGTGGCAGAAGTTTACGGTTTAGTTTTACATTTTCGATTTTTCTGAAGGGGACTGAGCCAGTTTCGGGCCCGGCGCGCAGTGTATCGATAATAGGGGTGAGATGGGCAAAACTATTTTTTCGGCGGATTCCTGTAGGAAATTTCACGCAGATTGCGAAAAGACCCACGTGTTAGGGTCGCAAACAACTCGTCGCAAGTGTGCAAAACGAAAAAAAAAAAAAAAAAAAACTTTAAAATCCGCGTTTTTACCCTGTAACCTGATAATAACTTGGTCGCAAAGCTAGATATATACAATGTATATATATGAACGTATCCTGATAACTAACGAAGGATAGACGAGTTTTTACCTGTAGTTTTGACATTTTATGTCTTTACTTTGGCACATTAAAATAAATAAAATCCACGTGATACATAATCAGCTTGCAGACTCGTCTGCAACCACAGGAGACCATTTTCATGTCTTCGTATTATTATTCACCTTATTGAGTTTGTTGTTGACCAGGAGATTATTGTAACTAACGCTACTTAGTTACAAATTTCGTGATGCGATTTCATTACACTAAAATTTACGGGTTGCCACGGGTTTCGGTAACGCTTCAAAAAAGTAACATCAATAAGTTTACGGGTTGCCACGGGTTTCGGTAACGCTTCAAAAAGTAACGCTTTTTAGGTTGTGTGCCAAAGTAAAGACATGAAAATGTCAAAAACCGCCACGAAAAAGTGTCCACGAAAAGCGTTACATAAATTGTCTGATGATTTCCGCATACAACCGAGTCGTTGCTGGGGAAATGAGACTTCTTTAGTTTTCAAGGAACAGAAATCGTTCACCATTCGTTGGAAAGCTCTCGATTTATCACGCATTTCTTTCGAACTTGTTCTCGGTATTTATGTCGCCATTTTATATTTATTGGCCATGTTATTAATGGATGTAGGTAGTAAACAATGCCGCTTGTTTTGTTCTCATTAGTTTCCACGTTAGAAACCACTTTGAGAAAACGCCATAATGCAGCCGTAGAGATACAAGGGTACGAGAAAAAAAGGGTGGTGATTGGGGGGGGGACTAAAAACATAAAATGTCCCAATGTGTTGCAGACTCGTATGCAAGCGTTTTTTTTCCCCCAAAAAAGTTTTTTGATTTTTTTTTTCAAAATTTTACCTGCAGACGAGTTTTAACTTGCAGAAAAAAATGCCACCAAAATCGCTGCCGCAGGTTTACGCAAAAATTACTATTTTAACTTGTTCAGTTTTGTTTGATGATCACTTTAAAATTAAAACCGGAAGAAGGAAATTACCTTTTTGGAGAAATGTCAAAATGAAGATTGACTAGTTAGGCCTGCTTAAAAGTAATTCAGAACTAAGCTATTTGATTTTTTTTTTAATTTTTTTTTTAGTTCTTTTTTTCTTGGCAAAATTATCATTTAATGATATGTAATCACCCTGTGGAAAAGTGTCCATCGTCGGAGAACTCGACTGTATTAATGATAATGATAAGCCGACTCTCCCAAATTTGACACGTTCAGACGTGATCTAATAATATTAGAGATCTAATCATATTAAGTATGATGCAAAAGACACTGTCAAAATTTGAAACAGTTCCGTTTGGTGGGAAAAAAAGTTAGACAATCGGGCGTAATAACCTCAATAATGCTTCACCGTTCACAGGTTGGTCAAAAGAATCTGAAAATTTCATTTATCCCTCAGATGATGGCGAAGAAGCTGTGCCACGATTTATGCTATGCAATGATTAAGTCATAGGTAGATAAATTTTATCAATGCAACCTTCAAAAACATACTAGTTTCCCCGACCTTCTAGAAGTCCCTCCAAAACAGGGGAATTTCCCCGCGTAAAATCCCTGGCACGGATTGGACATACGTCCATAGTATGGAGTCACTCCGAACATATTAAAAATTTCACGTCCCTGTGTAAAAATCACGGCAAACGAGCGATTTACAGCTAAATCTTTTCAGATCTGAAAAGTGTATGTACTTTTCTATAGAGACGATTTTGTGAAGTGAGAACGATTCCTCTCGGCTCACCTCGCTGGGCGCTCCGCCTCTCCCGTCAACACTGATTCAACTCGAATAAATAATATATGTATTACATGGAAAAAGAATCCGAAGAAGTGTTGTTGTGTTGCCTATTATAATTTCTATTAGTGTCCTAATCTTCCTGCGAGAAAACCTCGGTTTGCTTGTTGACATTGTCAACGGCTGCTCAACAACTGGGCCAAGGGTTCCTACCTGCGACCCAAACAGTGTCCAACTCGGCCAACGCCTCGAATTGTAAGGTATCCAACTCGGCCAATGTGGAATTGAAAGGGATAACGAAAGCTCACAGTCATACGGAGATCGTTGATGCGTAATACGATGCGACGCGACGGACGAACTCAAGTTCTGATAGGGCACCAGATGTCAACTTCGTGAAGCACGAATTAAAAAATGTCAATTTGCCCTCATCAGTTCGGCTTTTTTTTCCTGGTAGTCGGTTCGTTCCGACAGTTGATCATCACGTACACCTCTTTTTGAAGATCTAGGAGCACTTCTGGGAACATATAAATACTGGGATGGGGAGAAGTAAAGTTGTCATTGAAATGGGCGCCTGGCCAAGCCCTACTGCAAGCATTTTGAAGGCCGATCTCAAAGTCAGTGACCACTGTACTTGGTAGTAGATGCACCCCATGTTCTGCACAAATGTCAGTTATGGTCTTGAAACACAATTCGTAGGAGGCCTGCCGTTTACTGTTCAATAAGCAATATATCAAGGGGATGTAATTGCTTTCACCAAATAAACCGTGGAGTGTAAGGAATTGTAAAAAAAACCGAGGGGAATACTCGAAGGTTCCATCCAAGAAAATAGTCGTTGTTTCACCCAAGCATTTCAGATTTGTTTCTGTTCTGTTTGGCCAATTGCGTCAGCTTTTGGACTTCAATTGTTCTCTGCGAATGCTCAATCGCTTACTAAACTGGTTGATACACTGGCGATACCAACACTGTGGTTCCTTCATATTGTTTACATCGACATTGGCCCAGCTTGACACCTCGGAATCGGAGGCGTTGGCCGACTTTGATACCTCTGTCACCCATCGATTGGCCGAGTTGTTGACATCATTCGGCGTCTTAATCTCTCAGGTAGTGGAGGTTGGCCGAGATGGTGAACTCCCTTGTCAACAAGCTGTTGTTTTGTCAGAACGAAAGAACATTGTCATTGTCAGTGATTTTATTGCGCGTGTTTGACCGGTGTTTTATTTGCTATTGCTCAAATGTCGGAAGAAATAAAAATCAATTCCTCCAAATTATGGGGAACGTAGGCGGTCTCGTATGGCTCAACAAAATTTGCTATCAACACCTGTTGATGATGACCGGATGTCGACATCCTCTGCGTCGCGTGCTTCTTCGGCCACTTCCACGTCGTCCCAGAAAATTCATGCGAATGAAAGCAGTTGGAAGATACTTGGGAATGGGAAGAAGGCGGATCGTCGTATGTCGCCGGCGAGCACTGAGGATACGAGTATGGCTCGCTTTGAAATTAATTTGACCCACTTAGAATGATCCGATTTTAACCGATAATGACCGTCTAGACCTGTAGAATTAAAAAAAAAAAAAAAAAAAATCTGGCCAAAACAAATTAATTTTTTTTGCCCGAAACTGGCTCGACCCCTAATGACGTTGCTGAATCAACTAGTTCAAACGGCAAAAACCTATTGTAGTGATATCCATCAATGATTTAACCAGAACCTACCGCAGGCTGACAACAACCCAGTGACTTCGGGGGGGTCAGTAAATTTTCCTTCAAAAGCCCAAGTGCTCGGCCCGCTCGAGTGAGCCATTTCACAGGTTCGTTCACTTGATTTACTCCTTTCGAATGGCGGCGGTTCCCCTTAACGTCTGTGGGATTTCAAATCGGAGTACATTGTTGGGCAGAAACTAAAAACTGAAATTGAAACTTGATTAGTTTGTTTTCACAAACTAAAGAATAAACAGTACCTATTAGTTTTAGTTTCCAAAGTGAAACTAAGAACTAATTTAGTTCTAGTTTGAATTGTGAAACTAAAAACTACTAATTAGATTGTAGTTTGCGATTTAGTTGAGCTACATTTTTAGTAAACTACTCCCAACTCTGTCGGAGTATTCTCCGACCTTTCCTGTAGGCTCCCCGCCAGGCTGCATCTATCTTGTTATCTGCCCGCCAATGAAGAAAATAAGAATTTCCAATGTTTTGGGTGAAATCATTCTACCATGCGATAGTAATATCCAAAAAAGTGAAGCTTCTTTTTAGGAGATGGTGGTTGGAGATGGCCAGAATTGAACGATTTCCTCCAGAGTTGAGTCGAATGAATTCCCGTCGTCGCGTTTCAATTACTCCCTCCACATGAATTCACATAAATAACTGAAGGGTCCTGGGGGGAAAAGGGAAAAAGACTCACAATTACAAAAATGTTCAAGAACACAAAAACAATCTTTATTAACTCGTGGTAAGTTAAAATTATTCAAGTGTTAAAAGCCCCATTTGTAGCCCCCTAGATCCCCACGGTGAAATCGGATCGTTCTGGGATCCCCAAAAACGGATTATACGTCCAAAAATACTTCGATAATGACACCCCACTCGACCCCATAGCCGAAAACCATAAAAACCTAATCCCGTAGCCCTTTTGTAGCCCCATAGTGCCCCTAGGGGGTTAGGGCTTATCCAGGATTGCAGGGTGGTGAGCTTGGTAAGGTGAAACTATTGAAGGGGTTGGGAGGGCAGCTTTTACAAACGACACGAACTGTCAATTACCTTTTTCAAAATAGGCTACAACAGTGACAAGCTGTGGATTTCCAAATCCCATGTCTACAGTGAGACAGAAAATGGCGTTAACAGGTCAAATCAGTACAGGCGCCGAAGTGTGCCGATACTCTCTGAACGGCTACAGGAGATGCTTTTGAAGAATTTCCAACTGAACCCGGTGCAGGACGTCGTTTCTCTTCTCTGTGACGACCCACGGGCCTGTCCATTGTGGTTGGAGCTTCAGGCAGCGCCCCACTGTTCGTTTTGGGTCATGTAAGAGCAGATTGAGTTCCCAGTTGTAGTGAACACCGCTTGATCGGATGTAATTAGTGTACCTACATGTTCGACGGGTGTTCCTACAATATTTAAATTGTCCTTAACAAGTGTTTTGTGTGTTTGGGAGAAAGCCTCAGGCGTGACCAGGATTTCGCTCCCGCTTGTTTTGGAGGAAGATGAAGGGAGTGCACAAACATATTTGGCTGGGGCACTGCACAATTTGTTGTGGTCTGCTATCCCAGTAAATAATGTCGGAGCAAGTTTGGAAATCCCGCTTGTCCCTACAGTACCACAATGGTGTGGGCCTGCAGGGATGCGTAGGATTTCGGAAGGGAGTCTGGTCGCATCTTCCAAAGAGATTGAATTGTCAACTTCAAGAGAAGAGCGTCCCAGATCCACACTTGACACTCGGGGATTCTGAGCTATAACGACTGAATTGTCAGCAGCTATGACATCAGATTCAGACCCGAGGCCCTTACGGAGGGAACCACTCCCGGCTGATACGAACGAATTGTCGTCAATATCCGCCTGGGCTAGTTCCCTGCGCGAAATAATAGTGGGGTCCGCTGAGCCGGCCAATCCGTCCGGCGGGAGAGTGGCCAATCCGTCCGGCAGGAGAGTCCAGGCTAGCGGTCCCATTCAAAAAAGTGTGTTGGCGTTCCATAGTACTATAAATGTAAAATGGTGATCACAAATAAGGATATTTAATAGGTGAATTTACGGGACGTCCGGGTTAATGCTGGGAGGCCCGCGGTATCGGGAACTTGACCTCGCGGGCCCCCCACGTGTGTGGACCAGGCGTCGGCCGGGGGCTGCTGCCCCCTGTGAACCTAGTGTGAACTAGAGGCGTCGTTGCCGGCCGGTCTTAAAGAACTCTCGTGGGGGCGTAGTTGCCAAATTCCCCACACCAGTCTTGAGGTCTTTCTGCCCAGCACGATGGTCGAAACGTTCTTTCCGTTTCCGCATCTGGACCCCCATGAGCTTTGTAGCGCTCTCCTCCTTGATGGTCTTACTAAGTCTTCAGGTGGAGCTGGCGACAATATACCAACAGGGCTGGCGAGAAACCACTCCTGTAGGCCAGCAGGAAGAGATGTCCTGTCCCCAATCACTTTGCTTCTGGTTCACGAACTTTGTAACTTGGTTATTGTTCGATTGAGGCGTACTACCACCCCTCCTCAATGGGGGTGCAGTGGGGTGACAGAGAAAAGAGAACAGAGTGGGGTCGACCGAGTGTGACTGTTCTGTATACTTACGAATAATCACTACGACTCTTTTTTTTTAAAAACATAACTTTTTATTGGCATAGAATTAATCCCTGCACAATTCTAAAGAGTGATAAACCCTTGTGAACAAAGTGAACCTTTTTTTAACCTCTCAACCCTAAGCCTTATAAAACCATGGCTTGATAAAAAAAAAAACTCTTTTCGCCATGCAGAATAACTTAAAATATTTTAAAGGCCCAATTCCCATCGTTTTTTCTCGCTCCACTTGGAATAATTGACAGTGGTTTGTTTTATTTCCTTGCCCGTCTTCCCTCCTCTCATTCCTGCTTTCAACGTCACTCACAGCCAAATGGGATTGACAGCCGATTATAAAAACGCTTCTATTCCCCAATCCAGCGTCCGAAATTTCACTTTTCCATTTGCATTTTGCTCTGTGATTTGTTATTTTTTATACTGACATTTTCTCAAGCCACGAGGGCTTTAGATCACCAACCTCAGTGGAAGCGTATTAAACTGTTTAACAAATAAATAATTCGAAAAGTTTTAAGTAGCTTTCCTTTGCTAATGAACGGATTAAACGTTTCGGGATTTGCACCTTCATCAAACAGAATTTCGAGGCGTGACCAATATTAATTTCGTGATTGTAAGCTGCTTGCCTGAAAGCTCATCAGGGAAGAGTTTCAACTCAATTCCAAAACCAACTCCGGGGGTGGTGCTAATTAAATTGGACGAAGAAGGTGTGGCTTCCTCAAAGGGGACTTGAGAGTGGAGTAAAAATGATTTATAGCCATCTAATAGCGGTTATAGCGTTCCTTGGATGATTATAAAGCTGTTTATTGGGTCGTGCTCTCCTTATTGAATTTTCAATAGCCCGACGTTTATTGAGGGACATCAGATTTAGTGGGGCACTTAGTGCGGGAAGATGAGGGCGTGGGACAACCCCTACTTCGGGTGTTGGGAGTGTACCTACATGCACAAAATGTGTTCCTAATTGATTGATAGGTTCATCATTGATTGTGTGGGTGGTGGAATGCCTCGAGCGTCATTACGCCGCCATTGTCTTTGGATGAAGAGGAGGGGAGTGCATGAATGTCCCTGTCCAGGGCATCACACGAAGTGTCGCGGCCTGGAAGGTGATATTGATGCGAAATTGGAGGATGTGCCCCGGGTTAGCACAAACTGTCGTGTTGGCTTGGGGTGCGTAGATCCTCGGAAGGGCGCTGAAGGGAATGTGATATCAAAACTAAAGGGTCAGAATTGAGCCTAGTCCTCCACTGGAAGCGTTTTCGTGCGTTGCGTTGCGTACTGATCCCATTAGGTCAAAATACATGAGGCGGTCTCCACTTGCCGTTTCTGTGTTTGACAGTTTCTTCGCTGGGTTTTCGCTTTGACTATCGCGCGTGAAGTCGCTCCAGTGGAGGACCAAGTCGCGTCGCCAGTCGCCTGATTGAAGCCTGGTCGCGCCGCCAGGTCGCTAGGTTGCTTCCAGTGGAGGATCACCTTGATATGCCTTGAGCCCGCAGTTTTACTTGAAATCAGTTGGCTGGCTTCCAAAAACAATCGGTTGCCAATGGAGGCCTGACCAGCTGACCCAGTCTTGGAAGGCCCGATCTCCCAGCCACTACAGACGAACTGTCACTAATGGTCTGGGCAATGGACCCACACTTAATAATTGGTCCCGCTGACCTGCAGGCCATGGCTTTCTCAAACGAAGTGGAGCCAAAGGATGCCCGGTGCTTGGGGCCAACCAAAGATGCACGATATTAGTAGAATAAAGGATCAGTGAAATTATAACCGGCTGCGAGATTGGGGACAGTCCGGGTCTTGAACGTTGAGAGGCGGGACTGCCCAATCTTGCCGTCGACCGCTTGTGGCGTGATCTATTTCTTCATGGGAAGGCTACGTTTGGTTATCGTACAGGCAGGTTAGTGGGCTCTCTGAACCGCTAAGCTAAGGTGTGGATGCGCGTGTTTGAGGGTGTTGTACAGTTCAGAAGAAGTATTTTCTTAATGTTTTTTCGGTATTTTTTTTTTCGAGCTAGCTATGTCATAGTATTATTCCTTCATACGGTGCATAGACGTAGATTTTGAAGGGCTTGAGCCAGGGTTTCTTGTAATTAGTCGTTTTCGACTAGATTCTGTACACCGAATCGATTTATGGATTTTTCATGTCTGTCCGGCCATTCGATAGGTTTCAAATTGAAACCTTCAATATATTGAAGGAATATTGAAACTTTCAATACTTCTTCTGAGGGTTTATAGACGTAGATTTTGAAGGATTTGAGCCAGAATCGATTTATGAATTTTGCAAGTATGCCCGTCCAGTCGGTAGGGCTCAATGATGCTTTTGAGGGGTTGTAGACGTAGATTTTGAAGGTTTTGAGCCAGGGTGTCGATTAAGTTGTTGTCTTCGATGAACTTCAGTACACAGTATCGATTTATGAATTTTTCAAGTAGGTACATCCAGTTGGTAGGGCTCAGTGTGGATGGAGGGGGGAACCTACCAGTTGGCGAGGCAGCATATCCTTAGGTTAATTTTGAATTTATTTATTTATTTGGCATTTTATTAATTTACATTTTTGTTGATTTTTAGGGGCTGTTCGGCAAATCCTTCAAGAATGGGAAACCCGACAAGACGGGGTTGGGCGCGGGACCGGTGGGTTTTCTCCCGGCTCACTGGTCTAGAATGAATGAGAACTGAATGAAAGATATGCGAAAATGAGTAATTTAGGGAAACGAGGCTGTGATATGGGTGTTCAAGTTTTCAGTGTGCGTTGTTGTATGTGTATTCAGATTTTTATTTTTGTCTAGGCTAGCCGTGATAGATGTAGGGAGGGAAGGGAAAAGTTTTAGACGTACTCGCCCTCGACTAGACAAGCAAACGTGGAGAGAGCAACCACCCATGATCTGAACACTGAAAGCTAGAAGAAGAGACAGAAGAGAAGGTATGGTCTGTTGCATTCCGCAACCACCAATGACCCGAACACCACAAGCTACAAGAAGAGGTGGAATAGTAGGTAGGTCTGTGGCAATGACTACTGTCCCAAAGAATTTCGAGCCAATGGGCTGGGATAAGACCTCCTATAAAACCCGGCACCTCCACGTTGGTCCATCCCGGGCACACCAGAATGTTGTGGCTAACTCTGTAGGGTACAGGAGGGCCCGCTGTACTCCCCCTAGAGGAGTGCTGAAGACCAAGGAAGATTATTGAAGATTGATGAAACATTTATGTTTATAACTTATAAGTGCACTTCCCCAAGGGGAAGAAAGCGAGCAGGCGGTACGAAAAAGGTTGTAATGAGCCAGAAGTGGCCTTAGGTTGTATCTCTAAGAAGCTCCGTACAGTAGGTAGGGCTCAACGATGCTTTTGAGGGGTTGTAGACGGAGATTTTAATCGGTTTGAGCCAGGGTGTCGAGTAAAAGGTCGTTTTCGACGAACTTCAGTACACAGAATCGTTTTATGAATTTTTTAAAGTACGTCCACTCAACTGGGCTCAATGATATTAAAAAACGGCAGACACCCTTCAAGATTCCTCTTGCTCGAATTGCCATGAAACTTGATACCCCTTACTTGCAAGAAGCATTTCAGAGCCGTCACTGAATTGGCACTTGATTTTGCTCCCGGCACGCCTTCCTCTGCCAAATGAATTTCATGAAATGGCACTCGCTGGGGTATTGAAGACCCCTCACACTTGTTTATTTATTTTTTTGTGTGTGTGAGAAAAATGAACGATAAAACTCCGAAAACTCAACTAGTAGGTACGACACTACAAGCAACTCACAACTTGACAGCTTGACACAGGGAACCCAATAACCGGACACGGGGAAGGTTGCAAATTTGTAACAAGCGTTCCGACGCTAGCGTCTCGAAAAAAGACTAAAACCTAAAGAATGGTGCCTAAAGAATGAAAATGGTCTCCAACTTTAACCTGAAACACTAAGTGTTTCAGTCTAAAGTCTTTTGCTATCTATGTTCAAAGGCGAGAGTAAATACAAACACTTTGTTTCCGAAAGAGAACTTCGTTTGTTGGGTTCTCTGTTGAATACGGTCGGCTGACTCGAAATAGCAGAGATATGTATTTGGTATGCTAAAAATGCATGACCGTGGGGGAGTTCCACAGGGAGCAGCTACTGGTATGGCCAAATGAATACTCCCCCAGTCCCAGGAGGGTCAAATATAAAGCGGAGATCGATAAGGGGAATCTCTCACTCTTACCTGAGATACCAACGCAAGGATTATTAAAATATATGATCCACTTCAACGATTTCAATATCTCACCAGAATTCTCCCAAGTGAACTGAGGCTGACTTTTATCTCACAATGGAGGGTGAAATTTGTTACTCGCCGCAGATTTCGTTTTTAAGGCTGATCGTACCTCACCGCGGAGTTCCATACGGATTGAAGGGCATATAGACGTGGTTTTTGTAGGGTTTCGATTTGGTTCATTATTTTTATTGGTTTGGAATTCACGAAGTGGGTGGACAATTTGGATCGGCCTCAAAATTTGCCAATGAGGTTCAAATACGTATCTTCCCAGAAAAAAAGAGTAAAATGTTTTTGTTAGCAGTAGACGAAAATTCAGGGTGAAATTCCCTTGTTTTGTTTCGTTCATTCCGATTCAAGAGATTCTAAAGCGGAGTAACTGTTTCCTTATTGGGCCCCGTCACTTCGGTATGCGACCGAATTGGGCCCACCAAATTGGGAGGCCTTATTTTAAAGTTCAATTTCATGCCGCCGAAATGGGCCAAATTTGACATTATCCGTTTCAAGAGGTCTAGATTACAAATCCGAAATGTCCGTCCGCCGTCCGGGCCGTTTTGGGCAGTAGGATTTTTTTTTTTTTTTTAATCTGAAATTTTGACAAAATAGGTTACCTACTCGGTTTACCATCTAGTTGTGCCCGCAAGGTTTTCAGCCCGATCGCCCAAACCCATGGGTCGCTATGGGGCTACAGGAGGCGTTTTTTGAAGGGTTTTGGCTATGGGATCGAGTTAGGTGTCGTTTTCGAAGTATTTTTGGACATAGAATCCATTTTTGGGGGTCCCGGATGGATCCGATTTCACTGGAGGGATCTATAGGGCTTTCATGGGGCTACAAATGTGATTTTTGAAGGATCCCAGGAAGTCAAATATTTCCCGAGTAAAACCATAGGTATTTTCAAAAAAAAAAAAAAAAAATGTTTTTAATAGAAAAATGTTGCAAAAAACGTTTTTTCCAAAAATTTTTTATTGACACAGAACTTATTTTTGCACAAGTAACCTGTTATATCAAAGAATAATAAACCCTTGTGTAAATTTTTTTAAATCTGTTTGCCAAGTTTTTTGTTTTGTAAATTTTCAAAATGCTTGAAAAGTGACAATTGTGCACCACCGGTGGGGCACAATTGACATGAGCAAGGGGCATCTTTGACAGTTGACCGGAAGTACCATAATAATTATTCTAAACTAATCTAACCTCGGAACGTCCTGTAAATCATTATTTGGCTATAATTTTGAGTCACTACTTAGATTTGTTCTGGTGGCGTATCTTATATTTGCAGCCTTTTTTTTTTGGGGAGGTTTTTGCGTCACCGACCCTCAATTTGCGATATAAAAACAGCTATGTATCTCTCAAAGGGGGACCAATGTGAGGTGAACTATCTGTATGAATCTTGGACCCCTTCCAATTTTCCACAAGGGAACAGTGAAAACAACCCCCCCCCCCTCACAAAGGCGGTTTTCAGCCCAAAACCCATGACATAAATTACACGCCCCATCGTGTCGAGGGGTTGGCATTTTTGTATTTACTTACGTTTGTTTTACTACCCCTCGTGCCCGTTTCGGGCGATTCAGAAGTGGCGAAAACACCAAAGGACGGGTATAATGATCTTTATCGTTAGTTCTACGGGTTATAATAGGTAAACAAAACAAAAATTACGGAAGTTGGGGAAGGGAACTAGGTTAAGCCTGCCCTCTAATCTTGGGAAGAGCTGATGGGTGATGTAATTAATGACCGTGGTTGAGACGAGGTTTTTCTTTGTTTTTTAGAGTATCTTCTTAAGAGGACTGGGATTTACGGTAAAACGGCTTTCGCGTTAGACTAATTACCTCGGTGCAGGGCAGTCTCATTTTGATACAAGTGTTGTGCTAAACTAAGGGCTGGTTTATCAAAGCTCCCTGTAAATCGAGGGTTACTAAAATGGGCGGTTTCGCAAGTTAGCGCGTTTATTAATCTCCAACCAAACGCCTATTAGCTGATGAGAGATTGATAGAGGGAAAACAGTGGTACCACCCAAACATCAGTAAATTCTCTCTTTCAGCCAGTGCAATACTGCATGACCCATGTAAAGTGGAAGCATTGCGAACATCACAAGCTTTTTCTACAAAGGTGTTCATTTCTAGGACACCTTGTTTACTATTATTATTGCAATAAAATCGTCGTCACCATCAGAGGGAACTGATGAGGACTTTCTGGATTACAGAACGTTGTCAAGAACACTCACAACTTAGGGTTACGGTACTACTAAAATTTAGTACTATTTAATACTACACGAGCGGGGGAGTGCTGGAGAAGGAAGGAAGTAAATGGTGGAGTGGACGTCCAGTACGGGTGATCGGTAGTCGAGGGGAGGGGGTGGGTGCTACCTTTAAACCAAATAACCTCTGTAAAAACACATTCTGCGTCAAAGTAACACGAGGAGTAACACGAGACGGCTACTGATCGTAACCATTGCATCATACCATGACTAATGACGCGACAAGACTCTTGCTAACATTAATTTCACATTGACGTCTAGCGCTGCATAGAGCCTTTCTGGGGCTACAAACTGAGCTTTTGAAGGATGTCAGTCGGTCAAATTAGGTGCCGTTTTTCGATTAACTTTGGACGCATAATACATTTTTCGGGTACCTTTTTTGTGTTGAATTTCTTAAAATAGTTTAAACATTTTTATTCGCATGAATTTAGTTCTGCACAATTTACTATTCTGTTGACGTCTCTAGACGAGCAGAGTAGTGAATGAGGAGACTAGTCTGATGAGTAGGTTACTTGATGAGGAGCCAAATCAGCAGAACAGCGCCACTTTCACCAAACAGCTGTAAAGTGGGTTTAATTTACCAAAATCTTAACCTTACCTTAACCTGCCAGTTTTAACCGAGACGTTAGAAAATCACGTTTCACCACTTCATTTCCGATGTCAACTTTAAAGCAGAGGCTGCCAGTTACTTTTCAGCAAAATCACCGCACATTTGCCGGCACTTTTTGAGGGCTTGTACCTATTGGTAAACTATACTCATCATCTGCATGATTGAGAAGATGATGATGTCAACAAAATTCGTAGTATATTTAGGGCCGGTTTCACCACCTCGAGTTAAGGCCTCGAGTTAGGCTAATCCACGAGTTAGCGAAAAAAATGCGTTTCACCAACTATTAACTTCTAGTTACCAGGACGGTAACTTCCACTTTTTTAACTTGTGGATTTTCGGAAGTTATCTCCTTAACTTGAAGTTATGTCCCACTCTTCCTCCTTCTGTCTCCATGTGATCTGATCACTTTTGATTTATTATTCTTGGAATAATACACCTATGTTTTCGCGACGGATGTCGACGACTCCGATCGGCCTGTAAATTCGACATTATCCGTTTCAAGAGGTCTTGATACCAAATGTGAAATGTCCGTCAGCCCTACGCCGTCCGCCGTCCGAGCCATTATGGGCACCCATCCAAGTACTACTATCCTTGTTGCTTAACTTCTGTGATCGGACGAGAACCGGTGTGTTCAACGTGGTATGGCCGTTGTGGGCAGTAAGTAGGAAGTTCGAATGCAGTGAAATTTGACATTATCCGTTTCAAGACACATAGATTTCAAAACTTAAATGTCCGTCCGCCGTCCAAGCCGTTTTGGGCAGTAGGAGTTTTTTTAAACAACTGACATTTTGACAAATTACTCGGCTTGCTATCTGATTGTACCCGCAAGCTTTTCAGCCCGAAATGATAGTTCAGAAAGGAGGATTAGGGACGGGTTTGGTACATACTTCTGTGGTTGAAAACAATATCAATCAACAAGGAGTGCTCCTCGTTGGAGAAGTTCGACGATCGGATCTTCCTTTTCTGGTCCCTGTCACTGTCCATAGTATGTAGGTATGTAGTAATGAATAAATATCACAATAAATATGAATCAATTTCACAAGGTCGATGACACCGATGATAAGTAAATCAGAAAATTCCTTTTTTCATTCACATTCAACGTGAATGTAGAGATGATGTTCGACCAACAACACACAAAATGAGGGAAAATGTTGCCTAGAACCAGCACAGTCGATGCTAACGTTAAACTCCACTTCTTAATCTTCAAATTAGTTAACATGAGGTGGTGAAACGATGACACTCGCTAACTGGTAGTTACCCTAACTTGAGGTCTAACCTCCAAATAGCTAACTTGAACTTTAACATGAGGATGGTGAAACCGGCCCTTAGTGATTTAATCGTACCTACTTTGAGAAATGTGAATTTACACAAAATATTGTATTTCCCCTCGCTTTTCGGCAAACGATCAGCTAAGTAAGATCCAAAACAGCGGTGATATGCTTATCTTTACATAATATGTAAAGATAATATACTGTAAACAAATCAATACTGGGAGTTCACAAGCCAATTTCAAGGTTACTGTTGCTGTGCCTTGGAGTTTCTCTTCTGCAGGAACTAAAATATGGACGCAAATGGCTCTTTTGGGCAACTCTGCACGTTAAGTTAACAAAACGGTGACCGGCAGCCTCTGCATTGAAGTTAACGTTCGAAATGAAGTGGTGAAACATACCTTTCTAACGTCTTGGTTAACTGGCAGGTTAAGGTTATGATAAGGTTGAACCCAAGATACGGCGTATTGGTGAAATGGTGAGACCTCGACCAGTTAACCTTAACGTGTGAGATACCGAGGGTTTGAGGTACTGGACGGGTAAGTTGACCGTCAGGAGAGTTCGAGAAAGGCAAATCTTACTAAACTGTCGACAACTCTGCCCGTTATCCTTAAACTTCCGGCAAGTGAGTTAACGAAAGTGGCCCTGGGTCAAAATGAATCACAGTAGTTCGTTAAAAACTCTGGGCATTGTTGACAGACATATTCATGTATTGATGTATCTGCTTGAAATGTGGATACTCTGATTTGCTTTTTAAGCTTTAAATTTGCTAGAAATCAATATTTTCTTGGATGCTACAAGTAAAGAGCTGATGTCGAACTTCCGGTGTTATTCACGATCGGCATCGATAACAACATGACACGCTGTAACATTATGACTTGGTTTGAATGTGGGGAGATAGAAGTCAATATGCATCCCAACCCTTTGGTGAGTTCCCGAGCCCCACACTCACATGGTCTTCTAGTACTCTGGTCAAAGGACGGGCGGAAAAGGGCGATGGCGAGGCGGGGGAAGTTTGGCGCCTCGGATATTGCGGTCTAAAGCTAAAGGCGGGGTGAGGGGGGACACCGCTGTCTCCTGCACTGCAACAATTGTAAATTTCCACTGAACGGGTCCTTTCCTATTACTCTAATTCCTTTCTTTTTCCTTCCCCCCATCAAAACGGATTGCACTCAGAAACCGTAGAGACATCTCCGAGGGTGACCTACATGGGGTTTATAGACGGAACATACATGTGTAAATTTCCGACTCAACGCTGCTGACCTGCATCGTAACAAAATGTTGCTACCATGACAGGGCCCCAAAACAGACTCACTTCACGGCGTGCCTTTAGGGAATCCACCACTTCAATCCTATTTTACACAACCTTCCTATCGTACTAATGAAAATTGACAAGACGATATGGTGGAGCAGCTCCTGGTGTCCCAGGAGATTCCAAAGAGCTATTGGATGGAATCGAAGACGCTCAGTTTCAACAACTTAGCAAACCCATTATTCTCCCACTATCGCAAGTCTCCAATTATCGAGAAAGGCGCTGCTTATGAATACTGGAAAATCGGCGATTACCTCCTAAAATCTCTTTGTAGGGAAAGAGAACCGGCGATACGGTTCCCCATTTTCATCGGGATAACAGTCTGGCCGTAAAAATTCCATGGAATGATGCATCAACAGGCCTAACCCTCCCCAAATAACTGATTCTTCAGCTCTCCGTTGAATTTTCCTTGCTTGCGTGTTAATGTTGTCCCCTTTAGTTAATTTAAATCCCTTCCCTTCTTCCGTTAAACATTCCGAAATGGGGCCAAATAGGGTATCGTTTTTCTTTCACGGGGCGCTTGAAATTGCTGTGTACTTATTGCCCCTTTACAGCTTGTTGTTTACTTAGATGGGAGTAGCATAAAAAAATTAAAAAAATGCATTGCTATTTTGTGACCGATCAAAGTTGTCGACCCCCGTAATAATAAACCAAAAACGGCGTTCGAAACAACTGCCACGAAAAAACATTGCATGAATTTAGAAAATCCTTTTCGTGGCAGTTCTTTTCGAACTCTACTCATGTCATTTCGAACTTTTCTTTTCGAACTCTACTCTATGTCATCTCAGTAGATGGAAGGAGTGAAATTTCATTAGCGTTTTCGATTCGGCGCACAAGATCTTCTGCATTGTTTATAACCTGGCACAAGTCAGGAACCGTATCCCTGAATGATTTCCTCACTTACGAAGAGTTTGAGAAATTGCTTCAGCATGAAATATTAGTTTCTACGCCAGTCTGCTTCCAGTATTTCTACGTATGCATTACTCCCACCTGAACCATCACGTTCCAATATCCCTCCCTTGATCATCCGATATTCATGAAATTCCGGGAGGCCACGAGAGGGTCTCATATCGCTTTGAAGTAAATCGAAGAAACCGCCGTAGGATTCGATTTTTTCCACCCTCGAATTCGATTCACGTGCTTGGGTTCTTTTAACACAGAATGTGGTTTTACGGAGGTTATTTGGTTTGAAGTTGTTGGGCGTCCACCGTCTGAGCCGTTTTGGACAGTAGAATTTTTTTTTAAATCTGAAAATTTGAAGAAATACTCGGTTTACCATCTGGTTGTGCCCGCAAGGTTTCCAGCCCGATCGCTCAAACCCGTGGAGCTCTGTGGGGCTAAAAAGGGGCTACGGGAGGGCTTTTTTAAGGGTTTCGGCTACAGTCGAGTTAGGGGTCGTTTTCGAAGTATTTTTGGACGTAGAATCCATTTTTTGGGGTACCAGTACGATTTGATTTCACCGTGGGGATCAATTTGGCTTTTTTTTTTTTTATATTTTTTTTTTGGCACAGAATGAATTTCCGCTCAAGTAACCTACATCAAAAAATAATAAACCTTGTGTAAAATTTGCAGCGTTTTTTACACGAATCTCAAACCAAAAACGCTGTAAATTTTACACAAGGGTTTATTATTCTTTGATATAGGTTACTTGTTAATTAATTCTGTGTCAACAAAAATTAATTCTGTGTCAGTAAATATTTTGGAAAAAAAAAAAATCCCAATTTTTTTTATTTGGAAAATAATTGACCTTCTGTCTCATTTGTAGCCCCATAGATTCCCACGGTGAAATCGGATCGTTCCAGGGCCCCCAGAAATGGATTCTACTTCCGACAATACTTCGAAAACGACACCTAACTCGGTACCATAGCCCAAATCCTTCAAAAAACGCCTCCCGTAGCCCCATAGCGCCCCACGGGTTTGGGCGATCGGGCTGAAAACCTTGCAGGCACAACTAGATGAAAAACCAAATATTTTGACAAAATTTCAGATTTAAAAAAAATTCCTACTGCCCAAAACGGACCGGACGGCAGACGGACATTTCGGTTTTAGAATTTAGACTGAATCGGATAATGTCAAATTTTGAGGCCGATCGGAGTCGTCGACCTCCGTCGCGATTACAAAGGTGTATTATTCCAAGAATAATAAACCAAAAGCCGCAAAAGTTCGTCGAAGAAAGCGAAAAACCGGGGGAGAAACCATCATAATGATGCTGGAGCCTAACTATGTTTGATGACGTAATGATAGCCGGCCACCGTCACGTAAAGTTGAATATGTATGAAGCAACGTGGTTTCATGAATAATAAATTGACGAGGCAAAGGAGGGGGGGTCTCTCGAACAGAAGCATGAAAACCGCTAATCGTCGTGACTGTTGACTGAGCTTTACGTTTAAATAGTGTCGATCTGAATGTGGAATTTGGAGTTCTCGGAGTGAGGGCTTCACGTCTCCGCTTTGAAGGGCACACTGGCTACTGACCCTTAACTAATCCGTCTGCCGAACTGTAATAGATCTCCGTTAATTCACAGAATTGGCGAGGTTTGGGCATTCGGCATTTTTTTGAGAGAACGAGAAAGACGGGTGGATTACGAAAGCGGTGATCCCCTCTGGAATGCGATACGAAAGCGCCAAATATTTAGGGACGATTGCGCCAGTTAATAGAGACAAATCATATCGAAAGCGCTGAGTATGAGAACTACATTTCTGCAAGTACGAAAGCAGCAAGCACATACCGTACTTAAGTCTTACGCTCTATTGTAAATGATATACAGCTAAGAGGTTTTCAGCCCAGCAAATGGGTCAGTAGTTGCTTATCTTAAACTCAGTGGATAGCAGTGATGGTGTGTCCAGTCTACTCTCGGTAGTGGTAAGTCTCAACGACCCATTGGGATTCCTCACTTCAGTCACTTTCACAATGAGTAGCATCGTGCAAGATTCAAGCCTACAAAGGCAACCCTGGATCCCTTCGATGGGAAACCACTCAAATTGCCTGAAGATCCTGAGGATCATAGCCTGGGTCAAGAGATGGATCCTCAACGTGAGGCATCTTGGTTACTGCTGTTGCTCCATGCGTACTTGACCACTTTACCATTTGAGCTGGATTTAGCCCTGGACACTTGCATCAATTGGACCCAAAAATCATCACCAGGTCCTGTTCCAAGGGCGGATGTTTGGTATCATCGAACAAAACCATGCCAAGCTGTATCCCTTTGAGGATCCCAGTGGTATTGTCAGAGTGGGCGGCCGGAGTCGCAGAGCAGACATCAGTGAGGCTCAGAGGTTTCCCATCTGACAAGCAGAATAGTAAACCATTGCCACACGACATACCGCCATTTGGGGCTTTCGGTCTGTTCGGGGGTCAGCACATCTGCATGTTTTCCATCGGCGCTTTCATACCTTAAAACTGACAAGAAATTGGAGAGAATTCGTAATTCACCGAGAAAGACAGATATTTGACCGCGAAAGGTCAATGAACTAGCATCCACTTTCGTCGAGAGAGAGCACTTTATGATGTTAACAATGAAACGTTAACTGTTGATAATTTCCACGCTAAAAAGACGAAGAATTGTAGCGTTCTAAAATTCAGCTCACACGCCTTTTTGTCAACAAGAATCCTCTCCCCTTCGTCCCCAAAATGTTTCTTCATTAAATGGACTGTTTGTTCGAGAAGTTTGGGCGGAGTTGAAAGTCGCCCCACAAAAAAGTTGCCCCTGCCATAGGATCTAAGATTCGTGGTGGTGGCGGTGGGGGGGGGGGGATCTGCAATAGATCAGCCAACAAAAGTTAGGGTTCGGTCACATTGTTTACTAACAGGAAACCCATGCGCAGAAGGCCGAGAAGGTTTCCTGTTGCCGCAATGTGGAAAAATCGGTGCACAGGAAACATATCAGCATGAAAGTTTGAAGCAATGATTCGGAAACAATTTTGGTTAATTTTTTATTTGTTCATTTTTCTTTTTAAAATAAACCTGATTTCATGATGTTTGACTTCAAAAATCAAACGGCCGTCTTGGGCAAAATGAGTTTGTGGGATTTGATCCCACGGTGCGGGTGTTGAATGGGACTAGAAACGGTAGCCTACGAATGGTTGTTTCCCTAAGAGGGAATGGCGGGCCGGGGATTGCTAAATGACGGCGAACACGTTGAGGTAAACGAGACCAATTATTATAAGGCGGGTCCACGTCGGAGCCGCCGGCGGCAAAAAGGAACCCCAGCATTTTGTCGGGAAACGTACTACCTGCCGGGCCGCTCGGGAGCATTGAAAACACAGCCACGAAGGAGGATGGCCATGTATGTATACAAAGTATGGCTGCTGCATGTCATACAGCAGCCGTTTATCGCGGCGGTTTTGGTTAGGTGTCCCTTCAGTCCACGTTCAATCCTCTTTGCGTACACATCGTCATCATCATGGACACTGTCAAATTGATACAAGTTGTGGAACAGCATACGTCCATAATACTTCGAAAACGATACCCCACTCGACATCATACCCGAAAACGTGCAAACACCACCCCCATAGCCGCAACGCTCCTGGTGCTGGAGTGAATCCTAGAAAAACCAGAATGGTTTTAAGTTTGGCTGAATGACTGATTACTTTCAGGTAGACCTACCTAAGTAATTGATTATGTAATCAATACCTATCCATCAATACCAATCAATGTACCTGTACCTACCTATTCCACCAGCCCTCGAAGCGAAGCGAGGCCCGACGGGGGGTCTGGGGGGCGGAGCCCCCCAGCTGGGTGCGTAGGCGAGCAAAGCGAGCCGGAGCATCTAGTAGACATTTAATTCTGTCAATAAAAAAATGTTAAAAAATTTTTTTGGATTTTTATATTTTAAAAAAAATTTTTTGGGGGGATTTTTTTTTTTAAATGTGTTTTTTCAAAAATTCTTTAATTTTTACTCGAAAAATATTTAACTTCTTGGGATCCTTCAAAAATCCCATTTTTAGCCCCATGAAAGCCCTATAGAACGCCACAGTGAAATCGGATCGTTCCGGGACCCCCAAAAATGGATTCTACGTCCAAAAATACTTCGAAAACGACACCTAACTCGATCCCATAGCTAAAAGCCTTCAAAACACCCCTCCTGTAGCCCCATTTTAGCCCCATAGCGCCCCACGGGTTTGGGCGATCGGACTGAAAACCTTGCGGGCACAACTAGATGGTAAACCAAGTATTCTGCCAAAATTTCAGATTTTTAAAAAAATTCCTACTGCCCAAAACGGCCCGGACGGCGGACGGACATTTCGGATTTTGAATGTAGTCCTCTTGAAACGGATAATGTCAAATTTTGAGGCCGATCGGAGTCGTCGACCCGCGTCGCGAAAACATAGGTGTATTATTCCAAGAATAATAAACCAAAATCCCAATGAAAGAAACCAGAGAACGAAATTTCGTTGATCCGCACATTTTGGAGAGTTCGGAGCATGTTATCGCGTTTTCATATAAGTAGTTTTAGCCGTGTTCTTGTTCAACATTCTGCCTGTATTGCTTACACCTGCTAATCTTCTTTTGCTCGGTTGCAGAACATTTCGTGCGGTCTCTGTCGAGGGGTTCTTGCGGAGAAGCTGAAGTTGGTGAGTACAGACTTTCCCACGTTGTCGGTTTCCGAGTGGGGGGTGAATTTCGTGGCTCGAGAACGAGGTCCGAGCCATGTTATTTAAATGAGGTTTGGATTATACAGCGTTTGGAAGGGGGGGGGGGGGTGAAGATCGAGAAGCGCGGAGGGGATCGAGCTGGATTTGACCTTGTTGTTGCATCTTCCATTTTACCAGCCCCCCAGAGAGTCAACACCTATTGCGAATAGGGTGCATAAGTAGCCAAAGGTTTGCTTCTTCGGGGTAGAGAAAATGTCAGTTTTACTAGCACGGGGCCAAGGAGGACTCATCGCTCGGCCGCTTTCAAAGTGTGGGGGGGGGGGGGGGGGCATCGCTTCGCTCGCCCATTTAAGCGACAATGCAACCCAATCCAACCCCGCTAACCCAGAAACTTGAAATTAACTTCCTGCAGAATCGCGGAATGTAAACAATTTCTCGACCTAAGCTGAAGGGATAGAGCCCAGAACTCATGAGCCTTGCACGCACGCACGGGCCGACCCGCAGCACTTGAGCATATCGAAATTTTGGACAAAAATTCCGTGAGGACCGATTCTTATAGGAAATTTGACGCTGAGTACTACCTACCTTTTACGTTTAGTAAACTGGGGCTATTTGAGAAATTGAGGCGTCAGGTGGAAAAAGGGCCCTTGTGCAAGATTTGCGTTTTGAGATATCGCTCTTCAATGTTTTCATTTGATTGCTATTTTAATTTGGTTTTCGTATTTTCTGATGGAATGAGTGCACACTTTCATTCAGTGGAAACGCATGTCTGAATTAGTGGTAGGTCTAGATTCAAAAACGATATTAGTACTTCGCTGGTAAAAATGTGTCACATTCCATTTCACCTAATTTTCTTATTCCTTCGAAATTGGAATTCAACCGAAATGAGGAATAACCCCAAGGAAATACATTTTTCGGAAAGCAGCCTCAGTAGTAGGTCAGGGGGAGTCTGCAAGAGGGATTTACCACTCGGGTGAACTCCGCAGGTGTGATGTGGTTGATTGAACTTTAATCAATCACTTCCTTGATCCCAGAGCTTATCGTTCACACCTTCCTCAGTTCGATCGACAGTGCCTGTATTCTGAATCTTGCTGTACGTTGAATCGCCATGTTGAGTCGATTCTGTAGGGTAAAGTCGTGTACCATGAGTAATTTTTTTATTCAATATTCATTTTCTTGGCCAGAAAGCTGTCAATAATCTTGCTTTGGCGACAAATATAGAAAAGGGGTCGCTCTTTTTTTTTTTTAATTCAAAACTGACCTAAGGTACAATATTGCATGCACCTTGGGTCAACTATGATTGTACCTTACAGTAGCTATGATTGAACCCAATGACTCAAAGTAGGTACACGTCAAGAAGGACTCAAGAATAACATCCAGTGATAAAATACTGAAGATGAATTCGTAATATTATCAGATAATATTACCAATAACCAGTTGAGCAGATTCTGCTCATCTGATTATTGTTCATTACTTTGCAAAAACAAAATTTGGAAAATTTCAATTATTATATATTTCAATAATAAAAGAAAGGTGTGCTCACCTCTTCGACATGTATGTTTTTAGCGCAACCTTTTCCCAAAACTCGAAAATCTACCAAACGTTAGAAAGTGAGATAGCAGATCAAGCCCTAGAATTAAAACCCAAAGTATCACTCGAAAGATTCAAGCAAAGTCCACTATAGAGGGGTGTCCACTAAGATGGGTTTCACTGTATACATTATGTATTACATGTATTACATTATGTATTACATGTATGTATACATTATGTATTACATAATCAGCTTGCAGACTCGTCTGCAACCACAGAAGACCATTTTCATGTCTTCGTATTATTATTCACCTTATTGTGTTTGTTGTTGACCAGGAGACGCAACTTAGTTACAAATTTCGTGATGCGATGTCATTACACTAAAAGTTTACTGGTTGCCACGGGTTTCGGTAACGTTTCAAAAAGTAACACTTCAAAACGTAACACTTTTAGTTGACTAGTTGCCACGGGTTTCTGTAACGCTTTTAGTTGACGGATTGCCAAGGGTTTCTGTAACGCTTTTTTCGGTTGTGTGCCAAAGTAAAGACATAAAAATGTCAATTTTTCGGTTGTGTGCCAAAGTAAAGACATAAAAATGTCAATAATAGTAATGATAATATTTCAAATAGGAAACAAAAGGTTTTCCTGTCCAGCATGCAAGTACACATTTTAAATTTTCGAATATTGAGCCTCACACTGTCATGAAAATTATTTCGGGTCTGCAAAATTCAAATGGGTTTGATGTTTATGGGATTTCTACAAGCATGTTAAAACAAGGGGCACTAGCTCTGGTATACCCCCTTACCCACCTGATAAACGAATCGATCGACGTTGGGAAATTCCCGTCGGTACTGAAGGTTGCCGAAGTGGTACCACTTTTTAAGAAAGGTGAGCATGATTTACCCTCTAATCACAGGCCTATTTCCAAACTTCCAGTTCTGTCTAAAGTTTTTGAAAAATCCCTAAAATTTGATATAAGTGAATTCTTTGAAAGAAATGGCCTGTTCAGTGATTTGCAATTCGGTTTTCGTCAGGGTAGATCCACAAATGACGCTATTCTAAAATTAACTGATTTCCTGGGATCCGCTTTCGAGGGTGGTGAATATTCTTCTGCGACCTTTGTTGATGTTGCAAAGTGCTTTGATTGCATATCCCACACGCTTCTTCTAGATAAGCTGAGTAAATATAATTTTTCTGACAAGGCAATTTCTATGGTTGACAGCTACCTCTCTGGTAGAACCCAGGCTGTGCGACACAACGGTGAGTTGTCATGCTTCTTGCATGTTGAGTTCGGTGTACCACAGGGATCCGTTCTCGGGCCAGTTTTGTTCCTTATTTTTATTAATGACTTACCTCTGTGCCTTAAAACTCTTTCAATTCTTTTTGCTGACGATACCTCACTGATTTTAAAAAGCTCATCTCTGTCATCATTGTGTGAATCTGAGGTGACTGCTTTAGAGGTAGTGTCAAACTGGTTTACAATGAACGGACTTTCCGTTAATGCTGACAAGACAAATGTCATGAGATTCGGGTTAAGAGATTTGTGTAGCTTGGACATTAATCCCGACGATGTCAAATTTCTTGGTGTCGTTCTTGACCCAAAGCTCAGCTGGAAACCCCACTGTGCTAAACTGCAGTCTAGTCTTAACAGCTACACCTTTCTTTTGAGGCGTCTATCTGAGAGGCTAACAAGGTCTGCCGTTTTGGCAGCTTTTCACGCATGCTTCCAGAGTAGAGCTGTGTACGCCATCCTCAGCTGGGGGCATTCTGCTGCCTCCTCCATCGTTTTTTCCTGTCAGAGGAAAGCTGTGCGCGTCGTAGCTGGTTTGCCTTACCGGGAGGATTGTAGACCTGCATATAAAGAGCTAGGAATTCTGACCATCCCTGCTGCCTACATCCTAGAGAGCCTTTGCTATGTAAGGAAGAATATCGGCCTTTTCCACACTCCCGAGCACGGCTACCCCACTCGTAGCAAGAATAATCTCTGCCTACCGTTCCATCGACTTGCCACTACATGCACTGGCACCACATGGTGGGGAATTAAATTTTTTAATGCACTTCCCAGCAGCCTGCGCGGTGATCCAGTTGGTATCTTTAGGGCCCGGGTCAAACGGTATCTCATTAAGTCAGCGCCCTATGACTTTGAGGAGTTCCTGGGGGATATTGTCAATGCGAATTCCCTGTAGAGTGGCTTCCTAAATTATGTACATTTCCTGTGCTCTCAAGTGTTCACTTATATGCCCATGTTCGTTGTATCTCTTCCTTCATTTTTTACGATTTTTTCATGTATTGTTGTAGTTTATAGTTTTTGTTTGACTATAGTCTAACTGACTTTGACTATAGCTATTGCTGATACACATGTTGTTTGCGGCAAATAAAAAATTTGAATCTTGAATCTTGAAAAAACTTTGACAATTTTTATCACTTTGTAATCGTTATCAGTGGCTGTAGTGGCTTGTAGCCTGAATTACTACAAATAAACGAATAAAATAAAACGGCGTGAGAGGAAGCAGATGAGCAATAAAAACAGATGATAACAGACGGGAAGATAAAGCCTTCTAGATAGGTGATATGAAACGACATGTAGGTAGCTTGGTAGTTTGTATAGCTAAAAATTAATTATTAATTTACAACAAGAGGAACATAACATCGATGTCAGATAATAATATATCGATGGTAAATACATTGAACATCAGAGCCAAAACATCGATGTTTCGATAATATCTGCTTAGTTCCTGTGGGTCGCCACATCTCTCCCACTGATTTAAAAAATTACTCGAGACACATACAACTCAAGGTACACGGCCTTACTCTACTATTCGTGTGATAGTTACCAGCTGTGGGTCTAACCCGTTTCATCACGTCAGGCGTATCTTCCTGTCGTAACGTACTGTCCGGAAATTATTGCCCTGTTCATTTTATATGACAAAAGGCGAGCGAATTTGTCACCCCTAACAAGTCATTCGTCTCGCCGCAAACTGGCAGCTCCGCCGGTTTCGCAGGCCGAAGGAAAATACCGGCGTCCAACTCTAATAAACTCCCACCTACAATATAGGTCTAGGCCCCGAGAAGGGGAAAAAAGAGCCGTTGGGAGGAGAAAACCCTCCATTAAGAGACGTTTGTGGGGGGGGGGGGGGTGACCCTTCTCTAATTCCTTCCGAATGAAGGAAAATGAAATACCGTGTGAGCGGCGAACGTTAAGAATCCCGGGAACGTGCCCCCCCCCCACCACGCAACACCTTCGACCTTTCATAACCTTCAGTCCTCGTCTGAGGAATATTGACAACCGTATTACTTTCTTGTGAGTTTTTTATTTGTACCATTGAATGGAGCTTGTCAACTGAGGATGATAGAAATGGTATTTTCCGCGGAAAAACTTTTCCCGACAATGGAATACCCGTGGCGTCGGATGTGCTCCAAGTCGAGGCCGCAGCTGTTCATTCGTAAACGACCTTCGCTATAAATCACTAACTGGATGAATGGATGCTTTCAATTAAAAATATAGATGCTAACAAGTTGGGATCCCCTTTTCATTCCAGACCACAACACCTTCAACAGTTCTCCCCGGCATCTCATTGATCTCCGTAATTGATTTTGATTCCTCCTCGTTTCCCGTTTGATCGCAACTTTCTCCGCCCCATCGGGTAACGGGATTTTTGAGTTTTCTCAGGGATTTAAAGCTCTCAAAGGGATCGAAAACGCTGAAAGCCCTCGGGGAAAGAGTAATAGGCTTGGAAAAGCTTTTCGAGATCCCTTCACCGATGATTTATATCAGGAATCCCTCACTTCAGTACCCCATCGCATCCATCCATTTCATTATTTCGGACCGGCCAAATCCTTGACCACCAAGAAATTTTGAGGGTCACAGAGCGAAGGTATCACATATTTTGTGATAGAACAAACAACCATCAATTTCAAACTAATCGAGCTGTTGTGAGGGGTTGCAATCCCGGCATCCCAACGATTTTTGACAATTTGAAATCGGTGTACGCCGTACGTCGTCCGTTGTCCGGGCCGTTTTGGGCAGTAGGAATTTTTTTTTAAATCGGAAATTTTGAAAAAATACTTGGTTTACCATCTAGTTGTGCCCGCAAGGTTTTCAGCCCGATCGCCCAAACCCGTGGGACGCTATGGGGCTAAACTGTGGCTATGGGAGGTTTTTTTAAAGGCTTTTAGCTATGGGATCGAGTTAGGTGTCGTTTTCGAAGTATTTTTGGACGTAGAATCCATTTTTGGGGGGTCCAGGAACGATCCGATTTCACTGTGGCGATCTACAGGGCTTTCATGGGGCTCAAAATGGGATTTTTGAAGGATCCCAGGAGGTTAAATGTTTTTCGAGTAAAAAATAAAGAATTTTCAAAAAAAACATTTTTGAAAAAAAAAAAAAAAAATCAAAAAACAATTTTTATTGAAATATAAAATTTAAAAAAAAACACATTTTTTTAATTTTTTTTCATTGACAGAATTAAATTTCTGCACAAGTAACGTATATCAAATAATAATAAACCCTTGTGTAAAATTTGCAGCGTTTTAGTGAGGCACAACTGATAACTGCCCCTCAAACTGAGATTAAAAAAAAAAAAAAGATTTTTTTACAAATGATGTGACCCTCCAACAATTATTGGAATTATGTATTAGAATTTACCACATTCGTATTTACTCGCAGTGCAATGTTTAAAGTTATGGTTTCGATTTTGGTTTATTATTCTTGGAATGTAATCGCGACGGAGGTCGACGACTCGAATCAGCCTCAAAATTTGATATTATCCGTTTCAAGAGGTCTTGATTCTAAAACCAAAAAGTCCGTCCGCCGTCCGGGCCGCTTTGGGCAGTAGGAATTTTTTGAAAAATCTGAAATTTTGACAAAATAACTGGTTTACCATCTAGTTGTGCCGGCAAGGTTTTCAGCCCGATAGCCCAAACCCGTGGGGCGCTATGGGGCAAAAATGGGGCTACGGGAGACGGTTTTTTGAAGGGTTGTGGCTAGGGGATCGAGTTAGGTGTCGTTTTCGAAGTATTTTTGGACGTAGAATCCATTTTTTGGGGGTCCAGGAACGATCCGATTTCACTGTGGCGATCTATAGGGCTTTCATGGGGCTACAAATGGGATTTTTGAAGGATCCCAGGAAGTCAAATATTTTACAAGTAAAAACAGGTATTTAGAAAAATAATTTTTTGAAAAAAATAAAACAAATAAATAAATTCCAAAATTTTTTTATTGACAGAACGTATTTTCGCACAAGTAACCTATATCGACGAATAATGAAGCCTTGTGTAAAATTTGCAGCGATTTTTCATAACATCGTTTTGTAAGATTATACAGGGCAAAACACAACACCGATATTGGCCGACAATTTTGCCTTAAGGAAAAACACTGCCCAGAACTATCTTAAAATGAGATTCCCCCCCCCCCCCCTTTTCTCGAGCAACTAACTCCACCATCTCCGGACTCCCGACTTATTTACCTAGCCATGATAATGATTTTCCGTGTTCCCCGAGTCTCGAAATCTGCGGTTTCCTGGCTGTCTAATTTTCTCTTGCCACCCTCTTTGCTAAAGGGACCTTATCGTTTCCCATTTGGGTCCGGGAGGAGGGCGAAGAAGATAAAGACAAAGTTTCAAGTTTCAACTGTAGGTGCCGGTGATTTTCCCTTCCCTGTGGCCGCCTTGCGGCAGTAGATAACCCCGAAAAGTTGGGGAGGTATTGGGATGATAATGAGGAGGCAGATACACCTGCAAAATCACTTGAACGTTTTTAATTGAATTAGGACTTAATTTTATTAGTCTTTCACTCGGCACCTGAGTTGAAACCACAGATTTCAATCTTCAAACGGATACTCTTCACACCACCCATTGCAAAGATTGCAAAATTTGCAAACTTTGCAGGAAAAGAAGTCAGCGTGGTTATTTAATAACCACGCTGACTTCTTTTCCTGCATTAAAAACAATGCAGACGTTTATATTCACGGTGTACACCGCAGTCACAAGTTACCAAACATTTGAAGCTCCTGAACTCAATTAAAACTTGGCCGAGAACAGATTCATATTCCAGATCTCATTCACGCCCTCGCTCTCTTCTGATATCTCCAACATTAGCAAAACTTTACATTTCGTATTAAAACTTGAACGGGAGGATCCCTAGGTAATTTTGTCCCCAAAAGACCGCCAGAGTGGAACAGTGTCAAAATAAACGTAGTTAGGGTATTTGGATTTTTCTGCTGGTGGTCGCTTTAGGTTTGTAATTATGTCCTCTACCGAGATAGTGTTGATACTACATTTCCTACTTGCGATCTCAATTGAGAATGACCAAGCGCGGTTTAAAATTCAGAGATTCAGACTGGATTGAAGAGGGGTAATTGTGTAAACGGGGTAAATGTGTTGACGATTCATAAAATGGCGCCAAATGAAGCTGCGATGTTGCCATTTTCACTGGGCGTACTCCAAAGTCTATTGCTACTTATCACAGAAAATGGCGGGATTCGGGGAACCTGTTGTGACAGGGCTGTTCATTCAATGAACTTCATTGCCTGGGGCAGTCAGTGTTTCACTCTCGACTGGAGTTGACGACAGCTGTAAGTTTTGCTCTCTGGAGCGTGTACAATTTTTTTTTTTGCTAACCACTTATAAGAATCTTTCTTCTACTTAGTTACCTAAGGTGTTGTGAAAGTATCAGCTCAAAATTTTCATTCCTCGTGTAGTTTATTAATACCGTACACTTTTACCCCTTGAATTTCTCATGTTGGGGCAAATGCGTAAGAATGTTATGGAGCGAATTAAAACTCCTACTTCTTCTACTTTCAATTCGATTTTTCTTTTTTTTTTCTTTTCTTTATTATCATTTTTGGGTGTCATTTTATGAGCTCTCGTCCCCTTTGTTTTCCCCGCACTTACAACTGCTTTTACAAAAAATTTAATAACATCCATAAGAATCTACAAAAAAAAATAAATGAATACACCATTTTGTTCGATTTTTAATGGCCTTTTCACACATTAGCCCCGCGGCGTTTGAATACGAATACTATGAGAAATGGAAGCAATTTACACAATTTCCCCTTTTGCCCGGGGAAATGTGTACTACCGAGGACTTTTTTAAAAATTGTTATTTCAAAATTATGAACAGCGGTAATTGAAAAACTGTTGTGATATTTGAATGCAGCATTAGACAAGCTACCATTTAAAAAAAAAAAAAATTGGAAATACCTGCAAATTGATAGCAGATAATCAAGTTCAAAGTTGAATTATTGATAAAAGCATACGCAATTACCCCACTTCACCCTACATGGATTCATACAATGCAAGAATGTGATTATATAGATTTATACAATGTATAATGTCATTACCTACATACATTACATACATTTTTACCCCTGCAGGGTAACAATATATTAAATGGTCTGCTGATATCTTCCTATAGGTCTCCCACAAGAATATTGCGCTTCGTCACTGCAGTCTGGTGGCCACAAAAGAAAACGCCGATGTGGTAGCCTGAGCTGCGGCGGAGCCAAGGAATTTTCGAGTATTTTTCTGTAGGCAACATTGTCTCAGCTTGCTCGCCGTTTGGTTTACGTCTACCGGTTGTGTAGTTGGTTTTTAACCACCGTATTTTCAACGATGGAGGAGAAGAAAACAAACATTTCTCGGGGAAAGCAGTTGTGGAGGTTTTGATTACAAGGTGTACATCCTGTGAGACCCTCGATATGGCCACATGGTGAGTCTGAACTGGTTCCTTTTCTCGGCGAACCTAATTCATTTTGCTCACTGGACTTCACGCCGTTCTTTTTCCCTATCACAGTTCCATTTTTGGACGTCGATATCACTTTTGAATCCTCCACTCGACGCTTTGAGGCCGCTGTTCATGTTAAATCCACTAATAGTATGCAGTACCTTCGTGTCAACAGTTGCCATCCGTCACATGTCAAACGTTCCATTCCCTTTTCTCTGTCGGCCCGGTCACACAGAATATGCAGTATGTAACGCCGAAAACAAACAGGAATACATAGGAGCTGGCCCTGTCGCTGGAGGTTATTAAGAAGAGGGTTCTCCCCGCGACGCACAGTGGGCTGGATTGAATATTTAGCTTGAAAAAAGTCCATTTTTCAAGTTAGCGGAATGCAAGTTTGAATGTGTGGGTTCGATAGAGGCGTTTGAGACCTGAAACTGTCAATTTGACGTTGTTTTTTTTTTCCTGATTAATGTGCTTCCGTCTCGTGAGGCGACCATTCCGTCGGCTGAACTAAAATTTTTTTAATGGAAGTAGCAACTCAAGGTGAGTAGAAACCATTATACATGGTTCCGATTTTATTCAGTCCTTAATCTAGAAATTATAATAATTATAAGAACTGAATTATTATTGTAATAATTACAAAAAAATTGATCAATTAAAAAAATCTCAAACAAATGCAGAACTCCTACTTCTCAAATATGTGTTCTACACGTGTTCTGTTAGAAAAGCGGCCTGTGCGGACCCCGCCAAATAGGTATCCATACGTTAATTTTTTGCAGGGAGTTCCGGAACAGTGAGCTACTGTTGGATATTCGGAGAGTAACGACGAAATGGAATAGTAGCCAACTGCGTTCACTGCCGCATTTTTTGTGCCAAAGAAGAAAAAAATGTAACTTAAAAAATGTTTAAAAAAAAGATAAATGAATTGGAAACAATTTAGTTAGTGTTATGTTATGTAACCGACCTTATTTTTGGATATTTTTTAAAAATTACAGAGCCGATTCAACTATTTTACCTTGGTTTCATTCAATTCAGAACCCTAATAACGACATTGACTTGTTCCATAGACTGTAATCAGAAGTGCTCGTTGTTGCTTATATTCGTTCATTATTGCACTGTTTTATTTTATGACCACTTGCAGTTGATACGCTAATAAACAAAAACCCTAAAAACAATTATCTGCAAGCTTAATTAAAAACAAGATTCTGCAAGCTCAGAATTTTTCCAGTACCTACTTTGTAAAAATGGAAATTTTAGTCTTTAAATCGCCCTCTTACACATTACCTGAGTATTTGATCGACTCAAAACATAAAAATACATGGAAATAGTGTCTTTGAGTCAATTCAATGCCTACTCAGAGTTTTTTCCAACTAAATATTCAATCTAGCCCAACGTGCAGGGGCTATTTGGCTGCGACGTCCGCCGTCTGATCCGTTTTGGGCAGCAGGAATTTTTTTTTAAATCTTAAGTTTGACAAAATACTCGGTTTACCATCTAGCTGTGCCCACAAGGTTTTCACTCCGATCGCCCAAACCCGTGGGGCGCTATGGGGCTAAAAAGGGCTACGGGAGGGTTTCTTGAAGGGGTTCGGCGACGGGGTCGAGTTAGGTGTCGTTTTCGAAGTATTTGTGGACGTAGAACCCATTTTTGGGGGTCCCAGAACTATCCGATATCATCGTGGGGAACTACGGGACTTTCATGGGGCAATGCCCCATTGTATACAAACGAAGCTTTTGAAGGGTCACAGGAGGTCAAAAAATTGTTGTTTTCCGGTTAATTTTTGACGCATAATCCATTTTTGGACCCTCATCTGTCCAAACATTATATTAATTATTATTATTATTATTTTAAATAATATTTGAAGAATATTATTCTTTAATGACACAGACAAACAAAATCGTCACATTTTTTTCGGACTGAAAAAACATGACACACACTTAATGGTTGACTCCCTCGTTAAAGACATGTCCATGTCTAAAAAAAACCTTGCAATTTCTTAATGAGGTTAATGAGATTAATTTTTAAACACGTGTTTAAAAATTAATCTCATTAACCTCATTAAGAAATTAAGTTCAGTTTTAGCCCAAAGATATAAAATTCACTGTGAGCATTTTGTTAATTACCTAATGGGCCATTTTAGGATTAATTCGGATGGTTTCATTTTAACGGTTCATCGAGTCGCAGAGACCTCTCGTGGGAGCCCACGCTCATCCTCTAACTCTCAAAGGGGTACCCCAAAGTCATCAACGGAATCGATAAGGTTCTTCGCCGCATAGGAAACTCAGGGAAGTATCCCGATAGGAAAACCCCCTTCGTGGATGTCCCCCTTTGAACCCAAAAGGTGAATCGATCAAAACTTCTTTTTTCTCTCAAGAGCCGGGGAGAGGGAAAGAAAAAGTTTTTATATTAGTGCCGCCATGAAATATGTCTACTGGTTCCGACAGCTGTTCCCTCAGCCTCGTGTGTGGTTTAACAGTTACAGAAAACAGCCCGCATCAAAAACAAGTCTGGTTGAGAATTTTTCTCCGCACAGAGGAAAAAGCAGGCGAATTCATCTTGGCGGGAAGGAATTCAAAAGCGAGATGAGTTTTTCCTGAGCGACTTTCTCGAATTTCTTGGGCAGGGAGGAAAAAGAACTTCGCGGATCGCCTCAAAGAGATGGAAGACTTCGGGAAGGGGAAAATCCAAGTACAGCATTTGTTTTTATAAAGCAGTGTTGGACACTCTTTTCAATATAGAGGAGATAAAAACACAAGAAACAAGTACCTATGGAAGTTTATATGGAGGAATACTAGGGGAACATGGTGCGGGTATTTTGGGTGCCTCAGTGTGTTCCTAATTTTGGTGTTTGAATCAGGGTTATGTACTGAGTGGAGTTCATCACTGTTTGGTCTATGTCCGTAATGACACTGCTGCTTATTTTAGGAGTCAAATGAGAGGTGTGGATCAGATACTTGAGGGCCCTTCTGTAACATATACATTAAACTAGCACTCTGACTTTCTCGGACAGAGGGGCTCGCTTTGCTCGCCCATTTGAATAATAGCTCAAGTGATGGGGTAGGATACAGAGGAAACGCCGACTCAATCGGACGGTGAGGCTACAAAGATGGGGATTTTTTTTTTTTTTTTTTTTTTTTTTTTTTAGGGGCGTAGGAGGAGGGCGGACTCCTAGTGGTCCCTTTGATAGTCCAGAGGAATGGGCCAACCCGGAATTGTTATCACATTACTTCGGGTTGACCCCCCTCTCTTCGGCTTCAAGCCTCTTCTTTCTTGACTCTTCACCCTCAGAGTACGTCGTCCAAAACCTCAAAGTCCCTACGTCCTCCTCATGGGAGGTTCGGGAGCGGTTTCGTTCTTCATTCTTCATCATCTTCTTCATCGCCATCTTCCTCCTCATCATCTTCCATCTCCTCCTCAGAAGACCAGCTCATATCGCTCCTGTCCTCCGAGTCTGGTTCGACCTCATCCTCATCGTCAGCTTCCTGGCTCTGCAACATCTCCACCAGCGCTTTCTTTCTCCGCAGAACTTCTTGCGCGTACTGTGCAATCATACGCCAGTTCGTGCTGCTCTGCAGCATGGCATTCACAGCCGTCTCCGGGGAGAAAACTCCAACCTCCCGAGACAGACCCGTACGGCTCCTATCATGGAGTTCTCACGAAAAGAACGTGTGTTCAGCATCATCCCAGTCCGTGTCACCATGTGGACATCTGGGGCTCCGTGCTCTTTGCATTCTCCATAGGTAGCCAAAGAAAAGGCCATGTCCAGAAAGGAACTGCGTCAGGAAGTAATCGACCTCCCCATGACCCCTTTTGCACCAACCCCTGAGATCAGGGATGAGGCATCTCGTCCATCTTCCCTTGTGCCCGGCCGCCCACTGGGCTTGCCACTCATTTATGGTCTTCTCCCTCTCTTCCATCTTTGCCGTCCGCCTGGTGGCTTAAAGATGGGGATAGTTACGCGGATTTGCGCTCATCGAAAATTTCGCTCAATGTGCTTATCAGAAGTGAAATTGGCTCGAGGATCCAAATTCGAGAAAAATAATTTAAATTAGGTAAGCAATAATTGATTAGGGGTTCCCATTTGAAATAAGAAAGTTGAGCGCAAATGCGCCTATTTTGCGCCGTCACCGAGACGGTAGAAAAAATCAGCGTATCCCTTACCGTTTCAGATTAGAAGGCTTGTGACATATCTACTCTGTTAGATAGATAGATAGAAACAGACACGGTGAGAGTATAGATAGATAGATAAGCAACTCTTAACTAGAAGATAATTCTCAACAGAATATTTTATTCAATGATATTCAATGATGGACCGATTGGGAGCCGTCTCGAGAACGATGTTGAAGGGAGGGGATTCCCCTGGTGGCCAGGGGTCACGCAATCTCGCTCTTCAACCAGTTTACCCCCGTAAAACGTGTACCTTGTTATTACTACTACTAATCTAGTTATAGTTCGATTAGATTATAGTTGAACTTACAGTTAGTTAGGGAATTTGACAGAAGAGAAAATTAATAAGAAAATCAGACTCCTTTCAGATGAGGTTTCATCTATGATTACAGCTGAGTCATTTTCAATATTATTAGTTCCATTGGCGTAGAGAACAATATCAAAGAACTGGAGCAACGGAGATAGATGAACTACTAACAAACGAAGCACTCAGTGCGATTAGTAGGGTCCGGTCATTCAAGAGAAGAGGAGATGACTAATGTATACTCGGCATTTTGAATTCAGGTGCCACCACAACTGAACTAATCCTCCAGAGTGCAAAAGCACGAGAAGAAGCGAGCGTGATTTATCATATTTTATAAACCATTGATTTTTTCTTGAAATCGTTTGGATTCGAATTGAAAAAGTCGATTCTTATTTACAGATCCCCCTGAACACTGAGAAGGGAATGAAAGATCTGCGTAGGAGGTAAAAACTTGACATTATTTTTATTTTTTTATTCGAGAAATAAAGAAGGAATAAAAAGTTTTATGAACAGAGGAAGAAAAAAAAGTTTTCCCCATAAAAAGGAGAACTTCTCAGCCTGATTGTATCTTTGGTGGAGTTGTCCAGGTAGAATACGCAGCCAAAATGCTGTCGCCAAGTCTGATCCCCCCCCAACTCACCATTTGACTACAAAAGTGATGTTTATGAAAAATAAAAGGAAATATAATAGACGAATTAATTAAATATACGTTCGTATCGCTCGAGAAGTTTGATACCCATCAATTTTATACACCAAGTTTCACAACAAACCTGCTTTACATTTTAACGCCTAAACTGCCTCCGGGTGGAGCTTCTAAAGACGTGTTCCATTAATATTTGTCGCATTAATACTTCAAGAACCTCCGAGGACGTGATAAGAAGCCATCATTACTCTTTTGAAGCCCTTCAATTAAAATCGCTTCTCATGAATTCCAAATTGGCTTTCCTGGAAGACGCTGTTTTCTTTCTGCCTTCCACATATTTGGGGTATTCTGTGGGGAAAATTCGCCAAATATTATTTCATCAAAACCAACGGGCGATTTTTTTTTCTCCACAATGCCTACTCATCCTTTCGACGGTGTACCGATCTATACTCTCCAGATCTCCGGCCCGGACCATCTTCCGCCACTCAGACCCCAATTTCTCTCCAATCACAAATACATACATCTTTCATGGCCAGCAATATTGTCTTTCAGTCCTTCGGGCTCGAGGCTATTACAAAAACGTTTATCACTCCAATCACGCGCTACGAATCCTTTCAACCGAATACATCATCAAGAGAGAAAAATACGCAGCCCATCCAATTAAAAACTTGACGTGAACAGACAAATATCAGGGGAGTTAAAAACTGTGTATTATCTGGTAGTCGTGATAAATTTCACCATAGAGATTTGAGGGGAAGTTGTGAAATTTAGGATCACAGTTGCTATACAGCTGTATACAACTCAAAAGTTTTAATAATTAAAATTATTTGATTGGTTTGAACGATCTAAACTCTAAGAAGAATTATTCTTTAAAATCATTATTTTTGTTTAGCAAAGGTGAATGGGTAGGTCATTTTTCAATAAAGTCGCGAATACATAATATATTATGTATTCGCGACGTATTATGTAGGGTTTATTCCAATAATAATAAACCAAAAGTAGAGTCTTTTTAAACAATTGGTCAAAAATTAAGGTTTTAGAATTTAGAGGTTTCAACTATTTTAAGAATTCTCACAGGGGCGGTTCGTGCTGGGGTTCACTTGTTGGGAACCCCCAAAGAAAGTGACAGAGAGAGAAGAAGAGAGGGAGCGAGAGGAGAGACAAATATTGTTTATACTTATCATCATGGAGGAATAGAGAGGAGAGTTCACTGAATAGGACTTCATGTGCCATAGTCGGCGGTGGCGCTATCCCTACGGAACGTAGTGAACTACTCATAGTACCTTCAAACCCGACTAGAGTGAGCCACTAGTCCTTCGTACGAAGGAAAGCCCCAAATACCTCACTAAACGGATTTATCTTCCACTGTTGTGCTACTACAATTAAAGGAAAAATTGAAGGCACCATCTCTGAATAACGAATTTCGTTAAACGAAATTGATTGTGTAGTTGTGTTCACTGTGAATGCAAACGGCACGTCGGAATTCGCAGGGCGCCATCTTCTGGTTCAGTTTTGGTAATTTACCACCTTCAAAGTTCACTACGTCTCGTAGGGGTCGCGCTGCAGTCGCAATCCCACCCGCCGTTCCATCAGTGGGTTGGCGTTTTGGGCACACGGTTTAACACAGAGTGAGCTCTCCTCTCTATTCCTCCATGACTTATCATAATAAAGATGATTCAATTTTAATATCAGTTTGGAAAAACGCAATAACAGCTTCTCATTGTGTCACTGTTGATGCAACTTGGTAATTAGTTCATACTATTTTTTGATAAAAGTTCCATTCGGCTGGGTAAAATGACGTCAGAATTTGGAGCTGATCTCGGGTCTGAACCTCAGCACGCCAAAGAATGATGACGGTGAGGGGGGGGGGGGGGCTACGAAAGGTCCACAGATTAAACTACTGACAGATGGCCGACTCAATGTTAAAATGGATGCCCCAAAACTGCGCTATCTTTAGTTTGGCTAAAAATTACCGAGTCTTATCTGACGTTATCAGCTAGGACATCCGTCCTCCATGAATATTTTTCAAGACAGAAAAAATACAGAGCAACAACGCCCTAGTTTCAAACGTTAACGTTAGCGTTCGCAATTGCCGCCATAATTTGAATCTCGACTAGGAAAGAATGTATTGATAAACTAAAACTAAAATTCGAATACTACCATTCTGAATGGAAAAAAACGAGTATTTATAGGCGCGAGTGACTATGATCCTGTTGGTGAAAAATCATCAATGGAATCACAGAAACACTCACATAAACCAGGGGGATTTTCCATTCAAAGTGGTAACATTCGAATTGTAGTTTTAGTTTATACATATCTGTAAATTGTTTGGAATAATCATCTAAGTGAAATTCGGGATGGAGAGAACAGGGATAGAAAAAAATTAAACAATTTAAAATCACAATTTTATTTGTATTACTTTTTTTTAAAGTGCATGGAATAAAAACACTTCACTTCACCAGAACAAAATCATGAAGTGAAGATGAATAAAAATTACTCAGTACAAGTATTACAGGGAACTTCTGATCGACAATTTTACAATAAACAAAAGTACAAATCCATACATCGAAAATAGCATTTGTAGCCCCATTAAAGCCCCATTGATCCCCACAGTGAAATCTGATCGTTCTGGGACCCCCAAAAATGGATTCTGCGTCCAAAACGACACCTATCTCGCCCCATAGCAGAAAACCTTCAAATAAACTCTCTCATAGCCCCATTTTAGCCCCACTGCGCCCCACGGGTTTGACCGATCGAGCTGAAACCTTGCGGGCACAACTAGATAGTAAATCAAGAATTTTATCAAAATTTCAGATTTTCAAAAAATTCCTACGGCTCGGACGGCGAACGGACATTTCGTTTTGGAATCGAGACCTCTTGAAACGGTATAATGCCAAATTTTGAGGCCTCCTGATGATACAATACAATTTGAGTGAATACAATGACTCATTGGGCGTCTGAATTCAGATTCAGTAATACGAGTAGTAACAACATAAGTAACAACACAGTAACAACTCCCGATCTATTGTTGTAATACTACCCAAGTATTTCAACATAATTAGTCTTAATATGTTGATAAAAATGCAACAGGATATCAGACACGCGAAAAGCAGAAGGGACTAGTTAAAACTAAGACTAGAACCTTTTCTTGACTAGACCAGTTCTCTCAAACTAGCCTTTCTAGTTGCACATCAAATAATCAATTTTGCGTTAGCAGTTGACTAGAAATAATTGCAGTAACAGTTGTTACAACAGTTACTGTTGTTAAAAATAAATCGCCAATCGCCTCTTATTTCAAGCGCTTAAAAATTTTTAATCGTTTTCTCAGGAAAGCAGACTTTGCCTCATCTCTCCGTCCCCGATTCGACATTTTACACCACCATGAAATGTACACTCTGCACAAACCTTGAATTATTTTCATGGGAATCACACTAGAATGTTCCCTACACACTTCGGTACTAAACCATGAAAAGTCAAGGGTTCTCCATATACTGTTCGTTAATACTTTTCTCACACTTTTTTCGGGTGCAATAGAAGGCAGCGTACGCTGTATGATTTTTGCACCTTGTGCCACCAGTTTTTCCACTCTAACATTAACACTAGTAAGATTTATTTTTTCATCACAATATTCTTTTGACCTCATTTCATAGGTGGGTTTATCCGTGCGAGTTAGGCCAGTTATGCAGTTTGAGCAAGACGTGGTTTCAAAGATTTTTCTCAAAATAAACCCGCTAACGTAAGACACTGGATATGAATCCACATCATTAATAATTTTGTCATCCGGCAACACCATACAATCAAACATTTCTTCATCCTCTACTAACTCCTCTTCGCTAAACTGATTGCTTTCGGTGGGTTGTGGAGAAGAGCCACCCATAGAAGCAGGAGCGAGGTAGTCCCTTAAAGTGCTTAAGAGATTGCATGGTTCAGGTTCGCTTTCACAGTTTCCCGAAACCAAATCACGAAATGCCAAATTATGTATTAAATTTGTTTTTAAGGCTGAGATAGCTTGGGTTGCAGACGGAGAGAAATTCCCCCCACAGCCGGCCCTTACACACCCGAAAAGGTTTTCTATGGGGTCTTGGTTGAAATCTCTCGGCTTCAGGTACCTTTGACGCGGATGTTGATAAGAACTCTTGAACATGCTTCGAGGGACTTCTCCCTTGATGATATCCCACATTTCGAGCATTCCTCGCAGGGTCGTCTTCAATCCATCCAGTGAGGGTACGTGATGTTTACATAACTCTCCGCTCGTAGACGTCTTGATGAACGACCATTGTTCCACCTATAAAACGCAAAACCCTCACAGTTACCAAGTAGTGCCAATTTGCTGTCACGGGTAGCGTGACATCAAATTCGAGTAAGGATAATGATACGGGCGTACAAAATGGTAGCCTTTTAGTTTACCCTAGAAAACCAATTGATTCAGAACACTAAACCCTCATTACCGGTGACGAAAACTTGGCTTCATAACTAGGTACCTTATGGGTCTAAACAACATTAAAAAATTGACCGTAGTATATTATCGAGTGAACCAATAAGTCCATGTAACCTGACATACCTTTTCAATGCTGCGTCTCCAAAAATCCGTGTGAAGGGTCTCTCTTCGTTCCAGGAGACGACAGTTTATCCCTTTTGGGCCACTCATTGCATAGCTATACCCATTTAAGGAATCAAAAATGTTGTTCATGTCTGATGTGAATTGGGCCGTTGCTTTCGCTCGTGGTTCCATTTTTTCTGAAACAAATTCCAAAAATTAACAATTCATGATTTAAAGCACTCAGCTAAGGCACTAACACGACGAAGTATAGTCACATTAGCTACCCTAAAGAATAGTTGTCTTCCAGATCTGTCTTTATAAAGGTGAATCTTTAAAAACTATAAGTAGGTGACAAGCTACTTATCAGTGATCATATCTCTAGATCTTGGAATTCATGGTGGTTCATTCATTCGATTTCATTCCCATAATGTGGCCAAATAACTATACGTACATTGGTAAATTAGATCTTGGAATTCGTGGAGACCATGGCCTGCCGGTGGCGGGTTGTGCAGATGGTAGAGCATCATAATTCAGCCTCTGTCGGAGTCCGTTGGTGAACTGATCAGGTTCAAAGTGCTTCTCACAAAATTTGATTTAATGTGCCGGTGAAAAGATGGTGTCCCACATTTGGCAAAGTCCACCCATTTCAAGTACCTGTGGGGGACAATAACATCAATTAACAAGGAATCAAACGTGAACATAAATACATCTCTGGCAAAATGTAATTATTATTAAGGGGTACTGGGCCTGTCACACTAAAAAACGCTGCAAATTTTACACAAGGGTTTATTATTCTTTGATATCGGTTACTTGTGCAGAAATGTAATTCTGACAATTAAAAAAAAATTGTAATTTTGTTTGGATTTTATATTTAAAAATTTTTTTTGGATTTTTTTCCATTTTTTGTTTTTTTGTTTCTTACTCGAAAATGTTTTACTCACAAAATAATTAACCTCCTGGGATCCAAAAAAATCTCATTTGCAGCCCCGTGAAAGTCCCCACAGTGAAATCGGATCGTTCCGGGACCCCCAAAAATGGATTCTACGTCCACAAATACCCCGAAAACGACACCTGACTCGATCCCATAGCCAAAAGATTAAAAAAAAAAAACCCTCCCGTAGCCCCATAGCGCCCCACGGGTTTGGGCGATCGGGTTGAAAACCTTGCGGGCCCAACTAGATCGTAAACCGAGTATTTTGTCAACATTTCAGGTTTTAAAAAAAAATCCTACTGCCCAACACGGCCGGACGGCGGACGGACATTTTGGTTTTGGAATGTAGACCCCTTGAAACGGATAATGTCACATTTTGATGCCGATCGGAGCCGTCTACCTCCGTCGCGAAAACATAGGTGTATTATTCCAAGAATAATAAACCAAAAGCGGAAAGATACCCTCGCGAGAGTCTCGAACCTTGAAATGAAAATCTCTTTGATTGACACGTTTTTGTGAAATCCTTCAAGTTTTCTGCTTCTTCGCTTTTTCGCTGATTTTTTCCAAGTCTTATCATACTCATACTTATAAGGTTTGTTCCAGGTTTGATGGGCTATTGACGCATAAAGCATCGATAAAGGAAGGGCCGGCATCACCAAAAACGCCAATTTTTAACGTGATTATTTGCACATTTTTGCCCGTAACTCGGGAACGGATAGTCCAATCTTAATTCTTTTTTTCTGGTGAAAGCTTGTTACATTTTATATAAGGGACAAAAACATCACTATATAATATTATGGCTTACCTTCGCAAGTCACCTTCTCTAGGGAAACGGAAAAACTTGATATGAATATCTTGGGATGCACGACGTGGGCAACCAATAACGGCACACTTTATAATATAAAGTATTATACTTTCCACGATTTGGAGCCACTTTTGGGGAATGGGTCGTCATTATACTGACGTTTGAGAAGTTAGAATTAATGGTTTTTGTCACAACTGACAGTTAAAAAAAATCATACGGCAAAAACACGTTTCAAATACAAAAACAACAGACGAGTCAGGATTCGCTGAATTCCGCAGGAGCGAGCAGTGTCGCCAACAATTCACCACGGAAATTCCAACTTTCACAAGGAAAGTTTTTTTCTTGCTTGATCATTTTTCCATGTAAAACGACCAAGGAATACCGTCGAATGGAAATAAAATACAAAGAGGCTTTATTTATGTATGTGAATTAACTAAAAATCAATTTATTGGACACTTCATTTCCGATGCATGCACATAGTTGAAATTCTGAAAGGCCTATTCAACGACACTAGCGCGCTCAGTTTGGCTAAATGACAATAATTTTTTGGGGCATGGCGGATGGCCTCGCGACCACCCCCCTGGAAAGGTCACATGACTGGGCGAAATTAGAATGGCTCCGTGTGCTGGCTTTTATGCAGCCCAATCTGTTTTTCCCACAGGGAAAAAGATTAGGAACGGGTAAGAACAACAGTTAATCTGATTTGTGTTGCCATAACACATTTTTAAGGGAAGGGGACTTTTTGTAGGGGAAAAGGGGTATTATTACCAGTGAATTCGGATTGTAGTCGTCAAATCCTCCTGAAATAAATAAAATCAATTAGAGATAGAGCAATCTTTGCTCTAAGATATAATCATAGCATCGTAGCGGTTTTTTTTTTTTTTTTTTTAACACTGTGCTGGAAATAACAGAGAAGAAAATTGTCTGTGAGGGAAAGGGAAGGGGCGTAAAAGGACTTTTTTAAAGGTCCGAACTTGCGCCCTTTTATTTTAAAAGAAACCAGGATTTTCAAAAGCGATTTCTACCACGTTAGGGATCAGCCGTTTTGTAAACGATGCGCCTTGGGTTGTAAAACAGAACAATGAAAAAAAAAAAAGTCCAGAGGTGACGGTGTTTGCAAACAGAACCCCTTGTCACCGCTGTCGAATTAAAAAAAAAAAATCACTCTTGTGGTGACGTGAGTGACTCTGACTCGCTTGTTTCAGCCTGAGGGTACCGCTCGACCAATGAAATGTGGGCGTTCCTGCTGACAGTTTCATTGCTGTCCACTCTGGCAACTTCCTACCTCGAGGACTTCGGTTTGGACCTCAACTCGACCTATTTGGACAATGAAACTTGGTTTAGTTTGGATTATTTCGCCGGCCGTCCGGTCAGCAAGTAAGTCACTGCAACTTTACTGCTTCAACGTTATGTCCTTACCACATGAAGATTTATGATTTGTTTCGGTTGGATTTAAGGTTCGGTCTGATGGATTTGAAAGTGGACTGGCCGGTGAAAAAGTCTGCAGAGATAGGAGGAGACGTTGTTCTCGGAGGTCTGATGATGGTACACGAGAGAGAAGACACCATCACCTGTGGCCCCGTAATGCCCCAAGGAGGTTAGTATCTGAGACAACCTTCGGCTCTGCTCGAACGAACTCTTCGGCTTGCTGGACTGGAACCACCTTGAACTCGATCCCTCTGAACCCGCCTCCCCCCTTATGAAACGTGATAAACAATCGCCCTTTCGCATCTGTTTCACACGATCATTACCGTTTTTGCCACATCCTCCTCCCGGGGAGCAACCCTTTAAGCTTTCCTGCGCGTAACTGTGTAATGCGAAGCTTCCCCCACCATCATAAACATACGATAATGTTCCCCAACTAGCAGGTTTGTGGTAGAAGTATGCCTACGTAATGATCCCAGGTACATAAGAAGAGTCGGGTACAGTGGATTTCATGCTTATGCTCACAACGCTTCGGCTACTAATACCGGTTGATACATTATTATGATGAACCTCTACTGAACCCCTTTCCCTTCATCTCATACAATTGAGGAGTTTACTTTTAAAAGGACAGTTATAAATTGTTACTTGTTGTTGAGGAACTAAAAAAAAAGTTGGGCCCTTAATAAAATTTAATGGTTTTTCCAAATTACTCAACTGCTTAGCTTAAGTCCTCTAATATTCTCTATGTGATGATTTCAACATTTCAAATCCGGATAAGTGTCTTTTTGAAGAAAAATGGCGTCCGACAGTAAACTGTCATTACTAGGGCTCGGATAAGACTGTACTTTTTTCTAGTCATCATGTGTTCAAATGATGTGCCATTCTGTTCTACACTATACCTGGTATACACTCTGGCATTTAAATTAGGTGCGCCAACTGTTTGCACGAATTTCCCTAAAGACTTGATTTCATACACTTTTACTTGAAAAAGTTTTTTCCATGTTGACGTTTGACTGGGAAAGTATTTTCCTAGCGAGTCCTAAATGGGAAAGTTTTTTCTTACATTCGCACAAGAGCTACCTTGTGTCACCACCTGTTAAGCTCGGGAGTAATCCTCGTGAATCGTATTCTCGACACGTGCTGCACTCGAGTAGTTACCCCGTAAACTACAATCAAACTCATTAGGAAAACACCTTTTAGAAAAAAAAAGTCCTTTCAACTTGTAGAATATGTCCATCCTTGGTGGAGACAGATTCGCAGTTTGCAATGGGTGGGATATAAATTTTGGTGACAAACTCAATGTTCAGTTCTCTTTCAAAATGGAATAGATACGTTTTAGGAGGAAATCGATGCACCTGAACACAGAGCTCTTCCTTGAGATGTCCTGATCGTTAATAAATATTTTCATTGTGAGCAAATGCCATCTTGTCGTCTTGAAAAGGATATTATCCGTAGTTTAGATGATATCGGGCGCTTTTTGCAAGCTCATCTTTATAACGGTCCTGGCAGACTGAAAGAAAGGTTGTTGTTCGATTCCAAAAGCTCTGAAAAAGGAGGGACTCTGGCAAGGTCGAGTTAGACATTCACAACACGGGCGCGTCTCTTAGAATTTCCACTTGATTCTTTTTTTACGCCCAAGAGGTCGCTGTTATCTCCAACTTGTTATCGAACCCAAGTAACAAGATTATATCGATTGAGAGCGTATCGGACGGAAAGATAGAAAGGAGTGTTGGCCGTCATCCAGAAATCCGCAGACTCTCAGTCTTCTCACATATCGTTTATACTGGAAAAACATCCGCTGATATACTGCGGGGGGTTTCTGGTCCTTCTCTTCGATCCAGGATTTATGGCTTACATAAATACGGTATAGTGGGTCAAATATCCCTTTCGCCCATTTGGCAGGTCGATGATGAACTTAACGATGGCAGTGCAAGGTGGGGGTTCGATTTGACGTGATGCATCGCCAGAACTTGAACCGGTCATTATTGGGGAGGTGCGATTTCCGCTAATCCCTTCAGTGCAAGTTGAGAATGCAATCTATGAACCGCGAACTACTGTACCTTGTGACCCAGGACCAGAGGCCGATTACAACAGGGTCGGCATTTCGCCCCAAGGTAGTGGTGATCCCCACCCACTGCGGTCCTCTGATTGTTGGAACTCCACTCTGGATTGTTTGGACATCAACACATGGATGCATGTGCTCTGAGGATCGATGCGTGCAATAGGTCCAATCGAGGCCGGATGCCCTGAGGCCCTCAGGCTGAGGGTCAAAGTCTGAGCTTCAAACCCCTCACCTCCAGGATGAAGGGGCACCACAGTCATGGCAGTGGGCATCCCCCCCCCCCCCCCCCCCCCCTTGCTTTAGGATGGTGACTCCAATGACGAATTTCAGAGCTTTTTTATTAATTAAAAAAACGTTGCTGCTTGTGACTATGTAAGTATGATTACCTACATTTTTACTTTACTACTGGGGGACACCCCCGGATAGTGTCTGTTATGATCGAGGATCAAACCAATGAAACACAGAATGTATTTTTCGGTGATTCCACAGAGGGCTGGTGGAATTCCTAGAAGTAATCAGTCAGTCCTACAACTGGAAAACAGTAGAGCAGAGGAGGGGTTGACGGGGGCGAGGGAACGTGAAGGAGGGTGGAGAAGCAGGTATGCTTGGGCCTGGGACGGAAGGACGCGTTTTCAAACCGCAAGATCTCAGAAAAAAACACATTCTGCGTGGAAAAAAACGGCGGGAAATGAGCTCTCAGGCAGAATCATTAATTAATTATTGAATCGTTTTAGTATATTTATAAAATTATTATAATTAGAAGCTGAGCTGCAAAACTCGTTCGGTCCATAAAATTGAGATGGGAAAACCATGAGTCCCGTGTGCTCATAAAAATGCTCAGAGCGGCTTAACGAGAATATAGGACTCCCTCCTGGTTACATTCGGTTGGTTAACTTAACTATAGGACTCCCTAAAGGTCACTTTGGGGTGGATTCAATCGCAAGCAAACAATCGAAGACTGAAGTTGGGAACAAACGAGTTTTGCAATAAAATCATGCAATGAAAGAGTTTTTCTGCATGGGATTTTGGTTGATATCCGACCGGTCTGGTTTCTGATCTCAGACTGGTTTCTTGACTGGTCTGCTTTCTGGTCTTAAACGAATTTTCTTCTTAAATTAATTTTTTAAATTTCTCTCTTCAGTTCATCCAGGCTGCAAGAGTTTTGAAAGGCAAAATTGGCCCACCCAAGATTGTCCACATTCGACCAATCATGAAAATTTGATTCGGCGCCAGCGGGGACGCGATTGTCGATGAAAGCAGGTGGAGCGATTCAGTGACAGGGAGCGGACTGCATAGAACTGGTGCTCACTCGACCACGTAACCATCCGCTTAATATCCTCACTAAGGGTAGGGAATGGAAATGTTGAAGGGTCCACGACAAACCAGAATCAATCGCATAAGCTACTGGTTTCATACGCGATTCAATGCGAACAGGAAACCCTTGAAAAACAATCTACGCAATTTTAAAAATACGACCAGAACGGAAACTGTAGCGTTTGTAATTGGATGACGTGCAACGCAAAGCTATTACAGGTGCATCTGTGACCACAATGTAAATACCTATCTCATTACTCGGGGCGAGATTCAAGGGAAAACTATTCTCAACACTCGACAAGCGAATATTACGTATTTCTCGCTACTGTGCACATCTGCTAACATCAAGCAACACATACGAAACAGCCCTTCCCCTTCACCATTTGGTAAATTGCAATTTGAGAGTTGTGCATATTGTAATCACCAACAGAATGTGAGTTCGCCAACACTTGTTCAACAACTCTCCTTAACTGGAATGATGATTAAAGTTTTGATGATAAATGATTAATGTTTTCATCATCCTCTAAGAGGAAACCTAATAGCGAGCGAAACTCCCTTAATGTTGAATTTCAGTACCTACAACATATTACAGTACCTACCTACTCTTGTAAAAGTACCTCTCTGAAAAAAGAAAAAAAAAAGTGTGGGGAGTTTACTCCAATTTCTCATTCAATCTCGCCAGCCCGCCAGAGTTAATAACGGTGGGAGGAGCGGGTTGTGCTATGGTCGCGGCGCTGTTATGCGAACCACTCTTCTCCCGCCAGTAGGTCAGCCTTCTCGTTCAAAGACAGGCTTAATTAACAGCAACATTTGCCAATTACTGTGCATTATTAGCGACATTATGACTAATTACAGTGATTCTTCAGGGATCAATCCCGCTGAAGGCTTCCCTTAGGGACAATTCGCTTAGGGAAGCTGAATCAGCGGGAGAGATCCCAACGCATGGGTCTGCTGCCCAGGCCTATTTTGGCCACACTTCGCCTAAGGAAGCCATCGGGGCGTTCCCATGTAAGACTGGGTCAGCTGGCCCGGCCACCTTTGACGACATTATGAGGTACCTGCAGCAGCTGTTCCCAATATTACTGCGAGCCCAGGGCGAATCAATTCTGGCCACGACATAATATGGGGAAGATAATATCGTGTACTTAGGGTATTGTCTTCCCCTCGGTTCCCTCCCGAAGACTCTGCATCTCCACTCCTGACATATCAGGTAAGCCTGGAATACGCGAGTCTTCCATTTCTGTGGGTGCATCTTCCCCCAGGTCAGCAGATCACGACAATTCGTGTTATGCCCTGTAAGGAAATATTCCCATACTCCTTCCTCTTCCTCCAAAGCACTAGTGGCAAAATCGTGGATTCAAGCCGCAGGCCTTTCCGCACAACACACAAATTAGTGAATATAAATTCAAATTTAGGAACACAAACATTTGGAGGTACACACCCATCATCCACTGCATGGGGTGCCCCACAATAAGCAATTTGATTAATGAATATATAATTGCGGCCCTCATTAAGCCCTTATACTAAAAACCAATGGAGAAAAATATGAGAAAAATGAAAAATGTACAAAAGAATTAGTCGGCAGTCGAGAACAATGGCCGACAAAGCTGGGTCTTGATTAATCCCTGAGGGAGAATAGGCAGCGGACAAAAGGAGTCCGAATTATATGATTTCTAGTTTCAAAGCGTTAAAGAAAGAATCTTAGCCGGAGTTGACAACTGATCAGTTTAGAAAAAAAAAAAAAAAAGATTTTAATTAATGGCCAAAACCCACCACTTTCTCACAGTTTCTACCCACTTGTGTGAAGGGGGTTTTAAATTACTTGTCGCATTAATCTGAAATTCAAGCTTTTCGGCAACAAGCCCCGTCAAGATTTAATTAGATAACCTAGCAATTCCGTAGTTACATTTTTCAATCCTGCCTTCACTAATGCGACGAAAATGATTTTTTTCTTTTTTCCCTCGAAGTTAATCGAAAGCAAACATCCCCAAGACGCTTTGACACAAATCCCTAGTGACTCTCACCTAATTAATTCTTCACTTTTCCAGGTTGGGCGATGGGAGATTTCAGATTCTTGATTGCAAATTTCTTACGCCAATCAAGTTCGATTTTTAATTAAAATCGTTCAAAGCTCGCTTTTTTTCCCCTGTCGGTACGATGAATAGTTTAGTGAGAATTGACGAGCATGATAGTTCAGTCACCACGTCGGAAAAAGGGAGGGTACAATCCTAGTTTTCAGATTAGCTCCCGCAGCGGTAACCTGATGTAAAATTTCATGTGGCGCGAATTGGCAATTTTTTCCTCTGAATTTGGGGAGACATTTTACGGGCTTTTTCTGAGGTCTCCGGAGAAATCCTAATAAGAAAGGAAATTTAATAAGCTTTTGCGTGGTGGCAATGAAATTTTGATCAGAGAAATAGTCTCTGAGTGAGGGAAGAAAATATTCTGAAAACCGTGGTCGTAGGTGGTCAAATTTTAGGTTTCCATCTTTTCCGACGAACACTAATGGCACTTTTGTTATCTCAATGTACCGTACCTTATAAAAAATTTAATCAGCTTTCACCAGAAAAAAAGAGAATTAAGATCGAACTAACCGTTCCCGAGTTATGGACAAAAATGAACAAAAAACAGGTTTTTTTCTCCAAAATTTGCCATTTTGTTTTGCCGTGCTCGCCCCTCCCTTATCAAAGCTCAAATCAAACTTTTACATGGAATAGTTGCGATGGGGAATTTAATCAGCTTTCACGAGAAAAAAATAAATTTGGAATCGGATTAGTAGTTCCTGAGCTACAGTTGAAAACGTGGTTTTCCGCTTACCGAGCGGCGTCAGAATGGGCATTTCTTATTTTGGTTTAAATCCAATATATCAGGTTTCCCGTGAGCAAAATTTATGAACTAGGAGGTTTTTAAAATTAAAATTTGATTCTCTACAACTTTTATCTCATAACATTTTACGATACGTGCAGCCGTTTTTGAGCTACAGGCGTTGGAAGTTCGGCTAAACCTAAAGATGGGAAAATATGGGAAAAATAACCCATTTTCGACGATCGATAGCGGCTAAACTGCTGGACCGATTGAAATATATAGGGAGTGCAATCGACGTAAAATGTAATGTTCTTTAATATTAGAAAGAGTAAACTTTTCTGTGCGATGCGTCGTTTCCGAGTTATTGGCGAAAAACTGAAAATAAGTGCGAAAATTTCGAAATTTTTGGCCACCTCGAATTCCACAAGGAGATTTCGTGTGACAAAATCCGCATTTAATGTGGATTTAACATCTCTAACCGACCACAAAAAAAACCCAAAGTTCGTTTTGACCCGAATTTTTCAAGGTCTAACCTACCTGATGACTTAACTATGACTTGAACGTTAAAGAAAATGCCTGTTGGCGTAAGGAACTTGATGAATATGTGCATACAATTTACTAATACTTACTGCCTCGTTATGAAGAGCCTCACCATACATCATCTCTTGACGAATAATGTGAAATGCTTTAAGCTCGACCCCGAGCTCCACAAGTTTGAAACTTTCCCCGTAACTATGCCACGACCCCACAAATCACATGCAAAGATTCTATCGAGTTAGTAAGATGGATGTTGTTTGTTCGGCTTTTTATTCACAGGAGTCCAAGCCGTTGAGACGATGCTGTACACGTTGGATATTGTCAACAACCGGTCGAAAAATTTCAAAATCGGAGCCCACATACTGGACGACTGCGACAAGGACACCTACGGGCTGGAGATGGCGGTGGACTTCATTAAAGGTAACGAGACAAGTCTGAATATTCAAAATAACCGTTCAGAGCTCGGAGAGGGGTTCTTATGGGATGGACAAACCTCCAACTCCGTCTCTGATTTTTCTGACAGTAAGCACCCACCGAGCAAGGAGCTTATCTCAATATTGACCCTCGTAAGCTTTAAAGCCCTCAATAAGCCGGGCGAAATGAAACGTGGATTTGACACTAAAGGGAGACAATAATGAAAACGGATAGCAGCTTTAACCCATGATGATACAAATGCCAAAAGGATTTGCGGGGCAAAGTAGGTATTTCCGTCGCAAAAACGGCACCGGAGGGCGTGCTCATTTCACTTTGGTGGTGTAATGGAGAATTGTATATTTTATGGAATGGGCAGCTGACGTGGAAAAGGTTGGGTACCTACTGCCAACAAAGAACTGTGGACTAAATGGAATACTGAAAAGGTAAAAAGGGGAAACTCAGGTTAATCATTAATTAACTTGGACGCAGATAAAAAGTTTTGTACGCTTTGACGGTTATGCCACTACGTATTTACATTGTATCTAAAAGCGTATTACTCTTTGAATATATGATGGGAGGAGAAAACTTGTGTTCCTTAATTATTCGAGAGTGTGTAATTAGGTCTTCCTGAAAGCCACATTAACTTGCTGAATGGTAAGAAGTTTGAATAATATTTAATAGGATTTTGCTATGGGTTCAAGCAGGGTTCACATGTGTAAAATTTGCAGCGTTTTTTGTCCCGTTTATTCGCGATGGGGGTCGAAAATTTGGTTCGGCCCCAAAATTTGACATTATCCGTTTCATGACATGTAAATTTCAAAAATCAAATGTCCGTCTACCGTCCGAGCCGTTTTGAGCAGTAGGAATTTTGTTAAAAATCTGAAATTTTGATTAAATACTCGGTTTACCATCAAGTTGTGCCCGCAAGGTTTTCAGCGTGAGGATCTATGAGGCTTTCATGGGGCTACAAATGGGGCTTTTGAAGGATGCCAGGAATTCGAATGAAGTGTCGTTTTCCGATTAATTTTGGACGCATTGCCCATTTATCCACAAACTTCACAAGAAGATAACTTTTTTAATATGTAATTAAATTAAATTTTATTACTGACAGAATTTTTGGATAATTTATATAAAAATGATAATAAACTCTTATTTAATATTTGAAGCGTTTCGTGTTACAAATATGCTGCAAATGTAGCATGAAATTATTTACTAGAAACGGAAACAATGAACGGATGTCATAATGTTCTCTAGTTCCTATCAGATAGGAAATATTCTCACATTTTTCAAAGTTCACTTATCTGTCTGATGAAAAGGAACCTAGTAAACATATTTATGACCTACTGGAATCTACTCGTGGCATTTAACAGCTGATAAATCGCGCATGAGGTCGGGGTTGTCTAGGGAAAGGCTCATGATATATCGATGTAGGGCAAGATGAAATACGGTGAGGGCGATAATCGCCAAAAAACATTGGGTTCATCACATAAAACTCTTCCAACCCTCTCTTGATAACATTTTATTTTACTCCTCTTTAGTTTTCTCCTTTTTTTCTAGGAGTAGGGAGGAAACCTCCCTCTCGTCCCACCTTTTAGACTATCGTCCTCCGAAGTTGTTCAAAGTTCTGCTCGGCTGGCTTTTCCCTTCCCCCGACCGATTATTGTTGGCCCAGTTTCGCTCGTATAAGATGGGCGATGGCTTCTCTCGGCGGCCTCTCTAGTTTTGCTGATGTAAAAAAAAAAAAAAAAAAAAAACTTGTGCAAAAGAGGAATCAACTTGTGTTTACGAAGTGGGCCGCTTTTCATCCAAAACATCCCTGATGTAAATCTTACTCTCGACTGAGAAGAGCTTAAGGAGGTTTCACTTTTATAAGTCATTTCTGAGTCCATTTAACTTCACCGTCAAAATGTATACCAGCTAAAAGAAAAAGAGAGGCTCCCTACCGAATTTATGCTTTCTAAACAGGCTGAATAATTCAATTATTGAGCTCGCTTGCTGATCTGGTTGTAGCCCGTCATGTCAATCGTCTAGTACTGTCTTACGGAGGCTCCCAACCCAATTTCGTTTTCCTAGGGATGTTGCTTTTAATCGGGACATGGGTAAAGTGAAAATTTTATTTGTGACACTTTTCGTGTACCTACCAAAGCAAAGACAATAAAATGTCAAATGGGTTTTACTTCCAAAAATATCGAAGTCGTCACCCCACTCGATCTTCCCACCGTAAATCCTTCACCCTCCACCGAAATGGGGTATTTCACAGTTTGCACGCCAGACGGATTTAGTGAGACTTTTTCAACTGAATTATGGGCCTCAGTGAGCGGCTAAACTGTTCGCTGTATCCATAACGTAAGCTTAAGAAATGGCCCGTTGGGTCAGCACGAAACTTCGCACGCCGTTTTCATATTTGCTTTGTTCCATTTTCTCATTCTTCCTGCAGAAAAGGGAGATAAAAATTAGGGCCTGTTCCCCCTTTTTTTCTGCTCCTCCTCGGCTCACACCAGGGGAGCAGAATTTTTCTCCATTTAACAGGAGGGGTCCGGACTCTCGGCTATAATTAATCGAATTAAGGGCCTTCACGGCTCCCTTGTGGTACCCAACCTAGTGGTCAGGATGCGGACCTGCCTCAAAGCGGACGTTTTTTGTTTGTAAATAATCGTGCGGGTGGTTTTCTCTTTTCTTTCACTCCTGCTTCTTTTTCAGCGCGGAACTCCCATTGTAGGAAGCGGAGAACGATAATTATTTTCTTCGTGGCCAATTCATCAAATGAGGGTGAACAAGAAGAACGTTTTCATGCAGGAGCGTCAACTGACAATGTTCTTTCAGTGTAGGAAAAGTTTTCATTGAATAGTTCTGAAGCCATGATAAAAACAACGTTTTTACGAGGGAGTTCCGGGCCAATGAGATTACAACTCGAGAATACCGAGGACGAAAATAACCCACCTGTCGGCTAAAACAAAAGGACTATTTTTACCAGGAAAATCAAATGAGCCCCACGCGAAAATACTCTCAATCGAACGGGAGGTGATGAACGCGGGAAATTGAAGGGACGGGAAGACCAAAAAATACGATCAATGAATTGAACAAATATTCCTCCCTCGTTGAGAGTTATCGAATCGTCCCCCTCTCATCCGGCGACTGGAGTTTTTCCATCTCCCTATCACGAAAACCAAACTAAACTTGCGGCCGAAGGGGGTTTGCCGTGCAATTTGGTAGCCGAACTTCATGAGAGAGCTTTTCGTAGCAGTGGAAAGCACGAGCCACCCGAAGCCCCAGTGACAGTTTATTCCTTGCTCGTATAAGCAGGAAAGAAGGAGAAAGTTAGGAACAGCACAGAACCCGATAATGCCAGGACAGCATTATTTTAATACCTCCTAAGGATGATATTTTCGAGGCTGTCATATTTTTTGCTTCCAAGTCTACCGACGACAGCGGAAGTTTTTTTTTTGTGATGGTAAAATCTTGGTTTCTCTTCAAAATTTATATTTTTACTTTAGCGCTCGGAGACACCTCCAAAATCCCGGATTGTTAATGTTATGATTGAGGATCGGACCAATGATTCCGCCGAGGGGATTGACTCGGGGAGTGGGGTAGGGTGGGGTTAGAATTAGCGCTGTTTGAGATGGCTGTCACCCCACTCAGGAATAAATGTTGAGCAGTGCATGCAGTGCAGGGGGTGGTTGAGGGGGTGAGGGTAGGTCCTACGTGAAGGAGAGCAGAGAAGCAGGTATCCTTGGGTCTGGGGCGGACGGACAAAAAAAAGCAGACATTCTGTGTTAAAATATGTAGATAGTTCAAAAAATACATAAAATCGAATACAATGTTGTAGTTTTCATGTCATGAAAAATACATTCAAAATTTAAAAAATATATATTCAACTTCACTAGCATAAATTAAACTGCTCACATTTCTTCTGGTAAGGAGCCCAAAAATAATAGCATAGAAAGCAACAGTTGCTTTGGTTTTACATGGTTTTTCTTCTTGGTGATGGTGTCCCCGGCTGTAGAGGATTATCTCTCGCCCAGGACTGATGTTGCAAGTAGTGAAGCTTGTTTCTGCACTGCTGTACATGTTTGGATAAACGGCCTTCACAATACGATATTGCGTATCATTCCATGCCAAAAATAGTTGGACAGGGGTGTGATTGAGGGGGCGAGGGAACGTGAAGGAGGGCGGAGAAGCAGGTATGCTTGGGCCTGATGGGACGTACGGGGACATTTTCAAACCAGGAGACTCTCGGTAAAAACGGTGTAGTGGCAGATGCGTACGTGACACTTGCGTACACAGCTGGCTATTCGTAAGGGCTCATTCAAAACAGTTCATGAACTAGAGGTCGCTGCGCACTTTTCGATAGCGAGCGATGTCTTCAGTTTATTCAGTTCATGGAATCCTGATGTAGTAAAACTTGATTTTGAAAAGGCAACTGCGAATGCTATCCGGTCATGTTTCCCATCAGCGAGATTGATGCCATTTCCATTTCACTCAGTTTGTGGCGGAAAGTGCAAAACTTGGGACTAACTGACTCCTATTATAGGAGTCAGTTGTTCAGCGAGATTGATGCCATTTCCATTTCACTCAGTTTGTGGCGGAAAGTGCAAAACTTGGGACTAACTGACTCCTATTATAGGAGTCAGTTGTTCTTGTGTACAAGACATAGTCCTATAATAGGACTATGTCTTGTACACAAGAACAACGAAAACGTGAGGTTGCACATCAGGATGTGCGGTGCACTAGCCTATATAGGAAGATAGATCTTCCCGTTGACGACGTCGATGAAGGTTGGTGTTCCATTCAAGCGACGACGCCTACCTCAAGAAAACTGGTGGAATTTTACGATTATTTCGCTGACTACTAGCATCAAACTCAAGATGGAAGACGTGGAATATACGACAGTGACAAATCAGTCAAATACGTAATCAAAAGTTCTGTCAGCACACCACCCAACTTTTAAACACGCAGAGGAAGCAGAAACGTGTACGCAAGTGCCCCCAGTTATTGAAAATGTGTACGCAAGTGCACACTTTTAATGAGGTGTACGCAAATGTCACGTACGCATCTGCCACCAACCCACCCCGAAAAAACACTTTCTATGTTAGTACTCCGTTTACGATCGAGTTGTGCCAGCAATGCTTTGAGCCCGATCGCCTAAACCCGTAGGGCTAATCCGGCCGCCGTGAGGGTAGGTAGTTGCATGAATTTGAGAATTGTTTTCATTATTATCGCTAATATTGGGGAAATTACGCAAACCATAATTTTGTAGAATCAAATATTCGATAACAAAATAAGGTGGTTTCAACGAGCTGTGTGATTCGAGAGGGACGATCTAAGGACCTTATTCTAAGTGGATTGATCAAATTTGGCTAAAACTCAGGTACAGGTAAGCGGGATTTGCGCGGAATTTTAAAATTTATCCAAAGCAGGAACTCAGAAAATTCAGGATTCTCTACTACTACGGCTAAGTTTTACTCCTTGGAGGGAAAAACCTGTAGTCGAACAGGAGCGAACTTTCCATCCGTAAATGGCCCCACCAAACAGCGTGTGGCCTTCTCGTGCGAAACTTGTAAGACGAGGAGATTCCGATGAGAAGTGCTTGCCCCGGTAATCCGCTCGAAGTGGCGCCCTCCGGAGCTAATCCACTCGAAAACCTCCGAACCTTCCCGTTTCGAACGAGCCGCTAAATAATGAAAACAAAGTGTCCACCGAGTGCTAGAATAAATGGAAACGGTCCTGAAAAGGGGTAGAAAAAAAAGGGGTTGGGCGACGAAAGTCTTTCCGAGCGATCGAATAATTCGAAGAAAGCCCCTGATTTGATATTCCTCACTCTCCTCCCGACAAGGTGATTTTACGGCTTCAGCGCGTCGTGAACAGATACAGAAAGTCGCAGAATACGAAGAGGATTCGAACAGAACGGGAAGAGTTATGAAAGTATAAAGTACCTAAGTGAGAAATACTTAAAAGGGTGAAGAATTACCATAAGACTGGGAAAGGTATAATTTTCCAACAATTTTCTTACCAACAGCCGAACGCTCACAGCAGCTTTTACCTCCTTTTGGTTTATTATTCTTGGAATAATACACCTATGTTTTCGCGACGCGGGTCGACGACTCCGATCGACCTCAAAATTTGACATTATCCGTTTCAAGAGGTCTACATTCAAAATCCGAAATGTCCGTCCGCCGTCCGCCGTACGCCGTACGCCGTCCGCCGTCCAGGCCGTTTTGGGCAGTAGGAATTTTTTTAAAAATCTGAAATTTTGGCAAAATACTTGGTTTACCATCTAGTTGTGCCCGCAAGGTTTTCAGTCCGATCGCCCAAACCCGTGGGGCGCTATGGGGCTAAAATGGGGCTACAGGAGGGGTGTTTTGAAGGCTTTTAGCTATGGGATCGAGTTAGGTGTCGTTTTCGAAGTATTTTTGGACGTAGAATCCATTTTTGGGGGTCCCGGAACGATCCGATTTCACTGTGGCGTTCTATAGGGCTCTCATGGGGCTAAAAATGGGATTTTTGAAGGATCCCAAGAAGTTAAATATTTTTCGAGTAAAAATTAAAGAATTTTTGAAAAAACACATTTTTGAAAAAAAAAATCCCCCCAAAAATTTTTTTTTGAAATATAAAAATCCAAAAAAAAAAATTTTTAAATTTTTTTTATTGACAGAATTAAATGTCTGTACAAGTAACCTATATCACAGAATAATAAACCCTTGTGTAAAATTTGCAGCGTTTTCATCAATATCATCTTCCTCTCCCTTTCACTTAAAAGCTTTCGTCCACACAGATTGAAGGTATAATTAAGGATTGATTTAAAATATCAAAATTTTGAAATAAAATAACCAAAATCGTCTACATTTTTGAATGATTTAATAATTTCTTCAACCTACCTTGAGCTTCTTGAATGATTAAAAAAAGTTGCCCCCAGTGGGGTGTATTGCCGCTTGCGAAAATGAAGGTATGGTCAACTATATTTCTACCTACCGTTGTCCTGAGGGACACCTCCAGACCCCCGGATTATTAATGTGATGGTCAACCATCAAAACCACTGAAACTGTCTTTTTCGGTGATTCCACAGAGGGCTGGTGGAAAACCTAAAAGTAATCAGTCACTAAGCCATATATTACGACGGTGACACACGCTCAGCGGGCCCACACTCTATTTAAATCGCAGTCCCCCGGGTCAGCAGAACCCATGGCTGACGAATTCGTGCACGAACGGCTGATTCGAAAAGGTGACACATGGTCAGCGGACCCACCCTATTTGTGGTTTGGAGCGAACGAGCCCTACGGGTGAGGAGACCTTACATCTTACGACCACGCCTCAGACCCCTTCGAGAAAACACATTCTGTATTAAAAAAAAAAAAAAAAAAAAAAAATCTGGAAAGTTCAACCATCAAAATTGAATCAACCATTTAATGTTACGAAAACGGGCCAACATCGCAGAAAAATCATCCCCACTATTTATAGAAGCGTTAACTGATCGAGTTGAAGCTATTATGTGACAGGGTTTTCGGGGACGTGTGTATGTAATTGTTTAGTTGGATAAACCTTCGTGAGTCTCTTTGCAATTCAGATGAGAACTGACTGCATTATTTAGAGATTTCGACTGATTCATGGGCGCATGCATGAAAAGTCCCTGAGAACAGTTTTTACGCCTGAATAGTCCCGCGCCCTTTCTCGGGGTATGCTGCATACCGTATGCACGAGGGAGTCCCTCTAATGTTTGGGGGTTACGCACAAAGAGACCCACACCTTCCGCTGAGTTGTACATGAGCAGTCCCACAATAGGAATAGGCTGTGGTCACTGACACTACCGGAGTTGAGCTAAAAATCCAGAAATCAGAGCTCACTGTCCATTAGCCGGTCTCTGCTGGTACCTCCGTACCAGCTGCGTCTACTCGTCACTCAATTAATATAAGATCTATACTTAAGATTTCTTTGACTGGTACGGAAGGTGCTTTGGCTGGGCGTCCTACTTGTTAGCATAAGCGTTACCTACCAAAGCTTGGTAATCATATCTGCTCGGAATAAACGCTTCACCCCAAATAGTTTCTCTTCTTTCCTATACGGGGTCCCCCCCCCCCCCCCCGCACCTTTCCCTAATAAGTGGGGATTTGCTTAAACTAAAGAAGAGTGGCGCCCTAGTTTAAACTTGATTAAAGTGCTGTAACCTGGTGACCAGAACAAGGACCTGCTCGACGAGCTAGCTAGGGTCGTGAAGTCACCCCTGCTGCCTACACCCCTGCTGTGTGTCAAGTTAGCAAAACCGAACCAGCTCCAGGAAACCCCCAATCAGAGCTCTTTACCAGTTCCTGCCAACATGTGGAGGTAGTCTTGACTTATCTTGTTTTCCGCTTGAAAACTGAACCAGGTGCTGACAAGACAAGTAATAAAACTTTAATTGGAAATACATTGGTATTCGTCCTGGATTCGAACCGAGCTGATCAGTGCTCCAACTGAAATCAAACAAAAAACGCTGCAAATTTTACACAAGGGTTTATTATTCTTTGATATAGGTTACTTGTACAGAAATTTAATTCTGTCAATAAAAAAAATTAAAAAAATTTTTTTTTTGGATTTTTATATTTCAAAAAAAATTTTTTGAGGCGATTTTTTTTTCAAAAATGTGTTTTTTCAAAAATTTTTTAATTTTTACTCGAAAGATATTTAACTTCTTGGGATCCTTCAAAAATCCCATTTTTAGCTCCATGAAAGCCCTATAGATCGCCACAGTGAAATCGGATCGTTCCGGGACCCCAAAAAATGGATTCTACGTCCAAAAATACTTCGAAAACGACACCTGACTCGATCCCATAGCCAAAAGCCTTCAAAAACCACCTTCTGTAGCCCCATTTTAGCCCCAGAGCGCCCCACGGGTTTGGGCGATCGGGCTGAAAACCTTGCGGGCACAACTAGATGGTAAACCGAGTATTTTGTCAAAATTTCAGAATTTTAAAAAAATTCCTACTGCCCAAAACGGCCTGGACGGCGGACGGCGGACGGACACATTTCGGATTTAGAATGTAGACCTCTTGAAACGGATAATGTCAAATTTTGAGCCCGATCGGAGTCGTCGACCCGCGTCGCGAAAACATAGGTGTATTATTCCAAGAATAATAAACCAAAACTGTCCCCCTATTCCACTAATCCACCAGGAAGTACAGACTATGGCCTGTAGGAATACTATACTATTTCTCTTGACCCCCTGGCCGACGTCATGGAAGAAAAGAAAGGAAGATTCACTTCATAGGGGGTGGTGGGCTACACGCCAAAGTCTACCGGGAGTAACGCAATCTGGGCGCGTATCCTTTGTCACTAGTAAATTTACCAGGTGCCCGCTAGAGTCCGGCTTTGTGGTTCGAAGTTCTCGGCATTTGCGGTTCGCGAATATTCAGGGAATGAAGCCTGCTCCATCATACGGCGTCTGGTGCCTGGCTGATGCCGGTGTCTCACAACCCCCCAGAGATGGATATCTAAGGATGTATGGATATTTATTTACGGTAAGACAGCAGTGGGTATAACCTGGCACGATATGTGGACGAAAGGCAAACTCCTTGGCCCTTATTAGCATCGAGGATAATCCCAGAGGTGTTACTAGTGGTCGAATGCAGGGCCAAATGGGGGGATTTATTGAAAAGGAGGGAAGATTTTGGGCACGGCTTGTAACGCAGAGTGGAGCTTCCTTTTCCTTCTTCCATGGGTAGCATTCCCCCCTCATGCCCCGTAATGTTCGGGCCATCTCTGTTGGAGAGATGTAAAGCGGTAGAGGGGACGCGACATCTGTCTTTCTCAAGCGTCTGACTGGAGCGGCCTTATAGAGGAGGAGTGCGTGGAGCTACCACCCTCCTAATCGAGAAATCCTCGGGCGAGAGGGAGCCCACGCTGCCACAGGCACGCGACGGAAGGTTTCGACCAACTGTGAAGTCCCACCGGCCGTGCCCTTCAGTTGGTGTTGGTTTCGAGGTTAGACGTGGTGACAGTTGCCTCAGTCAAGAGTCAAGAGGGAACTATGGTACCAGCCCGCTTAGCTGGGAGAGTGAGCTAGACGGTACTGCTCACAACAGCAGTACAGCTTAGGCAAACAAGTACTCTCACCAGGGGTGAGCGGATCCTGGCTGGGATCATCCATGCCCCTGCAAATGTCGTCTGCTTGCAGACGGCAGGAGAGGCTCAGCCCTGGAAGGGGTCGAGCCCTCCTCAATAACATGACAAACATTTCACTAGTCCACCTTTTCCCCCCAAGAAATGACTTACCGAATACAGACATTTTTAAAGTTCAATTCCTCCTAATCCTCTAGATTATGCAAAGTTAAAGTTTCGCCGATATTTACCTGCCCAACTTTCGCTAAGATAAAAAATCAGGAAGGGAACAAAGTTTCAGATTTTAATAAGCGTTTTCCTTGTTTAAAGGGAAATTTTTTACAAGGGAAATAGTTAGCTACCCTCAAACCCACCCAAAATACCTCCTAGTTAAGCAGAGTCCACCAAACAAATTTTCACGAATTTCAAGTTACCTCTAGCGCTGGAGGGAAAAACAGAAATTATTGAATCATTTCCCTGCTGCCTGATGGTGCCCTGGTTGAGTCTGCAGAAGCTGCCGTGCCGCATTCAGAGGGAAATATATTATAAACAATTCAACTGTAAACTAATGAACTGGCTATCACTTTAGAAGTTCCCGATTCAATCGGGCAATATACGCTTTCGAGAGTGTCTATCAACGCGTTATTTTTTCATCAATGTTATCCGCTAAACTCCCTCAATGCACAGCAGGGATATTGCTTTCCGAAAGTATTCTAATCCTCCTTCCAGTAATATCGGGGTCGGGCGGGTATTTCAGCCTCTAATCGGGCCGATGGGAAAAAGTTGGGAGGAGAGTCGGAATTTCATTTGAAAAAAAGAAGAAAAAAAAACACCCGTTCGGAAAACCGAATTTGCGAGGTTTTCATTTCCGCGGGAAACTCCCAACCGCGACGGTTTTTATTCGGTTGGCGGGGACCTACTGTTAACTTGTTCCCAGGCCGGCCATCGTCGCGGTTCGTCCCTCTTGGGAGGATCAGGGCGATTAACCAGGCACAGTTTTCTGAGTGTTTGTTTTCTGGGTCAATCCGGTGGTTAGTCAGAAAAACAGGAAACATCGCAGTAAAAAGTACACTGCCAAGTGGGACATGGCACATAGCTTCCTCGAGAGCGGGCTCTCGTGTCGGCCGAGTATGGGAATAAGGAATCAACTTTATTTTCCCGACGTCATAAATCCTCAAATCATGCAGTGATTTCCATGACTGTTTTTTTAATCTTCAAGTGAGACCAACGTCTAGCGATCCGTCGAGGCGTTTTTTGCAGCCAAATGTCACTGGAAGCTGCAATTCATCAACAAAGTCAGGCGTGTTGCTCTCTTCAAGTGGTTGAATGATGAGTTATCAAAAATCCCCTTTGGCCGATGTCTTCATTGTATCTCACGCTTCAATTCAAGTGTTCAAACGATAAAATCCGTTGATTTTTCGTGTTGATTTTGATGGATTTTCAAACGTCCGAAGAGTAGCGGGCGTCGAGGAAGTTCTGGGGGTTGTATACAATGCTTGTATACAACCCCCAGAACTTCCTCGACGCCCGTATTACCTCCTTGTATTACAAGCTTATACGCTAGATGCCACCACCCTCGGCATCCTGACAATTTGGCGGGTTTCTCCCACAATAGGATCAGGTAATGAGCTATATAAGCATTTTTTTCTGTTTATTGTAATTGAAAGCTAGTTCCATGAAATGATTAATAACGCCCTGATACCGCGAATAAAGTCCCGATTTATCCTTCAGGACCTTAAAGAAGTTGGAAGGCTTGAAACTGAAAGAACGGTAAAGACGTCATTTACCGTCCCGAACCCGAAAGCAGACTACAGTTCTCCAAATATCCGTAGAAACGGACTGTATCGTGAACGACATCCCTAACATAAACAATCAGCCATCTTGGAGGGAGGTTCAGATTAGCCAACCTTCGGACAGGAAATCTGTACATTCGATGCCAGCGTCCATGGTGTTGTACTACTTTCGGGAGGTCAATCTTACTGCCAAAAGTTCAAATGCTGATTATTTTCACACTCTCTCCTGATTTCCGTAGAGGATTAAAAATTGTGCAGACGGTATAAAAACAAGTATTTTAAGTAGGGAATCCTACTCTACAGAATGGGATTCGACTGAAAAAACTGCGATTTTCAACCGTCCTTATATAGCTCATTGGGTTAATTTGACAAAACGGTCTGCCAAATTCTTCATCATGCTTTTTTTTAGGGCAAAAAGTATAACGCAATGGGCTTCTTGAAAAGGTCAGAATTCAGCATTTCTGACAACATATTCGGATTCAGCACCCTTTAAAACCCATAAACCCCAATTTTTAGTTCGAAAATCCGTATAGGTACGTGCTGAGCTGTTTTCGAAATGTTAGAGATTTTGAAATGAACGCCGGGCATATTTGACGTCACACCTCGCCAGGCTGGGCGTCGAGTAGTTGGGCACTGAGCCGCCAGAGTGCTAAATAATAAATCTGAACAGAATCGGAATAAAAACACTCGGCCCGGGTCGATTTTTTAATAACCTTCTTTGATAATAACCTCGATGCTCAATTTTCGAATGACCGTCTATAATGATTAACCCGATTTTCGATTTTTGGGGTCGACTTTTCGCTTAGCAAAGTTGGCTGACTTGCGTAGATGAGAGAGAGAGAGGGATCTCCCGGCCAATCAAAAGACGACGCAGCAGCCCACGTCAAGCACCCTCTCCAGACCTCGGAATTCAAATATCATATTTTTCCTAAGGCCCTATAAATAATTGAAACGGGTTTTCTGCAATATGGACCCGTTTTCGTAACTTTTGAAGCACGACCTTTGCAGGAAAAACATTTTTTTAAATCATTAAAGGAGCTCATTGGTACCAATATAACACGTGTGTAGGTACACTTTAGGTTAGGTACCTACTAGAAAGGTTGATGACAAATCGTAACGATGTTTGAACGATTTTTCACACCAATCCTCATCAAATAAGCTTTCTTGTACGCAATGAATTAATTTTTTTTAACAGCAGTGATTCTGTCAGCTGTCTGATCGAACTCCTTGTATTTTTTCACAAGCTCATTATAGGCCAGGTCTGTCTTATTTCTATCGGAATAGGTTTTGCTTTTAATGGCCCACAAACATGTTAAACCCCGGCACAAGTCAATAAGCTCTGTCAAAAACTCACGAGGACTTTGTCGTTTTTGAATTTCGTCCATAATAACAACACAAACACTCCCGTGCAGCGGCAAGACTTGCACTCTGGGAAATCGTAGCGATTAGTTGAATGGACCGTTTACACGTTCAAACAAGTCGCTACGATTCCCAGAAATTGATGCCGGCCGGCATCAACCTTCCAACCCAACTCCAACTCCAATAAATCGCTACAATGTCCCATTTACGCGTTCCGATAAATCGTAACGATCCCATCTGAAGGATAAATTGTTACGATTTGTCGTAGCGTGTAAAGCGGCCTTAGGCCTAAAAGGTAGTAGGTAGATAGTAGGTATCAGGAAATCTTTAGAGCTAACTGATTTCACCGGCACACAGTGGGGTAAAACGGGTGTTTTTCGGAAAAACGCTGCAAATTTCACACAAGGTTTTATTATTCTTTGATATATTTAATGAAAGGAGGTAGGTAATAATGTATCAACTTTAAAAAAAGATTCAATTATTCGAAAAAGTTTTTTTTTTTTTCGGTCTACCCCCTTGGCAAACTTGGCTAGTTCAAGCTTTTCACGCCGCAGGACATGGCGCTGTTTTTGGCAGCCCCCTCTCAACTGTATATTATTGTCGCCGCGTCTCTCTTAGCTTGGCATCGCGAGACTAGCGTATCGCTTGATTATAAGCGCCGCGTCTCTCTTGGCTTGGCATCGCGAGACTAGCGTCTCGCTTGATATCAGCACGACACACTTCTGGGCCACTTCGTTCAACTGCACAACATCGCGAATTAACCTTTAGCAAAGGTCCCCCGTCTTCCATTCACCACAATTTAATTTCTAGTGAATAGAAGTTGAGTTCACTCAGTGGAAATATCACCGAGTTTGCTGACGACCTCCCAAGAGTAAACAGTGAATTCCACGAAGGCTTCCACCATTAGCCCCCACCCTCCAGCCCACCCATAATTTTCTTGTAATGTTTGATCTCTCGGTTAGAGAACATGGTGCCGGAACAAGACATTACTCGGATTGCAGGGGATTCGTTAAAACAAACAGAAGGCCCTTCCCGCTTCAGATGATTTGAATGGGGCGGTTTTGTGTACCTCGGAATCAAGAAATCGCTCCGAGGCATGAACCCGGAGACCTCTGTTGTCCTTGACAACCTCACCCTCAGGTACCTACAAGCCTGTACATGACGCGTGCCGTATTAATTGACTAAAACACGGCATTTTGACTAAAACACACATTTTGTGCCTCAAAGCTTCCTGTACATATTCAGTAGGTTCTGAAATAACGACTTGTAGCTGTCGTAACTATTTTAAATCCCTTCACTTAGTGAGGATCTAGTTGTATATCAGTTTTAGGGTCATTCTCACAGAAAGGGACAGTTTCGAGTTATCAGAAATGTAATTGTTTCGAGTTATAAGAAATATAATAATTAGAGGACAATTATTGTCCTCTAATTATGCACACACAAAATTGGAAACACTCTCTAGAACAGGGATTCCCAACCTGGGGGGCGCGCCCCCCTTGGGGGGGCGTGAAGGGTCTCCAGGGGAGGCGCGATCGGGGCCCATAAACTGACAACAATTGAAGCCTTTTGGGACCAAAGGGCTAAAATAAATTTTAATCTATGAATGAATTTTAATGAATACTTATAAATAGTAATAAGTTAATTTAATTAATTTAAAATACTTAATAATTCACAGACGTTATTGTTATTTTTGTGAATTATTAAGTATTTTAAATTAATTAAATTAACTTATTACTATTTTTAAGTATTCATTAAAATTCATACATAGATTATTTATTTTGGCATTAAATTTTAGGCCCTTTGGTATCAGTAAGTATTCATTAATAGCCAAAGACAAGCACCCATCAATAGTTGGCACACACTGCATCATTCATCGGCAAGCTCTAGCGTCGAAAACACTTCCTCATAGTCTCAAGCAGTATTTGGATTTGTGCGTCAAAGTAGTAAACTACGTAAAATCGAGTGCCCTAAACACTCGTGTTTTCGGGGCACTGTGTGCAGACCTTCTTGCTGAACACAAAACGTTATTGTTCCATACTGAAGTGAGATGGCTCTCGAAGGGTAACATGCTGGATAGATTATATGAGCTTAAATGTGAAGTTGAGATTTTTCTGATGAGCCAGGGGCAAAATGATCTGCACAAGGATTTCACAAATGAAAGATTCTCCATTTCCTTCGCGTATCTCGCAGATTTTTTCGAAGCCATAAATAATTTGAATCTGAGACTTCAAGGTGGAAAGGCAGGCGTGATCTCTGCTTCAGATTCCATAACAGGTTTTTTGGGAAAGATCCGTTTGTGGAAACAACGCCTGCAAGGCTCCACGCCCAATTTCTCGTCATTCCGTCGTCTGAATGAACTTTTGGATGGTATACCACCCAACAAATTATTCCAGGAATGCAAAGAAACCATATGTGAACATTTCGATGGTCTGCAAGATGAACTTCAGCGCTATTTTCCTGAAATAAACACAGCTGGCTGGCAAACCATGTTGACAACCTCGCCGTTCACTGTTAATGTGGAGTCACTTCCAGTCGAAATTCAGGAAGAAGCGATAGATTTGCAGAGCGATTCGACTGCGAAGATGATCTTCGAAGCAGCAGAGTTGGAGAAAATCTGGATAGAATACCTTCCTACCTATCCAAATATTTCTACGGTGGCGTTGAAAATTCTTGTGCAATTCTCAACTACCTACCTATCTATGTGAATCGGGATTTTCACACTTACTGGCATTGAAACCTAAATCCCGAAACTTCCCGATAGAATACCTTCCCCTTGAAACCTAATGTCGAAAATTCCTCCAAACATTGTGAAATTCGTCACCGAAAAACAAAGTCAAATGTCACATTAAGCTTAAAAAAAAAAAAAAAAAAAAAAAAAAAATTGAATGAGCTATGAAATTCAATATTTTGATTAGGTACCTACCTACCTACTGTTAATAAAACGTTCCGTTTGAATTTGAATTTACTCATTAAATTATACCATAATTATACTTATACCTACTTAGCATTTTTGAGGAGGGGGAGAGTATACATACTTACATAGAACAAAAGGGGGAGGGGGGGGGGGCGCAACGGTGTTCACACCAACCTAGGGGGGGCGAGGTAAAAAAAGGTTGGGAACCCCTGCTCTAGAATATACTTATTGAAATTCAAAAACTAATTTAGAAAGCCGCTCGACAAGGCCATAACTAAAACGAGAGTTTGAACACACCAAAGCTATTTTAGCTTCTGTCCTCTCATTATGAACCTAAACTGATTCACTCGTTAGGCTGAGCGTTTGGAACAGTTTTTTTTTTTTTTTTTTTTAATGCAGGTAGGTAACTCAAAATCCAGTCTCATTCGTAAATTGTGAAGACAAATACTAAAATGATATTTAAATAATTAGCCTATTTATTTAAAATTAGGAGAATTTACACATGAGGACAGGTCCGTGACAAAACGTGTTTTCTACCGTCCTGTCCACATTGTCCGTTTTCTAAACAGTTATTAGTGTAGTCAAAACAGCTACAGGCAGTGTACAAGATACTGAGTAGTATACAAATTAGGTTTGAATACTCACTCTGAGAATCAGGACGGGTCTTGGTTGAGGGGTGTCTGATAAACGCCCCAAACGTCTCGGAGTCAAAGGCTCCAAGGCTCAAAGGCTACACCACAACTGAAACGTACGGTTAATTGGCGTTCTGGTGGAAATAAAAACCATTAAAATCCACAGCAGACGGCGAAAATAAGTGGGAAATAAGTCTTATTTCCATTACAATAAGGCTTTCCGTTCTAAAATTGTGATAACTGCCATTCTCGAGACGAACTTAGGCCTACGCTAGAAGTACCGGGTTTTTGGTTGCATTGGAAAGACAATGGAGAAAAGCTTGAAGTTGGGAACCTCGTGTCTGGACAGGACGTGCTCTTGACAAATCGACGCATTTAATTAACTGTCAATAGGAAAGACCAGGTGATCGAAAAACAAAACAGGGTATTTTACGTGAAGTGGAACAGTTAAATTTAATTTGTTGCCCAACTTCGAATTCAAAAGGGTGGCCACAAACCATTTGGACATCTCTTCTGCCCTTTTCTGTGATAATGACCGTTTAATCAGTTCAAACATTTCGAAACTAGTTTAAACGCATTGATCCGCAACTTTATTGTCAATCTAAACAGGTTTATACAATTTTACTGGCCTAGGTTTAAACGAGTTGGATATCATTTTTAAGCTGTTCGAAATACCCATTACTACTCGGAGTTCCAAATAGGCTTCTAAATCCTTGAATGACTTCAAAACTAGTTGGAACCCTCCAAAAGTGTGATTCAGATGTTCTGCCTAGAATATGTTATTTTTTCGTGCGGATGCGCCCAGATGCGCTATGGTAATCATAAATCACGGATCAAAAAGAATGTCTTAAAGACCAATTAAAGACCAAGCCTGGGAACGAGGAGGAGAATGAGGAGAGTGACACGATTTTACTCATCTACGGTACATCTGTAGGTAGGAAAATTATGAAATTGGGCTTAACAAAAATCAGCTCGGCAAGCAAAGTACGAGAAAAGTCTAAAACCACCATTGCTCCATGTATGTAAGCTCCATAAGTGGTGAAAATGGGATTTCAGACATTTTTTTAATTTGAAAAAAAAAAACAAAAAAAACGCTGGAAATTTTACACAAGGGTTTATTATTCTTTGATATAGGTTAGTTGCGTTTTTTCATGCACTACGTTTTTTGCGTCATTGTTTTTTCAAAAATTCTTTATTCTTTACTCGAAAAATATTTAACCTCCTGGGATCCTTCAAAAATCCCATTTTTAGCCCCATGAAAGCCCTATAGATCGCAACAGTGAAATCGGATCGCTGCGGGACCCCAAAAAATTGATTCTACGTCCAAAAATACTTCGAAAACGACACCTGACTCGATCCCATAGCCAAAAGCCTTCAAAAACCCCCTTCTGTAGCCCATTTTAGCCCCTTAGCGCCCCACGGGTTTGGGCGATCGGGCTGAAAACCTTGCGGGCACAACTAGATGGTAAACCGAGTATTTTGTCAAAATTTAAGATTTTTAAAAAAATTCCTACTGCCCAAAACGGCCTGGACGGCGGACCGACATTTCGTTTTTGGAATCTAGACCACTTGAAACGGATAATGTCAAATTTTGAGGGCGATCGGAGTCGTCGACCCCCGTCGCGAAAACATAGGTGTATTATTCCAAGAATAATAAACCAAAATTGGCGAATAGATGATGAGAAAAATCTGAAACCACCGAAAAGTCGCTCCATGTGGCGTATGAGTTGCTCCAAAAGTGGTAAAAAAATAGGGGCTGCAGCAGTTGACAGAATGTTGGGACGGCGACGCGGCTGCCTCCTCCCTCCAGCCCCCCAAAATCCTCAAGAGAGAACAGCTCAGCTCTAATAAGTTTGCATTTCACCTTCCGGAGGAAAGACTTCATAGGGAGCTCGCATATTTCCTGGGGAAGAGCGTTGAACAGACGTCGAGCCAACATTGAGTGAAGGGAACGACAAGATCTTGGGGGGGTCCAAGAGCTATGGTCGTGAACTCTCGAGACCAGAGGAAGTCTCAGTCAATTGGTCCTCACAAGGTTCAGGACTGCCATGACGTATAAACCCGCGATCCTCAACAGGCTCAGACGAGCAAAGGTGACTCCACAACTTTCGTTCCACGACAGATTGGCTAGGAGTTTTAAAGCGCGTTTTTGTAGCCTGAAGATGATAGCGCGGCTTGAATTGTCCCAGGTTATTGCATCATAGCCTGAATTATTGAGGAAGACATCATGCTCACATGACATCTTCATTGACATCATGAAAATTGAGGAAGACAACCTGGGCACAAGAGCCTCGACATGAGACAGCCGGTTATCCACCGTCAAGCCGAGGATATTCACAGCCTGATCCAAACGTTTGCTCAAGCCTACCTTGAGAGTCTGAGTCTTGAGTTCAAGACCAAAGCCACGGAATAGAATGGCATTCTATTCCGTGGACCAAAGCATTGACGGAGCACCAATTCACAATTAAAGAAGACACAAATTGCAGGTTTTTGTGCATCTCTTCACGCGAAGAACCCGTTGCCAAGGCTGTGACATCATCCGCAAATGGGAATACCTTAGAAAGGTCAGGAAACTGGCTTGGCAAGTCATTTATCTAATTGGAGATGAGACAAGGGCCCAGGAAACTCCCTGTTTGACGCCACAGGGAATAGCAACCTCTCCCGGTAGGGACTATACTCTCTGCCTTCGGTTCTGATACAAACAGAGGCCTACATTAACTCACTGAGAAATTGATGAAGGGTCTTCGTGATGGCGGCTATCGAAATGGAGCTCCTCCTGAAATCGACACGACATTATACGTGAGCAGAAAAATACGGCGTACAAGATGAAACGGTTTAGGAAATTGAAGAAACAAAACAGTAACATTCCCATGCAACCTCATGTGCTCGTTTACACGCGCTGTCATCTGGACAACACAATCTTTCACCGCTGAAGGTGGATCCTCCCCTGAGGATTTATTATTCATAGAAATACGAAAACGCCTTCCCTTTTTTTTTGTCCGGCTTTTATACCGAAGGGAGGGGAGGGGGCGAAGTGAAACACACGAAATTCGGCCCCCGAGTCACGCCCAAGGCCTCCAAACAATTTTCTTCTCTTCTCAAGGCAAAACAAAAAAAAAAAAGAAAGAAAATGGAAAACGAGACAAAGGAGTCACACAGAGGAAAACAGAGTAATGAGCGGGTGGAGATAGCTGAGTTCCGGCTGAGACCTGTGGGCACCTTCCGGGCTGGCACCAGACGGCCATAATAAATCTTGATAGTCACGAATATAGTGGAGGAAATATTAATATTTTATGGACCTGTTATCGCACAGATACTTAGCTATAACTCGGTGAATTCGGTGCACTAACAACCAACCCCCGGGCGAGATTTCGGGCGGAGGTCTCTCGTGGGATTTTTTATTCTCTCAGTGGAACGAACAAAAAACGAAGACTTGCCTTTTTAAAAATATTGAATAAAAAGGTAAGTCCAAAATGAGCTCCTTGAATGATTTATTTTTATTTTTTTCCTGGAAAGGATCCTTCAAAAGTTACGTAAACGGGTATCATCATCACTGAAAAACTGAATCCATTATTAAATGATACAAATTTTGTAGGGCTTCAGGAAAAGTACTTGAATTCCGGGGCTTGAGAGCGGGACGAAGCGTTCAAATAATAAAAATTATTTTTGCCAGTTTTTGATTGGTCCGCGAGGTGCAAGTTAGCCAACCTTGCTACGCATCAGGGCGTTTTTGGCGTCATCTAATGCAAATTATTTTGTCAACAACTTTCAAATTCTTATGAAACGTTCTCCAATTCTATTCAGTCAACACAAGAAATTCACTTAGCTTAAACTGATGTGAACAGGGTTGCTCTGTCATGCGTATGTAGTAAAAACATCACTGTGCACTCTGGTGGCTCGATGCACAACGATCGATGAGTGGCGTATAATTTTCCCGTCAGTTCAAATTCTATAAAAATTCTGTAACAGCTCTGCACGTAACTAAACGGATTTTCGAATTGAAAACTGGATTAAGGCTGAATCCGAATATGTTGTTCAAAATGCGAGCTTATTGTAATTTAACTGGTGCATATGCAATCTATATTAGCGTGCTTTTAACCGGTTTTTAATTCTTCTTGTCGCCACCAGGGTTGCATTTAAAATCACATCTTTCCCACACAACGAAGCGGCAGTTCCGAGGTGACTAAGTACTGTCTTCCCAGCAGTTTAAAAAAAAAGAAGTTATTCATTAGCGTCTGTGGACCCCTTAACTTTTCTAGCTCTGACGTGGGGGAGAACAGACTCCAAACCAACGGCCAGAAAGTCGTTTATCACATTATTGTTCCCATGAGATCGCCGATCGAATTGTAGTCCGCGAGTTTTCAACTGAAACTCCTGACCAGTAAGGTTTGTTTTAAACATTTTTCTATTGAACCACGTTGAAGCGGGGGATATGGAGATTCAACAGGAGTAATAAATTCCAATAAAAACCAAGCTTGTTTAACAATTGTATTCGTTCATTTATGACGTTAGCTAACTGATGTGAGTTAGATGTTGATCGAAGCAGTCAGTACTAATGAGCAAAGGGATATTTACAATAACCCCATTGATTTTTTCCTATGGGGTAAATGCAAACAAATAGTTTTGTGCATTTTCATGCGTTTTGAGCTATCAAAGTATAAGTTTTTCGTAAATGGTCACTTCGTATTGATGCCAAAACAATTTTTTTTTTTTAGGTAACCATTCGGTTTTCACTACGGGCGGAGGGTAATATGTGCCTGCGACGTAATATTATATACCCTAATAATCGTATTTATGAGCGAACCCGTAAGAACAAGGGCCTCCCTTCTTAGCACAGATTAAACTACTGTTCAGACGGTGTGTTGTACCTTGACGAATACAGTAAAACACTTACGTCAATCAGGAGGAGCAAATCCAGTATGTTACTTTGAAGAATCGAACATACAACCTTGAGGGACTATTCTGGACCTCGCGTCATCTCCAACAAAAAGGACGTGGACACCGCCTGCAATTTCACAACCACATAACAACAATTAAATCAAATTTAAATTTACGAGCACAAATGCTCATAGATTCACAAAACACACCCGAGTTGGGGTTCAGTTCTCGTAATCTTTCATTATTCTATTTGAGGATTAGAACCCTTTTTTCTTCTCAAGACTTTTGTCAGGGCGTCTCTTTGTTCGGTGTAAGAGTTCATCTATCGTCTGTTAGAGGCATTGTCACGAAGATTGAAGCCCTTATGACATTGTGCTACACCTTGGACGACGGAGCCAAAAAGTCCCGCTTTCTAGCCAAAGCAAGTGCTTGCGGTTATACAAGAGATAATCAACTGAATGTGACGGTAGAGCTCCGTGACCTTAATTATGATTTTAACCAAAACCCGTTTTATCCCGCCCACTTGTAGTCTTGTTAGGAGGTATTTGAAAATGCATAATTACTACGTATCGATCGAAGCCCGAGGAGACTAAACCGTAGTAATTATGGATATTATCAAGCAACTAACTTTGATTTGATCCGAAAGGACAACTTGGGTGTTGGGGGATCACTGTTAGTCTATAATCGAGAGTTCCTAAGTGAGTTAGCAAGCTCCGTCGGGTTCATTCAGGTATGAGGCTTCCAAATCGGGCTTTGGAGCGAACAACGAATCATATTGCGTTGAGATTACGATCGCACAGAATATAACTTAATTTATGTTTACACTACGCTAAATTTTTCCTTTTGGTTTATTGTTCTAGGAACCAGTGTATTCGTGTTAACCATAACAATTATTGTTCCTCAAAATTCGTCATTGTACGTTTCAAGATGTGTAGATTCCAAAAAATGGAATGCCCGTCTGCCGTCCAGGCCGTTTTGGGCAGAATGAATTTTGTCGAATGAGACGTCGTTTATTGAGTAATTTTGGACGCATAATCCATTTTTCCAGGTCCCACATCCGTCTACAAACTTTATAAAAATATTTAAAAAACTTTTTTAAATTAAAGTTATTTTTTGTTGATGAAGAACCAATTTTTGACAATTAAAAACAAAGAAAAATAAATCCTTGTCTGAAATTTGCAGCGTTCTATTGTTTTGTATAGAGCTTAATTATCTATGAAATGAATTTGATGTTGTCATCACCTCCATGAGAGTATGGACGCAAAACTACAGCGATTGGATCGGTTTGGAACCCCTTTCAATAAGTGTTCATTACCAAGACCATTCAGACTTGCGACGCAGACATTTGAGAATACTGGAATACTGAGAGAGCCAGCCAATAGATTAAGGAAGGTATTTCCTCACCCCCAAAGTGCCTCGACGATAGTTTGTAACTCTTGTGGTGAGAACCAGCCGGAGGTTTCTAATCTTGGAAAATCGATACTTACCACGTGAAATTTCAATTCTCCGTTGCGAACCCACAACCGCATATCGTAGATTTAGTTAGACAGCACCTGAACTTTGACGAAGGGAGATGATGGAAATTAATCTTCAACAGTTGAGTAGCCTCCTTGTTGTGTGGCGCAGACGAAGGATAAACAATCTGTAATAATAACGGATTTATTGATGGCACTGCATCGGTGTCTTAATTTCAAGGTGAAAGACACCGATACCTTCACAATCTATTAAATAGATGTACCTACCTTATCATCAAATTTTGATGATAAGGTAGGTACATGGCAAGATCTCCCCGCCATTTTGAATACCGCCTATTTTATTAATAAACTAGCTGGGACACCCGTGCTTCGCACGAAACATCAAATTCCCGTCCATCACCTATCAACGATGCACCCGTGGCAACCCGTCAACTTACTTTTTCATACAACAACTTACCAACAACGCTTGTTGGTTTCTCGTAGTGAAGTATCAAATTTCCTAAGATACGCCAAGGATGTAAACAACTTCCGTCGTGAAGGACTCAGGTTTCAGCCAGAACGGCCGCCGTTCGAACCCGTTTGAATAGCCTTGAACCTTCCCCGTGCTATCCCGATCATTTTGCAAAAAACCGCATCAAAATCCGTCCAACAGTTTGGCCGTGAAAGGGAGACATACATACAGACACCGATCATTCTTAGATTAGATTAAAAATGTAATGAAAAGACGTAGTAAGTAGGCTACCTGTGAAACTTGATACAACAAAATTTCGACAGTGGAGGGCCGGTAGGTATGTTTCAAAGACGTAACATTACGTGCCACACACCTTATGTTCCGAGTTGAATCATAAACAAAATTTTCAAACTTTTTTGCACCATTCAGCAAATAATAAGCAAACTAATTGCAACACTCAGTAGACGGTACCTACGAAAGAGTCATCAGAACCAAACAGAGTATGTACCAAAGAGCCAAACAGAAAACAGACTGTTTTAAACAGTGAAATTTTCGTGGTAGGCATCAGAAGATGACGTTATCGCTCCCTCTTCTTCTTTTATTAGTTATGTTCGTAAATATCGATATTTCCTTTCGAGATATATCGATACTATTCTTCACATTATCGAACTGGCTTTCTTCGGAAGCTCAGAATCTCAAACAATAATAATAATAATTATTATTATTATTGTTTGAGATTATTATTATACTTTCTTTTTTTGGATGGTTAAATCTAAATAATGTAGATTCAATAATTATTATTGAATCTACATTTAGATTTACTCATCTAAAAAAAAAAGTAGGTATACCTACATGATTCAGGAAAAATACAATAAAATTTAATGAATAGACAATAAAACGACGACGACTTCTTTTAAATAGACAGGTACCTAATAATTGGATGATACATTTTATGGAGAACATGATCGTACTAATTTTTGAGAAAATCTCATATAAATTTGTTTCCGATCTATTTCACAGTATGACATACTGTGAAATAGATCGGAACCAAATTTATTGGAGATTCACAGTGTATGACAGTATACATTGTATACTGTAATACACTGTGAAATAGGTAGGAAAAAGTTAGGGGAAACTATACCTACATACCTACTGTATAGTTTTCCCTGACCAGAATAAAGCAACCATAACGGCTTTTGGAGGAAGAAGAAGATGGTGAGAAAGATGACAAGACTTTTTTTTAAGAAACTGGCAGTCTTTAAAATAAAGTTTCAAACTGATAACCTACCATCCTATTTTCAAAAAGGTTTTTGATTAAAATTTATGCTTTATTTTCATGACCATATTATGCCACAAATAATTTTTGAATCCTACTTCGTTCAAGCACGTTTGGTTTTTCTCAGGGTGTCTCAATTAATGATAGTTATTTCATTAATTGAGACACCCAAAGAACAAGCTATTCAGATGAACTTATAATAAATAAAAATATAAATAAAAATTATTTAGATGAAGGAACTTCAAAAACTCCTAAAATTTTGTCACTATCAACTAGATCCCCCCTCCCAAAGTCCCACCGTATCGGGACAATATTTTCAAAAAGTATCGAAACTGTTCGAAGCGCTGAACAAAATTTTAATGTTCCTTGGCTGATTAAAGTGTTGTGGGTGGTGATTTTTTACTGGCGACCCTAACAGTGTAGGGTCGTACACAGGGTGTTACACAGTATATATACAGTTACTGTAGATAAAGCCGCGATGTTGTAGGACTCACTTTCGCTTATTTTCACTTTTCACAATCGACCTCGTGGATGACTGGGTAAATAATTTTCGACAAAACTTATTCTTGAATTTTGTAGAAAGGAAGAAAAGTATCGGGTTTGATACAGATAAAAATGTATCAGTATCTTCATACTTTTAAGCACCGATACTTTTCAAAAATATCGATGTTTCTAATTATCGATACTTTTTATACATCCCTAGTGTTCATTTTGGATTCCGAAATTCGGAATCTTCTGTGGTGGTGACACCACGGCGTGGTGTGTGTGGTTGTTTCTCGCGGGTTACGAATGCAGTGAAGTTTACTCAAAAGAAGAAAACTATCTTATAATTCTGCCCTACATAGGGCCAGTACATTTAATTGAGGTGTAGGTTTTAAGGCATTGAGGAGGGAGTGCAAAGGATAACCATGGGGGTTATTCCACGCAAGAGGGTCATTATGGATCGCATGCAAGTTAATCATATTATGAGCCTCTAATGAACTGTGAAAATTACAGTGAAACCCCTCTTAACGGGCATACTACGCTCGTCCTACTAAGGACTACGTGAAGCTTTTTGACCACTTGAGGTTCATCTGGTCTCTTTTACCTAGGTACTCTGTGGGCTTGATCCCGTGAGATAAATCCCCTGTCATTCGGACACCGTGAGTCCGATCGGCCGCTGTGAACCCTCAAAATGACCCCGAAGATGTACTGAGCGAACTATCAGAAAATCATCCTTAAGATGATCTCTGAATCAGAGAAGGTCTGCATGTTAAATGGGGCGATTGCTGGGCGGTTGACATTTATTCCGAATAGGGTAAAGTACTTGTCCCCTTTCCTACCACAGCTTCTGGACAGGACGGACAAACTCGTTGGTCCTGTGGGTTTCCGCCCCTGAGGGATTTCAATGTATATATTTTTTTAATCTATTTTGTTCAGCGCCATAATCCAAAAGTTGATTTTTGCCAAAATTCGCGAGTTTTGTGCGACGTGTGTTGTACTTAGTATAAAACATACATGTCGAAAAGGTGAGCGCACCTTTCCATTTTTTGGAAAAAGGTTGCGCTAAAAATATGGTTGGAACCTGTCACATGATAATAATTGAATGACTCTGGTAAAACATAATATTATCCTCTATTGAATGATCTCTATCACGCTCACTAGGATGATAAATTCCTCTCTGGTAAACAAGTGCATCATGCCCGTTGTACAAGGAATGTTTATTTTCTTCTTTAAAAAGAAGAAATACCTTCTAGAGTTGATTAACAAGGGATTCCTTTTAAAACCTGTGCCTCTCTGCATAGTCACATTAGACAAACAAGCTAGAACACGGCAAAATTACACACTGTAGCGCGAGTTGTTGGACTCGATTATGGTAGGAAAAAGCATTGTCTCCATAGAGAAAGACGCTGCAAATTTTACACGAGCGTTTATTGTGCCTTCGTATGAATTATCCAAAAATTAATTCTGCCAATAACGATTATTTCACAAAATTGAAATTTAAAAAAATCAATTTTTATATACCGTACAGTATTTTGACGGATGTGGGTTCCGAAAAAAAAAAAAAAATAAAAAATAAAAAATTGATTCTAAACCCAAAATTACTTGGAAAACGACCCCTTGTCCGACCTCCTGGCATCATTTGTAGCCCCTCGGTGAAACTGAATGGTTCTGGGACCCCCCGGATTTTTCGTCCATTTTGGGGGGTCCCCCATTGATATTATAGCCGAAAACCTTGAAAAACTCTTCTCGTTGCCAATTTTTAGCTCCGCCAAACCCCTCGGGTGTGTGCGATCGGGCTGGAAGTCGAATGAGGTGTCGCATTATTTTTGGATTTAGAATCCGTTTGTATATAAATGGTGCTCTATAGAACACTACGAGGAAAGAATAACAAACGCTTGAGTAAATTTTGTCTCGTTTTTACTCTCTGGACATACATGATTAATGAGATTATTTTTATTATTTCTAACAGGGTTTACTTGGAGGCCACAAGCCTTGTTGACTCGGTCAAAATCAACTGGGATTTGTCGAGCGGAGAGCCAATACAGTCGGGGTTTGCCGGCCCCTAAACGGAAATTTGTTCAATAATTCATCCCCTTGTGAGTCAAAAGGGCTGTTCGGCGTGAACAACCCGGCTCTGCTAAGTGTTGCGTTGAGTGGACGAGAACTCCGGAGAGGGGGCGTCGTATAATTGAGTTCAACTGCTTAGGGATTCCTTTAACCGAACCTGTTACACACCTGAACCGCCCGAAGGTAACGTCCTGAAACACTCTGGAATCTTGATTGTAACTTCTGCTGATTTAGATGCTCAAAGCTACGGAAAACTACGGCAAACATTGTGAAGAGGAAGTGCCTGAGGGAAACTACTTGTTTCAGTTTTAAAGTAGGTGGAGGTCTAGATGGAAATATTGAAAGCAGAAGCGATTTCTTCACCGATGTGTTTTTTGTCTCAAAAGAAATGTAATGTACCGTCCCTTATACAAAATTTAATCAGCTTTCCCCAGAAAAAAAGATAATTAGGATCGGACTAACCATTCCCGAGTTATGGACAATAATGTGCGAAAAAAACACATTTTTGCCAAAATATGTCACTTGTTTGCCGTGCCTGCCCCTCCCTTATCAAAGCTCAAATCAAAATCTCACATAGAATAGCCGCAATGGGAAATTTATTCAGCTTTCACGAGAAAAAAAGAAATTAGGACTGAAGCTAATAGTTTCTGAGCTGCGGCCGAAAACGTTCTGAAAAACGCGGTCTTCCGCTTACTGGTTGGTTTTGGTTAAAATTCGTTTTCTCGGTTCTTATTTGACCTACAGAGCCGTACCTGTGCTCCAATTGTAGCAAATTTAATGTAGTTTTTATTATATAGTGCTCATACCGCTAGTCGGCCATGGCCATGGTTTTTGCAAAAACAATGCATAGGAGCGAAAATACGCATAAACTGTCCTTCTCCCCCCCCCCCCCCCCTCCCATCCCCTCACTTCGTAGGGTCGGGGACTTTTAGTATTTTCCTGTTGGTTTGTGTTGGCCTCCATTACGTATTATCGTTTCTGAGGGATCCCAGGGATTTTCGGCCTAATTGAACAATCCCTGGGATCCCTCAGAAACGGTTTTAGTATTTTATTCCCCCCATTGATCTAAACACATCGACAGTGTGGTGTTTGCCGACGGTGCAGAGGTCTAATCCAATGAGGTGGTTAGGGTGAGAAATGACTCCTCTGCTGAGTACTAAATTGTTTATTGGAATAAACAATTTAGTACTCAGCAGAGGAGTCATTTCTCACCCTAACCACCTCATTAAACACATCGATGAAGAAATCGCTTCTGCCCTCAACATTTCCACTTTGACCCATTTTTGAGCTTTCGTTGCCTACTAGGGTCTATACTATGGCCTTTTAGTAGATCCCTGTTCCCGACTAGTTGATCACTCTGCACCAACTCACACGTCCATGAATAACGCAACAAGCGGTGAATAAAAAAGGGAAACTACGACTTCCTCCGGGCGACAAAGGTGGCTAAAAACAGTCCAATTCGCACTCAGTTCGTGCTCTCGCTAAATCCAATTGGCACTTCCGTAGCTTTTCTTTTAGAACCGCCCGACCTTTGACATTCTTCCCCAGCGAAGCCGGGGCCGAGTCGCACAGATGTTGTGTTCCATGGAAAGTGACAAATTGAAAGGCTGGCGGAAAAGAGATACCCGTAGAGCGGTCCTTTGTGTGGTAGGTGGCCTTCAAGTATTGCCCAACAAGGTTATTCAATGGAACGTCCGTTGACGGGTCACCCCAAATTCTATACCGTGAATATTCCAAGGAAGGTATTAAAACGTTTTGTTGTGCCATCAATGCAATGGAAAAAGAAATAAAATACGATCTCGTAAAAACCCTTCATTGACTCACATATTTCATACAGCAGCATGTTTCCCCTTCGTAAAGTGGGGTTATTTGAGAAAGCAACGTTTTTTTTTTTTTCGAGAAAAAAAATCATTAAATTAAAAAGGCTAGGAGCATCTTATAGCATCGATTGAAAATGTAGCAGCCACTCCAATCATACGTCTATGCGATAAGCGTCCTTATCAGTGGTTATCTGATACCACCGAATTATGGCGACAGTTTACAATTTTCCGGTTTGTCGACGTTTTCAGAGAAGGTGGTCGAACTTTTGTTTCCTTCCTGACCGGCGTAGGATCGAGGGTAGGTTCTCCTGTACTATTGTTTCAAACAATATCTTATGAGGATCCTATCCAAATTTGAAGTAATTTGGTCCCAAAATGACCGCGCCATATCATTTTTTGTAAAAAGGGGCAAATTGGGAAAATGTTCAGGGGCTATTTGAGATTTTTTTTACAATTTTCGGCATTTTGTTTTGTGATTGAAGACGAAGATGGAGGAACATTGTTTTCAGTGGACTTTCTAAAGAAAAAACAGAAGACTGATGGATTTTTCAAGCCCTCTGACGTTGACAACGACCTAACCAGTCGAAATATGACCATTAAACAACTCAGAGATCCAAAAAACAACTGGATCCAGAGAAATATATGTTTTCCACGAAAATCTAGATAAATTTCGTTTTAATTGATATTTTTAATAAGAAGGGGGGTTCAGGTTTTTTTAATTTTTGTTGTGTTTGGGATTTTGTTCCAGAAATTTCTTTTTTCATGAGTTTCATTTTTATAAGAGTCAAGACTGATGTTAGAAGTGTTTGTGATTGTTATTAGACGATATAGGATTTGTTTGTGATTATAAAACAGCTGTTCCTTGTGTTCAAAAAAATTTTTTTAACGTCCCTCAAGCTTGGAAATGATTTTTTTAAACTTGGAGTGGTGTCTCGATTAGCCCCATTGTGTTAGCGATTTTAAAACATGCGTTTTTGTGCGTATTCCCATTATACCCCAACCATGAGGGCTATTTGGGAACGCCATTCAAAAATATATATAAAATTCTCCTCCAGGGGGATTTTAATTTCTAAAACGCAGAAATGCAGCTCAGAGGCCCTTCTATCAAAACAAAAAACAAAAAACCAAAAAAATTGAGCGGGTTAAAAAAAATTTTTTTTAGTGCCTAAAATTGAGTTAGAATGCAAAAATTTTCTCAAATAGCCCCACTTTACGGTAGGTACCGTGAATATTCCAAGGAAGGTATTAAAACGTTTTGTTGTGCCATCTTATCGCTCAATGCAATGGAAAAAGAAATAAAATACGATCTCGTAAAACCCCTTCATTGACTCACATATTTCATACAGCAGCATGTTTAGCCTCGTTAAATCCCCTTCGATTTCTCCTAGGGCCTTCAAATCGTTCATTAACTTGTCTCCCGTATTTTACGATCCCTTTTACGATTTAGGAGTGGTTTGTGCTCATTTTATGCGAATGTAGAACCTGCAAAACCAACTTGTTTCTCAGTGACGATTTCAAGACCCTAAAAAAAATCTTTTCGAATCCTCCTTTACCTCAGAGACAGATCCTTAAGTTTTTTTTGTTTTTTTTAATGGTGGGCAACTTGGCAAGGTGGCGAAATCTTCGACCAATGGCAGCTGTGCGCTGGTTTCCGCCGAAAATTCATATTGCTATTTTTCCATAAATAGTTTCACGAACTATTCTATAAATTCGTACGAACATGCAATTTATGTTTTAACCCCATTTTTGGTGTTATGTGAAGAATAATCCAGAATCACTTCCATTCCTTATTGGTCATATAACAAGGTTAGGGGGGGGGGGGGGATCTAATCTGACGGCGGGAGGGCTTTTTGAGGGGTTTCTGCTATGGGGTCGAGTTAGGTGTCGTTTTCGAAGTATTTTTAAACGTAGAATCCATTTTTCGAGGTCCCACAACTGTGCGAACAATGGACTTTTTTTTCAAGAATATTTTTTTATTGACACATTATTTTATTGAATTGACCTTTTATTGAATTAATTTTCTCTCGAGTAACCTATATTGAAGAATAAAGAACCTTTGTGTAAAAATTGCCGCGTTTTTAATTTAATTTTATATAGCATAAGTGAAGCGCCTTTGATTCAATTAGCCAGGAAGTACCTGAAGAAGACATAATTTTATATAATCAATAAATTAACATTTTTATCCTCGTACACAAGCGTTGATGTTATGTACCTTATTTTTCAAATTTACCGCCGACGCACAAGTGAGTAAATTGTTGTCATTCAGAGGGTGAATATTCCAGCTCGTTTCCCTCTCGTTGAAAGCTCTCTGTAAAATGCATTTCCACAAGGGGTAATTATCAACCCCAACTCACCGATATGACTGATCAGGTCGATGTTCCCTTTCCAGATAATTGAGGGAGAAATACAATCAGCCTGGAACGGCCCGATTAAAACATTATTTAGTCAAAACGGGAGAAGATTGACTTGGATTATTAATAATCCGCGGCCGTGATTTAACCAATCTATAAAGGTTTGCGAGGCAATGATTAATTATTCTTTTTTTCAAAGGTGGGACCATTTTTCCTCGATTCACTTGAGGACGTCATTAGCTGAAGAATGATGATTGGGGAGTTCATCAGGGCGAAGGGTTGTAATTTGGGTGATTATGGTTTTGTAGAAATGGGGCTCGGATTCGAGCTAATCCGAGGGTTGAATCGTCAAAAAAAATCGAAAAAACCGCGAGATTTTGATAAATGTTTACGGACTCTCCGTGGACGTAACGTAATTTGTCAATGGTCTTTAGTATTCTCCCTATCCCACGCTCTAATACCCTTACCTACTTTAAACGGCTAATCGATATTTTTTCATCCTCCCGCAGGTTCCATCAGCAACTTGGACGACGCTGAGCCGACCTGCAACAAGACCCAAGTCAGAAAAGTGATTTCCGGTGTGGTGGGGGCGGCGTCGAGCGTCACTTCAGTTCAAGTAGCCAATCTCTTGAGGCTATTCAAAATACCCCAGGTAGGCTTTGCAACGACCCTCCTGGAAAAACTCGTTTATAACGCGTTATCATCACGTTCTTGAAAAACGTGAAGCCTCTTTCATCCACGTTCGGGTAGACTTCGAAAAGCTAAAGGCTTACACCAAATAATATATGTTCAAACGGAAAGTAAAAGGCTAGAGAGTTCACCTATTTCCCACAGGGGCTCTTTGATTTCAAAAGCCGCTCTCCCTATAAATTAACCTACCGCTACAATAGGGCTGCTACACAAAGTCCACAACCCACGGAGTCTGCTCAGACTAGTTGCCTAGTACGATCGGGAGACAACTAAATTGGCTACACACTTAATAAGTACCGTGAGGGTCTTTGACACTGAGTAAAATTAATTAGAAGGGTTTGATGACAAGAAGACACGAGAATAATTCCGATGGAAGCTCCTTTAATTTTAACGAGGTTCCCACGTAGCTGAAATCTCAAATACGTCGAGATATTGAACGGCTAAAATAAAAATTGATCTCAGTGAAGAGCAAAGCACATTATTGTTAATTTTAGTGGGAATTTCTACATTGGTCCCATATCCCTCATTAGCAAGAGCTTATGCCTCGAAACTAATCCTCCCTGACCCTTCAAGAACGCCCTCTGGGATGGGCCAAAACGGTTTTCCCCTCGCTAGACCCCCTTCATCATTTTAGTTTGTGAATATTCTATTAAATGGGGTTTTTAATGACCTCTGAGCTCCGGAGATAATAGTGACAACCTGCTGTACAGAGCTTATTAGGTTGTATCTAAGGCCATTTCTGGCCCATAACAACCTTTTTTGTACCTTCTGCTCTCTTTCTTCCCCTAGGGGAATAGTGACAACCTATCCTACATGATTGGTTGAGGGGGGGGGGGGGGGGGGGGTATATTCCCCCCCCCCCCCCCGCGATAGAACCCCGCGGAGCCACACTTGGACCCCCCTTCGCTCACGCCTTCCCAACATCCTTTCAACCGGTCTTAATTCTATTAAGTTGTATTTTTCAAGATTTTTTTCACATTTTCCCGACTTTTAGAATTAACATGTCCGAATTCGGGTCATTTTCCTCATCCTCCTCGGGTTGGGGCTGTAATATACCCGTAGTAGACTAGGGGGGCATCCTCTGCTGGCTACTCCACTCCACACCCCGCTCGTTCCGCCCTGGCAGAATTTTCAAGTTTTCCCTCATGAATTTTTCGTTGGGAACGGAGAACATCTTCACCCTTGTTTTGTCTTGAAGGGCAAGGTATCACGCACTTTCCCAAATTATTGCCACACACATGCCCCTTCTTGAACAACCTATGGGGTAAGTGCATGGTAGAGCCTAACTCACTTATAGAAAAAGATAACACTAAATTCCAATTATAGGCGTCAAGAACAACAACTGAACGTATAAGCTAACTTCAAAACATCTGAAAATACACCCTTGTATCGCCAGAAGGCTTTTACGAATAAACTTTTTCATTTCATTTCAACACCTGAAAATACTCACCAATTTGAAAAATGTAACATGATAAAAACGGAAGACTGAACTTGCCAGCTAAGTAAGAAGGCACAATGTGACTTCACAACCTACCTGCCAGGTTACCATTTGTATTGACACCATCTGGCGAATAAGTGGTGTCACGCATATAATTTCAAATTTGTGGAGTGGAAATTGATCTGTTGCAGTTTGACATCCCACTTACGCACTTGCCCCATTTTCGCACTTCATCCACCTTATCTTAATGTTATTCTGTCTGTCGCAGGTGTCGTATTTTTCGACGAGCCCCGAATTGAGTAACAAACAGCGTTTCGAATATTTCACGAGGACTATTCCCTCAGACCGTCATCAAGTCCAAGCGATGGTCGAGCTGGTCAATAAGCTGGGCTGGAGCTACGTTTCAGTGATTTATGAAGAATCTAACTACGGTATTAAGGTTAAACCAAATTACAAATTAGCTCTTTGAATGTACCTTTGTTGGAGAATGAGGAGTGCAGTACAGAGATTTTTTGCGGCACTGTATTTGCACTGAGGAAAAAGCATGATGAATGGGATTCGTTCAGAATAGCGTTTTGTTGAAGAAAACTTTTATAATCAAGCGATTGTAATCCCACTCCTCTCGAAAATTGAAAAGTTCATCCCCTCGAAGCACTTTACACTTTCAAGTTCGAAACTACCTTCCAGCACTCGAATGTCTATTCTTCTAGCTGCCGGCTTTCGCCAGCTATTCATTCCCATTTGGTTGGACAGGCCTTTGAAGAGCTCGAAGTCCTTCTCGCCAAGTACGACATCTGCATCGCCGTCAAAGAAAAGCTGGTGAAAGATTCCGGCGTGGCTGAGGAAAATACGTACGACAACATCATCCTTCGCCTTCAAACAAAACCTCGAGCCAAAGGTACCTCGTAGATTAAACCAAAATTGACTTAATTGTTTCAGTTTTGTAAGCCTTCCGGCGTCACAAATTAACTGACTTTATGAGCCTCAAATTGTAATAAACTTACCAAAATACCTTTACGAAAGATAGAAACGTAGAGAGAAGAAAAATGGGAATGTTTTTCTCTGCTATATCAAGTTCTGCACAACCATGGTCTCAGGTATACCCAAAAGTGTTCGTTTAATATTCTAACCAGGCCACTTTTATGCCTCAAAAGAGAATCGTGGGTGGCGCTTAATGGAGGCGGAATGATTCACGCTCCGTTTCATTCTAAAGGCGGTTCTTTGTTTTCAGACAAGGAAAAATGATATTTACAAGCAAACATGGAGAAAACTGTCTTGCTTACCGCGTTGCCCTCAAGGGATGAGGAGACTTTTGTTCTGTTTGACGGTCGCCTCTATTGTTTCATTCTTACCTCGCGTGTAAAAATTCTGGTGGAGGAGCAATTCTCTTGCATCAGCGAAGTTAGTTATTTTGAGCAATTAAGTTATTCCTCGCTTTTCCAGGAGTTATCATTTTCGGGTCCGATCAAGAAGTGGCCGCCCTGATGAGAGCAGTCAAGAGGTGTAATGCTACAGGGAGTTTCTCTTGGATTGGATCAGATGGATGGAGCGCCCGGGATTTGGTGTCCAACGGCAACGAACGCCAAGTTGAAGGGACCCTTTCGGTACAGCCGCAGTCCAATCCTGTTGTGGGGTTTGAGGACTACTTTATATCATTAACTGTTGAAAACAACAAGAGGAACCCTTGGTTTATAGGTGAGTTGAAAAATCAGTTCGTTTTTTAAAAGTAGGGGATGTTTAAAAGGGGGCAGCACTAGATGAAACACTTCCAAGTGGCAAGCCATCCGGGAGGGGATCTCATGTTTCTGGAGCTAGCTACCCCCATGGCGTGGTTCTTTGGAAAATAGAGCATACATGCTACATGTAGCATGTAGGGGAAAGTCGTAGAGGAAGAATCGGTCTGACCAATTCTGAGCGGCTCCGGTTGAGAACCACTGCACTCTTGGCGCGTCGAAAAGGTTAAGGCAATCCATCCCTGGACGAAGTCTCAATTCATCCCCCCCAGCTTGGCACCGACTTTGCTAGCCTTGGACATGTCTGGAAAGCTTGGGGACCATCTTGGCAAGCCTTGGAAACCCTTAGCCAGTGTGGCACCAACTTTGCAAGCCTTGGACAAGAATGGGAAGCTTGGGGCAATCATAGTAAGCCTTGGAATCCCTTATCATTCACGACTGTGGATGGGTTTATCTATCGGAAAACGTCGACTTCCTCCTTGAACGGGACGTGTACAAAAACTCATACATTCAGTATGCACCACAGTACACAGTTAAGGATTTAGGACACTACTGCAACTACGTGACATCCACCCGGGCTGTCTGCCTTACAGTGGGATACGGCAATACCAAATGGGACGGCGACACGTGCTGTTTGGATGATCTCTCATCAGGCTTGGTACAAAAATCCCAACTGGTATTACGAACCAGTAGTCTACCAAGACGTGGCCACGTGGATCTGCAGCGCCGGCCTCCCTCAAGACGGCAACAAGACCAGACAGCAAAGCCACGGAGACTCCGGGTCGCCGGTGACTTGCAACAACGCCTACGTCAGCGTTGTCAGTGGCGGTCAACACGAAAATTTATACAATGGATTCTTCACACCCGCCATTCCCTATTAAATGTAAATTTTACAGATACAAGGAGCTGTAGCTTTGGCCCCATTTGAAAATTCCTTCGAGTTTAGAATCCCTTTCGAGGCGCTCATGTCCTGTGGATGTTACGGCCCACATGTTGATAAAGGTTGGGAGGTGACTGGGAGGGAATTCTTTCAGACTCACCCAATCCGCACTCGTTGGCTCCTCGTGAACCTATTTCACGAAACTTGGAGCCTCGCCATAATTTTATTCATCCAACTTTGATTGTCAACAATGTCAATAGGATTAAATGTTTCTGCTTGATACTAGTTGCTCTCTCCGCCTAAACCTCTACACATGGAGGAATAGAGAGGAAAGTTCACTAAAGTTAGTGAACTATTTATAGGAGTTCACGTGCCATAGTCGACGGTGGCGCTATCCCTACGGAACGTAGTGAACTACACATAGTACCTTCAAACCCGACTAGAGTGAGCCACTTCTTACGAAGGAAAGCCCCAAATACCTCACTAAACGGATTTATCTTCCACTGTTGTGCTACTTCAATTAAATTAAAGGAAAAATTGAAGGAACCGTCTCTGAATAACGAAATTGATTGTGTAGTTGTGTACACAGTGAATGCAAACGACAAGTCAGAATTCGCAGGGCGCCATCTTCTGGTTCAGTTTTGGTAACTTACCATCTTCAAAGTTCACTACATCTCGTAGGGGTCGCGCTGCAGTCGCAATCCCCCCCCCCCCGCCGTTCCATCACTGGGTTGGCGTTTTGGGAACGCGGTTTAACACAGAGTGAGCTCTCCTCTCTATTCCTCCATGACCTCTACAGGTACCTGAGTGGACAGACACTGAAGCACGAGAGGGGTCTGTAGTTCCGTTCGCATTCGCCACACCGACTGGGCGCTAGTGGTGCACTGTGTAGTCGGCGCTCTTATCATTGTTATCAGTTCATCCGAGTTCTTTTACTCTGTGGTGTCCTCCTCGGTATGGCGGATCATTGTTGATTGACGCGCCCAGTCGGTGTGGCGAGTGCAAACGGAACTAGGGACCCCTCGTGCTTCAGACGCCTCATCTGAGGGGGGTTAATGGAGGGTGTACCTGGTTCAAAATGGCAGGTAAGGACGCTACCGGGAGCCCCAAAAATGGATTCGAAAAACATTGGTTAGAAAAAGGCTGCCTCACTCTGCTTGAAAACAGACATCGCACTAACTATGCTGTTGAGGATTTGAATAGGAAGCAAATTCCACGATGGCGATTGAGCCAACTTTGTTTTGGTTTATTATTCTTGAGATAATACCTACACCTATGTAATGCAACGCTGGTCGAAAATTTTGATCGACCTCAAAATTTGTCGTTACATTAGTCTTAATATGTAAAACCTCCCAAATATTGCGTCAGACACTCCCTGCCACCATGTCCAACAGGGACGGGATTGTGGGCAGCCAGAAGGCAACAGTATAAGTCGAAGATTATACCGTACGGTGCCTGGTCAGCGGCACCACACAGGACACAGAGCGTAGCCTTCACGCTATGCAAAACTCGTTTGCTTGATGACCACATTGTATGTTGTCACGCTTCGTTGCAGAATTCTGGGAGGACCACTTCAAATGCCGATACCCCAACAGCACACCGACTCCGTACAATATCAGATTCCATCGTGAGTGCACCCCCAGCGACCAGCTTGACCGGGATAACGTCATTTTTGAAAACCAGCTGCAGTTCGTCAGCGATGCCGTGATGGCTTTGGCGGTGGCGCTCCACGACATGCACCGGGACGTGTGCGGTGACACCTACAAGGGAGTTTGCAGCAAAATGAGCCCGACCAAAGGGTCTGACCTGCTCAAATATCTGAGAAAAGTCAAATTTGAAGGTAGCTGTGTACCACATAACGTGAAAATCATCCTCTTAAGGTGAAACAATTGCTTTTTTCACTAAAATTTTCATTTTTAGGGTTATCCGGAGATAAATTCCATTTCGACAGCAACGGGGACGGCCCTGCACGATACAACATCGTCCACTTCAAACAGGTTCTGCCCGGGTCCTTCCTGTGGGTCAACGTTGGAGAATATGTAGAGGGAGAACTCCGCCTCAACATGTCAGGTACACAACCGACAAATAGACAAACTGACCTGGCAAGCTGCATCTAAAACACGTTGCGTTTCAGACGTGAAGTTCCACTCGGGGAGCAGCGACCCTCCAGAGTCAGTGTGCAGCCTCCCTTGTCTCTCGGGACAGGCCAAAAAATACGTTGAAGGTGAAAGATGCTGTTGGTACTGTTTCAACTGCACCCGCTATCAGGTCAGCAATTACTTTTCTTTCTTCAGCTATCGTTTTTAGATATAAAATCAATTATTAATTATTTTCTTTGCAATTGAAGGTTTTGCATATTTCGGATGAGACACAATGTCTCAACTGCCCGGGAGGAACTCTGCCAGATGTTTTTCAAAGCAAGTGCAATTCTTTGCCGGAGGTGAGTTAATTCGGTTATTATCGTTTGGTAGGTTTTGGCTTCAACCTCCCACTCAGCAAGCTCCCAGATCATGACGTAACCCCTTCAAAGTTGAGTTATACCTTAACGTGACTACATTTAAGTAGTGCGCGTTTAGCCTAACCAGCTAGTGATCAGGAGGTCCCCGTTTCTCCAGAAATGCTTTCGCACTCGCTATAATACAGAGTCGTATATAAGGATCTTCTATATTATAGTCATCATGCACTTTGCCCGCCTCGTCAAAGGGGGAGAAACATCGCACTTTCGCTGAATTTTCCCCTTTTGATTTATCAGTGAGAGAATAATAAACCTATGTAATCCCGACGTAGGTCGAAAATTCTGATCGGCCTTAAAATATCACATTAAACGTTTCTAGATGACATCTTTTTGTTTTCTAAAAACAAAATGTCCATCCGCCGTTCGGCGTCCGAGCCGTTTTGGGCAGTAAGTAGGAATTTTTTTCTAAAAATCTGAAAATTTTCCAAAATACTCGGTTTACCATCTAGTTGTGCCCGCAAGGTGTTCAACCCAATCACCCAAACCCGTGGGGGCACTATGGGGCTAAAATGGGGCTATTGGAGGGGTTTTTCGAAAGGGTTTCAGCTATGGGGTCGAGTTAGGTGGCGTTTTCGAAGTATTTTTGGACGTAGAATTCATTTCTGGGGGTCGCACAACGATCTGATTTCACCGTTGGGATCTATGGGGTTAAAATTGGGCTGCAAATGGGTTTTTGGAGGTTCCGAGGGAGTTCAAATAAGCTGTCTTTTTCCGAGTAATTTTACACGCACATCCATTTTTTGAGGCCCCACAATATCATCTGTCCAAACATTGTTCTGAAACAACTTTTTTTTAAAATATTTTTCAATGACAGAATTAATTTTCCCCTGTAAACTTCCCATGTTTTAATTTCTCATTGGTATTTTCAGATGTATCTGCGGGCTGATTCTAAATGGGCCATCGGAGCTATCTCCCTGTCCATAGTTGGTATCATTATCACCCTGTTTGTCGTCATCGTGTTTGCCCGGCATAACAACACTCCAATCGTCAAAGCGGCAGGTCGGGAACTGAGCTATGTCCTTCTCTCGGGGATACTTCTGTGCTATTCCATCACGTTCCTCCTCATTCTGCGTCCTACTGACGTCGTATGTGCATTGCAAAGGTATACTTGAAGAAATTCAAAAGTGGACTCTTTAGGATGATCCCCAAAAAATTCCGCGGTGCTTCCTGCTGTGATGGTTGTTGGCATGGATTTGCTCATCACCATCGTGTACATTGTTTCGACCCCTTCGGGACCCATGGAGTACATGTTTTAATCCCTAATAAACGTCCGGGACCCATCGTGTATCCCACTAAAACAATAGTTGACCGTCACGGGTTTGTGCTCGTCAACAGCGCCTGATTTGGGCCCGAAGGGAGAAAGGAAGGTGAAGGAATGAAATTGTCGTGTTCTTGTTGAGACAATGTGAATCCTTAGAGCTTGCGATATGATTAACTCAGACATTTATTTACCCACGAGGAAATCAGAAAGCACATCACATTGCAAACTGTACGGATGCACCTTTCATCGCAGGGCAAGCTTTGCAGCTTTGTATCGTCGCATCAAACAGGACATGGCATTAGGACAAGGCTATACGAAAGGAAGGAGTCTGTTGTGGGTCTATGGCTTCCATTCTATATGGATTCCTTTCTATGGAAAGATAAGAGAAATATTATCGTGGCTTATCTCACAGGAGCAGCAGAATAGGTATCTGATATGGAGAAGAAAATGGTTTTTTGACGAAAAATGATTCAAATTATTGATTTATCTGACGAATTACCGTGATGTAATTTACTGACATCTTTGCGCTTTTCCTGCGTACGCAGGAATTCTGTTGTTTTTCGAGCGAGCCCAAACCCTTCACTTTTCCCGATTCCGACGAAGCCCAAACCAGGTGCGTTTCGGGCCTGAAACCGGTGCATATTCTGCCGCTCGAGCCCAAACCCGTACCTCCGGTTTTAATTTGGGTTTGGGGCACAGATTAAACTACTACGGTTTGGGTGTGTGTTTTCCAAATAACATTTCCTCCTACCTAATAAAATCGTACATCGTCTTTAGGCCCCGTCCACTCCACTGCAGCTGTCACAATACTCTCGTCACTACAGTAGGCGGAGGTTGAAATCAGGGGCGGATAGGCGGTTTTGACCGGCCCGGGCGATTCAATTTTACCGCACTAACCCCCCCACCATTTTGCTCATTACTTCAGTTACACATAGTCCAGTAAAATAAGGAAAAGAAAACGGAATAATTCGGACCGAAGCGGAAATGGTTTTAATACCTTCTAATGGTCCTAAATACACGGAATCTGAGTTTGCACCATCGCAGGTGGTGAGCTTAACTTTTGGCATCCAAAAAACCGCGAAATCTGCACGTTTTCAGTTTTTCGCCTCTAACTCGGAAACTATCCATCCTACAGAAAATTTTATACTTTACAAAATGAAAGAGCATTAAATTCGCTATTCAAAACACTACCTACTCATCAAAATCGGTTCAGCGGCTTAGCCACAATCGTTCGTCAAATATAGGCTATTTTTTCCATCTCGTCAAAACCACATGTTGGTCACAGTAAGACCGCTATAACTTTTAAACAACGGCACAAATCGAAAAAAGTTATAGAATCAAGGTTGTAGAGAATCAAAATCAATCAAGAATCAGTTCGTGGAACCGGCGAGTCTGGGAGTTAATCCCATTGGAGCGTAACATCTTTAAGCGGCTACTACATGTCCTTCCTCCTGATTGACGCGATGGAGAACCTGGCCCCTGTGTTGTATGCTGACAACATCGACGGCAGAAGAGCTGAGCAGGATTCTCTGGAGAAAGAAGATACAAGCTCTAATCACCGATCAAGGTGGTTATACAAATTCAGGTCTTCGGCACATCAAGCACCATTTGGGAGGCATTCCTGTGCTGTTAACTGGCTGCAGCTGTGATACTAAGCAAAATATGTTGACCATCTGCACATTATTCATTTATCAACTATGTACATGTATTAAAAATCCTTGTAAATAGCGTATAACGTTAATATTGACAAAATGACTTGCTAAGACGTTTTCTCTGTGGATATCAATTTTACACCATATACGTAGTTTAAGATTTCAAATGACATATTTTATGACATTTTGCCCATCTCTTGAGCGGGATGACAAGTCATTTCTACCATTCACTATCATCATAACTTATTATGTTGGGTTTCCAGGTTCGGAGTTGGATTCTGCTTCACGGTAGTGTATTCTGCGCTCTTCACCAAAACCAATCGAATAGCTCGAATTTTCAAAGCAGGCAAAAAGACTACAAAAAGGCCAAGCTTCATTTCTCCCAAGTCCCAGTTGATTATTTGCACGTGTCTGATTAGCGTACAGGTGAGACTTTTTGGATGCAAGTTGCGTTGCTTCCTCACTTCAACCGGAATCGACCTTAAAAAAACCTTTTCCTCAGATTATCGTGAATCTACTGTGGATGATCATCTCGCCCCCGAAAGCCATTCATCACTATCCAACGCGTGAAGTGAACCTCCTCGTTTGTTCGTCCTTCATTGACACTTCCTACATGATAGCGTTTGCGTACCCTATTCTTCTTATAGTCGTGTGCACGGTGTATGCCGTCCTCACAAGGAACATACCGGAGGCCTTCAACGAATCTAAGCACATTGGTAATTGGTCAATGTTTATTTTGAGTTACCTACAATATTGCTTGAAAGTCAATGCGCACGTTTACTTTCAGGTTTCACAATGTACACCACTTGCATCATCTGGCTGGCGTTCGTCCCTCTGTATTTTGTGACTGGGAATCACATGCCATTACGAATCACGAGCATGTCAGTGACCATCAACCTCTCAGCGAGCGTCACAGTTGTATGTCTTTTCTCTCCCAAGGTGAGTGTGAGGGGATGCCCTGTGCAGAACGCTAGGTTTAGTTCGGACAGAATCCGCCATAGTAGTCCAGGAAACGAAGGCTTTGAGGTAGAAATAAATAGAACCCTAACCAAAATTGGCACAGACGTAGGGGGGTATTCTAATTAACATGCTCAAAGTCAAAGGGGGTGGGGTATGAGCTCTAGAGGGGGGGGGGGGGGGTCACCAAAGGTCTCTTTTTCAGGTTTTTCGTGAATATCCCAGAAACGGTGCCTTTTTCAAGGAACCTTGCTCTATAGTAAATGAAAGCTGATAAAATTCTCTACAACTTTGATTATATACGTTTTATCGAAATTCCGAACCGTTGCAGAGATATATGCATCGAAAAATGGAGAAATTATGAAAATTAGGTTTTTAGCTCACGTTTTTCGGATAACTTGGTTGATTTGCGTCCAAATGGTTGATCTGAGAAAAATGTTCTCTTAGAGAAAGTTGTAGAGCATCACATTTCCTTGAAGAATATGTGGCTGAATGCCAATTTATCATTGACCGATCAAAACTTACGCCAATTTTTGTCATTTTTACTCAAATGTTGTCGGCCACTTTTCTGTGTCCTCGAGCTTCAATCGTCCTTCTTTCTGTCATCTGTCGTCATTTAATTCTATATATACGTCCACACTAACCCAGAATTACATACCAATAGATAGGGTGGGGGGAGGGGGAGATGAGAATCACAGATTCCGTCCTGGCCAAGTGGATTGGTGGCTTGCCAGGACGTTCTGCCGTATGTTCATCGTTGGAGGAGTTCGCTGGGACGGTATTTTCCAGCGGAGAGCAGCACGGCATCACGGCAGCAGAGAGATGCACAAGACCGAGCAAAGATCAATGAATGGTTCAACGACGATCCTCCTTTTCCACAAATCAAGTCGCTCGTGTCTCTATCAACAGGCCTTGTTGGCAACGAAAAAATCAATTGCCATCAAGCCCTCAACATTGGAACTGCGACCATGGAATGCTTCGTTGGTACCAAATTTTGGGGAAATGAAGCAATCCATCTCGTGAAGCGAGTTGGCGGGAACACTCGAATCTTGGGAAGCGTTACGAGGAGGGGCTTCGCCCTCTAATTTGTCTTGCTTTACTATGGGCCTCCCTCAAGAATATTGCGCTCCGACACTGCAGTCTGGTAGCCGCAAATGGAAACGCCGATGTGGTATCCTGAGCCAATGCCGAGCGAAGGGATTTCGAGTTTTTTCTGTTGGCAACCTTGCTCGCCATTTTGATAATGTCTACCAATATTTTCTGTTCGAAACCTATCGCACAACGTCGATCAGGGTAATCGTTATTGTACTTAAATTTAGTGCAATATTGTGCGTAAATGATGTACCAACCAAGTCGCAAATTTCTGACTCGGACCAAATAGTATTTGGTCCGAGTCAGAAATTTGCGTATATTATACTGTTCACTCCGCGCTTTGTACGAATATGCGTTTTACAATTCGCAAAATACACAGTTTCGGTCTTGGTACGTAACAGACACACTCCCGCATGTAAGAAGTGTGAGTTTCTGAGTGTGCAAGTTTTCCTGATATCAGAAACAATGAACGACCTCATGTTGTGTTCGTTTTCAGCTGTACATCATCTTGGTGAAGCCGGAAAGGAACGTGCGTCAGAGCATGATGTCCACTCGAAAGAGCGCTCTGAAGACTGGTGTTGCCAGCGTCATGGTGGGAACGTTGCCAATCGCCCATCCGTTGGGTAAGCTTCATAGAAATCGCCCTTCGATTTTAATCACCGTCGCTATTACCTCTATTGAACGCCGTCTTCCCGAATTTCCAGTTACTTCCGAATCCTTGCTGAAAATGCAACAAGGCGTCGGCATGCCGGAGCTGAAGCCCATCGCAATGCCGCCGGCTCAGACTCGATTCACCCAAACGTCGCCCAAACACCATCGCGAGAGTTCGAAAAAGAAAGACCGCGACCTCAACAAATGCAATGCAACATAGCAGGAAAAAGTCATGCAAAGGCTCCACTCCTACAGGAAGTCCAACAGGCGACCTGTAGTGGTGTAATTTCTTTCAACTTCGTCAATGTGGTTCATCTTATAGAAATAACCTAAAATGTTAAGGATAGAACTTGTTATAACAAAGCTTGTCGAAAGCTGACAATCTTTTATGCTCAAATAATTTTATAAAAAAAATTACGAAAGTGAGCTTAAGAGCTAAAGCTAGATTTGTCAAGATCAGATCTTCCAAAACAGCCGAGTCGAGGGGTCTGTATAGTTTTTGGTTAGTCGAATCGTATAAACCTATCCTAATACGTCGACGCAGAGTGGTATAAGCGCGATTTATAACTTATGATGAATTAAGTGCATATTTGTCTGATAATGAGAATTAATTGTGTTGATCCGTCCATGGGATGTTTATGTTCAGAGGCTGGGAAACAAAATCGTTTTCAGGTGGTTAAACTACTCTACGAAATACCTGTAAAGTCAGACTCATGAGTAGTGACAAAGGTTTGTGCATTCAGTAGGTCTCTGGCGTCGATTCAGTCGGTTTTAAAAGAATTTGTGTTTTTTGTATGGAGTAGGTTAACGTATTGATTTGTGATTTTTTGCCGGTACATTCTTAATGTTTAAAAATGGCAAGAAATAGGCCTAAAACTGATCCACTGTTCAAGCGAGGGCAGTGCGATCTGCTCCCTAAAAAGGAATTGTCCCTCCGACGTTCCACTCCCTCATTATGTTGACAAAGTGTTGAAGTGTTACCTTGCTTCCCCGAGCTTTCCAGAGCTGTCCATGGCTTGCTTGGGAGGGTCATGAGCCCACACTGGCTTAGGAGAAGAGTAAGACTCCGTCCCACAATTAGCGACCATTAGCAAAGTGGTTTAAATGAAATCCAAGACTCCGTCCCCGAGAAAAACGCCCTATCCGAGATGGTTGCTATCACACTTCCCACCTTTACGTCGGCGAGAGCCAGCCTGTGACGTGGACCATCTTCACTTCCCGAAGCATACGAAGGGTCATATACGGGACTGAGAGTGGTTCCTCCCTCATGACAGGCCTGACCAAGTCTTCTGGCAGCTGGAATTGGCAACCGTATGCCATCAAGGCTGGCGAAAAACCAGACATGGGGCGCATTCCAGTAGGCCAGAAGAAAGACCGGTAGAAATCTACCTATCAGCTATGAGGACAAGCTGGTTCCCTTGTTTCGATTTGGGAATGCATCATTCTTAGGTAACTGGCTGGAGGTATTAAATTTTATGGTTGTGAGGAAGACTGAGCCAGTGGTGTGGTTTTACGAGGTTCGTTCCTGCTGGTGGACCGCGGTCCGAATGGTCGACCGGCGCATGCGCCGTGGGGGATTTGTTAAGAGACCACTGTTCCAGAAAGCCGACCACCCAAAAAGTTGACCGCTACCTGCGTTCCAGTACTCATCGCTGGTTGAACCGCGGTCCGACCGAAACGGACCGCTCTCCGAGGAGCGGTTCGTGAGTGGTCAGGAAGGAAACCCTTAGATATTGAAACCTCTCGCGTAACCTTCTCATTCAAGTTTAATTTTTCACCGTTGCACATCTCTCCTCCCGGAGGGGTCCCTCCGTCTGCGTTCTCCTTTTCCTCTTCGTCCTTGTTTACAGAAAATGGATTTGTAGCTTTTGGATGACTTGGAAGACTTACCAAGCTGGGTAGAGGCTCTGTTATTTTCTAACGACTTGGAGCTGGAGGAAATAATTTCCTGAATTCGTAATTTTTATTGTAATTCGTAATAATTATTGTATTGGAGCGCACTCCCCTCCTACTGTTTAGTTGGAAGGTAGGTATAGTACTTTTTTTATTAGTATAGTATTCGTATGGTAATATTATTATTACGTGGCAGGGGCGGGTCCAAGATAAACCCCCCGGCGTGATTTATGTTTGCAATGTGCATTTATGTTTGCGTTTTCATTTGAAATTTCATCCCGGTTTCAAAACCTGAAACTAATGTCATTCCCAAATATTTAGTGTCGTTTTCGAAGTTGCTTCTATCGATGATCTTTAGGGATTTTATATAAATTATGCCTATTTTTGTTGTTAGAAGCAGTATTAACTATTTGGTTACGGATTAAGTCCTTATCATGTTCAGAGACGTCTAGGTTCAGGAGGTTATACTCACATTCGGTAACGTTTTCGAAGTATTTTTGGACGTATTTGGGGGTCAGTCAGGATCATTGCGCTGGACACACTTGGTTCGAATAGTCACACAAAAATAATGGGCTAACGTTAAGGCCACACTTGACCTCCCTGGCGTTCCAGCAACGATTCGAGCGGTTCAACCAAACCTTAACCGCGATTTAGAAGGCAGTGGACCACGGTCGACCACAGGCGGACCGCGGTCACCTCTGCAGGAACGAACCTTCTAGTTTTATACATCAGCGCGAGCTTTCGGGGTGGCTGTGTCCCCTTCTCCAGGCTGTAACAAGGTCTGCAGTACATTGCCAGTCCTGAGTCATTTACAAAGACATGGTGGTAGGTTTTAACATCAATTTAATGGTTTGTTGGTTGGCTTTACAACTCCGTCAGAGATTATTTTGAATATAATTAGGAAGAGCTCATGATGTGTGGCTGCGGGGGTTCCTGTGGGAGAGCAGAAATGGGGCGTGAGAACAGCTGCGGCAGTGGCGGTGAAGGGTTGTGTTAGTTAGGAGTGAATAAGGTGTACTTGGTGATGCTTTTGAGTAGACTTACGCAAACTCATAATTCCACGTGAATTATTTCGGGTAAATTATTAATTATTGAGGTTTCTTCTCCGAGCCGGTGCGTGTTTTTCTGGCGACAGCTGTTGGTTAAGTCGGACCTTGAAGGTTTCGTTGTTACAGCCTGAAGAAGGGGACACAGCCACCCCGAAAGCTCGCGGTGATGTATTAAACTTGTGAAACCACACCACTGGCTCAGTCTTCCTCATACCCATAGATTTGGGAATGGTCGCAGGATGTCCTCGCCTCCAATGGGCCATGGGCATGGTCCATCCTATCAAACAGCCCCGAAAACAGGAGGCCAACCAAATGTCTTAGCCAAGACTCTAACAATGTGCAATTTTTGTATTCAGTGGATCACCCAGCTGTCTGAATAGGTCTCCACCATGCCTGGCTCAGACGGAGTCTTGCATTTCTCTTCCCCCTTGGGACGCAGTTTTGACAAACTTTAAAGCAGCTTGGATTAGTCATGGATTACTGCCTTCTCTGAGTCGACCTCCTGGCTTGCTTAGCTCGTCCCAAGTTGGCCAAGGGTTTCCAAGGCATGAAGTATGGTGCCAAGCTGAAGAAGGGTTTCCAAGGCATGCCAATATGGTACCATGCTAGATAATATCCAAGGCTTGCCAAGAGGCTCTCGAGCTTCAAGAGCTGTCTAAGGCTTGCTAAGCTCGTCCCAGGTTGCCTAGGGTTTCCAAGGCATGCCAACATGGTGCCCAGCTGGATAAGGGTATCCAAGGCTTGCCAACATGGTGCCATGCTGGCTAAGGGTATCCAAGGCTTGCCAAAATGTTCCCTACCTGGCTAGGGTGTTCCAAGGGTTGTCAGGATGGCATCAACGCTTTCCAGGCCTGTCCAAGGCCCCTCTGAACATGCTGGCAGCAATTTTGTACTAGAGAGTCGACCACCGTTTTTGCTGCAAAAAAAGAGAGTCGATCGCACTCCCCGCACTGTCCGAAAAGGGAGTCTTGAAAGTCAGTAGTGAATACAATCTGCTGAGACCTAAAAAAAAAATTTGAAAATTGAGACGTCTAAAAAGAACTTGTGGAAGGAAAGAAATGCAAGTTGCAAATAACCAGCCAATCGTTTGATAAGTGGAAATAATATTATGTCAGAACATCAAAATTATGATTGTTTCATATTTATAAGGACTAGGGGTTTTTATGCGTTTACAATTTTATAATTATTTAATAATAATTAATACCTAAGCATATATAATTAAGTAAGTTTGTATTGTTGTATATTTTTTATGGAGTACTTAATTACCTAACTGCAAATATCTACACATAGAGTTGTTAAAGACTGTTACTTTAACGTTGCAAAGTGTACGCATATTGGAAACTTAGTTGAATACACATCTGCACTTTGTAAATTGCGTGTGATGTGAGATGGAATGTTCAGGTGGGTAACGCCAGTCCTAGACAGGAAATTGAAATGAGATAATTTTCACTTTTAGTTTTATCTAGTAAATTGTGTACGTGTTGAAAATGAGTTACGTTTGATGGTTTAACTAATTAATTCATGATTTTACTAATTAATCCCGAATATTGGTTGTTCACAGTTTATGCCCAAAGGATTAATCTAACCCACTCACCGAATGTGACCTCTTGTTACGAATCTAGTTTGTAAGAGCTGATGCAACATTGTGAGGCGCTAGATGAAATTAGACGAGCTATTTCCGAAGTGCATTGACACTTGTACAAAAGTATGTAAAATTCTAAAGAAATCATGTTCACTCTTGACAAGTTGTTTGTTTCTCTTTCTATCTCTGGCGGGGGAAGGTTTTTTTTTTTTTTTTTTTTTGATCATCAAAGGATAGATATTCAAAATGTACAACTCAATGAAATACTTTATTCTAAAATACCATTCTGCAATTTACAAAACAAAAACTCTGTCTACGTACAATTCATTACACAACAAAAAAGATCAAATGGAGGTGCAGTCGCTCTCAGCAATCACGAGATATTTTCTTACTCTAATTTTTCAAATTTGCCAAATTGTAAAATACTGAAACCTCAAGAAAAAAAATTCCCCCGTAGTTTGTTTAATTAAAAATTAGATTTAGGAACTCGAACATTGAATCAGACTTAACACGCACTCGAATTGTCTAATATGTTACTCTTGGGGGTTTGACGTCCAAAATATTCTTTCAGTACTGAAATTCACTGGGTTCGGTGGTAACAACTTCACCAAAGTATCTCCAGAAGGTTCAGAAGATCCTTAGACGAAATCTTAGGTGCTCTTTTTCACTCTACTACTTCTAGGTACTTAGTGATCCTTAAAATTAGTCCTTACATGATTATCAGGAAGTAATTTACTTACAATTTACATTTATAGCTACAGTGATTGAATTTACAAGAAAATACAAGCCTCACAGTTGACGTGCTGAGTTATGGGGACGTTTTTCTTATCTGTTGAAAATGTTTTTAGTGTATTTTTTCTAATCAAAGAGACCAATTGAGGAGGATGCAGATGGGGGCATTGAGCTTTTGCGTTAGGTGGAACGTGCTGATACCAGCCTGTGATGTCGTCAGTACCAGGTGTAAAAGGGTTGAGGGCGATGTTGTGGTACGAATCCGGCGGGTGACGTGTTGTACCCGCCACCCGTGGGGCTCAGCAGAGGACCTGAGTTCTGATGGTGAGGAGGAAGCCAATTCGCCGAAGATCCGCCGCCGTTGGGGCTGTGCATCGACACCATGTCTCCAGAGCTCACCATACTCTCACTGGTGGTCACTGTGATATGAAAACCTTTCGTCAATAATTCTGTAGTTGACCAACTTCATCGATAATAAAGATAACATTGCATATTACCTGAAGGTGCTCCCATGAGTGCCAAGCTTGAGGGTACAGGTGACAGCATAGACCCAGGACTTATGGGGATGGGGTAAACGTTACTGGCTGAGGTCAGCAGACCCGGAGACACGTTACCAACCGACTGAACGCCGGACGAGCCCAACTGCATCTGCAATAAGGAAACAGTTGTTTATAATCTGCGCATCTGCCCTGGTTGACCTCTACTGGCACGCAAAGGCAAAACTTGGAAGACCCTTCCCGGCCGATTACTTCAATCAGCCGCTTTTGTTCCCTTTCAACTGAATCTATTTCACGACTACAGTAGGCGTTCATTTCGCCTCATCACGTGGCACACCTTTACAGCCTTCGCACGCCCCTCAAGACCCCCCCTTTGACCGACCATCGCACCCAGCTAATGAACCAATTAACCGGAAAGCCATAGATCACTCGAAGCCGGTAATAGATCACTGAGAGCACGTCATATCGCGAGCGGCTATTCGACTTCACGTCAGATTGCAAGCTCACCTCATCCCCAGGTGGCCTCTTTCTTACCCACCGCGATGAATGGAACTGGAGAAACGCCTATAAATTAAATTTCGTTCGACTGAATCTCCTACGTGAGCAAATCCCAACTCACCCGTTCAAGTTTTATACGTCCTGAAAAGGTTGTTGGCAAAAGTTCTTGGCAAACTACTAGCCACCTAAATGTTGGAAGGATCGGGAACCCTTGTCAATATATTCTACGTCCAAAACTAGGTACCGTAAACCAGAACTAGGTATGTCGAAAACGATACATCATCCGACTCACTTGCCCAAATCATGACAAACCCTCACCTATTTGTGTGGAACGCTCTTGAATTATCTCCAAATTAATAATTGACAATTATCACTATTAGTAGGTTTGTTCCAGGTTTGACGGAATGTTAACAGAAATCGCCGGAGACATGCGCAGTTTAGAAACTGCTGTTCCAGGTCGGTCGTAAGTTGGACGGAAACCGATAGCTCGAGTATGTGCGGTCGGGTTCTGTCGACAGCTGCCCAACTTCTGTCGACAGACGCAGTCAGACCTGGAAGTTCCAGGCTGGAACAAACCTAGTTTATTGTGAGTAAAAGCCGTTTTTAGGGGTAGGTAGATAGGGTGAAGAGGGGTAAATGCGACCCAAAATTGCTTCCCTTTGAAAAACGCTACCAATTTTTTTTTACCTAGCTTAAAATTCTTAGAAATAGTATCGAAAAGTGTCGATACTTTTTCAAGGAAATATCGACATTTTAAAGTATCGATACTCTTTATATATCCCTAGGTTAGGGAGGTTCAAGTGCGGTTGTTGACAACAACTTGTAGAGATGTCAGATGTCTGATTCTCAAAAATGAATCGATTTAAATTGAATCGATTATTTAGAAAAGTATCGAAAATAATCGCGAATATTTTTCAATAAGAATAGATACATCTGAGAATTGATTCTTTTTCCAAATTATTTATTAAATTTCAAATATTAAATTAAGTTTTAGATTCTGGAAATTTAGAATCGAATCGGGCCGATTCTAAAAGCATCGATTATTTTTTTTGAAAAGAATCGGTTTGAAGAATCGATTCTTTTCTAGCTGCTAGAACCTAGCATCCCTAACAACTTGTTCGTGAGCCCGGCGGGCTCAGCCCGCACGCATTAAATTTTCTAACATTTAATTTTAGTTCAGTTGGTTTTAGTTACTCGACAGTTTTGTTGGTTTTCGAATATTCGCGATGTTTTGATTCGTTACAAGTTGTAAGCGGTAGACGAAAAACCTCACAAAACAAAACAACATTTGGCATCCCTCGTGGGGATCGACAAGAATCCACATTGAAGGTTGATTAAGTGCGAGGCCGAAGGACGCTAGTAAGAAGATACTTCCGGGTTGCTGGAAAGGTTTGTGAAAAACTTTGAAAACCCGCAATCAACAGTTGAAGAGGTACATACGACGTTTGCATCTGACAAGGCGGATAGGCTGGTTTATTATTCGGGTAAAAATACAGCAACGTAATCGCGAAGGAGGTCGAAAATTCTGATCGGCCTCAAAATTGGACGCTATACGTTTCAAGAAGTTTAGATACCAAAAAATCTGAAATTTGACAAAGTACACGGCTTACCTACCATCTAGTTGTGCCAGCAAGGTTTTCAGCCCGATCGCCTAAACCCGTGGAGCGCTATGGGGCTACGGGAGGGTTTTTTTTAAAGGTTTTCGGCTATGGGGTCAAGTTTTGTGTCGTTTTCGAAGCATTTTAGGACTTGATATACATTTTTGGGGGTCCCAGAACGATCCGATTCCGCTGTGGGGATCTAAAGGGCTTTCATGGGGGCTAAAAATTGGACTTTTGAATGGTCCCAGGAGGTCAAATATTTTCCGAGTTATTTTGGTCGAATAATTATAATAATAAAAAAATCCATTTTTCGTGGTCTCAAATCTGACATTGTACCGATTTTTTTTTTTTTTTTTTTTCAGAATTTGTTTCACTGACAGAATTAATTTGTGCACAAGTAACCTACTTACCTACTTATATCAAAGAATAATAATCCCTTGTGTAGAATTTGCTTGCGTTTTTTTAAATTTTATTTATTTTTTTATTTATACAGGTACCGAGTCATCAGGACTGCTTGTTTCCAACGAAAGGAGCTTTTCCAATGGTTCCAATGGAAAATGGGAAAGGCAGGATTGGCGATGGACTTGCCTGCTTGGAAAATGTGCTAAAGGCATCCTGAGAGTTGGGGAGTGATTTCCGCAGGTTTGATTGGTACGTGATGAAGAGGTGAAGAAGTGAGTCGTTTAAGTCTTTGCCGAAGAGACGAGGCTCAGTCGACCGCCCTCCCTCAACTTTTGTCAAGCCAAAGGAGTAGGTAGGAGAAGAATAAGCCAGATTCGAAAGATTCAACACTTTCTGCTGGACAACAGCCTCCCATTTAGTTGACGTATATCCGTGGTATAGTGTGCCCCTCACTGTACACAAACATGGCCCGACCATTGTCAAATCCTGCATTCTGCCCATTGGGCTCATGTCAGAGGAAGCTCAGGAAGCCACGAACAGGTCGTTTAAAACGAATCGCGAAACATTCTCTCACAACTAGATGGTAAATCGAGTATTTTGTGAAATGTTCAGGTTTAAAGAAAAATCCTACCGCCCGAAACGGCTCGGACGGCGGACGGACATTTCGTTTTTGGATTCTATGCATCTTGAAACTTGGAATATTGTCAAATTTTGAGGCCAAACAGAATTTTCGGCAATCGTCGCGATTACATAGGTGTATTATTCCAAGAATAATAAACCAAAATGAATATCCCTTGGACCAACCTGAGATGTGAGAAGTGAAGGAGGTGCAGAGCTGACTGGTGGGGGCGGTGGCGGCGGGTAGGAATAGTTCTGTCCAGGACTTGCAGCTCGCTCGCTGTGGTCCAAAGAGCTCATCACGTGGTTGTTCGTCGTGTATCCGCCGTTTTCCCCAACTGGAGCACAATTATTATTTAGTTTATTGTTTTCTTCGGAAATAGTCGAAAATGAAGAAACTATTGGCAAGTTTACTACACGGAGAATTCGTATTACTTGACTCACTGTGGTGATGAGAGAATGGGGTGGGCTCGCCGATGGTTTGTGGAGGGATCATGTAAGTGGGGGGAGCTGATGATGAGGGGGGATAGCTCATTGGGAGTCCCCCCACGCCCAGCCCCCCATAACCGCCTCCACCGGAATTACTCGCCAGTTGTTTCCTCAGCCTCGCTCTCCTGTTGCTGAACCAAACCTGGAAAAATCACGATTAATAATATTAAAATAAGATTAAATATTATTTAATATAGAACAATATAAATATAAATATTTATTATGAAATGGGGAGTAGCAACTAAACGTAGAAGTCATCGGCTGAGCAAAAAAATATAAGTAAACCCTTCACCCTCGTGACGTAATCAACACAGTAGGTACTCGGAGACATTTTTGCTCAGAGTTTGGTAATCGTACTTGATAGGCCTCAAAATGTGACCTTATTGGTTTAACCTTGGTGGTCTCGACTGCTCTAATCAAATAGTTGAGGGTAGCAAAGTTCAGTCAGAAAAAGGTTCAGGTTCTTCTACGCCAACGTTTCGGCCTATATTTAAACCATCTTCAGGGCCACAAAATACATCCACAGCTCAGGAACATAGAAAACAGCACAGACAATCCACTGGTTGACGCTAAATTGTTTAGTAGTATTACGAAAATTATTGACACGCATCTTACCTGAGAAGGGAAAATCACCACCAGATGATCAGAAGGTAAAATCAGAGAGTAACTGAACTTGAAATTGAAGTAAATAAAACGAGGATTGTTAGACATTTTCACATAGCGATCAACCAGGCGGGCAGGTTTCAGTCAAGTACACATCATCATGGACCTACTACATACTGTAATGAAAGGTCTATGATATTGGAGGAGTGTGTTTGTAGGTAGTTGGTATGGAGCATTTGATTTGTGAAAATGTATGTGATTTGAACTAGGAACTGATGAGTGAAAGAGGGGTGTATCATGTGAAAATTCCTAAAAATCCTCGTTTTGTTCAAGTACTTCAATTTCAAGTTCATTACTCTCTGATGACCTGGTGGTGATTTTCCCTTCTGAGGTAAGATGCGTGTCTATAATTTTCATTATATTATTAGTTTTTATTTCTAACAAACAGTGGATTGCTTGTGTTGTTTTCTATGTTTCTGAGCTGTGGGTGTATTTTGTAGCCCTGAAGATGGTTTAAATGTAGGCCGAAACGTTGGCGTTGAAAAACCGGAAGCTTTTTCTGACTGAACCTCGCTACCCTCAACTATTAATTCATAGTGTGTGGATTCAAAGACAGAAGTGTCCGCCCGCCGTCCACGCCGCGGAAGTATTTTGGACGCAGATTTCATTTTTAGGCGTCCTTAAACCATCAGATTTCGATTTCGAGCTACAAATGGGGCTCTTGAAGGATGCCGAATGGAGGGCGTAGTATCCACTTTTAGGGAACCAAAAAATCGAGGGTGTCAAAGCCACATGTAATATCATAATATGATACGAAATATTTAATATTATTTTCACCAATTCAGGAAAGCCTAAAAACTCATTCGAACCCACGTGGCTGTGACGAAATATGAGCCCTTAAATGAATACTGCGATTGTTAAATACCTGTATTCTAGCTTCAGTCAGTTTGGTCCTTTGAGCTAATTCCTCTCTCGTATATATATCCGGGTACTGTGTCCTGCCGAAGGCATTTTCCAGTTCGTCCAGCTGCTGGGCCGTGAAGGTGGTTCTGCTTCTTCTCTGTTTTCTCTTCAAAGGAATCCCTGGCTCGCTGTCACAGTCTGACCCTTCACTTTTTACTGCAACAAAAAATGGGTGGGTTGTTGATAACGCGGGTTTTTCCGTTTTATTTGACAGGTTATTACTGTCCTGGGTGAGTCCTTGGAGGAACAGTAATTGTGTCTTTTAGTGTTTCAATTGAAGAAGTGATAACGGTTGGGGGGTTGAGTCCTTGACATTTCAGATACTTCTTGTAGGTTCCATACCTCAGTTGTCTTGGTGATCCTTACGAAAATACGTGTTGACATTTTCATCGGGAAGATATCCCACTTTTTTTTTTCTCACAAATGAAGAATGACAAATGTAGGAGGGAAACTGGCGTGTCCAAACGAGAAGGTTTTAAGCCAAGTCGGTCTTAAAAAGGAGACCACATGAAAGACAATGAGCGTGCCTAATGTCTTAAGTGTCGAATGTCTAAGCTGTCTAGGAGTTTAAAGTGCCCAAAGGTGCCGGTATTGTTCAAAAGAGTGGCCGACACGCTGGTCTTCCCCTTTGTGTCCTTATATCTCCTAGGGGAAAAAAGCTCATCGCTTTATATTGATTTGTAATATTTGCAACCTTCTGATATTTATTTCATTTTCAGGCGTTTGGATTTCTGAGCGGATTTCGCTCATGGCTCGGGCACTTCGTGAAATCCCAACGGCTGCCGTCGAGTCTTCAACAACAACGCCCCATTAAAAAGTTCGGAGCGAAAAAACCTTTTGAGAGACACCGCCAGGGATTATTGAAGGGCACAGGAGGGGAGTCAGCAGGGCAGAAAGGGCCAGCCGGGTGGGCGGAGTCGCTCATGACACCTAGACTTCTCATTTGTCTTCCTACGGCAGCCACACTCCTACACAATCGCAAAACCACTGAAAGATCCGCCTGGAGCTGCTTGTCTATTAGACCTTTTTGAGACGCTAGCGTTGGAATGCTAGTTACGAATTCGCAACCTTCCCCGTGTCAGGTTAGTTACCTGTGTCAAGCTGTCAACCTGTGAGTTAATATTTTCGGAGTTTTTTCTTTTTCCACAAAATGCTACGAAAGAGCTTAAAGGCAGGAACTTTGAAGGATTGTGGGCGTGTGATCGAGCAGGGTGTCGTTACCGAAATGATTTCAAACGAGAGATCGATTCATTGGGGTTTCAGACTTGTCCGATTATACTGAAGGGTTGAGCTTATCAGTGGCTCAGTGGTTTTAGTGTCGGACTGCTAAATCATAAGTTGCTGGTTCGATCCCTGCAGCTGCTAGACATCTTCCTTATACTGATAATCACCTCTTTGAAGGCAATGACGAACCACCGAGAGTATCTCTAACCAGGAAAACCTCTCACATTTGCTGTTCAGAGCCGGTGTTAACAGTAGGTCCCTACTACTTCTGTAATAACTGTTCAACACGCTTGACGGAAGTTAGTTGGGGGAGGTCGCCAACGCCTGGTTGCAGGTATGGCACCCAGAGAAGAAGAAGTCGTACTAGTAATTATTTTCGGAGTTTTTCTTTTTTCCACAAAACTATGATCGAGCAAGGTGTCCTTAGAGGAATGATTTCAAACGAGAGATCGATTCATTGGGGTTTCAGACTTGTTCGATCATACTGAAGGACTCTGAGAGGCTTTTAAGGGGCTCCAAGTGGGGTGTTGAATGGATTCGGCCTAGAAGTCGTGTTTGGTGTTGTTTTCGATGTGAATTTGGATGTAAAATCGATTGAAGATGGTTTCAGACCTCTACGATCATAGCCAGTCTCTGTAAGGCTTGTTTCAGTTGGGGGCTCCAAGTGGGATTTTGAAGGGTTTGGACTAAGAAGTCGAGTGGGGTAAATTTGGAAGTAAATTTGATTTTTTGGGGTTTCAGACCTGTCTGATCATACGACTTGAAACGGGATGATAATGGGGGTTTTGTCCAGGAGGTCCAGTGTGGTGTCATTTCCAAAGTGGTGGTGTACGTGAAATCATATTTTGAAGGTTGCAGACCTGCCCGATCATACTGTTGGGTTCTGTTTGACGTGAAACAGGCTAGAAGTGAGGGTTTTGAAGGGTTTTGTCCAGGAGGTTCAGGTGGTATCATTAATTGTATTTTAATTTTAATTTTCTGATGTAATTGTGGACGTGAAATCGATTTATAAGGGTGGCAGACCTGTCCGATCATGTTTGACTTCAAACATGCAAAGTCCGAAGGTATTAGGTATGGTATTGCTCGAAAAAAAAAAAACCAAAAAAAAAAAAAACCTTTTGAACCCTACAACACACATCTGAACACGCATCTGCTTCAGCATGGCAGTTCAGGGAGCCTCTACGATTACCAAACGTAACCTTCCCATGAATGGCATGCACTTTTAACAAAATCTATTAGAAAAAACACGGAACTTGGTAACTTGGAACTGTAGTGATGACCTTAGGAGGCTCCGCATCTCAATAGCAATAGACAATTACCCAAGTTGAGTCTTTGGCAAGTCCTGTCTGGTCTTCTCAGATTTCGTAGGGAAAAATAATGTAATCTACGGAGTGTTTTTTTTTTTTCGGATCGTTCTTCCTTTGTGAGAGTGATATTTTTTTTCTGTGAGAGGGTTCGCTCTCCCATAGAGAATAAGTAGGGCGTAAAGGATCCTTTGTTACAAGATGGCGGATTTCGTGGGAGGGGACTCGCTTTTGTTCGGGCCGGTGACTCTTTTTTTCAGGCCGGACATCGCGGGTAGTCCCCCCCGAAACCTGCGGGATGGCGTAATACCACAGAAAAAAAAACCTTCCCGCCGACTATAGGAAACAAGTGCTCGACTAGAAAGGTCCAACGTTTCATTTTCATCACTCCAAAACAGTCGGAATAAATCCGCGTTTTAGAGTTAGGGCACCGAATTTGTTGAAAGGCAGTCATTGTAAGGCAGTCAAACCCCGAAATATAGCGGTAAAAGATGATTTTTGATACTTGGGATATAACAAAGGAGCAATTTTTTATAATATCGATACTTCCAGTAAGTTCTTTGAAGAATAAAACAAACTGCTAATTTTACACAAGAGCTTATTATTCTTTGATATAGAAATACTGTGCAAGAATTAATTCTGTCAATAAAAAATAATTTAATACCTAAATACATAGGTATATTTTTTTAAATAAATACATTTTCCTGTACAATTTTTGGACAGATGTGGGGCAATCAAAAATGAATTATGCCACCAAAGTGACTTGTTCGACCATCTGACATCCTTCAAAAGCTCCATTTGCAGCCCCACGAAAGCCCCATAGACCTAACAGTGAAATCGGCTCGTTCTGGGACGCCCTAAAATGGAGTTTACGTCCAAAAATACCTCGAAAACGACATCTACCTCGACCCCATAGCCAAAACCCTTTACAAAATCCTTCCCGTAGCCCCACGGTGTTGGGCGATCGGGCTCAAAACCTTGCGGGCACAACTAGATTATCTTTTACATCGCCAGTCTAGGGTAATGTCAAATTTGAGGCCGATCAAAATTTTCTACCCCCGCCGCGAACACATGAGCGGATTAATCCAAGAATGATAAACCAAAACAGTGTAAATTTTCAAAAATATGTATTAATAGGTGTTTGGCCAGATGTGGGACTCCAACAACTGAATTTCTCCGATAAGGACACCCTATTCGGCCTTCTGGCATCAGAAATAAGTCCTATTTACAGCCCCATTGATCCCCAGGAGGTAATCAGATCGTTCTGGGACACCCAAAAGTGGGCTCCGCGTTCAAAAATACTTCGAAACCGTCACCTAACTCGACCCCATTGCTGAGATCTTTCCATAGCCCCACGGGTTTGAGCGATGGAAAAGCTTGCGGGCCCAACTTCGATGAGGAACCAAATATTTTGTCAAATTTTCATGTCAGATTAAAAAAAAAATCCTGCCCAAATGACGGTGGACGGACATTTTTGGTACCGCGAATTCCAATAATAAACCAAAAATATCGGAGTATCGATACCTGTTTCCAGTATACTCTTTTTAAAGGCCATTCTTTCGAATTTCTATGTTTAACCAATAAAAAAAAAATAAATCTATGTTTAAAAAATAAAAAATAAATCTATGTTTAACCAATAAAAAAAAAATAAAAAATAAAAAAAAGACGATTTAAGACGAAATAGTCTTTTTTAAGATGGATTCCCACTATCTCGCCGCATCCACCTTACATTATAACCAATAAAAGTTTGAAAGTTGGCGAATTGAAAGTTGAAAAATGTCCACCATCAAGAAAATGATTCAGAAAATTCGGAAATCTAGAAATCCCGAAATCTATTGATCCAGAAATCCACGGATACAAAGATCCAGAGATCTCGTGGCACAAACATTGTGTGAAGCGCCGTTCCTGGCAGGGTTTGTTCCATTCCTTCTATCGGCGGAGTTGATCCCTGGCGGATTTGGATGGTCCCCAATAAAAAAAAACAATTGTTCCATCCTGCAGTATTTTTATTTCATATTTTAAATTTCATGAAAATACATCTTTTTCTAACAAAACTACCAAAACATATTAAATAATTTTACAATAACCCTTAAATTTTGGCTTCTCGTGAAGGTATTTTTTAAAACCTAGTGCTACTCAAAAATATCGATTCTCTTTGAAAATGTATCAATAGTTTAGAAAACTATCTATGTATATAATTTGGAGGAATTCTCAGCCCGGCCATGGACTGATTTCATCGTTAGGCGGCTCACTGAAATCGGGAAGGCCCCGTGATTATTGCAAAATTGTCGCCTTTCTTCTAAACCTCCTTCGTCGTAAACTCCGACTTCCCTAACGACCTTGCCGAAGCAGTTACGGTTGCTATTGTTTTTACTTAGAATCTCTGAATATTAGACGTTGCCAAGTATCTTGGCTATAGTATCACGACGACGATCTCGCCATTTTGTGTTTTGCAAGCGCCATGAGGAGTGGAAGACCGGCGAAGAAAAGAAGGGTTTTTCTCTTGGCATGGTGGTACTCATTACGTACTATTTTGCCACACCATTAATGCCACACTTAGTCGGGGCTTTGGCCTCATACGATAACCTTACAAGCGATTGGACTGGCCCTGGATTTTGATACTTTTGATGCATCGGACAACCCTGTTCGATACAGTAGATGCAACGTTGTCCAATACCCTCAACAGAAAAACAGTAGCCTTGTGAAGTAGGTACCTACTTTTTTTAACTTAAAGAAGTGTGTTCCCAATTACCAGCTCCCAGCTGATAAGACAAACTTAACCACCTACGACAAAAATTTGTAAACACGTCGGAACGTTTGTGAACCCGCCCGCTTTACCCGAAAAAAGAAGTCGGGGGCTCGTGACGAATCTCACGCGGCGGGTTGAAAAAGTGCCGAAAAAGACTTTTGACACCTTCGAAAGGGGCGAGAAACAAAAAAGTCGGGGGTTTGCGGTTGGCGGGTGTGGGGGGCGGAAACTCTTTTGTAACTTAGTGGAGGATTCGAACCCGCTCATGGAGGTTTGGTTCTTTTAAAAAACATTTCCGGGACGGGTTTTAATGACCCGGAAACGTTAACTGTTTTTCAAGCTGATGGAAGATTTATGCGATGTAAGGGCAAATTGTTTCCATGTACAGAGCATAGTACAAGTTCACTGAGGACTGCTTTGGCGCTCAATAGATTTTTCTTGGGACCTCAGCTGGTTGCGAGATCTCCCGTCAAAAATGACCGAAGAATCTGTGGGAACAATAGTTTGGGGTTTCGTTGGGAGAATCATCCTACTGCACTCTTCCTTTCTACCTCATTCTTTTTAGGTTTTTCGAATTTGTCAAAGTCAGGAGGATTCCCCCCCCAGCTAATATGTAGGAACATTAGAAGCGGCAAAACTTCCATTAGCTCCCTCCCGGCGGGTGTTTTAATAACCTTCATTTAGACCCTAAATAAACCCCAAGATCACCGCCTACCTGTGAAAACCTAAGGGGCTCGTATTAAGATGATTCGGGCTCTTTTCGTGTGAAAATGGACACTATGGAATATGACTCATGATGTAGTGAAAAACTATAGATCACCTCCACCTACTATACAACTCGAGCTAGTTAAATATGGGGTTTAGAATAATTTGCTATCCTTGGGTGCATTGATGCTGTGTTGATATGAGCCGACGACTCAGATCGGCCTCAAAATTTGACATTATCCGTTTCAAGAGGTCTACATTCCAAAACCGAAGTGTCCGTCCGCCGTCCCGCTGTACCGAGCTTCTTAGGTTGAGTCTCCATTTCTGGCCCATTACAACCTTTCTCGTACCTTCTGCTCGCTTTCTTCCCCTAGGGGAAGTGCACTTGCGTTTCTTACGCCCTTTCTCTGTACGCCGTCCGCCGTCCGAGTCGTTTTGGGCAGCAGGAATTTTGTTATATCTGAAATTTCGACAAAATACTTGGTTTACCACCTAGTTGTGCCTGCAAGGTTTTCAGTCCGATCGCCCAAACCCGTAGGGCGCTTTGGGTTTAAAATGGGGCTCTGATTAGAGCTCTCGAGAGGGGGGTTTTGAAGGCTTTTAGCTATGGGATCGCGTTACGTGTCGTTTTCGAAGTATTTTTGGACGTAGAATCCTTTTTTGGGGGTCCCGGAACGATCCGATTTCACTGTGGCAGTCTATAGGGCTTTCGTAGGGCTACAAATGGGATATTTGAAGGATGCCAGGAGGTCACCTATTTTTCGAGTAAAAAAACAAAAAAAATTTGAAAAAAAAAATTTCCCAAAATTTTTTTCTCGTTGTCTCAGAATTAAATTTTTGCACAAGTAACCTATAACAAAGAAGAATAAACCCTTGTGTAAAATTTGCAGCGTTTTGGAATCTAGACCTCTTGAAACGGATAATGTCAAATTTTGAGGCCGATCTGAATTTTCGACTAATTTTATTGGAAGTGGATGCGTCGCGATTACATAGGTGTATTATTCCCAGAATAATAAACCAAAACCGTTATGATTTTTTTTTTTTTTTTGAAAGTTTTTATTGCTCCAAGTAATAACTTATTAACAATATTATTTTGAAATTAATTGATTTATAGCCAAAACTTAAGATACTTCACTTAGTTTTGTTTGTTGTGATCACACTGGTTTCCACTACACTGTTTCACAAGAAAGCAAGCTCTAGTGGTTTTGTACGTTTTAGTCTTCTGGTGACATCACTTGTGTCAAGGAGTCGGACAGCATCCTCGTTGACATGATATCTTAGCCGATTAAGATGGCGGACGGCTTGCCGTTTGATAGCCTCGTTCACAGGTTCGATTTGAAGTTCATGATGAAGACGTTCATTTCGAAAATAGCACGGTGCATTAACCACATTTCGCAGCACGTTGTTCTGGAATCTCTGAATGATTTCCCGGTTTGATTGAGCTGTACAGCCCCATAGCTGTGCTCCGTAAGTCCAGACTGGCTTGAGGACTTGATTGTACAGAATTAGCTTGTTGTGGATAGACAATTTTGACCGCCTTCCAATCAGCCAGTACATTTTTCTGAGTTTTAATAGGAGTTCTTCCTTTTTTTTTTTTTTTTTTTTTTTTTTTTTTTTTACATGAGATCTCCACCGGAGCCTGGCATCGAGCGTTACCGAGATATTTAGCTTCATTTGCATGAGGGATAATTTTGTCATTGAGGTAAGCCGGTATGTAATCGATTCGTTTTGAACTTTTTTTGTTGGCTATTTTGGCCATGAACAAATGGTTTTTCGACAACACTACATTTTGAGACCCACTTCAACGCTACAAGTCAGGCTTTGAGAAATAACGTTCAAATTAGGTATGGTATTTTTCCAAATTTGCACATTTATTATAATTTTTTCAGTAACTGGCCATTTTTACCATACAGGAATGGGTTTTCGATCATAACAATAATTATGATATTTCGATCAAAATATAATTATTATATTTTAAAGTAGAGGCAATTCGCAACAGTTCGAGACCAACCGCAATTCTATAGGTCTAATAGACCAATAACTCAAAATGGCAATCAGTGTTTCTGCCAAGCCGGTTTCGATTTCAAAGGTTTCATTCATGAACATGGAGTTACATTGAGCTGAAAGAGAGGGTCTCTCCCACATTATTTGTAGAGTTTTTCGTCTTGGTGTGTTGTTGTCAGAATAATCAACCTAATATAGGTAGGTAACACGGTTGTTGCGACGGGGGTAAAAAATTTGACTTGCCTCAAATTTTGTCATTATATGTTTCATGATGTCACATTGTGTAGAATGTCCGTCCGCGTCGTTTTAAGGTGAAAGAATTTTCAAATCGGGTTGTGCCCGCAAAGGTTTGGCTGTTAACTGTGTGTTCATCTTATCAACGAACTCACTGTTAGCGGAAAGTTCCTGGCGTAATTGTGTTTTTACAAGCACTAGTAAGTAGTAGTACTTGAGTGACGAATTCGGGATGTTTACAATCAAGGTTACTGATGTCTGTGATTTGGATTTTTGGATCGAACCTCACGATGCCGCACTCAGTAGTTTATCGTGAAATGAGATTTGATTTTGGTTTATTATTCTTGAAAAAACACCCCTACTCAAGTATTCGCGACGAGGGTCGAAAATTTGGATCGACTTCAAAATTTGACATTAGAGGTTTCATGAGACGTAGATTTCAATAATTAAATGTCTGTCCGCCGTCCGAGCCGTTTTGGGTAGTAGGAATTTTTTATAGATCTGAAAGTTTGCCAATATACTCGGTCCACCATCTAGTTGTGCCCGCAAGGTTTTCCCTGGAGTTACAGAGCCATCCGATTTCACCGTGGGGATCCATGGGGCTTTCATGGTGCTACAAATGGAGCTTTTGAAGTAATTTGAAGAGGTCAAATGAGGTGACGTTTTCCTTGTCCACAGTAAACAGTCACTTCTCAGCAGTCTCCGTAAGATTTTGGACGCATTTTTCGGGGTCCCAAATCTGTTTAAACTTTGTATGGATAAATTTATCTTTTTTCTTGTAATTATATTTTTTTAATGAATTGCATTCATTGTACTTCATTTTCGCACAATTTACCTACTTTAAGGAATAATTAACCCTCGTGTAAAATTTGCAGCTTTTTTTTTTAAATTTGTTTTTATTTTTAGAAAGATCATCAAAAGTATTGATCAAAATGTGAAATTGAAACTACCTAAAAGTTTCTGATTTTACATTTCATTGAAGTTGCCCCCGTTTTCGTTTTCAAATTTTACGAAACGTATCAAGAGCAAACTCTCGAGTTCCCCCTTTTTCACCAAATTTTTTGGAGCGTCTTAGAACAGGTTGACGTCAATCATTTCAAAAGTACTTTTACGACTCAATAAAACCTTTCGAAGTCAGATCGAAGCAATGACCTCTGTTTCATCATGCGCCGATGACCCGAACGATCCAAAAAAAGAAGAAAAAAAAGAAAAAAAAAAAAAAGAAGCGGGAACGGGAGGGGAAGAATGTTGAAAAAATATCGAAGCTCGTAAAGGAGGATTTTTTGATGTCGAAAAATAATATCGCAGCTTTCTTCTTGCAGTGGCAAAGAAACTCCAAATGTGACTCCCAGCGGCGTCTTCAAAAGCGATCGAAGTTATCTACAAACACCGCCAGAAAACCATTCAGGGCCGCTTCCCCGGGGCCTCCGGCCACCTTCTTTTTTTGTACTTTAAAACTTAGCGGGCTTTTATTGCTTCGTCTCTGACATGAGACGCCGTTTCATTTAATATCAATTACTTTTACGCGACTTTAATTGCTTTTCTGGTGTTGGGGACCCGCTGAGGTTGATTAGCTCGCTCGTATTTCCATAGGAGAAGTTGATCGTTTCTTGTTCGCCCTTTTCCATCCCGGTCCTGAGCACCCTTGAGCCCTGATGAAGGATTTTAATTTGCTCATCTGCTCTTCATAGGACGACCCGTCGCAGGGGTTTGCCTCTCGAATATGACACGAATTATTTTTTTAGGATTTGAAAATGTGAGTAACAGAGAAAGAGAAAAACAATTTTGAGAGTCGTGAAGGTTGAAGAAGAGAATGATACACCTTTGTAATCGCGACGGAGGTCGACGACTCCGATCGGCCTAAAAATTTAACATTATCCGTTTCAAGACTCTTGAATCAAGAGGTCTAGATTCCAAAACCGAAATGTCCATCCGCCGTCAGAGCCGTAGGAATGTTTTTAATAACTGAAATTTTGACAAAATACATGGTCTAACATTTTGTTGTGCCCGCAAGGTTTTCAGCCCGATCGCCCAAACCTGTGGGGCGCTATGGGGCTAAAATGGGACCACGGGAGGGGCTTTTTGAAGGCTTTTGGCTATGGGATCGAGTTAGGTGTCGTTTTCGAAGTATTTTTGGGCGTAAATTCCCATTTTTGGGGTCCCGGAACGATCCGATTTCACTGAGGGAATCTATAGGGCTTCCATGGGGCTAAAAATTGGATTTTTGAAGGATCCCAGGGGGTCAAATCTTTTCCGAGTAAAAAAAATGTTGGTTTTTTTTTTTCTGAAAATTTAATTTTCGCACAAGTAACCTAGTATATCAAAGAATAATAAACCCTTGTGTAAAATTTGCAGCATTTTATATCAAAGAATGCCTACTTAATAAATCTTTGTACAATTGCAGCGTTTTCGTTTGTAGAAAATTCAACTATCTGCTCGGCTATTCAGTTACCCAACTATCCACTCTTAACAATAATTGTTTTCAATTATTGACTTACCATCGTGAAGTTTCTTGTCAGGGTCGTCACCATCATTCCCACGAAGTAACCTGGAAATGGCACTTACAGAGGGAGCGTTCCCCCGGTCACAAAGTCCTTCCTTGATCAGCCTGAAACAAAATTTGTTCGATCTGAAGAATGTTTCAAATGTCACAGAGAGAACACAAATACACAAAACGTTTTTCCGTTCAGAAAGAATAACAGCGAAAATGGGTTCAACTCGACGGTGGCTCCCTAGCATCAGTTATACGAGCGCGTTTATGTACATTTAAGATTTATAGTTCTCGAGGTGAGAGCCGCCTAGTAAAAATCGAAATCTCGTATACCTCGGGAAATAAGACGCATTATTTCCGAGATAATAGCACTTTGTAACTGTGAAAGCGGCCTTCGAACTAAGCAAGTGCGACTTTTATAACCGATGGATGATGAAGGTCTGCCTCCAGTCCCATAAACTATGCGCACGTCATTCAGAGTTGATGATGGTATCAAAATTCAATTAAAGGAGGATTTTAATTACGTACACCGCGTTACGGGAATTCATGTAAAGTATTAGTGAGTTTATAATAGAAAAGAACTGAATGATGAATGCTGGTTATTCTCCTTAGTCAGGACAGCCAGCAGGTCATCTTCGGAAGTGGAAGATTTAGGGCCTGTCCGGAATGAAGGAGGTACATTGTAGGCCTGGAGTCTACCGGAGGACTCATTCCACTCCCTGCATTGTGTCTCAGTGTCTACATAAAGCCTGTACCGTTTCTCCCTACATACCTTCCCTGTTGAACATTCTGAAGAACGTGAGAACCTATCAAAGCTCTTTTTTACAAACGGGTTGTCTGGGTAGGGAAAGGGTGTTGCATATCCGAGGAAACAGAAAAAAAAAAGGTTCATTCCTGATTTTGGGGGAAAAAAAAAAGAAGTTAAAACAGACGGTGTTTTGGTTCAACCTAAACCACTAATAATTAGTTCTGAATTATTAAGAACGTCGCTGAAAATACATTTTCTTCAACCGTCTCGGGATCCCTCACATTTCTACCGGGGGGGGGGGGGGGGGGGGGGGGGTTGAGATCGCCCCAAAATGAGCGCAAACCAGCGCATTTGCGCCCAACTTTCTTTTTTTTAATGGAAACCCCTCATTTTTATGTCAGATTTGAATTTCCGAGCCAATTTTAGGCCCGATAAGGCTATTGAGCGCAATTTTTGATGCGCGCATATCCGCGCAAACATCCGTATCTTCGTTGTTTACAGCCGGATTGAGTCGGCGTTTTCACTGTACCATACCTAGCGATCCGAATGTTAATACTGAACTTCGAACGAACGAATTCCGACGAGGGGGGGGGGGGGGGGTTTGCCGGCGAGCGGAGTGAAAACGAATTTTAGGGATAGGCCGTCGGCCGTGCGTCTGCTCTTGAATCATAGACACTACAGGAGCTGGCCCCGCTTGGGATGGGTGAGGTCTGTGAAGGTCTCCCAACTCGGGCGAGACTTTTTCCAACGGCTTTTAGGTATTTTCAACCTTCCACGTGGTCGGATTAGAATTCGAAAGATTGGGTGGGTTTGACACATTTAAAATTTATACCAATCATCACTTGATGTCCTTTCAGAGTGCTAGTTAAGTGGAAAAATATAACGTATGTGTGCAAATCAACTGTTGTTCCGCGAAAGTGTTGGTCCTCCTTCTTTAGAACATCGACAGGTTGCCCGATCAACTCCCGACATGTCCCGAGGAAAAACGTTTTCCCTCCCGGTTGTTCACTTGACGCAACGTCCCAGTTGGAGTGCATGACCGCTCGTTTCCAGGAACATCAGGTACCCCCGCGTCCCAGCCCACTTGCCAAGTTGAAGACCTCTTTTGACCATTGTTCCCACGTTCTTTTTTTTATTTCTTGGGGAGGAGGGAAGACCATTATCACTCACTGAACTGCTACTAGCCTTGAAATGCGGGATATTTACGACCAATAAACGGTGAAACTACCCCTAACTCTGGAAATATGGGGCCTGACAGGAGGATCACTACTAGCCTGAACCGATCTGATGACCCTGTGTCAGCCCCGAGAAACCGTCCCAGAGTCACAATACTCCACAATTCACCATGAAAATTATATAATGCGTGCTCTAGTTTTTTCTCAAAAGCCTTGTACTGTAAATACAACAATGCTGCCTATTATGGAAAGTATGGGGAAAGATGTCCCTTCTGCTGATGGTCTGCTGGTAATTGTTTATTTAAAAACGTGGGAAATTTTACCCGAGGGTTAATTTCTTAGATATAGGTTAATGGTGCAAAAATTAATTCTATACCAATAAAAAAATATTTTTTTAAATTAAAAAAAAAAATCTGTACAATTGAACTGATGTGGGACCTCGTAAAATGGATTATGCGGCCAAAATTACTCGGAAAACGACACCTTATTCGACCTACTGGGATCATTTAAAAATCCCATTTGTAGCACCTTAAAAACCCTATAGAACCCCACCGTGACATCGGGTAGTTCTGGGACCCCTAAAAATGGATTCTACGTCCACAAATAATCCGAAAACGACACTTAATTCGACCCCAAAGTCGAAAAACCTACGAAAATCCCTCCCGTAGCCCCATAGCGCTCCACGGGTTTAGGCGATTGAGCTGAAAACCTTGCGGGCACACTTGACGTTCACCCCACACCTGTAGTCCCCCACCTTGCACCCCGAAATCGACAGTGGCGCGGTCATGCGGTGTGTAGGTACTCTTCGTTCCCTGTTATCGGTATTCATTATCATTAAATGATAAATTTTATCAATCGTTGACAAATTGTCAAGTTCAAGGTGTTTAGTTGACAGATTAGTTACTACTGTAGGTATGTAGAGAATTTTTGGACGAAATGCCTACCATAGGTTGCAAAATCTGTGCAAAGTCGTTCGCCCATTCCGCTTCTGTCTTGAAGGTCTTGCGTTCTACTCTTAACTCGAAGTCATGTTTCTGTTGGAGATGTGTTTCAAACACGTCGATGCTTAAAAAAAAACGCTCCAAATTTTACACAAGGGTTTATTATTCTTTGATATAGGTTCGTTACTTGTGCAGAAATTTAATTTTGTCAATGAAAAAAATTTTAAATTTTTTTTTGTGGATTTTTGTTTAAAAAAAAAATTATTTTGGATTTTTTTTTTTTTTTCAAAAAATTGTTTTCAACATTTTTTGTTGTTTTTTACTTGAAAAATATTTGACCTCCTGGGATCCTTCAAAAATCCTGTTTTTAGCCCCATGAAAGCTCTATAGATCGCAACAGTGAAATCGGATTGAACCTGGATCAAACTTTGATCCAGGTTCAATCCGATTTCTTTGATCATCAAAGAATAATAAACGCTTGTGTAAAATTTGCAGCGTTTGTTAGTGATTTTTGATCGCTAGTCTAGCTACCGACTTTTTGCGTAATCTACTGAATTTATGTGAACGATCTACGGAAAAGTGGTTTCTTGAGTTGGCATCCCTGAGTTTGCGGGTTTGATTGGCTGACGGGGTGGGGGACTACAGGTGTGGGGTGAACGTCAAGTTGCGGGCACAACTAGATGGTAAACCGAGTATTTTGTCAAAATTTCAGATTTAAAAAAAACATTCCTACTGCCCAAAGCGACCCGGACGGCGGATGGACATTTCGTTTTGGGATTCTAGACATCTTGAAACGGATAATGTCAAATTTTGAGGCCGAGCAGAATTAGTATAATATTATATACTTGGAATAATACACCTTTGTAATTCATTATCCGTTTCAAGATGTCTAGAATTGGATCGATTGGCGAAGTCCGTTTCTCGAAAAAAACCACTTGCAGCGCTAATATTAACAGTACTGCCAACATGATATAATTCAAAGCGGAAACGAACATGTGATTACTCAGCTGTTTTTTGACTCTCCTGAAAAGTTGGAAAAATTGAGTTATTACATGTTGTCGCTTAAACGACGATATACACAAAATCCAGAACGGGACCGGTTTCAAGCAGCCAAGTAGTTACCCGAACCCTAAAAAGAATAGCACGCGTATGCTTTGATATTATCAAATTGAGAATGCAGGATATGTTATTAAAGACCAGAAGATGTCAGAAAACACCAAATAGTTGGCTCATGTGGTCAATTTGAAATTTAAGGCGAAAATAGGGGGCTAGCGAGGGGAAAACCACTGATCTCTGAAAGTTGGTCAAAGAACTTTTTTGGTAAAAAATAGATTGCACCCTCCTAATGAATCCTTTCACTTTCATGACGTTTCATCCTGAACATAAGAAGACAGCCCGCTAGGCCGCAACGACTGACCCGCCAGGGCGGAACGAACTGTAGTTGGCTGGCGTAGCCATCAGGAGGTGTGGCCCCCTAGTTTTCTGTATTAAAGCCTCTACCGCACCAGGCTCGCGTTTCCTTACAAGAGCGTTAATAAACCTTTTCTTTATTTCATTATCTTCATACTTTGGAGAGATCGACTGGAGTAATTCAAAAATGCACTCATTTCACAGCGTTATTTCCTCCAACATTAATTTTTGTGTTACACAAAAATTAATGTTGGAGGAATTAGAATTAACACGAGGTATTATACAACCAAGAAAATGACGGTACGTTTTACAGTAACTGTTTAAAGCTTCAAAACTCTGGTAGAGCCTCGAGCCTTAGATATGTAGAATAGTTTTGATTTTTTTTTTCCAATTAGCCGCGGCGTCATTTCACAATAATGTGAATTTGATACAGTTATTCAATAGACTTGACATTTAAAGATGACTGGGTGCCAATGGTGGTCCGTCCTTTAGGCCACTATGGGCAGCGCCCCGGCTAATTTTGGGACGGAATGAGGAAACCCCCATTTCATTTTGCACGAGTAAACTCGCAATCTGCATTGATTCGATCGAAAGGAAGTGATCATACTATCCCCCTGCGCAATTTGGTGACAGCGCTATCTGTCAGAAATTTACAGAACTGACGGCCCGTGGTTGGTGGACTTGCTAAAAAACGCCTTCTGTGCATGTTTACTGTGGCCACCAACCACGGGCCGTCAGTTCTGTAAATTTCTGACAGACAGCACTGTCAACAGTCAGGACTTCCGAGGAAAGTCAAAATGATGGAGTTCCCTCAACTATTACGACTGCCCGGGTCAAAACCCTTCCAGGAAGGGCCTTTCCTCTCTGTTACTCTGTGGCCTTCCTTTTCCTCAAATTATCTCTTACGGGAGCATAATTTCCGTTCCCCTTTCTTTTGATAAAAATTTTGTTATTGTGTTATTCGGCGGCGTTGATCATGAATACTGTGCTGTATTTGAACGCACAACAATATTTGACGTATAGAGAGGTTTCAATTGAAGGAATCGGGCAGACCGACGCTCCATTTGATACTGACCTAACGAGTGATTAAAGTAAAAGGGCAGTTTTCCACTGGTAAGGTTAGCTCTAGTGTGTACAAATTCGCCCTGGTTAACTGGTTGGCCGGGGAAAAATGCTATATTTTGTTACGCTCGGCAAAATTAAGTTGGGGTTGACCCACCTCCCCTCCTGGGTACTGCTCAGTTGTTCACTTCAGCAAAACAACCGTGTGGATTCTGACTTGCCAAGAGCTGCCTTATTGCGAAAAAAAAAGGCAACTCAATTCTTTATTCCCTCAACTTATCCATTCATAAAGTGCCCCGGCATGCCCAAGAGCCGGGACTGCTGGATGCGGTACAATTTTCCTGGCACAAGTAACGCTCAAAAACTGCCGCGTTTACGTTGCGATTAGCAAAATCTTGATGTATTCTTGAAATAATAGTAGCATTATAAGTAGCATTTGAGAAATGAAAATGTCTGTTAGTCGACCCCCCTATTTTCTTTTAGTTGGCCAACTGCCATGTGACATCAATTCACAAAATCAAGCCCTTATTCCCGCCACTGATCGAAATTTCTAGTTTTCATAAATTGTAAAAATTCAATGTACGTTCTATCAGAGTTTGAACATATTTGAAAGCCCTCTGTCAATAAAATTAAATCTCGAAGCACGTTCATTGGTGTGGTCTAGTATTCGAAGTATTTTTTAACCCGTACAGCAGCTTACTTCTCGAGGATTTTCAGAATCGGATTTTTATGCGACTCCTAATAGGTTTCCAAGTTCCCCTTGAGAAAGAAACGAGTTTTATTAGGATTTTACCGCCGAGTCTATAAGAACCTTTTTGTTCACCAACTTAAGAACTCCGTTACTGTCTCTATTTTCACGTTATGAATGATTTGGTTATTTGTTGCTGTTGAAGTAGGATTTGTGTGCACATGAGACATTGAATTTTGTTATCTATATTATTGACTTAATACCTGGATTGAAAATAACATTAAATCTTTCATTTGTAGGCCTTAAACCGTTTTTTAAATGAGTATAATTTTCAGTTCTGTTGCCATTCAAATATTTTACTTTTTAACGTTGCAACACGTTAAAGCTTTAATAAAAAAAAGGTTGTTTTCTCTCTTGGAATGTGATCAATATGTTCCTAATATATTTGTATATGCCATGATAATAATTATTCCAATCAATTTTAAGGTAAATACTCACGGCCATTCAGAATTCTGTGAAGATTTTTCATGGGTTGTTCCAACGTCAAGATTCGAACATTGTCTGGCAACAGAACATTATTTTAGAACCTTAAAGTTGGTTATCATTAAATTTGGTCAAGTTTTGTCAAAAACTACTGATTAGAAAAAACATGTGAGACCTTTTAAAATTTAAAGATGAAGATTCGGTTGGGCCTCAGGAATCAAACAAAATGCGTCAGCCGTGCTGTTACAGACTGTCAGGTTCAGGGATGTTCACGTTTTTTTTCTCTTTCCCCATGGGAGTTTTCGGAAGGTGCACTTTCGAAGCGAAACGCTCGCTAGTTTTCCAAGTACTTGAATGTTTGCTTCTTCTACCTTTGGGAGGGTGCGGTGAAATATTGACGGAGTATTTTGACAGGCGGGCCGTAAATCCGAGTGCAAACAAGGTTTTTACAGTGTTCTGTGCCATCACGTACAAGTCAGGTAGAGAGAAACGACATCAAATCTTTCTTCAGTGAAAGTACCGTTATTATCTCCGAAAGCAAAATTGAGGGAAGAAAATGGTCTGAAGGAACTAATGTGAAGACGACAGTGAAAAAAAATTCCTTCACTTAAAATGCCCCGTCCGATTAACTAGAAGCTGAACAATGTCTTATTAGTTTGACAAGCGAAAAGAGACCGATTCTTTAAACGGGCGGTTGACATGTTTTTATAACAAACCAAAGAACCCCGTCGTCGACTTCTCTGACTAGCTTCTCGTTTGGTTCCCAACATACGTCGAGTTGAGACGAGAAATAAAGCGGACTCGTAGACGTTTAATTTTAGAGGGAAATTGGTCACGCCCCCTTGAAACGGATGCGGTAAATGAGTCACTAGCAGCTCGGGGTTTTTTCATTTCTACAGTGAATTTTAGTTCAAGGTGTTTCATGGTGAGAAAAATCTTATCATTTTTCGCGGTGTGTTGCTAAAATGCCTACAAATAACGAATTTTCAGGGACGTTGCGTGTGGAGCAAGCTAATGTGTATGCACTCACCGGTCTCTGATTTCCCAGCTGAAGATCCCAGGGTTCTCCCCTTTGTATTCTTCTATCCGCCTCTCGACGTCCGGCGTGGCCACCCTGGGTTTACTCCCGCCGATGACTCCGGGCCGAATGCTTCCCGTCTCCTGGTAACGGTTGAGGATCTTGGAGACGCACCCATGGCTCACCCTGAGCTGCCTGGAGATGACGCAGGGGCGGACTCCGGCGGCGGCCATTTCGACGATCTTGAGCCGTATGTGGTTGGGAAGTGGTCGCCCGTTGATGAATACGCCGCCAAGCTGGTTGACTCTGCCCTGGCCGGTAGAGCACACATCTACCGTATCCCGAAAACACACCGCTTATTACTATATTTACAAAAAGACATTGCCAGAAGATGTCATGCAATCGGTGCCACGAAGACCCAACACCGCATATCCAATTGTGAACCTGTCTGCAAAAGCGCAAAGGGGAAGTTAATTGGAACGTAATTCTCTGTGACTCAAGTCACCAATGCTTCTTTTTCCTAATTCTTCAATAAAATTTTATTACCTACTGAAAGACAGAACCCATTTGGCGTCCTATCAATAACTGAAAATAACCTCTTCGGGATGTGTCTAAATGCAAAATTAAATTAAGAGCAGACCTTAATATTAGAATCCAAAATATCTCACGGTTTTGTTACTTAGCAGTTGGAATAGAAATAATGGCGATCACTACAGTATGAACCCGCAAAAAAAAAACAAGAATAGTGAATTACAAAATTTCGTTTTTTTGAGTGTTCGCACACACGCACAGAGAAAGATAACATGATCGGCAATCTCATCATTAACGTCAGTTCAGGAAGATCAAGGGATACCAAGAAGTTTACCAACACCAAGGCACATCTCGCGCATTCCATTCAATCACACTCTGATCGTGCCAAAATGTTACTATCATCACCCGGGTGATTTGGGGGCCCCCAAATACTTAAAATTGTATTTTGACCGTAGGATAGATTTGTGCCTACTAAGTAAGGATAAGTATTTTCAAGCACAGAATTTTAGTATAACCACGCTGAGTGATTCAGGTGCTGCTAACACCGGTTTCACATCCTGAACAGAGTCTGGATGTGAGATTAAAACGAAGAGCAGCATCGTAAAAAAGATAACTCTATAACGTTCAGGTGTAAGCCTGAATTCTGCCCGTGTTTCTCCCAGCTAAACATAAGAGCAGGAACCATGGCAGGTACTGGATTGATGATTAGCAGCCTGATTGGCTCACATTTTTCCGAATACTGTTAAAACAGCTTGAAATTGGGGTTTACTAAAAGCTACATAAAAAATGTAAAAGTCTCTAATGATTTACAATCTTCTTGATAAGAAGCAAAACCATCTAAAATGCAGTTAGGGCCGCCCTTCTCTCGAATTTTGACTGAGGGATTAAATCTGACGCCACAGATGCTTTTTAGCGCAAGTTGTAAGCCTGGCGCATGGCTTGGATTTCCAGATACAATCAAATGACAACGGACAGGACGAACACAGATCTTCAGGCTGAACATCCAATTCATAATGTTTACCAAACAACGTCCCGGTCATACAAAAAAGGTTCCATCGGCACCGCATTTTGGTCACTCACTGCTTGCATACTCTTCTATAGAAGAGGTCACTCCGCTCGCAAACCAAACTATGAATGTTTATAAACATTCATAGTTTGGTTTGCGAGCGGAGTATGAATTCGAATTGTTCGGAATTGAACCGGGACTTGAAGACGACAAACCTGAATCCCTTAACTTGTCCGTCTGGCGCCGACCGAAAGTAAGAATCCCTTCTAAGTACCTTAGATTTCCATTTCAATCTATGTATACCTGAGCCGTAGACAACTCAACCCTTGCCATATCAATAAACAACAAATCCCTACTCATTAACGACTCCAAGTCTACTCAGGTTCGTTTATTCCTTATAGTGACGCATTAAACAACACGACTTTTTGACTGGGGAAGACGCGAAGCATTGAATCTGGCCAATTTACAGCTGAATTTTGCCGAAGCATTCTTGTTTTTTTTTTTCTCAGAAAAGTAAGCGGGTGAAATTTGAAATGGACTTACCCATGGTTTTGTCAAGTAACAAATTGTGCATAGCCGCTGTCAGAGTCATGTTGTTTTGCGAATGGGGTTAGTTAAGGATTCTACGGGTCCGATGCACCACAGTTTCACATTAGGAATGTTAGAATTAGTTTCAGCCAAAGGAAAAGTCACACTAAATGAAATCACACACAAAACTCACGGCGGGGGGTTCACTGATTTGAAGGGTTTGTCTCACCTTGGAAAGGATATCCAGTAAAGCAGGGGCGCATCATATCGTAGTTGGTAACTGTCATCTTTTAACTGATAGTATATAGCATAACTGATCTGTGATAAGATTATGTGTACAAAATCGCGGGAGCACTTGTATACGGACTTCCGAGTCACCGGGGGCGTTGAGCCGACTGAACTGAAATGAAAGGCACAGAACTTGGCGAGGGCGAGCCAATCTGGGCGGAGAAAGGGAAGCCCCGCCCACTTTGACGTCCAATCAGATCCGTCGGTTGGAACTCTTTTGGCGACTGTCCGTGAGCCTCTCGGAAGGGTTCCACCACCATCCCCACCAGCATGTCATCATCTTCTATCCCATCTATCTGTCCAATTTACCGGACCCGGCTGTAAAGCTGTTTACGTCCCATAAATAACCTCAATACCTCGCCCATTTGTCGTTATTTTCGTTACTGCCTCGTAAAATTTGATTTGATACTAGATATTATTTAGCGTAGAAAATTACTAACTAAGCAGGATCCACACGTGTGGGTTCTTTAGGATGTCTCATAGCGCTAGCAAATTTTGCACAACTGTATATGTATAGGTGACCCTGAGCGTTATTGTATAATTTTGGATTGTCAACATAAAAACCAGATGTTCAGAGGAGGATGTTTGATGGGAAATAGGGTAGATCTGCCCCCAAAGGTTCGGACGTTACACTAATATGAACAATCTACAAAAAAATCGTACTGTCTAGTTCTATCCGCTAGGCTGTCGGAGCCGTTTGGAATGGTTTAGTGTAGGGGAAGAGTCAGTTCCCTAGGCCCGATTTTCTTCATAATATACGTAAATGACTTGGGTCACATCGATACAGGTGGTGAGAAAATACTTTTCGCTGACGACACTGCTCTCTTTTTTGAGTCTGAAAATTGGGCAAGCACTTTCGCTCTGGCAGAGGATGGGCTCAAAAAAGTCAATTCATGGCTAATTGAGAATAAGCTTTCGCTGAACATTGCCAAAACTAACCTAGTCCCACGAATCGAATGGAACACGGAATCATTCTGTTGAAAAGAATCAATTGATCACTTCCCGTCTATTGGAAACTCCAGTCTTGAACGGGGGGGGGGGACTTTGTTCAGCATTGTCAGCAGCAGCTTTTGAATGACACGTTTGGAAGTTTTAACGTGCTACAACGTTTTAAAACAGTACAGCCTCATTGTATGCAAGTATCTTTTTGATTTTCTTACACATTTTCGTTGTCGCTTTCTGCAACCCAAGTCGAGTGTTAGAGGAGTTTTTCAAAATTTAAAATCATCAAAACAATGCTGAGGCAAAGTTCGAGTGACAACAGTCAGGAGGATCTCATCTTGATGCAAGAGTATCTAGCCAGAGCAGTGAGTGGCGTCAGTTGTTTCGTGCCCTCCTCGCAATCACCTACTGCTTAAGCAATTGTCTCTTCTCCCTCATCAGCGAGCGTTTTGTGTTAAATATTCTTGGAATAATACACTTTGCTACAGGGGTCATACAATTTTGGTCATCCTCAAAGTTTGTCGTTATATCTACGTTTCAAGATGTGTGGATTCCAAAACTGATGTTTCGTGATTCAGTTTCTGAATTATGACATTGCGAACATCGTGTTTTGGTTGATTATTCTTGGAATAATACACCTATGTTTTCGCGACGGGGGTCGACGACTCCGATCGGCCTCAAAATTTGACATTATCCGTTTCAAGAGGTCCACATTCTAAATCCGAAATGTCCGTACGCCGTACGCCGTCCGGCGTCCGAGCCGTTTTGGGCAGTAGGAATTTTTTTAAAAATCTGAAATTTTGACAAAATACCTACTTGGTTTACCATCTAGTTGTGAACGCAAGGTTTTCAGTCCGATCGCTCAAACCCGCGGGGCGCTATGGGGCTAAAATGGGGCTACGGGAGGTTTTTTTTAAGGCTTTGGGGTATGGGATCGAGTTAGGTGTAGTTTTCGAAGTATTTTTGGACGTAGAATCCATTTTTGGGGATCCCGGAACGATCCGATTTCTCTGTGGCGATTTTTGTTATTGACACAGAAATAATTTGTGCACAAGTAACCTATATCAAAGAATAATAAACCCTTGTGTAAAATTTGCAGCTTTTTTTTTTTAATCATTCAGCTTCAGGGACTAGCTCAAACAGTTCCTAGACCTATATGGCACGGTGGCATAGCCGTGGCATGGCACTATAGATAGGTAGTGAACTATTTATGAATTACACTTGACGAGGCCCACATTTTACCAATAAAAATATTTTCCATTCTAACAGACACCCCCTTTGAAATGCATTGAACTCGCCAGTCTAAGGGCGGTAAAATACGTTCCTTCTTGATAGAAAATTGATTTTATGGCGGGTCTCAGTTAACGGAGCTTGTCAGGCCTCCTCCATTCATAGCGGAGTTTCCATTCACTAACTATGTACACCGCGCACGGTTATTACGAAAGATCGCTCTAATTCACCACAAATCCAGCATGTAATTAGGGCCGAGCGTGCAATTAGGGGTCTATTTAGCGGGGTTCTTGACTGACCGCTGTTTTTTTTTTCACCGGAGCGTTGTACTTATAAGGCGTAAAATGCATTCATGCAAATTGCGGGCTTTTGAGTAGTATGAAGAATTCGTAGTGACACCACCAAAGTGCCCTCATTATTAAATTTGGAAAAAGAATCTTCCGTGAGCTGGTCTATTGTGGGCAGCAGTGTGAGCAGACTATGGCAGTAATGAATACTGTGGGGAACTCTATCAATCCATGGTTGTGAGCTTGGCAATCCGCCAGACATGGCGGGAGTGAAGCGAGTTGGCGAGAACACGACGGGCCCCCCACCGCTGGTTCCACCGCTACAGAAACGGGCCCGGCGCGATCCCACCACCACCACCAACCCAGCATCCTATCACGGCAATTCAAACATGGAAGCTGGGAAATCTGACCAGAGTTTATAATCAGGATTGGTCATTAAGTTTGTTCAAGGTCTGACGGCGTCTGTCGACTTCCGTTCAACAGCGCACCAGCAGACCTGGAACGCGATCCGTCAACAAACTGTTGTAGCGTTACTTCACAGTGATTCACATGACTGTGAACTTCATACTGTATCGTTTTAGAAGTATTTTTGGTCGTAGAATCCATTTTTAGGGGTCCCAGAACCATCTGATTTGGGGATCTATGGGGTTTTCGTGAGCCCACAAAATTTGTAGATCATCATCTGGAAGATATGAGCGGAAAACTTGACACGCCAAGCACCAAAATAAAGTGAGAAGGTTATGAGACTGGTTTAACCTGGTAGGGTTATCATGTTCGACAGCTCCCAACCAAACTCATTCGAGGTGTCGGTTACCGTCCGACTGCACTTGAACTGCTGTCAACCTACAGATCGCCCTGAAACAGCAGTTATCTCAACTGCGCATGTCTCCGTCGATTTTTGTTAACAGTCCGTCAAACCTGGAACGAACCTATTATGACATAATAGGTTCATCTGGGCTAGCCGATGAACAACACAATGTGTTGTTCATCGGCTAGCCCAGATACAGGAGGTTATAGGCGGACAAGGTACCCAAACAATCCAGGCAAGTCTGCCCAACCCGAGACTTCCATTCCTTTAGCTGCTTCGACCTCTGGAGTACCAGATCACGACCCTTTGTGTTATGGTCTAGAGGGAGATGTTCCTACACTGGCGGCGTAATTGGAGATACGTCGCTCCCTGTATTCCGCAAGACACATCACAAAACTCCTTATGAGTATTTTAACGATTCAGGAACACGCCCACACGTAAGTACACCTTATAAAATTTACTTATAATGTGTGCCAATGCGTGAGTGTGTTCCTAAATCGGATTTAATCCGCAATAGTTGCTTAATTGTTAAGAGTGTAGATTTTTGATTAGCAGGAAGAAACGCGTTAGATAAGGAAACTTCGACCTATTGCATAATATGCAATGTACATATTATCTATTTAAGTATAACATATAGCTTAGCACACTGTGATATAACCGACGAAGAACCAAAATAGGAAGAGGAAAATGGCTAGCTGCAGTCGGGATTCAGTCGTCTAGCCCTTCTAATGAGTTTCACTTTGTTTTACACACCTAACGCTTTCCTGACAATCAAACTGCTGCAATGATGAATGATTCCAACGCGAGGTCTCTCTTCGGCGACCGCGTTTTCAAGGGAATTTCTGAGGGGTTATTTGTGGCGGGTGTCGAGATAAGCCTATTGCAGAAACTCCAGCCATCCGTGAGACAGCGATTTTTCTTCAGTGGGTTACCCTTGATTTCCTTTAGAATAAGATTTTTTTTCTCAAGCCAGATCAGGAGGTGACTGGGGGGCAGCCACTATGCCATGCAAGGACACTCTCAGCGCTGGTCTCTCACGTCCTTACTCACTGGTTTTTTCGCTCTTTTGCCGCAACTCTCCTGTATTTCCAAACCTTGGCAATCACTCTGTTGGCAGGAATGTTTCACAAGTGGCCCATAGCCTAAATTTTATGTACTACCGTTGGGTAGAAAGAATCCAGATGCTAAGGATAATAATATGAATTCCGGATCCCTCAGCGTTTCCAATATACCTACAGTTCCACATACAGGACTTTAGTGTGAATAGCTCGTTCGGAGGTTTATGATTGGATACGAGAACAGTACATTTCAACTCTTTTCCTGTCTTTTGGTTTATTATTCTTGGAATAATACACCTGTTTTCGCGACGGAGGTCGACGACTCGGATCGGCCTCAAAATTTGACATTATCCGTTTCAAGAGGTCCTCATTCTAAATCCGAAATGTCCGTCCGCCGTCCGAGCCGTTTTTGGCAGTAGGAATTTTTTTTTAAATCTGAAATTTCGTCAAAATACTTGGTTTACCATCTAGTTGTGCCCGCAAGGTTTTCAGCCCGATCGCCCAAACCCGTGGGACGCTATGGGACTAAAATGGGGCTACGGGAGGGTTTTTTTGAAGGCTTTTGGCTATGGGATCGAGTTAGGTGTCGTTTTCGAAGTATTTTTGGACGTAGAATCCATTTTTGGGGGTCCCGGAACGACCCGATTTCACTGCTGCGATCTATAGGGCTTTTATGGGGCTACAATTGAGATTTTTGGTGGATCTCAGGTCAAATATTTTTCAAATAAAAACATTTTGAAAAAACTTATTTTTTTAAATTTTTTTTTTAAATGTTTTGAAAAAACAATTTTTTAAAAATATTTTTTGAAATATAAAAATCCAAAATAACTATTTTTTTAAAAAATTTTTTCATTGACAGAATTAAATTTCTGCACAAGTAACCTACCTATATCAAAGAATAATAAACCCTTGTGTAAAATTTGCAGCGTTTTTTTTAAATTTTCCTACAGCTGGAAGTAGGTACCCAAGAAGAAAAATGACCAAAAATGACCAATTTAATTACCCTCCACCTCTTGTTGTTTAATGGAGTAGACTCGGGGGCCGTCCCCTACTGGCTATGCCAGCCAACCCCCGCCCATTTTGCCCTGAGGCCCTCAACCCCTTGCCATCGTTGCGGCCTGGCATTTGTAAGAATACCGACAATGTTCAATTGTAGCCAGTCGTAAATGTGGATAAAATGCGAAGGAGATTGATGGGAACCGACACAGACCCTTCGGAGGGCATTTTTGGGAACCAACTCGGTAGCAACCCTTTCAAAATGTCTTATTCTCCATTTTGGTTTATTATTCTTGGAATTATACACTCATGTATTCGCGACAACGGTCGAAAATGTTTATAGGCCTCAAAATTTGAATCCCGCCTGCCTTGCGGTTTTGGGTAGTAGAAATTTCTGTAAAAATCTGTAAATTTGACAAATTACTCGGTTTACCGTCTAGTTGTGCCCGCAAGGTTTTTAGCCCGATCGCCCAAACCCGTGGGGCTCTGTGGGGCTACATTAAGGGGTTACGAGGCTCTAATATCAAGTGGGGTGTCGTTTTCGAGGTATTTTTGGACGTATTATTCATTTTTTGGGGCTCCAGAACGGGCTGCGGCAAGGTTATTGAAGGTTTTCGGCTATGGGGTCGAGTTGTTCTTGGCATTTCTTGTGTTTTCATATATTTCGAGTTTTTCGGGCATTTCTTCTATTTTACCACCTCGTACTTATATTTTCTATTTGAACCGCTGAGGGTATTACTGTACTCCATGGGAACATTCTCAAGCGATCGTAAAAACTGTTCCGGTAGAGCAGTCACCATCACCAAGTCACCTGCACAACAAGGGACACTTTCTTTTATGAACCAAAAACGAGAAGGGAAAGGTTCCTGGTAGTCCTTGGAGTTCCCACCGTGGAAAACAATTGTTTTACAACACTAAGATGGGCGGGGCCGGACAAAAAAAAAAGGTGCCTATTTTGTGGATCACCCTGGGAAAAACGGTACACATTAACTACAGTAGCCGTAACTACAGCCTGTCGTCAACTGTGCTAAACATCGACTTCCACCTACGTCTTGAATGGCTTCCCTCATCATTCCTTTCTTCGTCTTCAAGACCGTTTTATTGCCCACGTCGAATCGACTCAAAACTGCAGCCTCTTCAGCGTCGCTGAGACATTTGTCAGGAAATGAACTTGTCAAAAAATGGGAGCCTCCCAGAAAACGGTATCCCCAAGTCTAACATTATCTACGGTGCTTCATTTACCTGTGAGGACACAAGTGTTGACCGGACACAAAACATCCGTTCGGAAGCCACACAGTCCGTATCACTTTCGTGATGGCAGCCTCGTAACAGGTAGTTTTCAAGGAAAACAGACCTTTCTCTTTCCAAACAGTTGGGCGTCTAAATGAGAACACAAAATTTTGTCTACTATGCAGCTGCAACACGAAGAGAACGAGGAGGAGGAGGATGCGAATCGTCTTTATTCTAAGGTACTTCTTCAAGTCGGAAAAATTTGAAATTTGTCTTGAAAAATTCAACTGGGCGAGCAGATAACTATAAAAGTCTGAAAACACCAAAACGTTGACTCAATGTGGTCCATTTGAACCAAAAGTGTTCGAAAATGGATCAAGACAAATTGAAAGGGAGTTGGGTGGGGTGGAGGGGCTTGGCAGAGGCGGCTGGTGGAGTGGGGATTGTCTCCGCCGAGTGGGGTGGCAAAAAGGTTAAACCGCATCCCTCCCCCCCACAAGGAGGATCGTTTGTCATTAAAAAAAAAAAAAAATTCAAAGAGTCTGAGGCCAAGTGGTTGGGGGTTGGCTGGCTACTACATCCCGGGATCCCACAATCTGAAATCCTGGGATTTGTGGAGTCAATCCCGGGAACTTGTGATTTGAGAATTAGCTGCACCTCGTACGTAAATTGCTCAAGTCGTTTTTTAAGTGCATAAGTAAAATTTTTCTCTTCGCGAGAGAAGTAAATAGGAGTGGACGTGCACCCGAATTTAGGGTAAAATCATCCTGTGAAATATTGTTAGAACTCAAAAAGAGAAAACCATCATTTTTGTGACAAAAAGTCTTTCACGTAAACAGGGGCTATTGAATAGAAATTAAATTTTAAGAATCGCGAGGATACTTGAGAAACAGCTGTTTATTTTTTTCAAAAATTCATTGTAAAGGCTAGAATGGTCTTGGGACGTTGATCCAATTTTTTTCCGACGCTACTATGATGGCTATACACGCTAACGTGATTAATCAGTGCATATCTGATAACGCGTAGCGATGGCGGCTTATCACATTTTCCAGCTGTTTTTGTAGGTTAACGGCACGTGGTACAACTTCTACCTGCCCAAGAGGATTCAAACATTTTCGGGTTAGTTCAACTATCCTTTCAAAGGATATCTTGGAGAGATTCTCTCAAAATCGCAGCTTTCTATCTTCAAAAATGGCGACGCTATTGAATTTTTTGTACAATGGGGTATTTTGAGAAAAAAACTTGGAGCTAATTGAGAATGTGTTTTTACGCCGTTTTTTCGCGTTTTTAATTGCAGAAAATGGTTCGTAGCTATAAGAGGGAGTTCAGCAACCACAGAAAAGGTAAATCATTCAAGCCATATCCGGAATTGCTAGGGAAGGCGATTGATAACGTCAAAGATGGCTCTGGTTCTCGGTTAACATTCTGGTTCTTTGTAGAGACAAGACAAGTTTAAGTTTCATTCAAGTTTGGCAATTTTATGGTGTTCTTTAAAAAAATTGAAACCTCTAGTTGGATTGTAGGGAGTCATTTTACTATTTTGCGATTGGTCGAGTGATTGTAGTAAGTACTAAATCACAAAATAACTAGTTATTTTGTGATTTAGAAGTCTGCTTTTGTGATCTTTTCACTTTGATTTACAGTACTAAAACGTTAAATGTAATAAATAACACTGAAGAGAGAGAGAGGAAACTTCAACATTTGTATTTTTACAATAAATTTTATAATAAAATGTTGGTTTTTCTTCAAAAAAAATTTGTGATGTCCTATTTTGTCAAAACAATTTTTTAAAAATTTGGTAATACTTAAGTACCCCTCGTGCGATATTAATTCGGAAATGCCGCAAAAAAGCACTATTCTCAAGTTACCCCAACTGTCGGGGGTGATTTGAGAACGCCATTTAAAAAAATATATAAAATCCCCCATCGGGGGGATTTAAATTCTGATAACGCAGAAAGGTTGCCCAGAGGCCACTTTATCCAAAACCATTTCGAGCCGATTGAAAATAAATGTTTAGGTACCTAAATTTGCGTTTAAACGCGAAAATTTTCTCAAGTAGCCCCAGTTATGTTCATCTGATGTTTTGGTCGATTCAAAAAGGCTGTGACTGACGTCACGTGCGGCCCTTCCGGTTTGACGGCTACTTTCCCGCCAAACACACCAGAGTGCTGATGTAAGTATTTCATATTACTTCCGAGTCTGCAAGGCAGAGGAAGCATTTTCACTTTCGAAAAAAAAAATTGTTCTCCAAAATCAAAATTTCCACTTACGTTTTCCGTTTCAGTGCCCCCTGAACAAATTTGGTTCCGTGTCTGTCTGTCTGTCCCGCCAGGGCGGAACGACGGGGGTTGGCTGGCGTAGCCTGGTTAAAAAAAATTAAAGTTCAATACTGACTTGTTCGGTATTCGGATGCGCTATTGTACATACCAAGTAGGCGAGAAAGGTAATTAAACAGATCACCTCCCCAACTGTTATCATGCTCTCTATCAAGACTTACAAAAGGCGCAAGTGAAGGTTTTTTGTTCGTCAGTCGGGGACCAAAAAAGCTTCCCACGTCCCTCCCAAAACTCTATCCTCCCCCTCTCAACCAAACCACAATGGAAACTCGAGATGTTTCATTATACGGGCCCTGATGATGAACAATGTGACGGGTCTGGAACGTCGGGCATTGAGGGAGCAACACTGGTAGCCCATCGTCTATGCCATGCTAATCATCACCAAGTAATTGATTGATGGTGTTTCCCAAACCCAAACCTGTTGAAGGGCCTATTGTACTTCCCAGAGCTGCATTCCAACTGAGTCGAACGTGAACTAATTACAGCTGCAGGGCTCAGAATAGTGTTTCAATTCTTTGAAGTACCTATAAAATTTGATTTAATTGAATTTTTTTACATTCTCTTAAACGAATTATAATTGCTATATCCACCAGATGTCAAACAGTGGTGGGTAGAGGTAGAAAGTCATTGAGGAACCGGACAGAGCGAAGATTTAGGACGTCCAGAAGGGGGCGGTAATGGATTGGAGATGGGCAGCCCGGCATTGGACGAGTCCTTGGAGGGGCTGGTGGGGTACAAGGGAGACAGAAAGGGTTGTGAGGGTCCCTGAGGACCGTTGGGGGCCGTGAGGTTCCTCGGGGGCGGAGTCCTTGGTCCAAATCCCACAAGGACCCGAAAACAGGATGGCGCCTGGCTGACGACCCACGACTGGATTGTCATTATTTACAACAATGTACAGGTGGAATTCAGATGAGTGATGCCCTAAAAGTACAATGAATGTGTTATGTGTAATGCTTTACATCACGACCAAATTCCTACTTCCCTAAGAACACAGTCACATACTGCGACTGTCGCCACAACGGGCCATCTTAATCTTTCTGCAAAACCCCACTGTGGATCCTTTCGTGGAAAAGTATTGAAAACCCCCCCATGAGCCAATGTTTGGGCCGAGCCACGTTATTACGTCATTGTGTCCTATTGGCTATTCAGTTTAGCGGCTTTTGACGGGGTCATTGTGACTTTGAAGGGGCCCGCTGTTGTGGTATTGTTGGCACCAGGCAGTCTAGTTGGCACAACAGTTCGGGTTTGGTATTTCACTTCAGGTCGCCTCGTGCAGTACCTCTTTCGAGTCTGGTATAACAGAATTGTACAATAAACGAGAAAGTCTGAGGGAATTCGGTGGGACAAATTAAAAACAAATTTTTTTCTGGTCTAGCATTCGATCTTTGCCCGACCGTTCTGATGACTAGTGGGGTCCGCTGTCCTGGGGCCTCAGGCAAAGTTTGGTGTGTAACATCTAATAGGTATATTAAAACTTTAATATTAAAGCCGAAAGCAAGTACATACATGTACATGTATATAATATGTACACCACCCGTCCTCGAAAAAGGGGACAACTCAAAATTCGCTATATTTGGGAAAACACGTTTGAAGTTTCCGTTTTGCTCTTCTCATCCTCCAGCTCATTGAACACTGTCCAAGATTGTTACCAGAGCATAAATCGATCAACCAACTATCTGTCCAATGTTTCGTGGCCCGGACCGAAGTTTTTGGACCCGTGGGTAGAGAGTGGGGGGATGTTTTTGGTGAATTTTGATTATTTTTTGAGTTGTCACCTTCTTTAACGGACAATCACCATAACCTTTTGAGATGTTCCCTTTTTCAATGGACAACTTGGCAATCATTTTGAGATGGTTCCTTTTGTTCTGCAATTTCCATCTATCAATTTTAATAAATTTGCATGCAATTGAGTATTATACGAATCTTCAAAGTTGCTAGGTATCGTTGATGGTAACTGAAACCATTTCTTAGACTTCTAACTAGGCGTATTAGTTAATCAACTACAATAGTTACCTAAAGAAACAAAATTGTAACTTCATAAGCAGGTGGTATCAGATTATTATTATACATCCAAACTCAGTCAAGTTATCCGTGAGAGAAAGGAACAAATCAAAATTCGCAAGTGAATCTTGTTCGAGTTGTCCGTCGAAGAAAGAAATAACTCAAAATTACTTACGGATCGTCCGTCGAAGACAGTGACATCGTTCCTCTCTCAACGACCTCTCTGAGTTGGCACTGTTTTCAACAGACAGTGATGGACGGTCTCATCAAACGAAAAAGGACACTCACGCTGTCACGCGGAGCAGGATTGAACTACTCAAGTTCACGTCTTCGGTGGACAAAACAGACCTCTCCTGCTAGCCAATGCTGGTCCTAACTCAAAATTTGAATTTTTTGAGTTGTCCCTTTTTTCGAGGACTTGCTTTCCCAAGACCTCGAAAAAAGAGGGGTCTTGGGAAAGCTGAAACTATCAAAATTCGCTCCTAGTGGCGTGTCTGAGCTTCAAAAGCAGTAAAGCTAGATTTTACACAGGTCAAGACTTGCCACTTACCAGTGTTTGTTAGCCACATCTCGTCTGGTTTGGTTGAGGGTTGGACTGAAGTCCACATCTCATCTGGTAGAGATGGACTGATGACCTCGTCTTGTATTTTAGAGGTGGACTGAGACCAGCAGGGTTTGGCCCCTTCTCTTCTAAATTCTTCGCAGTGGAATTGGCTATTTCATTTTTAGCCATTAAAAGCAAGCCGTAGAAGTTGGCAATGGCCATTTGGGGGCTCATGAGTTATCTGTACCAAAATAGTTGAGAAGTATTCCGGAGGTGCTGGCTTTTCTCCGGTGGCCCTCTAGTAAACTAATATTAGTTTATTAGAGGGCCACCATTTTATTATAATGGTAGGGAACACCTGATGCTGAAATTTCGAAAAATCAACAACAATAAAATAAAATGAATGGAAAAAAAGTTGAATAACGTTGATTATTTAAAAGAAAATATTTAAAACTCCGCTGACACAGTGCCAAACGCAAGTATTGGGGGAGTAGGTAATCCGAACCCAAATAGGACAAACAATATGAAAAAATACTGTAAATTTTACGCAATGGATTTTATTTTAACATAAATTGTGCAAAAACTTTTATGAAAATAAAAACTATTTAGATGAAAAAATAAATGAAATTTTTTTTTTCAAATTTTTGGTAGGGTAGCACGACACTTCGCCCAATTTTTTTCGCCCAATGCACTTTCGTCTAAATTTTTTCGCCCAACTGCCTTTTCACCCAAAAAAAATTTCGCCTAAAACCCACATCGCCTACACTACATTTCACCTAAATACACCCGTTCACCTAAATTTCACCTAAAAACAAGAAATGTAAAAAAATGGCAAAATTGGAAGTGGGAATGGTCGTACCAAAAAATCAGACAGCAGAAGTCGTCGTCAGGTTGTCAGCTGATCAAGGTTGGCATATTTTTCCTTTTTGGCCTTTAAGTTTCCGACTAGACGTTATTCGACGTTGTGCGAATAACGTGTAGTATTTTCCGACCCTGCTCCAGCTGTTCCACTGTTCTTTTTGAATTTACCGGATGAATCGATGGATAGTCGGGTGATTTTTACTCATCATCGTCTGGAATCTATTGTGCCATCCTTCCGTTACGTTGTTCGTCCGGGGTTCGGTTTAATGTCGCCTGGTACTGATTCCACATGATGGGAGGGTATTGGGGTGGAACTGGCCGCCGAAGTTTTCCTTTGCGGAGTATTCCTTCCACGTAGGTTTCCGAAAAATATTTCATTAAACCCTGTAATGCCTTGGGCATTCATTGTGAGGGGTCAAATTGAGTCCCGAAAGTTTGGGTGAAAAATCCTTTGGGCGAATTATTTTTAGGTGATTTTTTTTGGATGAAAGGAGTTTTAGGTGAAACTGCGTTGGGTCAAACGGACTTGGATGAAACGCTTTGGGCGAAGTGTCGTGTAATCTTTGGTAGGTAAGTACAGTGGTTGGACAGAGCTGTCCAACGTCCCACAGAGCTGTCTATTCGCAGTCCCACAGCTCTGTGGGACTGCGAATAGACTATACTCTGCTCTGAAGAAAAGAAAAAAATCGATCTCATGCTGCAAGAGGTCTGATAATGGTCCTGGGGGTATTTTGAGGGTGCTGAATCCGAATCTGAGGTCCGTTTTGCTCCTAGATGCAGAGGGTCCGCTGTACAGTACCCAAATGTTCAAAAACTCTCTTAATTCCCAACTTCATTATTTTACAACGAGCAGATGCTAATCATATAGGAAATTTTTCGCTGAACACGCCAATATATATGTTGATGGGTCTAAAATGCTTCCTTCATGTGTTTTTTGCCGAAAAAAACGTGGTTTTTTCATCAATCTTGAAGATTTTTTTTTTTTTTTTTTCACTATTCTGACGATTCTGCAAAACCTAAAATATTTATCCAAACCAACAAAATCTCGCCATATACATTTCTGCGTCTAATGCGACCAAGCGCACCTCGGTAAGTGCAGTTTTGGCGACTGTTTTTTAAAGTTAAAAATGGGAATTTCTAAACTAGGTCTAAACTGGGAATTTTTTGTTTTTGCCGATTTGAGTTAAAACTGATGCAGTGTTATGCGTACAAAGTTTCTCGGAAAACGACACCTCATTCGATCTCCTGGCATCCTTCAAAAACCCCAATCGTGGCTCCATGAAAGCCCAAAATACTTCAAAAACGACACCTGATTCGACCCCATCGCTGAAAACCTTCATAACCCCCAACCGCAGCCACAAATAGGGCCTTGGGCTGCATTTAAGTAAGCTGATTACATTTTCATTGAATTTCTCAGCAGGCCGTTCTCTTAGGTACATCTCGCAACTATGGTCGCCAGACTCATAACGTCCTTTCACGCCCCAAAATTCAAACTACTACAACTAATCCAAAGGAACTTGAATTTTGAAAGTTACGAAAAAAATAAATTATTTATTTTAACCATTTGCAACAATTCGTATTACGTTCTGGCGTGGGGCGCTCTTGGCCTGGCCCAACTACCAAAAACTTACCTACACTAGAAACCAGTCGGGCTCCTACTATCAGTATATTTTAACAGTTATATTCCAGTTACCAACTACCGTTGTTTTATTCGCTGTTATTTCTTGGACTTAGATCGAATGAGAACATCCAGATAATCAACAAGCGTACATCAAAGGGAAACGCGTGTTACTCGTTCCTCCAATATTAAATATTGGCTCAATTTTAGCCGATAGGTTCGAGGGGACAGCATCTGGAGGTTTGGGGGTGTCCCCCATCAGTAATTGTTTTTCATTATTTTAGGTAGCGCCTCTTATAGAACCAGACTTGAATTCATGGTAAGCTGAGTTATTTTCAGCATTCTGCATTATATGCATTCTATGGTTCCATTTAATGGCAAATAATTATCAAATAATCATCTTAGTTACAAACTCACGAGAGAAAATGGAGGTTTTAAACATTTTTCGTTTTTCTGTAGCACTGTCGATTTCTTGAGCGTTTTCACTAGGAAAAGAACCAGTTGCGGGGGTGACTGTGCAACACCACGTCCGCCTTCGATCAGGGAAAATGCCTATTTTAATTCGCTTCATCATCGTATACTATCAGCGCCGAGTCAGGTAAACTAAGGGCCTCCCTAGTGGGGAGTTTATTGGAGCCGAAGGGGGATATTGAGGGTCCAACGGGGGGGAGGAGTTGCCGGTCGGATGGTTTTCCCAGTTTCCCGCAGGTTTCACCCTCACTGTTGGCCAACACATCTCTGAGGGGAAAGCGAGGTTTTTCTCACCGGCCTGGAAAAAAAGTCATCGTTACCTAACCAAGTAAATCACTGCTAGAGAAATGCGACCCCGCCAGACCACCGCGAGCCCCTTCCATCATTAATATCGCAGTTTCAGCAGAATTCAACGAAAATAACGACTTCCCGTCACAACTGGAGCCTGACCGCCAGACATTTCGTGTCGCTCCGGCGATTCCCTGAAAAGGAAACCATTTTAGAAAATGTATCGACGATCATTATCGATATTATGGGGGTAACCCACAAAACGGCAATGGCCATCATTATGCAGTTCACATTCGAGGGATCGCAGTTGTTAAACAGTCACCATAATTTTGGGGTTCACGGTTGGGCCCTTCTGGACGAGTTAACGTTTTAAATGTGCCGTATTCGAGGAAATTGGTCGTAAGTATGTTCTCAAACTGTGCTTACAATAGCAAAGGCCGAGGTTTGGTAACTTTAAACAATATTCGCGTTATCGTGCTTTGTCCCCATTTAGTGCGACAAGCTCAGCAAGAAATTTGAGAATCTGAGGCAAATGATTCGCGTTTAGTAATCCCGTCTCATGTTTTTTCACCTATCAACGGAAGCTCTTTCCGCACAGAACAATTATCACAGCAGCTGCACCATCAGCCGCAGCGGCGGAACAAAACGAGTTGCCAATAAAAAAAAAATTAAAAAAAAGAGTTACGTTTATAAGAGTTTTCCGAGCTGCTGAAACCAATGGAAGCTCTCCGAAGGATTTGCCACATCCGCAGCGACTGAGCCGTTGGCTGCAGCAGCGCCATGTAATGTCTAGGTATCCCGAGAAACTTGTGATTATACTAATCATTAGAGTATATGTTTTTCGATCTGCCGAATTCAATAAGAGTCGCTTAAATATTAAATTTTGTGTATTACTCGTAGAATAATCGGCTCAAGTTTTCGTGACGGGGATCAGCATAAATGATTTGATCGGCCCCAATTCGTTATTATACGTTTCATGACGTGAAGATTCCAAAATTTACATGGCCGTTTTGGGTAGTAGGCTTTTTTCTTCTTTTTTTTTTAAATGGTGTCAAACAAACTTGGGTATGAGTTCATCAAGGCCAGTCTGCTTGCTATATACTTGGATTATTCTAAATCCCGACGTTTCGAAAACACAAAAGCTTCCATCTTCAGGGGGGACCTGACAACATACAAAAAGGGGGAATGGAGTTAGGCACAAGCCCATGGAGGAATAGATTCCTATTCTCTATTCCTCCATGGCACAACCCAATACCTACCTACCAAGAAATAATATTTCTAAGTACAATTAAGGGATATTCTAAGTACAATTAAGGGATATTATCCCTTAATTGTACTTATTGGCCCTTACATTCTTAAGAAGGGTTCATTACATAATATGTAATTATGCATCGTCGTCAAGAGGACTTTTTCACCGCGTCATACATTTCTTCGCAGGAACATTAATTCCTGTTATGTGCACAATCATGAGTTAATATAACACACTAATAAACACTATAGTGTTTATAGTATCACATTTTAATTATTTAAAAATAACTGCACTTTGTTTACCAATGATATTATCATTTCTAGTCGGCCTAACCTGTTGAATTGAAAGTTTTGGTTAATATAATATTATTATGAGGTTTCCAAGGCTGTCCTCCGTTACTCTGTGGGTTTCCATTATCAACTCTATGTCCGCCATTAGTGGCTGACAGACTACATTTTAATCGATTACGGTATGAATAGTTGAAAATGTTTTAATTTTTAAAAAGATTTTCAAGATCTACATTAACTACTTTTTTTTTTTTTTTTTTTTTTTTTTTTTTAATCTGAAATTTTATCAAAAAACTCGGTTTTCCATGTTCACAAGGTTTTCAGCCCGATCGAACCACCACCGTGGGGATAAAAAGGGCCTTTATTATTACTGTGTCACCTCCAATTCGTTTGGTTTTTAATAGGGTATTAAAAATGGACTACAAACAGTTAATGTTACTACAGAAAACATTACGGGATAATGCACGATTCCGGACTAACACGGCAACTCTAATGACTTCTGAAGTAAGTCTCTTATCTTACTTTTGTCACTTTTCCGAGCCTTAATAATGTATGTGGGGCATTCCACGTCAAAGGTTGAACTCAAAAAAATAAAGTTCTTCGAAATCAACCATTTTTGGGTATGTTGTACTCCTAGGTGAGAAAAAATTTCCCAGAAATTTAGAGACCGATTCGACGCATTTTCGTCGCTCCACAGGCAGTCAAAGTTAGCAAAATAGGCAGGTGTGGGTTCACTTCGCCGGCTGCTACCGCCCTTATTCCGCCACCAAAAAAATAACATCGCCAGTTTTTTGGAAAGAGAAAAACCTCCTCTTTTCTGTGGTGTAATAGTTTTTTCAATCAAAATTTTACTTCACTTTTAAAATCGAGTTTGAAAACTTAAAAATACGTTTTCTCCAATTTGGGCATTTTTAATTTTTTTAATTTTTGGCTTAATTTCAAGGTATACACCTGTAGAACATCCAGTTAAAAGGGAATCATGGGATGCAAAGTCGTTAAGTGTCAGCAAACAAAAGATATCACTAATATACGAGGAAAAACGCGTTTTTTCTCCTTTTTACCGTGTTTTCCGCGGTTGCATTGCCTCGCATCCTTTCTCTACGAGAACACAGACTATAATGAACTTCATCTGCCACTCATAAGCTTTCCCAGTAGGTTTCAATATTTTTAATTGCGTGTCCGCTCATTTGATTGCTCTTTGCACTTGAATTTAGGGCCTTTACTTATCTCCTTAACTACTTGTCTGAGCTTGCACCACTAATGTTGTCTTTCTTTCATCTTGTGAACTTCTTCTTTCTTCTTTCATTCCGGACGCAGATAAGGTGATTGGGTGAGAGAAAAATTGAAGTCATGGGTTCAGTCACGTAACCGCGGCCGTAAGGTGCTGATGCTGTCACACATCTTCCATCCTATCGCTAAATTCATCAAGTCTCCAAATCAAAATTTGATTGTTTGATTTTTGTTTGCCAGTTCGCGTACTTCCGAGCTACTATAACAGTACACCATGTCTTCTTTTCGTTCTCGTTGTCTTAATCCATTAAATGGATGTCCATTTAATCCATTAAATTTTAATGAGCCCCATCAGACACGGTGTGCGAGTAAATCGAGTGTGCGAGTAAATCGAGACACGGTGTGCGAGTAAATCGAATACATCTGTTTTCATGTGTTCTCACCATCTCCCCTAAATATAGTAGGTACCTAACTAAAGGAATGTGGATCGAATAGAAAGTGTTAAACTGCCTACAAATTGGGACAATTTGAATTGTAAGAGTTGAAACAGTTTTTGAAATAGAAAAATATTGAAACCTACTGGGAAAGCTTATGAGTGGCAGATGAAGTTCATTATAGTCTGTGTTCTCGTAGAGAAAGGATGCGAGGCAATGCAACCGCGGAAAACACGGTAAAAAGGAGAAAAAACGCGTTTTTCCTCGTATATTAGTGATATCTTTTGTTTGCTGACACTTAACGACTTTGCATCCCATGATTCCCTTTTAACTGGATGTTCTACAGGTGTATACCTTGAAATTAAGCCAAAAATTAAAAAAATTAAAAATGCCCAAATTGGAGAAAACGTATTTTTAAGTTTTCAAACTCGATTTTAAAAGTGAAGTAAAATTTTGATTGAAAAAACGATTACACCACAGAAAAGAGGAGGTTTTTCTCTTTCCAAAAAACTGGCGATGTTATTTTTTTGGTGGCGGAATAAGGGCGGTAGCAGCCGGCGAAGTGAACCCACACCTGCCTATTTTGCTAACTTTGACTGCCTGTGGAGCGACGAAAATGCGTCGAATCGGTCTCTAAATTTCTGGGAAATTTTTTCTCACCTAGGAGTACAACATACCCAAAAATGGTTGATTTCGAAGAACTTTATTTTTTTGAGTTCAACCTTTGACGTGGAATGCCCCATATACTTAATTCCCTGACGTAAATATGTCAAATGTTTTCGTATTAAAAAATGCAGAGGTTAAATTTTGAAGATCTTCTACAACAAATATTTATCTCTCAATACTTTAGTGGTCACCTATTGTGTGCTTCAATAACGCAAAAAACTGGTAAAGTTTGAAGGGGAAGCTAGTGATCCTTCGTCCCTTGAACATTCAGTCATCGAGTCTTCTTTCGTGTTAGTCTTCTCAGCGAGATCACCTTCATAAAGAAAGACTTCCTGACGTCGAAGAAGATGGACGATCGGTGCGGAGGAGCTGTGGGAGATGAACCGAAGGAATGTCCATTACCAGGAGCTCAGCTATTATCCGCTCTGTACCATGTTTTAAGGGCGGATCCTGTCGCGGCGGGGAGGGGGGGGGGGGGCTTTGTGTCACACACTCTGTCACTCGTCTTTGTAATTGGACGGGCGATTGTCTTCTCCGTCTCATCCCTCCACTTCCAACTCCCGTCAACCATGTCACGTCCGCTGCGTCACGTAACTCGTGTAATGGAACTGGCGTAATTTAGTAGGTATCGATTGAAAGAAGAGGGAAGAATAAAAAAAAAATATATCGTTTCAGTATTGAAGATCGAAGTGGTCACTTCGATGTCTTCGTGTGGTGAGGCGTTGAGGAGGGGGACACAATTCTAAGGTGTCCACGTGATCTTTGTGGTGCAGCAGGTTCATTGAAAGGCATTGACCTGCTGAAGGCGTAGCTCTCGTCTTCAAATTGAACACACCCACACCCCCCGTAGGACATTCTTTCGTTTGCAATATCGGCATGCTAAACGCTTCTTAAGACTAGGGGGGGGGGGGGGGGGGATATAGAACCGTTCCATTGGAACGGCAGAAACGGCGGGAAATGCTAAAAACAACGAATGGCATAGCGAGGTACCTCCAAAAAGAAGGATAGTGTGGTCTGGCTCAATCTGATAAGAACTTATCCAGTATTGCCACCCTTCCAGGTGAGTCCGAGAAGAGTTTCAAACGACCCTGCTGTAAGATTGCCAAAACTGTTGACAAATCAACGAAGAAATGTAAATCGTATACGATACTATAGTATCCAAACTAAAAGCAGTTACACCAATACATGGCCTGGCTGATAGGCGAGTCTTGAACGTATTCTTGACTGGGACTAAATTTTCGAATAGCCTCCCTAAGAATAATACAAACCTATCCACGTTCGATTTTATGTGAGTCACTAAGACGAAAAGTGGTCAAACCAATTTAACTTTTGAAAAATGAAGATTTTGGGTGACTCTCATAAAAGAAGAAGTGATGTCTCGACAGTAACCTGATGTGGTCCCACAAAAATGATTTGAGAGCAGAGGAAGGTCTTAAATAATAATTATTTACTTAAATTTTTTAATTTACTTAAGTAATTATTACTTAAAGTTTTTTCTCTCAAGTCAAGTTAATTCCTTTATAAATAAAATGACTAAATATAAACAAATAGACCATTCCAACTTCAAGCTTTAGGGATTTCCCATTATGAAGCTTGGATTTTCTTCTAACATCAGCAGGATTCCTGGTTTCTGACCGTTAAAATAAATTTCGAATCATTTGAAAATTATATCTAGACAGAAATGTGTGTGTTTCGGGTTTTCATAATCGAAGAACTGACAGTTCGAATAACGGGATATCATGCTATATCATGCTATAATATAGCATATTATCTCTTGAATAGTGAACTTCTATGATAGGATTTTTGGTACGGGTCATCAGTAGCATGTGCTAAGAAGAAATTCACAAGAAATTGGCTGAAAAAGTTACTTTTAAAATGGTGGAATTTGAAACTCGATATTCGGAGGTTTTGGGAGAATGGCCCAGTTATATTATATGATGCGAGGGGCAAGAGCCGCAAATCCAGTGACAAGAGCAGCACACGAAGTGGTCACTCGTCTTACAAATAATACGAATTAGTTGTAATATTTTTTTGTGCCTCGTCAAGGGTAGGCCCCAGACACTCCTTGAATCTCGCATTGGAGAGACGTTTTAATTTCCTTTTGCTCTTGTAGTTAGTTCCAGCGCAAACAGGTGCTCCACTTCAAAATCCATTCATCATTAAATGTTGAAATTAAACTTTGGTTACATTTTTGTAATGCGCTCTAGATAATTTTTCTGCTGATTTCGGAACATTTCAATTTCCTATGTTTGTAGTTAGTTCAGCGCAAAGTGCGCCGCTTTAAAAAATCTTGCCATTCGAATTGTGTGTGTTTCATATTCCCAACTAGGGGGCGTTGAAAAATATACCATTCCGAGAAATTTTCGTTTAAACCACTTTTCCTCTCAGCGGCTCGTGTGGCACTTCTTGTAGATGAAGAGGCACTGCTTTGTCTGTTTTGAGGGGCACCCTTTTGTTGTCTTGAGAAATAGGTTAAGTAATTTTTTTTTTTTATTATTATTTTTCAAATTCACCTTCGGAACTTGAATTATTCCATTCTCACAGTCGCCTGTACAATATAAGATAAAAGTAAAGGGGGATATCATCAGGTTTTTGGTTCTAGTGAAAAGATATTATTTCACAATTTTACCCAATTCCGATGACATTTTCGGTTTTGACAGTTTCAATGTGTCTTTGTAAAGTGCACGCAATTTTCGGTAATACCCTGACGTCGACGACTAAAATTTTTGGCAGCTACATTCGTGAGCCAATCGTTGTTCATTACTGATGGATGTTTTCTAGGTTTTTGTTGTATTGTTTGCAACCGACGTCGAAAGGCAGGTGAATAGAACGAGCTGGGACATTTCCGATGGGGGTACGACGCGCGGGAGGGGGGGGGGGGGGGCCAAGGTCCGGAGCAAGCTCTGGAACTAACATGGCCGACAAGGATAGGGATAGACTTCGGTGTTTGGAAAGGGGTGAAGGGAAGAGGGGAAGGATACAATAGAATACAGCGGAGGGGAGTGGTCGAGAGGAGCTGCTTTTTTTTTCACGCGATTCTGTCACAACTATGCGGCCAGAAAAACGTCGGCCTTTCAAAAGACGGTGAAGGCGAACCGGCCACCGGCACGGCATGAACACTATGAGCGATATTTAGACTAAAATCACCCAACCAGGAAGACATCCTGCTGCTAGTATAATAAATTTCCCAAAGAAGTGGAAAATTTGAATTGCTGTCCTTTGCGTCATGACCACTCATGAGGGGTCCGACCAATGAGGGGCTGAGCTGACTGAGGAGGGGGTGTGTTGACCAATAGGGAGTTCGAGTCGAGTGAGACTTCAACCCTAAGAAAATATCTTGATGTGAACCATGTGGGACTTCATAAAATACTCAATTAGGTAAAATAACTATCCTGAAGTATTTTACATGCAGTTTTGGTTCCGTTTTTTACCCAGTTGTTTAATGCCGTCTCATACTGCGAATCTTTTCAAGATTTCCTATAGGAACTATAGTAAAACGTAGACTTTTGCAAGGAGGTGTTGAAGAAATTTCTATTTTTCAAAAAACTTGTATTTTCTTATTTAATCATCAAAAATATTGCAGGTAGGCATGCTGCCAGCTTGGGTAGTTAAATTAAAATTAAAAACGCTGCAAATTTTACATACGGGTTTATTATTCTTTGATATAGGTTACTTGTGGGAAAATAAATTCTGTCAATGGAAACAATTTTTGAAATTTTTTGTTTTTAATTTTTTTTTTTTTTTCACGGGAAATAATTGATCTCTTGGGATCCTTCAAAAATCCCATTTTTAGCCCCATTATAGCCCCATAGCGCCCCACGGATTTGGGCGATCGGGATGAAAACCTTGCGGGCACAACTAGATGGTAAACCAAGTATTTTCTCAAAATTTCAGATTTTTAAAAAAATTTTGTACGGCGGACGGACATTTCGTTTTTGGAACCCTTGAAACGGATAATGTCAAATTTTGAAGCCGATCAAAATTTTCGACACTCGTCGCGATAATAGGTGTATTATTCCAAGAATAATAAACCAAAAGAATAAGAAGAAGAATAATAAACCAAAATTATAGTAACTTTGCTTGTATTTAATCAAAATGAGAGTGAAAAAAACAGTGTTGTAGGTATACTGTAAAATTTTCAATACAAATCGACGATTATTATTTAATAATATTACACGTGTAAAGCTGTACAGCTATAACTTGAGTAATACCTAATACAAAATAACATTCAAAACATTTTTACAAAATCAAAAGTTGTAGTTCACCTTTTTCCCCTCATAATTTACAAGTCAAGTTGAATTTCCCTTTGAATTTACAACACGAGCCGCCTCCGGGTTTCTGCGAATTTTTCAACCACTACCTACTTCCTTTATTTCTTTCTTTTGATCTGAAAGTGTATGCATATTTTTCGCATGTTCAGGCTAGCCCCCGATCGCCTATGGTAAGAAGACTTGTAGAACCAGTTCGAAATAATATAGTTGAATACCTGCAGAATTGGGGAGGAATTCAGTTTGAGGAGTTTTACCGTGTCTGGTTACTTTGAGGAGTACTAGAGCACTGTACTAGTACTAGAGCTCTAAGAGCAGTGATCTGAGAAGTTGACGCAGTGATCTGACTTGCCTGTACGATCCGCCACTGAGTAAACTTATTCGGCCCTTCACAGAATGTGGACGCCTTTTCAGAGGGCTGTAATGAAGCAGGCGACAACGTCAGGGCCGGTGATGTACCGTCTTTTTTTTCTCCCCTTCTCGAATAGTTTAAAAATTCTTGTGCGTCGGAGTTGTATGGAAAGCGGGTTGGGAGTTTTTCCTCTTGAAAGGATATTCCGCTGAGTAATTTCCCGGCGGGTCCGAACTCCGCTGAGGTTCCCACGATGGAGGGGCTTTGTTGAGTGTGAGAGGTATTGTGATCCTGTCGTGGTGACGGCGGGGGAAGGAGGAGCTTTGTGAAGCCTCTCGACACCCCCTCCCCTCCCCTTACTATTGTGGGGGCCGTCCAGCGTTGTTTAACAGATGACCACTCGACAGTTGACATTGTTGTTCAATAATTAGGATGCCCACTACATCCCCCCTCATCCGATCACCTATCACTATTACCCTTGTGGTCACTGAGCACGTCCTATACTGCCAGGTCACTCACCTGCCGATTGTGACGCAGTTTTCGCTCAACGCAGTAAGCGTTTGCAAAACAATAGATGCTTAATATCTCTAATTAACCAGATCCCTATTCATATAAATACGAAGTCCGCATTGAACAAATTAGTTGCAAAGGGGCAGGAAGCGCACTTTGCATTAAATAAATTGTAATTATTTTTATCATTTTGTTTATTAGGTAATTTGTGTTTATTGTGTTTGTGTTTATTTATTTCAACTATTTTAATTATTATATTGTATTTATTTGTTTATTGTACCTATTGTATTTTTTACTTTTTTATTTATTTCTTTGTATTTATTTTTCATTATTTTATCGAATTTTATTTATATATTTAATATCAGAACTTCACTTGATATCCATATGACACGTTAAATTTTATAAACAAGTTAGGTATGTAAAAATGTATTTGTGGGCTTGTTGAAGGCGTTGGTATGGTTCGATGGCTTGGCTTTCCCCTGTGATGAGAGGTCTAGGGATTGGGCGCGATACAGGAGTTCCTGTTTCTATTCATAGAAATGCGCTGGAAAATTAGGCGCAAACGTTCATCCCGGCCTTGTAGGATTTGGAAAACTCGGCTCAACCCTAAATTACCAATGGAAAAAATTTGTTTAATGAGAGAGGGGAAGAGAATCGGCGTTTCTTCAACCGGACTTTTGAACCCGGTTATTAGAATTAAAAAATAGGACTATATATATATAATTCTTACGTTTGTAAACTTATGGAAAAACACAAAAAACTGTCCCGAAACGTTAAAACGATCAAAATATCCTGTTTTGTGGTGATTTTCCAAACGAGGGGAAAGTTTACCATAATTTGTTTTTTAATTCGGTCACATTTAAAAACCACTGCAAATTTAACACAAAGGTTTATTATTCTTTGATATAGATTACTATAAAAATACGAAAATTAATTCTGTGTCAATGAAAACAATTTCGAAAAAATGATTTTTTTTTTTTGAAATTTTTTTTACTTGGAAAATATTTGACCTCCTGGGATCCTTCAAAAATCCCATTTGTAGCCCCATGAATGGCAAATAGATCCCCACAGTCAAATCGGATCGTTCCAGGACCCCCGAAAATGGATTCTACGTCCAAAAATACTTCGAAAACGACACCTAACTCGATCCTATAGCCAAAACCCTTTTAAAAAACCTCCCGTAGCCCCATTTTAGCTCCACGGGTTTGTCTGATCGGGCTGAAAACCTTGCGGGCACAACTAGATGATCTATAATATGTAAATAATATTAATATTATTACATAATACATAAATACACTATACATACATTATACATAAATAGTTAAATAATATTATTATACCAAGTATTTAGTCAAAATTTCAGAAAAAAATTGCCTACTGCCCAAAAACGGCTCGGACGGACATTTCGGTTTTGGAATCTAGACCTCTGACACGGATAATGTCAAATTTTGAAGCCGATCGGAGTCGTCGACCTCCGTCACGTGTATTATTCCGTACAAAGGTGTATTATTCCAAGAATGATGAGCTTCATTTATCGAATAAAATGTATTTAGATGAATCAACTCCTTTTCTGATACTTATGAACAGTATAAAATGTATTAAGTGCCTAATGATAGCAAATCTTTATAAAATGGAAATTGGAAAAAATGGAAATTTTTAGTAACCGAATCACAGTACAAACACTTAATCAGTCTCTCGCCATTACCATTACCACCACCATGCGAAATCCCCCCCCCCCCCCCCCCCCCCTGTCAAAGCCCCTGTCAGCAGCTCGATAAAAGCTTTTCTGAGTCTCAAAGCGTGTTCGGACTGGACTAGGAGCAAGGGGAAGGGGTTATGAGGCCATCGGACATCGGAAATTTCCAGAAGTATGGAGTTTTCAGAGGTTTTTCTTAAATATGGTCATTCAGCTCCATGGCGTTGCCTCTGTAGATATTTTGAAGGGTGCCATTTTTCGAATTTTGGTTTTCTGCTGTTTTTCCCAATGGCGATTGAGCCCTAATGCATATGACACCCTTCATTAGATGTTCAGTGGACAGGTCAGGTTAAAAAAATATCAAGTTTCTTCAATATTTTTAAGTGCCTCGCCATCTCCGAGCGCAGCTGGTGAAGCCACACCACGCTCTGGTTATTTATTTTAATCCAATTTCAATGTCAGTGAGCTGGCATAATTACGTGTCGTGTCGTTAGGTTCATACGGCTATGGCGTTGTAGTTTGTATGCAAACAGCTTGAAATGGGCTGAGAGGTCTGAACGCGTCTAAGTCAATTACAACTTTAACGACTGGGGGGCATTAAAAGCCGAAGACAAAGAGGCCGCCTCGACCCCATCGTGTCCCACATCCTCAGCATCCGCGCATTAAAGGATATTACGTAGTGGAAGGGATTTGAGGGGGTGGAGAGGAAGGAATCGACGTAGTGTCTGGTTGAAATCTGTGACCTTGTGTGTCTCATCGTTACGTGACACGAAGTGACAATCAGACGAGTTTTGTGGTTCTTCTGAACAACCGAACACGCTGGAACCCGAGAGGATTTGAGAATTGACGTAAAGGGGACCGACGTATACTGAGATCATTCTTCGTCAATTTAGCTAATCCTTCCAAGCTGGCATGTCCTTGGGTGGTGTGGGGCCTGGACCAGGGAAGGGACCAAAATTTGAGCCTTTTGTGGTGATAAGGAAAATTCGGGCACCGCCGGTAGAGTTGTAGGGGGGACGTGAAAGGACTGAAGGGGATTGTGCCAAGAGAGAAGGATGCTGTGGGGTATGCACGTCTCGGGGACCACCTGGGACTTGCGGGAGGTCAGGCCGACAAAGGGGACCTCAAAGTGACCGACCCGCTACCATCTACAACATGCGAGGACTCGACTTCTCATCTGGTCACGTGACCCCCCTCCATGAACCACTTCACTCATCAGTCATCACTCTTTCTTCGCCCTCTTCAACTTTTGCCGACTGTCTAAACGTCTTTTGAAACCGCTGAATACCCCTCGATAACCACAAAGGGGCTCAAACCATAAAATCGACTGGGGTAGTCCCATTTCAAAATAGGCGATACTTGTCATTAGTTCCAATAAGGTTTAATTGTCCACGGGCTGTTAAATTTTACAATTTCGACGTATTTTTGAATAGGTACTTTTTTTATGTTACTTACTTTACGTTTGGTTGCCTCTGACAGCTTGCCACATGAAACTCCAGTCTTTCCACTGATCGCCCTACAGGGTCCGTCTCTGCATAGAAATGATAAAACCTTTTGAGTAACTCAAAAGGTTTTATCTTAACTGTTAAGGTTTTATTAGCCAAAACCTAACGTACGAATGAAATTAAGAAATTTGGGGAATATCCCACCTAATAAAAACCGAGAAATGTCTGTCTGTCTGTTTCCCTTTTCACGCCTGAACGGAATGACCGATTCGCGTGCCGTTTATTGCGACCCGTTCCAAAAACCAGCGCGATGGTCATAGGCTACCTTGATTTTTCCTCACTCATCCCCTTCATCGGTTTTCGGGTGCTCCTTCGCGACGAGAGACGGGTCAAATAGCGTCGTTACTAGGGATTACCTACTAGGAAAATTTTCGAAACGCCGAAACCCGATACAACTTTTGGCGTCGGTTTTGAACGAAACTACGCTTGTTAAAACGAGCTTTTCGCCCTGATTTCAACGAGCACAAAACGATTTCTGTCCGATTACCCGTTCGCAAGTTATTCGAAGATCGTCGGTAGGTGGGTACGAGTATTTTTTGCAAGCCTTCGATTAGTTTGATAGGTACTAGGTAATTTCATTTGGAGTTTATGGGTTGCTATGGGCTGCATCTTACGCAAACGGAGCTTTCCTTCGCAACGAGATACGGGTCAAAAAGCGTCGCCACGGGTGCATCGTTGAGAGGTGATGTACGGAAATTTGATATTTCGTGCGAAGCACGAGCGGGCATCTAGTTATGCATATTATGCAAAAAAGCAAACTGCAGTTCTCCATGGAGAGGATCACCACATTCTCCCCTGCCATTAAAATAGAACGTAGTCACTTAAGTGGCCAGGCGTTGTCTTGTTTCTTGAACTTCTCCTGAGGTTCGAGCCTCCGTCTTCTTGTGAATGGTCCTGCTGGGACCCTTCAGGGATTGAAAAGAGTATCGATGTGTCCATACCAGCTGGCGAAGGATTTTCATCGTCCGGAGTCATTGGAGGATTCGTTTCGAGTCTTGGTACACACTCATACATTTCAGAATTGAAAAACGTAACACACCACCAATGCGTAGAGTTCCGCGACGTGGCCAGCCGGAGTAGGTTCCTGGCTTGATGAGTGTGTCTAGCGTGGTTCTTCGGGAAATATTCCTGGTGGTTGTGGACGTACAGGAGGCACTCGAGGATGAAGACTGCCTGGACAGTAAGAACGCCAGGCATCCCTATAGACGTGCAGGTCTACAGTCGACCCTGTAATTGAGACCAGATCGCTCGTCGCTGGCATGCGAATATGGGTTTGCCTGTGGGAGCGTGACACTAGGCCAAGATCGTGAACCTGATGATCGTACCAAGGTTTATTCAAATACTCCGATGAAAGGGGTTTTGCCGTTTTTTGGGGGGTTTTTGCACCACTATGCGCCGGGTTCGGGTGCCGTCGACGAGTGTAGACCGACCCTGCCTTCCTTGGAGAGGTGTAAAGTGAAAGAAGAAAGGCCTAAAAGAAAGCACCGTGTCGGGAAATGAAGACATCAGAGACGGCTGCGGGGGGGTTTTAAGCGGACAATTAAGACGTGAAAAGAGGAGCCGCCACGGTGGATTTATCGGTTTGAGAGCCGTCGCGGAAACCCGTTCAAATCCGATTTGTTCACTTCGAGTTCCAAAAAATGCAAATTGATTTTCGGGGGTGAGGAGGCGTCGAGTTGAGGTTGAGCCGAGAAATCGCCTGTTATCCGTCGGCTGTCCGGCACACACTCGGAGGCGGACACGGAGGATCACCTTGTTTACCTTTTTCTGATCCGGCGGTTTAACTGTTTCTCCTGTTCTTTACCAGCGCCAGGTGGAACAAAAGAGAAGTCGAGGAACTTACTGAAGTACAGTTTTGTTTGAGAAAACGGTTCAAATTCACCTTAGAATCTATACAGATGCAACTCGGGGTCGTCTTTTTGCCTCATCAACCAACGCTTTCCGAAATCTTAGCGCTTTTAAGTTTCAACTTAAGTTTTGTTTTAAAAATTTGTTTGCCGTCGCAGGGAGGGTCTGGTGAACGTGCGATTTCCTTTAAAGTCAACAATGTTTCTCTCACATGGACACCCAAAGTAAAATAGAGACTAAAGAATATTCTCCCGTGGGGGAGGGCAGCAAAGAGCGGAGGAATAAGTGAACTAGCCTGGAAGCTTTCAACGGTCATAATTGGTTGTATATCTATTTGACAAGGGCCGGCACCTGGGGCTTTAAATCAGAGGCGTTTTCGAGTTCGTTGACGCCTTTTTCTCGGAGCCTTCGAGGCCAGGACAGAAGCCATTATGGTCTGCTGAATTCAGCACGCTCGTGTGTTGTGTTTCTGTGATCGGAACGAATCGTCCTGACTTCCAACGATTAGGACTGTCGACATTGTGTACTGAACTGTTAAAATGTTTTCTTCTCTCGTTAAATATTTTCAACTCTCAGCTTTACTCCAAGACTTCACGTGCCCAAACACGGTAGAGACAGAAGAGTTTTTACTTTTATTTTTTTTAATTTTATTTTTTTTAAATAATGTTTAAATGATAGAATCTATCATTCTTATTTCTTATATCTGATATAAGTTTTGGATAATTTATACCAAAGACGAATAAACCCTTGTGCAGCGTTTTTCAATAATATTGTGATGGAACCATCCATGTCGCGACGACCACATGTCAATTCAGTGATTAAAATAGTTGTGGTCAAGGAATACACATTGTTAAACATTGTTCAAGATGTGTTTTGTTACAATAATATTATTCTTCCTCTGTTTGAAAATTTTCACTAGTCCAGTTCTAGTGAAGGTCAGGCCGGGATGCAGCATTCTCGGTATCTGCAGATCTTTACAGATCATTCCAAAGCCATAATCTCTTTATGACTCAATGTTATTATATATTTTCGTTTAGCTAAATTTTGAACGAGTCTACAACTAGGAACAACGGTTGCAAAAAAAAGTCGGCTTCTTTTGAGAGTTCTTCCTTAACCAAATGATGTCGAGTCACAACAAGATATTAGCGCTAGAGGAGGGAGACCACCAGCGGCGTTTGTGTCTTGTTTTTTTCCTTCTCCTTTCTGTGTTTTCCCCTGTTTTCGATCGTTTACACAAGTTTTTGGTCATTAACACCCTCTTGGAAAGCCGGCGGCGTCTTTTGCCGGAGTCACCAGTCAGCAGTCATTACCTTCCGACCGCAAACTGTAGCAATTGATTTTCCACTGAGGAGTTGTCGGTGCTTACTAATTGCTTTTTATTCTACCCAACCTCCCGTTCTTCCTCGGTTTTTTAGGGGGTTCTGTGCGAGTGTTTTGGATCTCCACGAGTTGGATGTAGGTACTTATTCAGAGAATTTTTGTGAGTTTACCTCTCAAACATGTTCAACAGTTGTTTTTTAATGACAATATCAATAAAACAGCTTCTATAATCCCTCCAGGGCATAACACGAATTATCGTGATCTGCAGACCTGGGAGAAGATGCAGTCACAGAAATGGGAGACTTGCATGCTCCAGGCTTACCTGATGCGTCAGGATACTACTGTGGAGATGCTGAGTCTTCGGAAGGGAACTGAGGGGAAGACAATACCCTACAGTTTAGGGCCTACACGATACGTAGTGGCTGGTATTGATTCTTTCTGGGCTCTCAGTTATACCAGGAACAGCTGTTACAGCTACCTCAGAAGAATTGTCGTCAAAGATGGCCTGGCCAGCTGACCCATGCGTCGGGATCTCTCCCATTGATTCAGCTTCCCTAGGTGAAGTTTCGTCAAGGGAGGCCTCGTCAGCAGGATCCCTTAATAATTGCTGCAGTTAGACATAGTTAATGTAATATATTATTGCTAATGATGGACAGTGAATGGAAATTAATTATGGTAGAATCTGCCCATCTTCCTACTGGAGGGCTGACATCCTGGCGTGAGAAGAAGGGTTCGCACAGCCTGTAGTGCGACCCGCCCCTCCCGCCGGTACTAACTCTAGCAGGCTGGCGAGATTGTACTATAAACTGGGGCAAATTCCCACAGGTGCCACCATGATTTATCCTATTTTATTAAAAAAACATTGAGATCAGCAGACAAGCAGCGTCTAACCCTTTTTGCTCTCGGTTACTCTGTGGTCTAACCTTAGCTTCCCACATTCTACATGAGGGTGTTTCTGATTCAAGGGCGGATCCAGGATTTTTCTGAGGGGGGGGGGGGGGGGCGGAAAATGATTGAATGATAAATACCCCCAAACCAAAAAAGTGTTCCGGGCGACCCCCCCTCCCCCCCCGCCCCCCGGGAAAATTTTCATAGATTGAACCTTGGGCTTGGATAGTTGCATTTGGGCTATATTTATCCCTACGTATTAGTAGATTTTAGTACATTACATTTTAACTTCGCTTATCTCACCTCACCTTTACATTTTCCGAGGTAAATGTATGTTTTTTTACCACTCTGACTCAAATTAGATTTTAGGCCACCCGGTATGTACTTATTCTGTAGTACAGGTACTATATGTGACGTGTCACTTAGGTCTATGTATTTATTTTACATAAAAAACCTGAGTTTTAATGAGATATTGTTCACAAATTTAATGTGTGAACAATTATCTCATTAAAACTCAGGTTGAGACAATTGTCACATAAGGCTCTAACTTAAATTACAAGTTGCGCCTCCGTCTCGCTGGCGCTACCGCGCGCTGCCAACTGCCATCCCCCTCCGACCACCCAATATTCTATAGTCCATAGATTCACTATACCCCAGTCGCAGCGCAGCCACCACATAACACACAGACATTAAATCAAATTTATGTTGAGTACTTCTCTTCAAATTTAGGCGATTATAAAATTTTAAATCTCATATATGGGTGATTCTCAGGAAAAGGGCAAAAATAGACCCTCCGAAACGTGAACCTTTCCAAAAAAATCCAAAAAAATTCATGTGTATTCTAGAGGTACCACACAACAATTTCAAACCTAGTTTCGAGGTCAAGAACACTTTTCAGGCCCCGAAATCCAAATTTTATTTTTGGTAGCGGCGGTAATGACAGGTTTCGGGGCTTGGTAATGAAAATTCTCACTTTGACAGCTTCTCATTTCACAAGTATTGCTGCTATTCTAAATATCAAAAGTGCATTTATAAGGGTTTGTATAGAGATTTAGGACACACATTCGGAAAAATTCAAAAGTCAACCCATTTTGAGTAGCATTAGGGAACGGTAATTACATTAAATAATTTTTTACATTTACATTAAATAATATATTTTCTCGTTGAGGGGGGGGGGGCGCCCCCCCTCTGGATCCGCCACTGTTCTGATTGTCGAAAGATCCGAAGTTAGCCGGCATTGAACATCGAGGTCATCATACGAAAAGAAAAGATAAGAGTAGCTATAATATTACGATTTGAGTAACTTAACGATCTGAGTAGCTATAATATTACCCTCAGCTATCGTTGTTCTCTCGGCTTTTTCTTCCTCATCCCCACGTCTGGTTCGAGGGTGCCCAAAAACTGATAGAACTGATTTTACGCGGTAATATAAGAAAAAATAGCAGTGCGCAGTCAAATGACATGCCGAGCCAGCAGACAAACGGAAATGAGCAATTAATTTTCACGGTATTAAAGAACCCCGTTTGAACCTGCATAAGAAGTGGCAGTTTGAGGCTGAGGCAGGTAGGAGATGATGTATAGGAGGTGGAATCTAATTAAGGACGGCCCATTTCCGAGTTATTGGTTGTTGTTCCGACTGTTTGAGCGGGGTGAGCATATATCACTAGTGCGAGATTTGTCACGCCCGCCCGCCCGCTTCTCAGCTGCCTCTGCTATGGAGGTAAACGCTTGGATGGGTGTCGCAAGGAGGGCAACTCGAGCCGAACATCTGCCAAGCGACAATGGCAGGCTGATGATGTTGGAAAGTGCCCAGAGACTGATGGTTGATCATGTAACATGGAGTGAATCATATTCCTTATAGGAGCTTGCATTAAGAAGAACTACTGCCAGTTCTGGACGAACCTATAAATCAGTAGTTCCCAAATTTGGGAGCGCAAGTAGTTATGGAAGGGGGGGTAAGATGACGAGTTCTGATTTTCTTTAGATTAAAAATAGATAGAGACACCGTTCCATTGGCACCAGTGACCTCTCGTGGTGCTCCTCCACACTCAACGGCAGTAATTCCCATCCGTCCCCAGGCGTGAACAGTACAACAAAGTTCGATTTCGCAGGTAGGTCACGCAACTTTTGCTCCTCGTTTCTTAAGCGACCACGATTTTGTGGCAAGACATTTGAATTTCTCTTTTCAATATTGTGAATCTATAAGTCAACATCTACAGTTTCATTGCTATTTGAAGTCGTTTGCTCTAAAGCTGCATGTTGATGGAACTGTTTTGAAAAAATTTGGCGTGGTGGGGTAAGACGACGAATTTCTTCCCTTCTTATGAAGAATCTTCGGATAGTGACAGATACATCGAAAAAGATGATGATATGGAGTTTGATGATGAGGACAAAAACTGCATTGTCTGCAGAGAACAAGGGAAAGATGAGCTGTGGTATCAGTATCAATGCCAATCTTGGGGCCACGCCGAATGCTCTGGTTGGGACGAGGATGAAGCCGCTTATCAGCATGGAAAATACTTTATTCAAAATAGAAATTTAGATAAAGTTTGATTATTTTCGTTTATATCCTTGTCCATTCGTCATCTTACCCAGGGCCACTCCTCATCTTATCCGCAAGGTGGGGTAAGATGGCGAAAATGACATCTTCTCGAAAATTTATTTTTTCTTCTTTCTAAAGTTGATCGTAAAATTTTAATAAAAAGTATGTTGTACTCGGATGTTTTATAAAAGGAATAGTTCCATTTACAACCCTCTCGGCTGCTTCCAGAGACTAGGAAAAATCTTAGAAGCTTAGGTTCGCCAACTTACCCCCCTTACCCCCCCTTACCTACCTACAAGTAGTTTTTAAGAAATTTCTACAAAATCGGTCGAGCCGTTATAACGGCTTATAATGCATTTTGTCGTTATGTTTTCGCAGTTTAACCGTACTGAGTCAATTTCATAGAGTTGGTGATGAGATTGATTTCACTTTTCATTAAAATTCTATTTTTATTGAGGGCAGCGAAGCGCAGCGGGTCAGCTAGTTTATGACTTGAATAGACTATTAGACTATTAACTATTAACTATTAGACTATAGACTATTAACTTGAATAGACTACTTGCCACGAGTCAGTGAAGTTAATTTTTGAGATCCTGAACATTTTTGTATTTTGGAGACCTTATCTCCCTGTACCCTTCATATGCATCAGCCAAGTAGCTTTCTGTTTGTTTGTTTTTTTTTTTTTTTCAATTGGTGCTTCCCATTTCCGAAGGTGGGAAAAACGATAGGTAACTCCCAAAAATTTAATAGTCACAAAAGTCTTATACATTTTATACAAATAACAATTTTTTTCAAACTTTTTTAAACACGCAATTTTATCATTAAATGATCATTAAATTTTAATAATGATTAACAGGACGAATCCATTTTTTACCCGGCACGTTACCTACGACATAAAAAAGCGTTACGCAACATGAACGCGAAAACTATAATCACATGATTGGTCTCTAAGGAAGTTTAGCGGTAGGTTACACAGACACCAAGGTGACTGATCATTTACCGCGTACGATTAATCATTATTAAATGATCTGACTGTAGAACCATGGGTCTACCGTCCGTTTTTTTAAAGCTGCACATTTTTTACAATTAAAACTTTCTCTAGGAGCATTACATTTTAATGGTTAAATCTGTTGGTTTGATTCCAGAAAATTTATGAATTATATCTCTTCTCTACCTAATAAAAGGAGGATGGTTCTTATTTGTTTGTCTGTCTGTCGGCAGCTCTGCAAGGTAAACGGCTCGGTCAATTTCGGTGCAGTTTTTTTTCAATTGACCGCTGAGTGGACATGATGATGCCCGTATTTTTAAAATTTTTTTAAAGGATTAGGAACATATTTAATTTTAATTTTACATCTTTTTCGTCTGTGTGTCGTCACTTCACATCACGCGTAAAGCGACCGTAATTACTCCACTCGCGCCAAAGGCCGTTTAGGGGGTCGAAAAATTACGAAAAAATACGAGCCGTATACATCAGACCTGGAGGAAGACGTCGGTCAAATCGAAAATCGGAATTTCGCCCGGGAAATTCGTCGAAATCCCCGTCGAAATAATCGTTTTTTTTTTCGCGTTTGTCCCACGTTTTTTCGGGTTCAAAAATACCCAGTAAGGAGTCGTTTTTTGGGTATGGTATCCGCGAGCCAAATGGGCTACAATATATGCCGAATCACATTCCGAAGTCGGATTTCAAAAAAAACGAGGAGGAGGGGGCGCGTTCACGGTGAGAAGCGAGTTCATCGTTTTAATTCGCGCGGGGTGAGGCTTGAGTTGCGTGGCTGCCGAACATCAGTGAGCTATTTATTGAGACTCTAACAGACTGTTTATTGAGCTATTTATTGAGACTCTAACAGACTGTTTATTGAGCTATTTATTGAGACATATATATATATATAATTCATGAAAATCTCTAGAAATTCAAAACTGATGTAGGTACGTTCTGAGATAGGTTGAGCGCCCTCAAGGATTTTTCCGTTTTCCCCTCCTTCAACCCCCTCTCCTTCCCTAAAGAAGAGAAGGAGTGGGGATTTCAGCCAATATTGATTCGATTTTGATGAAATTTTCAGGGATTACGCGGGTTGTGCCTCTCAGATTTTATTGAAGGTGGAGTTTTCAAATTTGATTTCACTAGCACTTTGACAGGGCTGGGGACCTTGCTTCGCTCGGCCGATCATTTTATCAGCCAGGGGAGGCATTTTTCAAACTTTTCAATTTGCATAGGCGTATTATTGATGGTGGAGTTTTCAAATTTTATTTCACTAGTTGTGGAGTTCACAATGTGGACCAATTGATTGCCCAAAAAGGTCGTTCTCGCCTCAGGCTTTCAAAATAACATCAGTGTGCACTCCTATTACAATCGATTCAGCGCCTCAAGTTCCTAATAGTATTATAATTTTTAATACTAATACTAATAGTATTATAATGTTTAACATATTATAATGTTTAGCATTTATAATGTTTTGACATGAATAATGATTAATTATTACACTTCGATGTTTATTGAATCTGTATAGTATTATTTTTATAGAAAAATAATAAACAACCGAGTAAGCATTTATAATGTTTTAATATGAATAATAATTAATAATTATACCACTTTATTAATGTTTTATTTACATTTTTAACTATCCCGAGCGAAGCATGGGTTTCCTGCTAGTTTAATATATTATTGCCTCAGTCACGTGACTCGTTTGAGAAATCTGATTAGTCGAAATGAACTTGTACATAAGAGAAATGTCTCTTAAGACTCTTACATGCAAATTTGCACCTGTGCGATTTTGCTCAGAACTGGCCTACACAGCCATTGGTTTTTACGGGAACATAATATGTATGGCTTGGGATAGTTAGAATCGAGTAGAAGATCATATTATGATTCTGACTACCCCAAGCCATTTGGTTGACGGAATAGACCCAGAAACTAACCAATTTTCTCCATTTTGTGACTTGGGCGCTTATGCATGTTACCGCCTCATAATACTTTTTCAGCCAAATGGAGGATCAGAATGAATGAGAAAGAAGGCAGAGTTGGTGCTCAAGTTCAGAAAAATGTATTGGTTAATGGATCGGCGATCGAAAATGTCAACCCAGAACAAATTAACACTCTATAATCAAGTCCTTAAGCCAGTTTGGACTTATGGTGCACAATTGTGGGGATGCACAGCTCAGAGCAACCGAGACATTATCCAGCGGTTCCAAAACAACGTACCTACTGCGTTGCTGTGTCGACGCATATCGGTACACCAAGAATGCCCGTCTGCACAAGGAACTATCTATTCCAACCATTGATGAAGTCATCAAAAAGCAGGCCATTGCCCATCTCAAAAGACTACAAGGTCACATCAACGAAGAAGCTGTCCAGTTTCTTGAAGTTGAAGACCTACTCAGACGGCTTAAGAGGAAGAAGCCTCACGGCCTGTGGCAGTGAATGTGAGTGTTTTCGCGAAAACAATGTACCCATAATTGTCAAGAACTAAGAGACTTGGTGAAGTACCTAAGTTGATTGGTAAATCAGTTAAGTAAAATGTCAATAAAAAATTGCTTATAAGTTTACTTGGTGCAATAATAAAAGAATGAAAAAAACAAAAACAATAATAATATCATCTTTTTCACATATCACATTAGAAAATTGATAGAAAGGAAGCGAGATCATCCTTCTCGTGGATAACATTATGTACTACATTATGTACATTATGTTTATTTTATGATATAAATATGTTTATTGAAACCCTCAATATAATTTGTTATAACTCCTTAATATCTTAACGTTATTAAACTTATTTTGGAGTCTAAATGATAGCTGAATTCTTCATCCAAATCCAACGGTGGAAATCCACCCTCCAACATCGCTGATATGAAAGTCCATCATCTCTAGCGTGAATGTTCAGTCCCCGCCTCATCTTCCTACTTGTAAAAATCTTCCTCCCCCCTCGGGCCCCATTGTGCCTTCCTAGGAACTGCCACGTGATGACAGGCCAGGAGATGATCCAGAAAGTTACACACGTGATCACAATCAGTCTTCGGGGAAGCCCACCCACGTAACATTACAAAAAACAGGATCCATCTCAAAACCTGCCCTCTTCTTTTGTACGTCTTTGTATATTTTGGTGGATCTTCGCTCCGTGAATGCGGATGCTTCGGTGGTACCTTCAACCAAACAAAACTTCCATTACGCTGCTTCGCAGGTTGGCGAATGCGCTCGGGCTAAAAGTGAACAATGTTTTCTGTTTTTGGCGTTTCCTGAATCACTCATTGCTTGAGGGCGTTTCCACAGCACGGTGCCTGCAGTGCGGGGTTATTGTACACCTAAACAGTAGCTAACAGTGCAGAGCAGAACTGAAAAGAAAACAAGTGGTTCACCAATTCATATTGCTGATTGCCGCATTGCGATTCCTCTTTGTGAGACCACAGGGCGGTAGACTCGTATGGTTTGTACAGTTGTGTATCCTCACACCGCCTGAACTTGCGACAATGTATCGCGCTGGTGACAATCCTTTTTTCAAGCTGCGGCTCACTGTGCTCTGGTACAATGGAAGTCCCTGGGAAGGTTCCTCGTTTGGGCCTTGGTGAAAAAAAAAAAAAAGGATATACCAATCAAGACACTGAGGAAGCCCTTTGAGACGGATTAATTGGAGATGTGCTGAGAGAAGGGGGCAGATGGGCTCCCGTTTGGAAAGTTGGCGCAGGTCGGTTGGGCTCCCAATTTCCCTATTGTTTGTCCTCGTGAAGAACACAAAGCCTCCGGAGGAGGATCTTCCTGTTGTCAACTGTGAGAGAAATCCCAGCCTCACAATTAGACTTCGTCTCGACTTTGCGGGCTCTGGAACGAATTAGAGACTCGACCGTTCCTGCTGGTTCAGCACCGACTGTAGCTCCTTATTGAGAATGGCTGTATTTCAGTGAATGCCCATTTCATGCTAACTAAAATGCCGTCCTTGAACATGAAAAAAAAAAAAAATGCTGAAATTGTGCAAAGAGTTAATTCTATACTGACTGGTATACCAATGAGAAATTAAATAAAAATAAAAATAACTAAATAGAAATAAATACTACCTATATTCTTGTACAGTGCTTGGTCGGTTGTGAAACCCCAAAAATGGATTTTACGTCCTCATTCGAACCCCTGCCAAACCTTCAAAAGCCCCATTTGTAGCCCCTTAAAACCCCCATAGATTCCCCGGTGGAATTGAATGGTTCTGGGACTCCCAACCTTCATGGATGCTAAAAACACTCCGAAAACGACAGCTAACTCGACCCCATGGCAAAAAACCCTCCCGTTGCCGTCGTTTTGGTTTATTAGTCTTGGAATAATACACCTACGTAATCGCGATGGAGGTCGAAAATTCTGATTGTCCGCAAAATTTGACATACATTTCAAGAGGTCTCGCGATTCCTAAAACGAAATGTCCGTCCGGGCTCTTTTGGGCAGTAAGTAGGATTTTTTTTTTTTTAATCTGAAAATTTGACAAAATACTCGGTTTACCATCTAGTTGTGCCTGAAGGTTTTCAGTCCGATCGTCCACGCACGTGGGGCTCTGTGGGGCTAAAAGAGGCTACGGGAGGGCATCATTGAAGGCTGGTGGCTATGGGATCGAGTCGTCGTTTTCGAAGAATTATCGGACATAGAATCCATTTTTTGGGGGTCTCAGAACTTTTATGGGGCTAAAAATGGGGTTGTTGAAGGATCCCAGGAGGTCAAATATTTACCGAGTAGTTTTGGAGGAGAAATCCATTTTTCGAGGTCCCACATCTGTCCGAACAATCTACAGATTTTTTTTCAATCATTATTTTTATTAAAATAGAATTAATTTTTGCACAAGTTACCTATATAAAAGAATAATAAACCCTTGAGTAAAATTTGAAGTATTCACGAACCGAGTATTTTGTCAAAATTTCAGATTTAAAGAAAATTCCTACTGTCAAAACGGTCAGTTTACTTTTGGATTCTACACAATGTGTCACAATGAAACTCCTTGAAACATTGGTGTAATGCAAAATTGTATGGCCGATCAGAATTTTCGACCCTCCTGAAGAATACATAGCTGTATTTTTGAAATAATAACAAACCAAAAATGGAGATTTAGTTGTGTAGATTACAAACACGCAAATTGGGCTAAAGTTTGATCGCTCTATTGGCTAACCCTGTCCAGTAACAGCTCGTCAGGTAATCGCATGGGCACTCTCCATTTTCATTGCTTTCATTATGGAAGATCGGAGAATCTCTTCAACTGAACTACTTATAGCATCCAATGAAGAAACGCACAATGGTGGATCCATTGAAGAATGAAGACGAAAAAAAAAGTTACGTCGTAGAAGAAAAGGAGGAAAGCCCTCAGCGTAAGAAGATGTCCTGGAAGTCGGCTTTTTGGTCGTGGGAAGCTACCAGTTTTGAATATCCAATTTCTGGGTGAAAGTCCGACCGATGGCCAGTTTCTTTGGTTCATTGTGTCTCTCAGTCATCCTGGTAGCAGCCGGGAAGGCACCAAGTTTTCTTACTTCTTAACCTGAAGTGTTTTCTTTACCGTTTGATTTACCAGTCTATTCTTCTGTTCGTCTAGTTATACGAAATGGGGTTACCTTTTGGGGTCTGACTGTGCCAAAATGACGAAAAAAAAAAGTTCGATAATTACTGTTTAAAGAAGACGGTAACTCACCAGTTCATGTTCATGATTTTTTTTTCTCGCCTTTTCGGAGGGAGCCGCAATTTTACGGAAGCTTACACGCCGTTTAAAAAATCGGTCGGGGTTTTCCGGTTTAAAGCGTATCTGCTGTGCGTCGTTTTTAAGACACGACAAGATCCGTGGACTTGGCCGGCCACGGGAGAAGAACCTGTGACGTCTATGAACGAGACTGTTAGCGGATTCTCCACGTCTTCCGTCCTCAAAAGCGAACGATATGATGTGACGCCGTCCCTCAACTGTCCTCAACTAATCAACATCACTTGTCTTTGGGAGTGTTTCGAGAAACGTCCGCGGAAATGCGGAGAGAAGTTCATAATACACGTTATGGTTGACATATTGACCAGACGAGTCAACCGTTTTTTACCCCTTAGTTCAACTTTTTCGATGTATGTACGATGAAAAACGTCCAGATCTATCTGTAAGGCGTCTAAAGCGGCTGTGTTAATGTTTTGAAAGGTACAGGTGTCTCTTATTTCCTGTGATAGCTTCTTCCAGCAAACAAGGAGGCTTTTCTATCTTGTCAAGTTTTTCCAGACATTTCTTATGTGGTTCTGTGGGGGTAATTGTGAACAGTCTGACTCTTAATTGTTGAAAAAAAATGAGGGTTATTATGTTGCTATCTGTTTGCATGGAGTGCCCTTCGATGAACTTTTTTCTTTTTTCGATAAAATCTCCTTGGTGCATCAATGGGCTGTTCCGGGACCTGAGAACAGAAAGTTTTGGCTGACCCCCTCCTGTCTCTAATTACCCCATCCTCCTAATTATATTTTAATTTTAAAATAACTTATTTTGAAATATGGAAACAATTTTTCAAAATAAACGGGAAAATGGTAATGCCGCTTTAAGGATGAGATTTCGGATTTTCCCTGGAGAGACCATAATATGATATCATCATGACGGCTTTTCTCCGTCTGCTGGCACTTATTATCCCATTTTCATGATAAAAATCAGAAACCTTCCGCAATGCGTTGCTGTATGCCCTGCTTCCTATTCCCGCAACGGGTTACGACAGAGTGACTAGTTTCTCACGAAAACGACTTCCTAAACCGTCCAAAGCGACTACTGTTTTCAGGACCGGCGGTAAGTGGCAGACAGAAAGAAGAGAGTCCCTGTTAAGTAGTTATCTTTTTATTTAATTTCGGAGATTCGCTCTGCCGAACTTTCACTTCCTCCATTTTCCTCCCTCGAACGACCACCACAATTTAGCCACTCGTTCACCGGCTGTTCCCATCATCGACAGATATCTGAGGGTTGGTGTTTTGTTTTTCGGTCTGTCACCTTCCATAACCGCCACCAATGGATTATGTAACGGTTACTCGAACCTAAAAAAATCGTCCCCATTCGGACATTCCCCCCCCCCCCCCCCCCCACATTTAATGTTCATTGACTAGGTTTCTTTCAAATGGTCGGCTCAACATCATCGAATGGAAGTAATGGGGAAAATTAAAATGAAATGAACCAAGGGATTTTCACTCTTGAATATTCGTCCAACTGGCTGCCGCCGTCGCGGATGTCGTCGGACGTTCTCTCACAGAACTCGTTCTACCGATTTCGCTCATGGCTCTCCAGTGCCTCGTCCCCCTGGGTTGGGAGGAGTTCGCCGTCGAATTGCTCCAAGAAAAAACCTCGCTTCTCACACGGTCGCCCACCCAACTAACTAGAGGGAAACGTTAATTTACCGAACGCCACACTGCAAGGCTAATAATACCGTATACGGTTTAATAATAGGGTTTTTAAACCCTATTATTAAACCGTATACGGTATTATTTAAAAATGATGTTCTAATAATATTAGATTATTATATTATTTATATAATATTATTATAGTACTAATATAATAATATTATTAAGAACAAGACTTTCGGGTTAATTTCAAGATCACAACAACTGTTTTATTTATTAGCGACTACCCTGGTTTCAATGCCGAAACCACTCAACCCAACATCATCCCTCTCCTCTCATGAGTCGGAGACGGTCAGCGTGGACTACTTTCAGCTTCCCATTAGTGGCCCTGATGCGGAATATGACATCGGAAATCTCAGTCACGACCTCACAAGGCCCATCCCACGGCAAATCCAATTTCGGGCAACGCCCAACTATTCTCCGTGGGTTGAAGCACCAGACCTTGTCGCCAACTCGGAATAAGGGTGTCTTGCACTTGACGTCGTACTTCCGCTTCGAACTCTCTGCTGCCTTCAGTAGTCTTTGTCGTGCCAGTTCATGAACTTCTATCAGTCCATCTTCTAACTTGCCAGCATAGCCCGTTTTGCTCTCCCTGTGCGGCGGTGCTCCATATAGCAAATTCAAGGGTAGGTTCAACTCTCTCCCAAACAGAAGGCGAGCAGGAGAAAAGCCTGTCGTTGCTTGTTCGGTTCCCCTATATGCTAACAGAGCCAAGGGTAACTTCATTTCCCACTCTTTCTGTCGATTTTCGGTGAGTTTGGACAACAGGTTCCACAGGGTGCGATTTAACCTTTCAAGCTGTCCGTCACTTTGAGGCCGTAGAGGAGTTGTTCGGGTTTTGTGGATGTTGAGGATCTTGACGACTTCGCGAAAGACATTTGACTCGAACGTCCGTCCCTGATCCGCGTGCATCTCTCGCGGGACCCCGAACCTCGAAACCACGTTTTCTATTAGGCCTTGCGCGACTGTTTCTGCTCTGATGTCGGGTACCGCAAAAGCCTCGGGCCACTTGGTGAAGTAGTCTACCACTACCACTATGTAGCGGTTTCCCCGATGGCTCATGGGCAGAGGTCCGATAAAATCCACACCTACTCTTTCGAAGGGCACGCCTACCGTATAGGTCTTCATCGGAGCTTTTTGAATTAATGGCCGTCCCCGTCGGTTACAAATCTCACAACTTTCGCAAAATCGGCGGACATCTTTGTGCATACCTGCCCAGTAGAAGCTCGTTCTTAACGTGTTAATGGTACGCCTATGCCCAAAATGCCCCAGCCGATGTCCTTGCTCCAGCACCAAACCCTTCTTATCTTTTGGGACTAGCGTCTGGAGCGAAAATGACTTCTGGTTTTCTGCTTCCCACTTTCTTTTGAGCACGCCCCCATGTAGGACTATGCAGTTGAACATGGCCCAGTAAGCCTTGATCTCCTGCCCAAGATGGGATATTTCTTCCCACGAGGGACGTCGCTGCTGCTCCACCCACTTGTAGAGTAGGCCCAAGGCAGAGTCTCTTAATTGCTCAGCCTTCCAGTCTACCTCAGGCTCCAGCTTCAGCCCACGCAAGTTGTCCGGCAACCCGTCTTGCTTCTTTTCGGCCCGTGTGCAGTACTTGCAGTCGCTGTCATAGCAGGGCCGCCTAGACATGCCATCAGCGTTCTGATGCTTAGCTCCAGATCTATGCTCCACTTTCATGTTGTATACCTGGATTTTCTCCAGCCACCTGGCGATCTGACCATCGGGCTCCTTGAAAGTCCGTAGCCACTGCAAAGCCGAATGATCCGTACGAACTGTGAATTCAGCCCCAGAATCCAGGCCAAAAGAGCTGTAGTGCCGCAGGGCCTCCACCAAGCTGAGCAGTTCTTTACGGGTGACACAATAGTTTCGCTCTGCTCTGTGTAAGCACCTACTAAAATATGCCAAAACCCTTTCCTCCCCTCCCTGAACCTGGGAAAGGACGGCACCAATCGCTCGTTCACTTGCATCAGTGTCCAGGATATATCTTGCCGAGGGGTCAACGTGTGCCAACAGTGGAGCATTAGTAAGCGCCGTCTTGAGGTTGTCAAAGGCAACTTGGCAAGCAGATGTCCATTCAAATTGAGATCCTTTCTCCTGCAGAGGGTACAAAGCAGAAGCACATCTTGCAAACTGCGGGACAAACCTCCGGTAATAGGAGCAAAACCCCAAGAAAGTTCTCAATTCCTTGACGTTACTTGGTACCGGCCATGACCGAACTTTTTCCACTTTTGCAGGGTCCGTTGCAATGCCCCCTTGGGACACCCTATAGCCAAGGTATGTGGCACTTTGCTTGAACAATTCGCACTTTTTGGGATTCAACTTGACCCGCTCATGGCGAAATCTGGTGAACACTTGCCGCAATTTCTCAATTTGAGAAGACACAGAGGGCGTATGGATAAGCACATCATCGAGGTACACCTTCACATTCCCAGCATCCGTCTCTGGCCTCAACATGTTGTTCATGGCTCGCTGGAAAGTGGCTGGTGCGTTAGTTAGACCAAAAGGCATCACTCGGAACTGCCAGAGACCATGTGGTGTGCAGAATGCAGTTTTCTCTTTGTCACACTCTTCCATGTCGATCTGCCAGTAACCACTTTGAAGGTCCAACGTCGAGAACCACGCACTTCCGGCCAATGCCCCCAACAATTCATCAGCCTTTGGTAATGGATAAGCATCCCTTTTTGTCACTGCATTCAGCTGTCTGTAGTCGATACAAAATCTTGTCGAGCCATCCTTCTTTTTCACTAGGACTATGGGGCTTGCCCATGAACCCTTCGAAAGCTCTATGACCCCGTTTCGCTCCATCTTTTTGATCAGGTCCTCCACCTCAGGCAATCTGTGAGGAGGAAGACGCCTGGGCCCTTGACAAATTGGCCTGTGTGAACCTACATCTATCGAATGCGTAACTCCCTTGATGTGGCCCAAGTCGGAGTCATTTTTGGCAAACACATCTTCAAATTCTATGAGAAGATCTCGCAAAAGGCGGGTGCTGTCAGGCTGCAAACAGCCCCTGGACCGACAAAAAAGGTCCTGCAGATGGGATGGAACACCCCCTGTGCAGTTATCGCTTGTCTTGCCCAGAGAAACGTCAACTGCAGCCATTATTGAGGACTCAAATTCATGGAATCCCTGGTAACACAATGCATCCACGGTGTCTGGTTGGGTGCAATCTTCAGGTTCTACCACAGGATCGTAAGAGGAGAGAATCTTCCTGTTTCCCACCACTATGCTGCTATCCTCGGTATGGATCTGAACCTTATACTTCTTCAAGAAGTCCATTCCCAAAATGCACTCCTCCCTAATATTTGCCACTTGAACTGTGTGCTTCCTCAAGTGTCCATCACCCAGGTCAATGTCAACGTCTACCTTTCCCATGACAGGGACTACATCTCCTGTCACACTTCTCAACCACCCTTTATCCCGCACATTGATAACTAGCTTTACAGCTTCTACGACGTCTTTACAAACTACTGTACTAGTGGCCCCACTATCAACTATCATGCTACAAGGCAACCCGTTCAACCTACCTACCATTATAATCGAAGGGCAACTTTGAAGGCGATAGACGACCTGTGCTGTTCCCATGCTGTCATAAGTCTGGGTGGCCATTGTGCGGTGGGTGGTCAGACTGCGGCCCCTCAATCTGACCGCTCTTCGTTTCCCGAACTGTTGGGGGCTTCATTACGAGTTGGGCATGAAAACCAGGTGTGCCCGACCTCGTCACAGCGCCAACAGGTCAGCTGGCGCTTCTGCGGTGGACCCCTCGTGAAAGACGAAAGGCGCTTCGACGTACGTGCTGCATTTACCGACGTCTCTCCTTGTTCAGTCGCGCATTGTCTCACCACTGAGCGAGAGGGAACGCTTTCTGCCTTCAAAGCAAGATCTAGCGCCTCCGCCATCGTCTTCGGGCCCACAATTTGCACATGACGTGACACTTCAGGGTCTCGAAGCCCTCTGCAGAACAGCAGAATCACCTGCTCCTCTATGTGCTGAGTATTCCCTGGCCAAGCCTTGCTAGCCAACTCGCGTAGAGCGTAGTGAAACTCCCTGATCCCTTCCTTGGCCTTCTGGGTGCGGTTGTTCACCTGATTGCAATATGCCTGCGTCGATCCTACGTCGCCAAATTTGTCGTTGAGTGCCGCGACTAACTGACTATAGTCATGTGCATTGTTAACCAGCTTCAGTACCGTCGGAGCGTCTCCTTTCAGCGAATTGAGCAGTTTATCCGCTCTGACCTCATCCGACCAAGCGTGCTTTTCTGCAATGCATTCAAATTGCTTCAAGTACGACGGCCAGTCAACCTTCCCATCAAACTTGGGTGGCTTCACATGGCTCTGTTTCAACGACTGCAGGTCAGCTTTGCACCTCTCCAACTCAGATCGCAGGCTCTCGATTTCCTCCCCAGCTATCGCCAACCGCCCCTCAAGATGGAGTTGTATGTTGCTGGCAAATTCATCTAGGAGGGGGCCCATTTCTTGCCTAACATCATTTGAAACGACACTTACGGTCTGCGTCTGTTCGCTTCGGAAGCGCCCCGCGCTTTGCTCTGGAGCAGGATCTACACTTCGACCAGGTATCGGCAGTGGTACTTCGACACTACCTGTAGGCCCCGGGTTTGTCTGCGCCAGCAAAGGCGAACCTCCCGCTGAACGGGATACCCGCGCACGAGAACGTGTGATCATTTTTGAAAGGGCAAATCCCAAAATCTGACACCAATATTAAGAACAAGACTTTCGGGTTAATTTCAAGATCACAACAACTGTTTTATTTATTAGCGACTACCCTGGTTTCAATGCCGAAACCACTCAACCCAACAATATTATATTATTTAACAGTGAAAATGAGATGAAAACTCTGATCCAAAGTTCATAACATATCAATATTATTGATTTATTAAATAAATACATTTTATGGAAAAGTCGAAGTTTGAATTTGCGGCAGGCCGAGGAATTTTTGAAATTTCACTTCAATCTCAAGCCTTCAAACCAGTAGGCTCTCTAAATTTCATCCCAATGCTGGGCTGATGGAATAAAACGTCCGCTTACCTGAAGTAGAAGACCCCATATTGTAATGAGTCGATGAGGAAATACACACTCCTGCACTGAGAAGAAATGATGAAAATTTCATGGGAAAAGGTGAAAACGGGATGCGGAGAGCGTCTTTCTTTATCACAGTTTTTTCCTTTCTCTCTTTACCAATTGAAAATGAATCCAATAGTGAGCTTAAATTATTTCGTAAATCTGGCAGGATTTCGACATTTTTTCAAATGGCACAAGAACCACATAAATGAGGTCTAGTGATAATGAAACGTTTCTCAACTATGAAATTGGGGGATATAAATTTAATTGAATTTTGAACAATTAGAGAATCTACAATAATTTGAGTCCAATTAATCCGCCCGGAGGTATGACTTCTTTTTTCGTAGTCACTCTATTCATCTCAGGCGCTTCCCTTCTTCAACCGAGTGCCTACGTACGACGTAGTTAGTACAGTTACACAATTAATCCTCGTTGGCGGAGGACAGACGGAACTGAGAACACATGTTGACAAATGTTGTGGTAACCCCTGTGTGGCCCGATGCGCCCTTTTCCCCCTGCGGCCCAGATCCATTAATCTCACGGGTTACCGGTCTGTTCGAATATAGAACAAGAAAACACCCTCGTGTGATAGGTGTATCCTTCCAACTCATTTCCCACCATCCGGTGGCGTCTGGCTAATGGCGGAAAGTGTAAAAAAAAAGAAAAAAAAAAAGTTCGGTTGAGGGGGTTGCCAGAATAGATGAAAACCCAGCAATGAAATCCGAAATAGTAGACCTACTATTTCGGATTTCATTGCTGGGTTTTCATCTATGCTGGCAACCTGGTACCTGTACCTTAGGCAAAAAGAATGAACAATAATTTTTTGAGATGATCAAGCGTTTATTATTAAAACCTCAGGCGGTAGCCTTAAATGGGTAGACAAGTTGGCAGAAACTCAAGCGCCATCATCCAGCCCCAAGCAAGTAAAGAATTGCAAGTAAAAACATCCCATCTCTGCCAGCGATACGTTATCGAGTTAATGTGGGGACAACCATCTCCGCCAGCTCAGTTCCAGTGAGCCGTTTGCGCTTGACTTCAACACCTCTACTAGGGTTAGCAAGAGAATCACTGGTCCTTGAGCATAGAAATCCAGAAAAAGATCCAAAGATCTGGAGATCAGAAAATTCAGGGATCCTGTGATCCAGAGATCTATGTAGAGCTCCAGAAATCCACAGATCTAGAGCTCCAGAAAATCCCGAAATCCAGAAATCCTGAGATCAATGCTTCGTCCAAACTTACTTGAGACGTTGAGCCGTTGAGCGAGCACCTTCCCCCTCTCACCCGGAGAGGATGGAGTCTCAAGTAAGTTTGGACGAAGTATTCTTCTTTGAGTGACAGCCGCTAACGAACGTAGGCGACCTCTCGCTAACTTCTGTTGAGCTTCTTGACCGGTCATTACAGAAGTAGTAAGGACCTACTGTTTAACGCCGGCTCCGAACGCATATTATGCATATTATGTGAGAGGTTTTCCGCAGCAAGATACTCTCGGTGGTTTGCCATTTCCCTCCAAGAGGTGATTATCAGTATAAGGAAGATATTTAGCGGCTGCTGGGACCGAACAAGCTACCTTTGACTCGGCAGTCCGACGCTCAAAACACTTAGCCGAGTGATAACCAGGACGAAGTATAGTGATCCAGAAATGCAGGGATCCCATGGCACAAACATGTATGTAGCGCCCTTTCATTGGCGGAGTTGGATGGTCCCCGGCTTCTTAGCTTCGGCCAAGCACCCCTCAGCCGAAAGGAAACTGCCCTTTTAAAGGGCGCATGACGGCGAACGAGCTCGATCAAAAATCAAAACCGATTGATTTTGAAAATTATTGCAAAGCAAGGCTGGATAATTGGATTTTTTTCGTACCTATTAAAATATGGCTACGATTGTAGAACATACTCCATTTTGGGAGTAGCAATCTAAATAATGTTCAGCTTATTTTTATAATTTTTTTTGTTTTTGTTTTTAGAACCAAAACCATTTTATTTTTTCCTCTCCAGGGTCAGTCTCCAGGATTGGTCGGACCCAATGATCAATTACCTAAATTCTTATTCCGCAATCCATGGGAGAGCTTCACCATCGTCCATACCCAAGGACGTCACCCTCCCCTCTCAGTCTGAGTGACACAGCCTTGATAAGAGCCTCCTGCGGGCGAATCCTTGCCCATCCAAGGACATGCGAATAGGTCTTTTTCCATTTTCTGGTGAAGGTCGTGGCTAACCCTCTCGGGGAGCTCCTGGGAGGCCTGGAATTCTTGATGCAGGGCTGCCCTGCCATATTTCTGATGTTCAGACTTGGCTGCTGCTTCTGCCGTTCGCGGCCAGTCCTGCAGGACCCATGGGAGAGATAGGAGTCGGCGTAGGCATAATAGGTACATATGCAACATATTATTTAATGCGGTCCTCCACTCACCCAGACTCCTTCTACTTTGAAATCAGTCCCTTCTCGCAGTACCGGCTCAAGCGAAACTCCTCATGCTGCATATTTCAATTCTTTCAAAAAATTTTTTGAATTACCGAAGATTTCATCATAAGGCTGAACAGGACACCAACAGAAGTGTGCTTCCCCAACACAATCCTCCTCCTGGCTCGAGCAACCCATGTCCATGTTTTCTCTCCGTCTTCCCATGTGTGACGCCATCCTTCATTCGCACTTTTGTCTTCTCATAATTTTCCCGCACTTTCTTTCAGCCTTAGTTTCCATTCATTCTTTTTCATTTTCACACCCCTCTCTCACACTCCAAACGGTCCAATCTTGCAGCCCTCCTTGATCTGCCTTTCATCCACGTTTTCACTCCTTCTCACTTTGACAGAGCAAATCTAAGCTGGCGAATAGCGCCACCGCCTCCAGCAGCGTCAGCAATGGCATGTGCTGGCGAACCAGTCGACACGAATGCCTCTCTGTCTTTGCACTTCTTGTCTTCTTTCACCCCTGACTTTCCAATGTCTTTCCGTCTTCTGACTTGACTGTTTCTTCAGCGTTGGACTCAACTTCCTCCGGCATGGTTTCCGAATCCTATAACAGATCTTCACCTTACTCGCGCTCATCCAATCTGTCCAGGAAGTCGTCCAAACTAAGCACTTCAGCGAAACTAGTCCGGGCGGTTTACACTTTGAGTTCCCTTGCGGGTGAAGCCGACTATCCACAAAGTCGGAGGAAAGGGCCTTGATAAAAAAACGAATTAATAGACTGCCAGCTACAAGATCATTAGGTTTGGCGCCAAACTAGTACAATACAAATGACACTTGCTGCCCCGAGAATTCATTTGTTTCTTCAATAGCACCTATACCTGCGACTACCTACACAACTTTTTTTTTTCGGAATACTCTAGTAAACACTTTCATGTAGGGAAGGGTGTCGGCAGTAGCGGAACCGATCTTTCGGGTTGTTTTCAGAGCACAATAGGTTTCGAGAGATAATTAGTGGAAGATGGTAGAAGACATTGAGGAGGCCTTCCATTGTGTTGTGTAAGGTTTTTTTTTCTGAGGACCTCAGCGCCTGTCTTTTCCCGATGCGGTGAAAAGTAGAAAAAAAAAAGAAAACTAATGAACGTCCGAAGAGTGCCGACATCCTACGCCGGTGTAGAGGGGGAGTGTTGATGGTATAAGGTGGAGGGGGGGATCTATAACGTCCTATTATTCTTTGAGATGGAATACACTCGTGAAAAAAATCTTTGAAAAAAAAGCTGGCTTTGAAAATCTACCAACCCTTCACCTGCTCAACTTATTCATAATACAAATTTCATTATTATTGACTTACTTAACAGTCGTCTTATTTTCTTCAATGGGCCCGGGAACCGATTGTCGACTAATACTTTTTTCTGAAAGAACTTCATAATTTGAAGCCATAGCAGTGAGTTTTGGGCTCCTACGGTGTAATACAAATTTCCAGGGCACTTTCGAAAATTTCAACTTTGATTCTGGAGGGAAGAGTGGCGCTTCCAAAAAGTGCTCTCTGGTGGTCAGGCAATGAACTAAAAGCACGATTTCAGTGAGAGTCGCGAGGTGATTGCGCATGGAAAATAGTCGTTCGGACTTGTTCTGACGATAGAGTGACGGGACAGACCATATTCATGTGCACCAACATCACATAACCCAAAATAAAAAAGATTTTTTGTACACTTTCTACTTTTTGTGCGACTGCACTCTGGCGGATTAGTTAAAGTGTCACGCGGGAAAATTCAAAACGCCAAATATTCACTGGTGATTTCCTCTGCTCAGACACCTAATTTCTCAGTGCTAACTGTACTGAGTACTTTGTTCATTATTAGTTCAACTATGTTCGGCCGAATTTTCCCATTTCTCGGACCTTGTTCCCTAGCCCATTGAATGTGGTGAAGGGAACCAAAAAACGTTGCCGCCTCAGGGGTGTATTGCCGCTTGTGACTATTATAGTCACCACCATGCCTACACATATTATGTCCTATGTGCCACATGTGTAGGCATGGTTAACTATGTTTTTACTGGGGGACACCCCCAGACCCCCGGATTGTTAAGGTTTTGATGGAGGATCAAACCAATGAAACACAGAATGTGTTTTTCGGTAATTCCTCCGAGGTTGTGGGTTGAGAAGGAGTTGCGGTTCAGGGTCCGAGGGGGGGGGGGGGGGGGGATCGGGGTGTCGGGTCGGTGGGTGGCCAGTGGGATATTTCTGACTTACCCTACGCTCAACAACTTCAAACCAAATAACATCCGTAAAAACACTTACTGTGTTGAAATAGATTTTTTTTTTTTTAAATTTAATTGTAGTGTTGATTTTTACTAGGCAAGACATTTGGGTGTGGAAGGAACTAAGTTCTAGCGTTGGCATGTTAAATAATATCGAATATTATTCGTCTGCACCACCGAACGTTTTGCGGAGAAAGGAACTACACAGCAGTTGACTGATTGCCAGCAGCAAGAAAAACGTTTAGGTAAAAATTAAGCAAACCCAAGATATTCTAAACTTGGCGAGTGGTAGCCAGTGTACCTACTTCAAGAAATCTGTCTGCTCAAGTAAAATGTCGGGGAGCCAACAAAAGCAACATTTTACGCCAATGTCAAACAAGCAGTTAGAATACACATAAGATAAACCCGGTGATGTGGTTGCCAGGGCCAATATTGGATATCTAACCAAGCATTCTTTCTCCTCGGGAAAACTTCCGCTAGTTAGAGGTCAAATTGGGGCCCCACCAATCGCCTACCCTTCAGGATATGTCCCTATCAACGCCAAGATGTTGGTGGATGTCGGCTAGCTTATACGGTATGTACCTGAAGATTGTAAGCAGTTTTACGAAAAAATACTAGCTTGGCACAAGATGTGGAAGAAGAATCCTGAGAAGGTACCTAATGGAGAATTGAAAAAAAAAAAGAAAAAAGAAAAAGGTTTTTGGTAATCCCCCTCTAAGTCTTGCGGTTGTTCAATGATGTTTAAACATCAGTATTGTAGGCCTGCCAACGAGAGAAAAACTCAGCATCACTCGTTTTTGTTACTCCAATATGTTTTTTGCTTCTCCGGAAAAGTTGAGTTTTCGCACTTGGTTTCCGTGGTGAAGCGAACTACCACATTCAATAATTGAATTACAAAGTATGTGCACTGAGAGAAAAGATTTTTTTAGTGGCTAGCTTAAATCCGAAATAACCTCGAAAAGAAATTGAAACCACCTAGAATCAATTGATTCAACCTAGAAAAAAATAGGTCCAGGTTAAAGTAACATCGAAAAATATTAATACAACCTAGACCCATATAGAAACAACCTAACCCGTTATTACCCGCCCTCTAACCACAACCTGGAATAAAAAAGTGTCAACCTAGACCAAATGTGAACTTCACATTTGGTCTAGGTTGACATTGTGAAGACCTAGAAAATATATTACCTACCTTTGACTTTTAAGTGGGGTAACCTAGAATTGAATGATTTGACCTTGCATATAATTCCCCTCCATTAAAGTCTCGGTTGTACAACTGAAAACAACCGAGAGATTTAAAAGGCGAGATTGCTACTTTAGGTAACAACCCAGAAGAAAAAGTTAGACTTTCAGTCTCGGTTAAAACTACCGTAGTACTACAAATAGTTTTAGGTTTAAACAACAGTGATTGTAATTCATTCAATAAATTCCAGGTTGTTTCTACAGTACGCTAAGCGGCCGCGGAGAGCGCCACTGTAGGCGGTGGGCGTTAATTCTCGTTGTCTTGGCACCCCTGCTATTTAGCCGGTGGGGTTGAGGCCAAATCTTTGTCAAATTCTAATCATCTAATTTCTGTCACTATGTGCAGTCATATTATGACGTCACATTCAAATTTTTGTACTGAGTTGGGAACAGAGAAAACCCAGAAAGATAGTTGAAGTTGATAGAAACAACCTGCAATGGAAGTGGAGCAAACCTAGAAAGAAAAGTGGACCACCTAGTAATTTATTAGAACCAACATGAAAAGAATAGGAAGCTACCTAGAAATTTAACTGGAACAACAGGGATAATAATTGAAACAACCTAGTAAATAAAGGGACACAACCTAGAGAAAAAAGGGTTCTAGGTTAACGCGCCATGGCTGTAAATTGTTTGAGGTGGGGTGAGAACGTTTTTGTTTTAGGGTAAATCAACCGTCTATGAAAGTGAAAAACATTGAATACCAGGGAGAGACAACCAAGACATTAATGTTTTTAACCTAGACTGTAAATGGATGGAGGCGGCGGCACACACCGTGAACTTAACCTAGAACAAAAGTGTGGGGGTGGCGTATTTTAAATCTTGGTTGTTTGCATTTTTAGGACGGTAACTTCACCAGTATTTTCAATCTAGGTTAAATTATATTCAACCTAGACTAAATTGTTCCACCCTAGAATGAAAACCAAAAAAAATCTAGGTTGGCAGCATTTAACCTAGAAAAAAATCGAAAAATTACCTAGAATAGGCCCTTTTTTTCTCTCAGTGTGGTATTTTCAATTATTGTAAAATTTTGCTTGTGCCTTTTTTGTCTTTTATATTTCTCCACGTCAGGCAGCATCTGATGGTGGTAATTTTTCCCCGCTTTTCTAATCCGGGATACATTCGAGCTAATTGGGACAGAGCACAAGAGCCGGGTTTGTTGTCGGGTTATTGTGCGTTTAGCCATTAAAAATATCGTGTTTTCCACGGTGGTAATCCGGTCCTTCCTTTTTGGGGTCTTTGAAGATATTTGGCCAACAGTCAACCCCAGCCAGACTGAAGACGTCTTCTTGACAAACGTAAATCGAAATTTTACGCCGAGGTTTCACAGCCGTTCCAGCGCGTTAGTGGACCCCTCTGAGTGGACGTGGGGGAGGGGGTCGGTGTCTTTCGTCGAATAAGGAACGTCATTTTAAAAGCTCGTAGCTAATTATAAATCCGCCGATATTTAAAAGTCAGGTCAGCCCCGAGTTTTTTGCCGGCCGGTTTTTAAGCTCGCAGGTGCAAGTCTGGCCGAGAAATTCTAATTTGAAAGATGACATCGTGCTGAAAATTTCGGCATCACGTAGCATAACTCTGATCCACTGACATCTTTTTTGTTTTCGAAGAAAAGACACGAGATCTGTTGCGTTTGTCGGGTACGTTTTTTGGGAGGCCCTTCCGTGCCACACAACTGCACATTTGTCGAGCGAATAAGATTCAAAGCAAACCGCTCAATTAGGTAACTTTGGTTGTGCCGCATTGGTGGGAACAGAGGCGTGAACGGGCTCCTTTTCAAACCAAGTCCGACTCAACTGGGTGGCACGTCTTTTCAACAATAAAGTCTTTTGTCCCCCAAAGGGAAGAACTCGAGTTAAGTTGACCGTGATCCCCGGTATCCATGTGCCCTCCTAGTATTCTATAATGTTTAACAAAGGCATTTCGTTGGGGTGTAGCCAATAGGGTCACGTCATCACTTGCGTCTTCAGAGTGCGCTACTGCAGAGGCGTTGTTTACGATGTATCTTTTACCTGCCTATCAACTAAAGCCAATTCTCCACACCGCCCTTGTAAAATGGGTATAATGCATTGCTATAGAAGGATTGAGACCCTTGAATGACCTACGAATGGCTGTCTGGTCTTCCAAAATAGAAGCAACCATTTAGTTTTCACACATCCCTGAGTATTCGAGGAGCTGAGATCTTTCAACGGCTAAGAGCGATTCTTCATCTGCGCTGCTCAGATCGCAACAAGGAGGATAAGTAAATTTGACGGGTGCCATATGCCATTGGGAAAAAAAGAAGAAAACCAGCAGTAAATCGACAGAAAATCAAAATTCGAAAAAATGGCGCTTGGGTCCTTATGCATAATATGGCATCCTTCATTTTTCGATTTATTTGGAGAGTCGGCCAAACGGTTCTTATATCTTGAAACTTATCCAATCGCCACATCTTGAACTACGAAAGGTCGAGTTTTGAACGGTATCAAAATGTTTGACAACCGTACATGTACGGTGTACATGTACCGTATTATGTATAATAGGTACTTACATAGATTGAACTAATGAACAGATAATAAACCAAAATATATTTTGGTTTATTACAACTACTATAGTACAATTGAGGCTGATTTTTTCTCGACTGTTTGTTGAAACAAGGGTACAATTGTACAATTGTACTATAGTATGATACACACACCAGTTATTCCAGTTATGAAATTTTTGCTTTGAACGGAATTCTCAAAATTTGAGAATTATATAATGATTCGTTTCCTCTCCTCCAGCACTCTGAAGAGATCGAAAACCGCCTACAGTATAATATACTGTAGGCGGTGAAATATTATTTCATTTATTTTATTCCTTTGAGTATATTTCAACATTTTCAGACCAGGAGATACATTTCGTGGGCCATTTGTATTCATTGCAGAAGACCGAGTATGCCACCTCCATCAAACTATACAAGGCAACTCTTCTCCTGCGCAGGCCGCAAACCGCCATTACCGATTTCACGGCCCTCGCCGGGCTGCTGGTCGACTTCTCTGAATTTCTAAGGCGGTCACGCCTTTCAAAAAGTCCAACTTGAAACAAAAATATCCCCCTCGAAAACCGACTTGCAACAGTCCAGTCGGCCGTGCGCCTGAAAACCGGCCTGTGCGACTGGAAAACCCCGTTCCTGCGGTTTTCACGTTTTCTGAAGGGGGAAAACGTGATTGGCAGTTGAATGGCCGGTAAGGCACGCGGTTGGAAATATCGAAGGAAAATTTTTTTACGAAAAAAAAGAAGGAAAAATCCTCCACCGCCTTATTATTGATTTCTTTCGGGTCCCTCCGATCATTGGGCGTATCAGCCACACACGCTCCCATTTTTTTTTGTGCTCAACAGCAGAGCAGGTACATCACCTCGGTAGATACAGTTAGGCATCCCGACGGGCGGTCCAATATTGAATTATTCTTCTTTGTTCGATATCGGCGAAACGTGCTTTTTTCGCTTTTTGATTCACGGAAAAATCACCCGTGAGGAGGCCAATTGGTGGACTATCTCCAACAAGAGAACCAGAAACTTTAATACAACCTCGTCTTCTTGTCGAAACATACAACACCAGGACATCCCAGCCACTAATTTTCGTTTTTGAACATCGTAAAACGGACGTGGCTCGACTGGCCGATATTATAGAGCTATTCACAGGAGTTTCGCCAGGTAGGTTCAGAAAGCCGAGGAACATTGTGAAAAAAACGAGGTGTACCGGATAAGATAATGCGGCGAATTTCGGCATCCAGGGTTGCAACAGGGTCCGACCGGCGAACACTTGAGGGCGATTTTCTTCTCAAGTCGAGGGTTTCGAGACCAAGTCTTGAGAAATAGTTGTGTCTCGCAAACCCCCTTCACCTCCACACTTCTTGCGAGCCTGTGAAGGAATACGAAATGCCGGAGTTCATTCGATTTCGATGAAAAACACGCTGCAAATTGTACACTTTGAAGAAGGTTAGTTGTGCAAAAATCAATTTTATATAAGAAATTTTATAAAAAACACGCTGCAATTTTTACACTTTGAAGAAGGTTAGTTGCGCAAAAATCAATTTTATATAAAACTTTTATATAAAATTGATTTTTTTTGACGTGTCAATAAAAATTATTTAAAAAAAATTAATGAGAGAAATTTTTCCGTATAATGCTTTTGAACACAGAATTTTGACAGATTTTGAACCCCGAAAAATGAATTATGCGTCCAAACATACTCGGAAAACGATACCTCATTAAATTTTGACCTCATCACATCCATTAAATTTTAAGCTCCGTCAATTGTTAAGGGCCCCATGAAAGTCCCATAGATCCTCACGGTGAAATCGGATGGCTCTGGAACCCACAAAAATCGATTCTACAACCAAAAATACGTCGAAAACTGCACCTTACTCAATCCCAAAGCCGAAACCCATCAAAAACCCCTCCCGTAGCCCCTTTTTTAGCCCCACAGAGCCCCACGGGTTTGGGTGATCGAGGTGAAAACCTTGCGGGCAAGGATAGGAGGGTTTGACCGACCTGGGCGATTCAATTTGACTGGCTGGAGCACTGAGCCGAGAGGCTTAGGCCGTTTCCGGCCCTCCTCGCCATCCCACTCCACCCCTTCTCATGTCTGTACCCCGCTTGTTCATTTCTTTCGAAAAATACGAAATTTACCTTTAATATCTGTATAAATTTAAAAATGAAAAAATTTTGTTTTTTATATTACATCTATTTTGTATTACATTTATATTACATATATTTTATATTACATTTATTTTTCATGTTGAGTGTTTGGACGGATGAAGGACCCCGAAAATGAATTATCAAGATTACTCAGAAAACGAGTGCTCTTTCGACTTCCTGGCATTCTTGAAAAACCGCATGGATCCCCAAAAATGGATGTAACGTCCATAAATACTGAGTCTGAGTTTTTCTTTTCGGTCTCGAGTAGATATTTTAGGTAGGATAATATTTTTTGAGCTTCGTCGCCCGATCGCCCGACCGGCTTACCGCCCCTGCTTGCAGGCACAACTAGATGGTGAACTGAGTATTTTGTCCAAATTTCTGATTTTTAAAAAACTTTCTACTGCACAAAACGGCTCGAACGGCGTAAGGCGGATGGAAATTTTGTTTTTGGAATCTAGACATCTTGAAATGTATAGACCTAATGTCAAATTTTGAAACCGATCTGTCTACCTCCGTCGCGATTACATAGGTGTAGGTATCATTCCAAGAATAATTAACCAAAATCTATACAATAATTCGACAGATGTGGGACCTCAAAAAAAGATTATGCGTCCAAATTTACTCGGAAAACGATACCATAAGTTTGACCTCCTGGGATCCTTCAAAAGTCCCTGAAAGCCCATAAAATATATTTTCTCAACTAGAGCTCTATTTGTCCATGAAAGTTCATAGAATCTATTCTTCAAAAGTCTCATTTGTCTATGAAAGCCCATAGGATCTATCCTCACGGTGAAATCCGGTCGTTCTGGGAACCCCCTAAATGGATTCTACGTCCAAAAATACTTCGAAGACGACACTTATCCAAGCTGAATTGAAAGTTTTCCAAAATGAATTGAGAATTTTCCAATACTGAATTGAGAATTTTCCATTTCAATTTCAGAATTTTCAGTTCAAATTGAAACAGAAAATTCTCAAATTGAAATGGAAAATTCTCAAATCAGGTTGGGAAAATTACCATTTTATTTTGGAAAATTCTCAATTCAGCTTGGGAAACCTATAGATATCTACAGCTATCCTATCATTAGGAATTCCTAAACCCTCCCTTAGCTTGGGATTAAAACAAATCCCAAAAAACCCTTAAGTTTGAGCGATCGGTCTGAAACACTAGAATCTAGTTACCATCTGATGGCAAACTGAGTATTTAGCCAAAATTTCAGATTTGAAAAATAATCCAACTTTTCAAAATCTACGTGTCATTTATCAAATCAACCCCCTTCGCGTATTATTTCAAGAATAATAAACCAAAGTGGAGGATGTTAGTCCCTAACGCGGTAGTTCACGACAGCAATGAAATTCGGACGAACCTTCCACTCCCTTAGGGGGGATTGCCATCAATTTTCCACCGCTGAATGGTTTACCAGCTCCTTCTGAATGAACCCGACGCCAAAGTCGTTTGAAGGTAACTGCTGGAACATTTACGGTCTGAACACGTAGTTCACTGGAGGAGGAATTCGGGGCGGAATCTTCTGAAAGAACTGGAGAAGTAGATGATGAGATTGGGAGGAGTTCTCCTCTGGGGATGTGAAACGAAGTTCATTCATCAGTTTTCTTGTGAAAGGGACCGAGCGAGCCGCGTTCATCAAGACGATCATCATGAATGAGTTACCTTCAAGTACGTACTTAGGGCGCAACGGCTTTTGGAGACTTTCATTAGCCTGTTTTGGAGGAAACAGACCATACAAACAAGCACTGGTCGTTTTTTTATTGCTGATACAAGAAACAAGCCATCAATTGAATTGAATAGATGAGCGCAACCTTTTTGTTATTACGAGAGAAACTAAGAAACAGTAGGTATCTAGCGACCAAACTATGCCACACAGCACAACAAAAATATCCACGTGATGCTCATTACGTAAACAACTGCACCCTAACGACCGATGCTTAAGAAAACCTTATGCCGATCAGAGGTAACGAACGGCTCAGGCTGCAAAAATCGTTTTGGAGTCGTTGGAATCAGCCTAAAAAGCTCATTCCATAGACCCTTGTACCAACGAAATCGGACAAAAACTTTCGTCCCCCTATTGAGGCCTCCTTAGTTACACATCAGAGATAAACAACTTTCGTCGTGAAGTACCTCCCGAAAACCGATGAAGGGGATGAGGGAGGGAAAATCAAGGTAGCCTATAACCACCCCCGGAACTCGCTGATCACAATGAGACCACCCTCATGAAAATCTGTTGAGCCGCTCGGGCGTGATGCTCTGTACACAAACAAACAAAACAAAAAAAAAAAAAAAAAAAAAACATACATGTCGAGGAGGTGAGCGCACCTTTCCATTTTTTGGAAAAAGGTTGCGCTAAAAACGAGAGAAAAAATGTGTCCGGGCTTTGCTTGCAACATCACGTCAAATACCTTCGGCGCAAAATCCGTTTTTTCGAGGTCTCTCATCTGTTTTTTCTGGTCTCAATTTTTTTTTTTTTTTCAACAACAACATTTTCTTAATGACACAGAAATAATTTTCGCACAATCAACCTCGGCATAGCAAAGAATAATAAACCCTTGAGTAAAATTTGCAGCGTTTTGTAATTGTTATTAGTATGGTTATTACGAATTTGATATCATCATCCTAGTTCACATAAGAATGAGCTCCTTTAATGATTTTTGAAAATGTTTTTCCTGCAAAGCTCGTGCTTCAAAAGTTACGAAAACGGGTCCATATTGCAGAAACCCCGTTTCAATTATTTATAGGGCATTAGGAAAAATATAATATTTGAATTCCGAGGTCTGAAGAGGGTACATGACGTGGGCTGCTTCGTCGTCTTTTGATTGGCCGGGAGATCCCTCTCTCTCTCATCTACGCAAGTCAGCCAACTTTGCTACGCGAAAAGTCGACCCCAAAAATCGAAAATCGGGTTAATCATTATAGAAGGTCATTCGAAAATTGAGCATCGAGGTTATTATCAAAGAAGGTTATTCAAAAATCGACCTGGGCCGAGTGTTTTTATTCCGATTCTGTTCAGATTTGTTATTTAGCGCTCTGGCGGCTCAGTGCCCAACTACTCGACGCCCAGCCTGGCGAGGTGTGACGTCAAATTTGCCCAGCGTTCATTTCAAAATCTCTAACATTTCGAAAACAGCTCAGCACGTACCTATACGGATTTTCGAACTAAAAATTGGGGTGTATGGGTTTTAAAGGGTGCTGAATCCGAATATGTTGTCAGAAATGCTGAATTCAGACCTTTTCAAGAAGCCCATTCCGCCTCAAAATCCCCCACCTGCCTACTCCTAACTCCCCGCAAAGCCCAACTCTAAAGTACGGAAATGTATATTTTTGGAAAAATTCTCACTGCCAAAATTGGAATGTACCAACATTTTTATTCATGAATAAGTAATGTCAGTGGTAATTTTTCTATAAATATCCATTTGAAATGGCTCCATTTCCATACTTTAGAGTTTTTAACTTTACGGCCCTTAGGGGGAAGATTTAATACGGTGCGAATTAAAAAAAACGCTGCAAATTTTACACAAGGGTTTATTATTCTTTGATATAAGTTAATTGTGCAGAAATTTAATCCTGTTAATGAAAAAAATTAAAACAAATTTTTTTTTGATTTTTATATTTCAGAAAAAAATTTTTTGGATTTTTTTTTTTTTTCAAAAATTCTTTATTTTTCTACACGAAAAATATTTAACTTCCAGGGATCCTTCAAAAATCCCATTTTTAGCCCCATGAAAGCCCTATAGATCGCAACAGTGAAATCGGATCGTTCCGGGACCCTCAAAAATGTAGTCTACGTCCAAAAATACTTCGAAAACGACACCTAACTCGATCCCATAGCTAAAAGCCGTCAAAAACCCCTCCCATAGCCCCATAGCGCCCCACGGGTTTGGGCGATCGGGCTGAAAACCTTGCGGGCACAACTAGATGGTAAACCGAGTATTTTGTCGAAATTTCAGATTTAAAAAAAAAAAAATCCCTACTGCCCAAAACACGGCGTACGGCGTACGGACATTTCGGATTTAGAATGTAGACCTCTTGAAACGGATAATGTCAAATTTTGAGGCCGATTGGAGTCGTCGACCTCCGTCGCGAAAACATAGGTGTATAAGAATAATAAACCAAAATATATCTGAACAGTTTTATTGTCATTTATTTCAAGTTTGAGGGCGTGAAAGGCCGATGAGAGCAGATGTAAGTGGCCCTTTCCCACCGCAACGATCGGCCATCTGCGTTATGTTTCCGTCGCTTACGTGTCTGTACGTGTGTCCGGCGCTACGTGTCATCGTGTGTGCGTTCCGCCGGGTCGAGGGAAAATTCGTTAGGCGCTCACCGATTTCACGGGGCCACCTGGAAACTTCATTTTAACCCGAGGGAGTAGAGTGGAGTACCGATGTGAGTGGACGAACACTTTGGACAGTATATCCTACTTAATTGATCACGGAGAACTTTCCCAGAACAAAAAAAAACCTTTTAGGAACATCAGGCTTTGAACAATATGATGAAAAGTTTATATACTTAACTGGTAAAAATTATAAGTGGTGGGGAATGGTAAGTCATACGAGCGTCTCCCAAAGTTGAAGACCAAACTTTGTTGCGTCTTTGCTTTCATAAAAAAGGTTGCAACCGTTTAAAAGGTTCTAAAGCATACCTAAGTAACTGTTGGAAATTAATCATTGTAACTGAAATATGAGCAAACGACCGTTCATTACGACAGATTTTGTAGGAGCTCGTCAAGAGAATGATTTGTGGTATAGAAGTTTGTCTGTTGTAGAGGGAGAGCGAGAGGTTGATTTAGGGTTGTGTCCAGTGTCTGTTTAGCAAACGTTTTACAACGACAAAAGAGCTCAGGTCAAAGCACTGTCGTATATAATCATATTGTTAGGCCGAAGATATACAACCTGTAACAGGTCCCTGGGGGCAATTTGGGACAGCTTTCAAGAGACATCTCACTTCACCGAGGAGAACCTTCTTGCCCAATCAACCCTTAGTTTCTAAGTAGAAAACGATTTGGGCTACACGTACCAACAGCGTTTTGGATGACTAGAACAAAAGGGGGGGCCACGAAAGTGGCAGATGTGAATCATTTGAGGCCGCTTCCGATCCGGCTTTCAAGCTGTCGTGGTCGTGATGTATGGCGGTTGAGGCAGATCGAGGTGGGAGTGGCTACCAATACAATATTCAGCGTTAAGAGAGATGATAATTATAGCTTTAACTTATATTTCCAAAAGGCTGAGAAGTCATTTACTATTCGTTTCTACGTACGGTTTTGTGGAAATCTTCAGAAGGCAGAAAGCATTCGAAAGAAAAATATTTTGGTGGACAATAAAATATTGATCGTATGTTTTTACGGCATAATTAAATTACGAATTATGTAATCTTCGACACTCCGGGTCATGTGATTATAATAAATACCCTGAACACATTTTTTTCCAAGTATTGATAAATTTATTTTTTTAAGGGGGGGGAAAGGGAGGAGTTATTAAATTCAAACTGAAATTTAAATTGAAATTCAAGTTATGAATTTATAAGCTATAGCTGGGACACCCACCCGTGCTTCGCACGAAATATCACATTCCCGTCCATCCCCGATGCAAACACCCTTAGCAACCCGTCGACTTGTAATTTTCTTAGCCCGTTTCTCGTTGCGAAGTATCAAATTCTCGTCTATCACCCCAGCCCATAGCATAAGCAGCCCATAGCAACCCATCAACACAACAATGAAATTACCTATCAAACTAATCGAAGGCTCGCAAAAAATGCTCGTACCCACCAACCGACGATCTCTGAATAACTTGCGAACGGGTTATCGCACAGAAATCGTTTTGCAGTCGTTGAAATCAGAGTGAAAAGCTCGTTTTAACCGACGTAGTTTCGTTCAAACCCGACGCCAAAAGTTGTACCGGGTTTCGGCGTTTCGAAAATTTTCCTAGCAATCCCTAGAAACGACGCTATTTGACGCGGCTTTTCGTCGCGAAGGAAAGTTCCGTTCGCGATGAAGGAATAGAGTTCACGAAATCTAACATAGCCTATTATCTAAGTCGGAACACGCGGGTCAATTTGCGCCCACCCACTGCGAAATTGGTTCAGCCGTTCGGCAGTTTACTGGGCACATACATACATACATACATACAGAAAGAGAATTTTATATATTAGTATAGACTAGCTGGGACACCCGTGCTTCGCACGAAATATCACATTCTCGTCGATCCCCGATGCAAACACCCTTAGCAACCCGTCGACTTGTAATTTTCTTAGCCCGTTTCTCGTTGCGAAGTATCAGATTCCCGTCTATCACCAATTATAAGCAGCCCATAGCAACCCATCAACTCAACAATGAAATTACCTATCAAACTAATCGAAGGCTCGCAAAAAATGCTCGTACCCACCAACCGACGATCTCTGAATAACTTGCGAACGGGTTATCGCACAGAAATCGTTTTGCAGTCGTTGAAATCAGAGTGAAAAGCTCGTTTTAACCGACGTAGTTTCGTTCAAACCCGACGCCAAAAGTTGTCCTGGGTTTCGGCGTTTCGAAAATTTTCCTAGCAATCCCTAGAAACGACGCTTTTCGTCGCGAAGGAAAGTTCCGTTCGCGATGAAGGAATAGAGTTCACGAAATCTAACATAGCCTATTATCTAAGTCGGAACACGCGGGTCAATTTGCGCCCACCCACTGCGAAATTGGTTCAGCCGTTCGGCAGTTTACTGGGCACATACATACATACATACAGAAAGAGAATTTTATACAATAGTAATAGATAGATAGATAGATAGATTATAGATTTCAAGAAATCAGAAGGGGAAGGCCGAAAAATGTATCGGGCCTCAGCCCAGCAAAATAAGCAACAATATGATAAGGCCGAATTAGTGTTGGGAGCAGGGGACAGTTTGAGCCTTCAATCTCTGGCTCTCTTTCTCAGCTGTGGTCTTTGGTAGCTCAGTTGGTTAGAGCGTCGCACTGGTAATGCGGAGGTTGTGGGTTCGAGTCCCACCTGAGGCCCAATACATTTTTCGGCCTTCCCCTTCTGATTTCTTGAAATAGCTTATAAATTCATAACTTGAATTTCAATTTAAATTTCAGTTTGAATTTAATAACTCCTCCCTTTCCCCCCCCCCCCTTAAAATATAAACACTGCACGAGGGAAGCAGGTCATAAATTTCCCTCAAGTCATTCCTGTAATGAAATTACTCCTCCTGGGGAATTAGGGGACCCCAGGATGAGGGACAAAAGTAGGATGTCTACTGGCTTCACATCAGATCAAGGTTCAGAGGGGGAAAAATAAGCAACAATATGATAAGGCCGAATTAGTGTTGGGGGCAGGGGACAGTTTGAGCCTTCAATCTCCGGCTCTCTTTCTCAGCTGTGGTCTTTGGTAGCTCAGTTGGTTAGAGCGTCGCACTGGTAATGCGGAGGTTGTGGGTTCGAGTCCCACCTGAGGCCCGATACATTTTTCGGCCTTCCCCTTCTGATTTCTTGAAATAGCTTATAAATTCATAACTTGAATTTCAATTTCAATTTCAGTTTGAATTTAATAACTCCTCCCTTTCCCCCCCCCCCCCCCCCCCCTTAAAATATAAACACTGCACGAGGGAAGCAGGTCATAAATTTCCCTCAAGTCATTCCTGTAATGATAAATTTATTGTTAAAAATATTAACTTTTATTGTTAAAAATATTAACTTTCCATGATTATGTTTGTAGAAAGCACCAATTAATGACTGAAATGCCGTGAAAAAATGAATGTAATGTAGGGAAATTACATTATTAATGGTGATTTGATAAAATAAAGTATCTGGAGAAGTTGGTCCACTCGGTAAGACGAAACACACCGGGTAGCCAACCAAGAAACCCGTGAGAGGATGTTCGCAAATTCTATTCATTCAGCATTCAAATTTCAACATGCAAACTTCAAGCTTCAAATTTCAAACTATTTATTCAAACTTGAGACACCAAGCTGGACCAGCTCTGGAATTCTATTGAATCGACTTCTTCTTTCATTGAAACTAACAAGTCGCAGAAACTAACATGTCAGGCACGACATGTACCTACCAATAAGCCTATTATAGGCTTATAGGTACTCCTTCATTTTATCACGGCATTACTTATAATAAGTACAGACGTAGTGTCACCTCTCAAATTCAATTGGACACACCCTTATGAAAGTTGCTGACCTGCACACAAGATTACCTAATTACCTATTACCTATTACCTTATTACCTACTACCTTATTACCTATTACCTAAGCTCCCCTACTGTATGACACGAACACTAATCGTCCTGGAACTTGTAAAATAATGCTACAAATGAGTAAAATTTGCTTTTAAAACAACCAAATATATAATCCTGAAAGGCTTGTAAAATATGGCAACAAATGAGTAAAGTTTGCATTTAAAACAACAAAATATATAAAACTAGCTGACCCGGTGCGCTTCGCTGCACTCAATAAAAATAGAATTTTATTGAAAAGTCAAAGTCAAATCGGTGTGTTTTCGCAGTACGGTTAAACGGCGAAACCTCACCGACAGATTTTGAAAATTCATTATCTCATTAACGGCTCGACCGATTTTGTATAAACTTCTTAAAAACCATCAACAATTCTACACAAACATTCTCACACAATTTGGTGCCAAACACTCCACTGGTTTTTAAGTAGTGAGTCCTCAAACAGATTCGGCAGTCATTTTTTATAGATATCTATATCTATAGATATTCCTCCCGCTTTGAGACTAAGTGTCAACAAGTCTTGTTGTGACTAATATAAATCATCAGCAAAACTGAAAAAAACTGACTCAAGTATGGGGGGGAAAAAATCGTGGTAGGCGTTCTGAGCTTTCATACAGGATATCCCACACGCATGGGGATTTAAGAGGGGGAAACGTTTTCACGGTTGGGGGGGGGGGGGATTTATTTTTCATCTCGTCTATAAGGGTATTCGGACGGCATTTGGCAGCACTGACTCCAGCCTTTACTGTAAGTATGGACGGATGGGAACTAATTTCTAAAACGGTTAATAGGTAGGTAGTTAGTAATTTTTTTTCTTCAATTTTCCGTTTTCTAAAAATACAATAGGTTTGCTACTTTAAAAAAAAAAAAATAGTACATAGTAGTTCAGACCTGAAATATACCAGAATACTATATTATATAGCCTGGCATTCTAACACACTACAGAAAAATTTATTTTTTATTAGTTTATTATATTTTAAATTAATTTTTTATTGACAAAATTAATTTCTACATATTTTTCTGTATCTATCAAAGAATGATAAGTCAACCTTGGAGTAAAATTTGCAGCGTTCTATTCTTTAATAATATTTTTTGTTACTATAAAATCGTGTTTTGGTTTATTATACTCAGAACAATCGTGTTTTTTGCGTCGTGAAAGATGACAAAATTTCAAACGTCAAATACTCGGTTCTCCATCCAGTTGCAGGCGAAAGCTTTTCAGCTCCATCGTTCAAACCAGTGGGGCTAAAAAGGGGCTACGGGAGGGGTTTTTGAAGGTTTTCGGCAATGGGGTCGAGTGAGGTGGTTTTTGAGTATTTTTGGACGGAGAGTCAATTTTAGGGAGTCTCTAAACGATCCGATTCCACCGTGGGGATCTACAAATGGGGATTTCATGGAGCAATAAATGGGATTTTTGAAGGATCCCAGGAGGTCAAAACTTGATTTATTTTAATTTATTATTTTTTATTTTTTTATTTTTTATTTTTTTTAGGTCACTATTTAATGAGGTGTTGTTTTCCGAGTAATTTTGGACGCAACGTCCATTTCTTCGGTGTCCAAACATTATACAGAAAGAAAGAGGCATCTGGGATCTGAAATTTTGATAAAATCCCAGTCTTCCATCTAGTTGTTCTCGCAAGGTTTTCAGCCCGATCGCCTAAACCCGTGGGGCTCTTTGGGCCTGAAAAGGCGCCACGGGAGGGATTTTTGACTGGTTTCGGCTATGGGGTTGAGTTACGTGTTGTTTTCGAAGTATTTTTGAACCTAAAATCCATTTTTGGAAGTCCCAGAACCATCCGTTTTTACCGTGAGGGTTATAGTATGAAGATTTTACATTGAACAGGGTGTTCATCACGTAAAGAGTCAAAGCCTGTTTTCATAATATGGACGCATCGGTGTCGGTGCACCGTCCTCCTTGGAGGAGATGAGGATGATTGGTCAGAAGAAAGCCGGTGGGCTGTGAAGTGGATAAAAAAAGGCAGTGCGGGGGCGTGGGAGCAGAAGGCCAGAATGTAAGGCCACTAGGTGTGTGGGAGGGGGGGGGGGTAAGGCCACGTAATTACTTCTGTGCTACTGTGATACCCCTCGGCCCATATGAAGCTCTTTTTCGGCTACACAATGAGGCTAACGGGCTCGACCAGTTCCGCCTGCACTCTGGATCTAATTACCGATCCACCCGCTATGCATTATCAGTATCTGTTCAATTACACTATCACTTCCATTACCATCCCCCTCACGACCATAATCATCTTAGTGCCCCTATAAAATGGCCACCACCCCACAGAAGGATGACAGAGAGGGGAGGCGAAGGCACCATTCTGTTTTTGACAACACCAGAACAATTGAGTTCCAATATAGTCGAAATAATGGAGGGAGCAAAATGTTTACGTAAAATATGAATTAGATGAACGTTTGACAAAAAGAACCACCTCAAAAAATTTACATGTTTCAAAATTTGGCAATTTATATGATTCAAGGGTGTACACATGGGAGGTGTGTATATGTTACAGTTATTACCCGAAATCAGTTATTACTAGTTTTAACTAGTCAATTCTAGTTTTCACTAAGCCCCTTCGTGAAAACTAGAAGTCACTAGTTAAAACTAGAAATCCCCGCTGGTGTAATGGAGTCAGTTAAAACTAGAATTCACTGATCTATTCATTTATGTGACAAGAGCCAGGATGCGGCTTTGTTGTGAGTCATCTAATCATAGTTGGCGACGCAATGTTGATGATGAGGAACTCGGGGGTCACTTCAGACTTATCACTGCGGTCTTCCCGTGTGTTTTATTAGGCAGTCAGTCGTTTAGTTCGGCAGTGGATGTGAGCGTATCACATTGAGTTCTAGAGAACGTTTTTTTGAAAAGGTCAGGGCGTCCGTATTGGACATTTTTGTGATCTTTGAAGCCCCCGTTTTGCTCCATTCAGACAATGGAAGGGAATTTGTGAATTGCGTCATAGATGAGCTGAAGGTACTATGGCCAGAGCTGAAGATAGTGCATGGCAAGCCAAGGCATTCACAAAGTCAAGGGTCTATGGAGCGCGCCAACCAGGGTGTGGAGCGAATGCTTGCTTCGTGGATGATGGACATTAAAACGACTAAATGGTCTCACGGCTTGAAGTTCGTTCAATTCATGAAAAACAGGGCCTACCACGCTGGAATCAAAAGGAGTCCGTATTTATAAAGCTATTTATAAAGCTTTATAAAGCTTTTTGAAAGACTTTTTGGTACATTACTACTACATTTGGTACTAGAAATATACCTACTTAAAAAAAAAACCTTCTTTTTTTTCAGTGTTCCTAGTATTCACTAGTCCAAACTAGTTGTAACTAACTGTTAAAATCACTTCTTAGAACGGCTTTTCACTAGGTTATTCTAGTTTTGCCTAATAAATTTCAGTCAAAACTAGCTCATACTGAAAAAAAATCAGTGACTTCTAGTTCTAGCGGTGAGGGTCCCAGTAAATTCTAGTTCTAACTAGTCACAACTAGTTCTCACGGAGGGGCTTAGTGAGAACTAGAATTGACTAGTTAGAACTAGAATTAACTGATTTCGGGTAATAACTGTAACATATACACGTATTTCACATGGAACAATTTCTATTAATTAAAAAAAAAATCACCGTGAAATCCATAGCAGAGAAAAGAATAGTGTTTACTTAATATACCTAGGTACGTCCTTTATTACTTTGAAAACGATTACTCAATCTCTGACTCTCTAGTCAAACTCACTAGTGTCTTTATAATAATTAATTATTACTAGATGCTCCGGCTCGCTTTGCTCGCCTACGCACCCAGCTGGGGGGGCCCAGACCCCCCCTAGTGGGGTTCGTAGCATCGATGGACACGTTCAAACCCCTACGTCAAGGTTAACTGCTCCTTCAACATCAACCCCCCCTGGCTGATAAAATGATCGGCCGAGCGAAGCAAGCCCCCCCCCCCCCCTGTCAAAGTGCTAGTGAAATCAAATTTGAAAAGTCTACCCTCAATAATAATAGAACTACCTATGTGGGTGGCCGAGCAAAGCGAACCCCCTCTGGCTGATAAAATGATCGCCCGAGCGAAGCAAGCCCCCCCCCCCCCCCCCCCCTGTCAAAGTGCTAGTGAAATCAAATTTGAAAAGTCTACCCTCAATAATAATAGAACTACCTATGTGGGTGGCCGAGCAAAGCGAACCTCCTCTGGCCGATAAAATGATCGGCAGAGCGAAGAAAGACCCCCCCTGTCAAAGGGCTAGTGAAATCAAATTTGATAAGTCTTCCCTCAATAATAATAGAACTACCTATGTGGGTGGCCAAGCCAAGCGAGCCTCCTCTGGCCAGTAAAATGATCGGCTGAGCGAGGAAAGCCCCCCCCCCCCATGAACAAGTTCTAGCGAAATCAAATCAAATTTGAAAACTCACAGGAAAAAACCCCGTGGGGCGCTATGGGGCTAAAGTGGGGAGGGGGTAGAGTTAAGTGTTAATTTTTGGACGTAAAATCCTTTTTTTGGGAACGACCTTCATATATGAATACCTTTATATATAAAGCTATACGACTTTTCTTGTCATATAATCACAAAAACTTTTTTTTTAAATAATTTTTAACCCTAGGGTATACTTCTATTATAGAGATGAGCTCGGGATGGAGCTCCAATAATATACAATTATGTATCTGTACTCACCGTGAATGAAATACAAAACCAACCTGATTTCAAAAAATGCATACCTAAGCATACTAGAAATGAAAGCACCTGCATCGACAAGCCAATAAAAACTGAACCGACAATAAATCATCAAAGACTTCCCTCGAATTCCTTCTCCTTCCATTCCTTCTACTCCTTTCATAGACGATTTTCCCACCTGAAGAAGACAAAAGGCGGACCTCATCAAGTTCGTAGCAGGTGGTTTCATTCATTCCCAACTTGTTTCCCTTCAACCTATCAACCCTCTTTCAAAACCTCATTTCCTCTTCTTATTACATTATTAGGGATGATGGGGTGAAAACTGGCGAATCTCCTCACTGAGATCCCCCGAGTGACTTGGAGAGATAAAACGCAAGCGAAATTTGTCATTAAATCGTATCAAATTAGGGCTTTGCACCCTCGGCAAGCACCTCTCGCTTCAATATTTTGTCAATAGTGATAACGCGTATTATCTGCTAGATAATAAACACAAAATAAATTGTCTTTTGGTATGAGAGTAGAGTAGTCGACACTGTTATTGGGCGGAGATGGATGTTCAGCAGCGACAAGCTTTTGTAAACGTAATAAACTATTACATCGACTATCAACGGCTACAGTGTAATGTCGCATGGCTCCTACGAATTTGTCTATCTAACGACCCAACTCATCGGCTATTATGTGTCGTCGAGGGTGACGGATTTTGACAAGCCGTGACATATAACCTGAGTGCGTGTTACGGTGTGAAGAGGCTGACACCGCAAGTTACATACACCGAACTGAATAGCCCTTGCTAAGAGTGCATTGAGATGAAATATTATTGACTACTTCGGTGATCCGACTCAGCGGACAACACCAAAACAACTCACGAATCTTCCAAACGATCTTTTTACTAAACGCAAATTCGTACATTTTTTGCGACCCCTTCTCAGGGCTCCCTCCAAGAAATGCTGCATCACCGATATGGTCCAAGGCAGCGCTGAGGCATTTTTGAGGATCTTGGTTGTGAAAGAGGGGGTATAAGAAAATCCTTGGTCTCCTTGACCACTCACCGTGTCCATTTCAAGGACATGGAAAGAGCCGTCCGACTACAATCCCACCCAAGACACCAATTGAAACAAGCTAGCCGGCTGAACAGGTGCCAGGCTTCAGATAACTCAGAAAATCTATTCTTGATTAAATCATGAATAGAATTTTAATCATGTAATTTTATATTTAATTGTTTAGAATTATAAAGGTCTTTTAATAATTTATATTCAATTTCAAAGACGATGAACAAATTGCATAGCAGCCGGCTCAAAACTTTCAAGGACTCGAATCAATGGCGGGATCATATTTTGCGCAACAATATTAGTGGAATCTTTCCGTCTAGGTTGGGTTTTCAAATCATTGCGGACAAATAAAAATTCGGGCAGATATTGGCTTACTCACTAGGTACAAGCATCCCTAGGTACACGACCTGGGGACAGACACGAAGCCTCCCAACAATTAATTAGGCCGCAAACGCACCCGAAGCCTCCTGGCTCGACGAGACGTGCCATAGGAAGGTCCCAAGCCTCCCGGAGTTGAACCCAGATAACATATATGAAGAAATGAACTGAAAATATGAACTATGTCGTCATAGATAACATAATGATGTGAAAGCCACAACCATGACCCAGTACCTGAACAGGAAGTTCTACTCCACAAGGCAAGAGGTGAGCATAAGAGAAAAGCTATTGAAGATATTTGCGAAAAACCCTCGAAACTCATTTATAACCATTTGAAAGGTTAAAGCAAAATCTTAACCAAAATCTTGGTCTCGCCAAGGACTACCGTGCGAAGAAGGAGATTGGGCTCTTCTTGAACTATGTTTTCGCCCTGCTCATGCTATCTCCTGAGATGGTAGAGGATTGTTTTCTTGGCTGACATTCCCGATTCACGGCCAGTTCGCAAGGTCAGCGATGAAGTTAAAAGACGAGGGAAATTGCAAAAAAAAAAGAAGAAGAAATTTGTCTTGGAGTATATCCAAAATCTTCAAAATGAGGAGATCACGAGGTTTGATTTTGGTAAGGTGATGGCGTACGGGGAAAAACGACACGCTGATAAGACAAGTACTGAGAAGGCTGACGACGACTGAATGAGAAACACGAAAGCAAAGTTTGATGAGACAAACAATGACGAGGCATCACGATAATGCAAAACAAAAACGGCGTCGTTGAGTTTGGGTGAATGCCGGAAAAACGCAATGACTTTGGGTTAAAATGGCGATGCGTTTGGGTTAACTCAACGTGATGACTTTGGGTTACGGAGAAAATGCCGAAAAGATCCAAAATGCGTGTGATCAGTGATACCTACTATACTTACAAAAACAGATAGGTAACATCTAGGTATAGGTACATATCATGTAAATTCTGAATTGAAAAATTCATTGTCAAGGTCCTTGTTCATTCATTATCTTCACAGTTCGCGTTGATTTTCATTATTAGTAGTGATGTTTTATTAAATAAAATTAATTTTAAAATGTCATTATTTGATTGATTTACTGTTTTTTAGAATTATCTAAAATTTCAGAATTATTTAGATTTTTTTAGAATTACCTATCTAGAATTATCTAGCATTTTAGAATTACTTAGAATTTTTTTAGAATCATCTAGCATTTTAGAATTATTTACCTTTTCGTATGCTGGTATGCTTCAAGTTCACTTCTGCCTGGATTTCTTTCAAAACTTCGATGACTAAATGAATATTGGGTTGCGGGCTATAATACTGCTTGTTGTAATCGGTGTGGAAAGCCTCGGCTCCATTAGTTGTCCTCAATGAGCTGTTAGGTGGAGCAGCAGCCCAAATTTGCGGTGGCGTTCACCCAAACACATCGCTGACCTTTAACCCAAACGCAGCGCTCCGCTAACCAACTTTCACTTTCGATTCCCCCAAACTCATTATCGTCACAAAAACAATATTTTGGGGTGTGAACCAGTTCACCTCCTCGTGCTGGAACTGGAACTGAGGATAACTGAGGGTCACGGGAGGCTTGGGGACCACCAACCTCAACGGTTTGGGGAGGCTTGGTGACTATAGGTTGCATTACTGGGTGGCTTGGTGTATATGTATGGTGACCAAACGTCCCCTATTTGACCTTCCAGTCTCCTTGTCCCAAAAGAAAGCTAAAACGTCCCCTTTTCTGAAGAGAATGCCAAAACGTTCCTCCACGTTGTCCAAACGTGATGGATCATCTCATCACCAACCAACAGACTTTCCATAATGTTGTGAAGGACCAGGACACAGAAATGTAAAAGTAGAAGAAGAAGATGATCATCTTATCAATAACGCACCCAATCACTATCACTCAGTCATCCTAGTGGGCCACCATCCCAGTGTTGCCAAATCGGGGGTTTGCCCCCAGATTTAGGTTTTTTTTTTTTTTTTTTGTAAAGGCAAAATGTATCTCATACCTTCATGAAGCTGCATCGAAGTGCATCGTGAAGCTTTGATGACCACCTTGTAGAATTGTTGTCAGTCATCCAAGCACGTAACATTTGCTCAACATCTTGATTCGTAAAATAAATTAACGTCCTATTAAACACTAGATATTCACGACCTCATCGTTTTACAAATTACAGTCATTTTACAAATTACAGTCATTTTACTAAATGCCTAGGCAATCTGTCAAATGTGTGTTTTCTTCCAACAAAAACGAATATTTGACAGTTTGCCTAGGCATTTAATAAAATGACGGATTTGACAAAATGACTGCGACATATATACCCCACGACGTTACCCTTCTCACTTTGTTACATTCCGGCACGGTTAGGGTTGCCATACCGACCTCCTTTTTTAAGAGGATAATATTGTCATTTTTTCGGATCAGCTACAGGTAGCTGATCCGAAAAAATGACAATATTATCCTCTTAGTAGGTCTACTTTTTGGTTCAAAATTTGTATACTTTTAATTTCCCACACGAGCCGATGGTACACATATTTTGTTTCATATGTCACTCGAACTCGTCAGCATTACAGTTAAGCATCACAACACACAATACGGTTAACCACAATAATTGCCCAACCACATTAACTCACCAATCAACCAAATACAAAGACATATCCATGTCAAACCCGGCTTACTGGGTAACTAGCAATCCCAGATACCATTAAACCGTTCAATATTCTTCTGTTATTAGAAAGCACGCATGCGTTAAAATTTAATTAATTACGTGGCTCTTCACTTTGGGTAGCTCGTATTGTTAGGAATTCAAAATGTCTGATCCGAGAATTCCTCCTAAACGTGGAACGGGGACCGAGTCTTTGGGGCCTTCGATGGCCAGATCTGGGTTTTCCGTCGGGTCGGATGCTGGCAGGGCGTTACCAGATCCGCTCAAAGTAGCAAAAGTGAGTAAGCCTTAGTATGGTAATAATGCCCAAAGCCGCTGACAGAATCGAAGAATACAATGAATCTTGTTCAGGACATTCGGGATCAGCTGAAAGACACCCAAATTCCATACCCCATCAAAAACAAAATCGTGATGTTAACGAAAGAAGCAGAAGTGATGGTAAATTGTAACAAGTTGTTCGGGCCGTACCTGCGCCGGGGGTTGGTAGACCTGAGGCAGGTTGTCAAGAAGAAGTATAAACTACCTGAAGATCACCAGTGCCACGTTATGGAACAGTTGAACCTGTTCAAGGAACTGTTTGACAAAGTCAAATCGAAAAAGTATCAAATCATTGAGGCGGCAGAGGCCAAAAGAGTTGCAGTGGATCGGAAACGAAAACTTTTTCAAGTAAGTCTCATCCTGCACGATAATGATATTGTTTAGAAGTTCGTTGCAAAAAGTCTTCACAACTCTCGTGTGTAGGTTTTCGTGGAGGATAACATCAGGATATGCTCGACAGATCAAGTAGTAGACCTTACCACCAAAATGGGCGAAGTGCAGAAATTCAAGAGGCTGATCCGGGAGATCGAAAAAATTGGGAACACTCGCAATTTCTCCGCTGAGCTGAAAGTGAGATATGGAAAGCAGTGAGAAAATATAGCGTACACAAACTAAACAATCGATTCAATGAATGTTTCCTTTTGCGAAGGAGGGACTAAACGACATGACCCAGCACATCTACGTCATGCTCGCCCTTGACGGCATCAACGCTCTGAAAGTTCGCCACGACGTCGTCCAACTGCGAAACGCCGTCGTCAAGGGACCAGATGCCGAGGACGAGATCATGAACCGTCTGAAGCTCATGAAGCCTAACGTCAACTCTATCACGAACTACTGCGAGAATAGAAGGGTGAGGGACATATTCGCTAAATACAATATTGCTCGAGTGAAACGAGAATTTAGTTGAAACTTTTTTTTTTTTTTTTTCAATTTTTCGCATAGGATCACACGGAAAATTACGAAAATGAAGTAACACAAATGATGCTGGACATGGACCATGATATCAATGAAAAATATGCTTTGTTGCGAGCTCAGGCATCAGGAAAAGAAAAGAAAAAATCTGAATAAAGATTATAAATACCAACTGTTCCTTTTTCATAACTCATTTATTGCACTTTTAGTTAGGTACTACTGTACAACGCTACACACGACGCTGTATCTGAAGACCCTCCCACTCCCGTGAGCCCTTCTTTTCAGTCCTTACCCTAAAGCCTTAGACTGATCAACTTATTTCGCCTTTTTCTGAGACTCTGGAAGCTCTTTCACATCGAACACCTGCCCAAGAAACCACCAATCCAGGATTTTGGTGCCGTGACCCATCAAGAGACGGACTTTGCTGCAGAAAGTTTTCTTAAAGCTTTCTTCTTCTATAATGTACTCAACTGCCTGGCGGGGGGAAAAAACCAAAGAAACGTTAACGAAAGACGACAAGACGCGGCCTCACGCAAACGACGAAAAACGGAACAGACGATGAAGACCACACACACTACCAACATGTCATACATACCTTCTTAGACACAGCACCTTTGGCAGAGGGCCTTGGTGACTTAGCAGCTCCAGCTTTGCTCTTTCTGGGCCCACCTGTGATGCTTTTTTTCGCTCCGCCAACTTTGCTCTTTCTTGCTACGCTTTTGCGAGCTCCACCAGCTGAAAAAGCAAAGCCTCACAACAATTGGTATTCTGACGACAACTTGGTTGACAATCGTGGCAATTGACAATTCACCTTTGGACTTTCTTGCCACGCTCTTTCTCCCTCCGGCAATACTCTTCTTCTTCCCGCCACCAGCCTTCACGGAACTCTTTCTTCCTTCACTTTTCTGACTTATCCGTTTTTTCTCAATTTTGTGGGACTTCTGACTCTCCTTCCTCTCGACCTCTTCCATCTCAGGGTTCTTTGCCTTGAATGGCTTGAAAATCACTTCGAACCTTTTCTGCGTATGAGCTTTGAGAACAGTCTTCGGTGGTACATTATACATGTAATTCTGTTTTTCTCCATCCACAGGGATGAAATTGTTCTTCAGTGAAGCTATCAAGTCGCCTTTCAATTTCTCGTCATAGTTCTTTGCTGGGAACACAGGCATAGATTTTTTCTTGGAAGGATCCCCAATGTTTTTCCTTCCTGAGTCTTTTATTTCTGCTTTTTCCACGTGCATGTCTTCTTCGTCAGATTTTGCCTTCCCCTTCTTCCCACCTCCTGCAAGATGATAACTAGCAACGTGTGAATTGAAAGGGTCTCCGAGTGAAAAATTTCCATTACATACCCGTCATGCTTTTTCTTGCTCCTGCTGCGCTCTTCCTGGCACCACCAGCAGCGCTCTTCCTCGCGCCTCCTGCAGCACTTTTCCTCGCACCTCCTGCAGCACTCTTCCTGGCACCTCCTGCTGCACTCTTCCTGGCACCGCCTGCTGCGCTCTTCCTGGCACCACCAGCAGCGCTCTTCCTGGCACCGCCACCGCCCTTCCCTACATCGCTTGTTCGGCCACCTTTTTTCGCCTTAGTCGCAGCAGCCGGCACTGTCTTAGGGTCCAAAGGATAGATCGGACCCTCTTTGGTGTACAGCTTCATAAAGTCAAATTCAAGGTCGGCATCGCAAAGATTTTCAATCTAAAGAAATTTTGGAATGATGAGAAGTTCCACAGTGGTTTTATTTACGACACCACAACAAATCCAAGTGATTACAATGAACGGTAGATGTCCAGGACTACCCATGGAGGATCTCAGTTTCCCAACAATGAACTCGGGAGTTATCTTGAACTTTGGTTCTACGCCTCTGCCCTGAATTTTGATCGGTACAATAGTTCTGTTGGCACGAACCTCGATGAATTCTGACACCTGAAGTACAAACATAATTTGTAAGGGCTAACGTCATCATATAGTCCTGTCATTAGGTGTCCAAAAGTGCTGAATTCGAGAATGAATCTATCCGTTTTTGGAGGCGCTGAATCCAAAAATTTGGTCTACTAGATATGGCTTCACCATGAAAATGGCGAAAAACCATAAAATGTTGGCACTTTGGTTTTTCGCCTATAACTCGGACACCATGCCTCCTAGCGACATAACTACTCTATACGAAATAAAAGCTGATTGAATTTCCTAAAAAATCAGACCAAGAACGCCTCGCTAGCTTCTTCCGTTTGGCCGCTAGAGCGCGCTGAAAGTTGACAATTTTTTCTAAGCCAAAATCTTCGTATTCCTGACTTCCAAAACCTTTTATACGCCACAATCGGTCCCCCGAACCCTCACATAAGGTACCCTGCTGAATAAATTCCCTATCGCAACTATCCTATGTGAAATTTTCATTTGAGCTTTGGTAAGGGAGGGGCAGGCATGGCAAAGAATGGCTAGTTTTGACAAAAACGAGTTTTTTCGCTCATTTTTGTGAAACAAACTTCAACGCGCTCTAGCGGCCAAACGAAAGAAGCTAGCGAGGCCTTCTTGGTCTCATTTTTTAGGAAATTTAATCAGCTTTAATTTCGTATAGAGTAGTTATGTCGCTAGGAGGCATGGTGTCCGAGTTATAGGCGACAAACCAAAGCGCCGAACATTTATGGTTTTTCGCCATTTTCATGGTGAAGCCAAATCCGAATCTAGTACATAATCAAATTTTCGGATTCAGCACCCTCAAAAACAGTAAAGAAAAATTCTTCAGGTACTTTTTCCAGGCCAAACTATCTAATGATTGGAGTCTAATACTGATTGTAATTTCGTGGTCAAGGAAACCTTCACCACAAACATCAAGTGGTTGTGGATACAAAATAGTTCAAGAAAAGGATCATTAGGAATCATGTTCAAGAGCAGAATTGAGGGGAATCTCAAACCAGGTACCGCCTATTTAGAGCTTTTAGGGCTGCAATAACGTTGCAATCTTTGACGGTCGAACACCCTCGTTTATCTGTATTTAAGTTAACGCATTTTCCCATGTATCAACAGATGAACTTGATTGCCCAGAAACTGAAGGACTTTGCTATGAGATAATCAAAGAAGAATCCACAGATGAGAAGCCCTTGACTTTGGATGAGGCCAGAAAACTGTAATGTTAATTGTGCGTCACCTAGTAGGTGCTATTGCCAATAATTATAGCTGTTGTCTTGTAGGGTGGAAAAGAATTACTTCCTGAACAAGGCGGACTTGTCCGAGAGGTTCGAGTGTATTTTTGGAACGAACAGCGACGATTTTTTGAAACAGTACGTCAGAACTGGGGATTTTGAGGAGGACGAACACGAAGAAAAAATCCATCGTGAGTTCCTCTATCGTTAACATCGTGTGCCAATTACAATTTCAACCCGCTCATTTCCGCCAGGTTTCTGCGAGAGTTCATCCGAAGACGAAACGCCAGAATACGTGGGAAGAGGATACGGCGGTAAACGGCACAAAGGCGAGGGAGACGGACCGGACGTCGACGACGACCTCCCAATGGACGACGAGGATGAAATCATCGGTACCATACATTCAACTAATCGCACAAAGCCGAACACAAACCGCACCCCAATGACCAACTACGGTAAGGGGCCACCGCCTTTCTGGTCCAACGTTTTTGACGACAGCTCAAGCGGTGGTGAATGAATCAATAGGGAAGAGGAACCGTTCAACTTTGCATGATGGTCAGAAATTATAACAAAATTAAAATCAATATTATTCAATCATAGAGAAAAATCTAAATAAAAATACTGTTGACAGAGCGCAAATTAATTTATAAACATCATGAATGGCTATTATTCACTCTCTATGCACATACCAAAAATGACTATGTGCTCGTCAAATCGGTTCGGCAGTCTCAGGAGTATATTTGCAGGCGAGTGGTACATACAGCTAGTCTCAGAAACAGCACTGCAAACTTCATTACAGCGGGTGTTTTTGGCAGGCGTAAGGAAAGGGATGAGAAGAATTCCGGCAAATCGATGAGATTATTCAGGACCTCGTAGAGGAAGACCGTGTCGTGCACCACTAGGGGGCCACCCCTGCTGCCTCAGGCCAGCCAAACTCTGTATCCCACTTAGCCTCAGACCCCTTCTACTCCCTTTTCGATATTATACAGTTATTTTCTTGAAGAAATGCAGGAAAACGGTTTACAATACATACATAATACAAAAACAATGAAAAGCAATAAAAAAAACGCTCCAGCGACCGGTCAGGGGGGGTTATGCTGCAACCAGCGAAACGAACCTAGAGCAGCCCCAAGATCTCGACCCACCTACCTGAAATCCCGCGAGGCTCTCCAGCCAAAACCCAGCATCATTTAGGCCTTAGCCATTAGTGCCATAATATGCACAATGTGTGACAGCTTTTGGTCCAGGAGCACTACCACTTTTGTGAATATTATTATTATATAGTTAAGATAATAGAGGTGCATAGAATAACAAAAGAAATTTTCAAATTTTTTTTCACACTGCTCAATCAAACAGAACTCCCCCCACTGTAGTTCTCCACCAAGTTGAAGGTTGAGGACGAAATTAGTTGTGCTGGCGCTAACTAAAATCACAGCGTGGTGATTGTGTGCTATTTGTCATTCACCTGCGATTTTTATGTAATTGAAATGTCTTGCTCTGACGGTAGTTGAAATGATAAAATATATGAAATAAAATTCGGAAAGGCATACAAATCGAGAATTAAAAAAACTAACCTGAGAATTCGTCTTCCGAAGAATTGGGTTGTTGATGACTGAAGTTAAGAACACTGGGGTTGCATTGTTTGAGTCGTATAACTGACCAATTGCAACGAAAAGGTTATGTATTCGTCGTTCGTTAACCCGCACAGGACGTATAGGTACTATAGTCATCTTAACACTGGCAGCGAGCGCGGCTGGCCGGTCTGAGGCAGCCTCATCAGCGGACTTTGATTCTGAGAAATCGATGTCCATCTTTACTATTCCGTCTCTTGTTTCCATGTTATTTGTTATTTATTGTATGAGAAATATTTCAATCTGTTTGCCTTTCCGACTTTTTATTTCATCTATTTTATCATTCTAACTACCGTCAGAGTAAGATATTTTAATTACACAAAAATCGCAGGTGAATAACAACAAATAGCGCACAATTACCCACACCGTTTCATGTGGAGCAATGAAGAAGTCCACCAATCACTCAAAAAATTTCAAATAACGAACTCCTTTTTTGAAAGGTGTGTGATGATCCATACCAATTATTTAGTTTCTTGTTTAAACGTTCAACTTTACGAATCAAATTTAGAGTAGATTTCCCACCACAAAAGCTGATACGAGTTCAGACTCACGGTTTTTTCTTTCTTTGGAGCAAACGTTATGGGAAATCTTATATGGTGATCGGGTTCGAGCCACATTCCTGTTTGTAAGTAATGATTTGGCTTGAGCTGTAACACAAAATGTTCATAAACTACCACCAGCCGATTCGGATCCCCACAGTGGGGAACACTCACCTGGTCCAGGGGCAACTTCACCGGGACAAAGTAGGTTTCGGCGGCATCGAAGAAGCTATGGTTGAGCAGGACTGTCCGACCCGCAGTGTTGTAAACCTCGAAGAAAAGCTGCCTCTTCAAACCGACGGCGGTCGTTTCAAATTTGATGTGCTGCTGGAGATTGGGAGGAGTGAAAACGACGATGTCCGGCCTCACCAAAGTTCCATACAGGAACAACTCTAATTCTTCCTTGCGTCTGTTGAAAAAAAAATGTATAGAAGAAACACTTTCAAACATAAATAATTCTTTGATGACTGACCTCCCTGAATTGTGTAATGGGTCGGGTGGAGTGTCGTTTTCGAAGGATTTTTGGACGTATAAACGAGTCAGGGGGTATCCGGCTGAATACGCCGTTGGGGCTATATGACACTCAGACAGAGGATTTTGAAGGACTTTGACTAGGAGGCCGAGTGAGGTGTCATTTTGTCAAGAAGGCTGTTTTGTAAAGAAAGGAGGATTCTTCATAAGATTTGAAAGCAAACCTGCTGACATTAGCGCCCCTGTCGATCTAACAGAACGTAACACACTCCAGCCGAAGAAAAAAATAGGATCCTACTTACATTACATAAAACCGCCAAAATTTTGTCTTATGAGTCAATTTACTTTGTGAATGGAGGCTCTTGCAGTTCTGTTTCAATGAGGCACACAACCTTGGTAGCAAAGTTAACGGGCTCTTTATACCGCATCAAATCTAACTTAGCGTTAAATAAGTCCACTTCATCGGGTACCATATTCTGCAAAAATAGAATAAGATTGAACAGAAAATTCGCGCGGATGAGCGACGTTTGGTGCAGACCTGAGGGTCGACGACGATATCTTCCTCCTTGAGCTGCTCCATGCTCTTCTTGGATCCACCGCGACTCATCCTCTTTCCTCCGTCCGCTTTGTTCGAACCTGCACAGAGGAACGTGGAAATGACGTGTGCTCATTCAGAAGGGATCTCAAAAACAAGAGTGTGATTTGGAGCTATGGGAATGTAATGTGCATTGATAAACATTTCCCAAGGATTTCAGGTTACCTGCCACTTTGCTTGACCTCTTCCCACTGCCAACTGCGCTTTTCCTCTTCCCCCCTGTGCTTTGCCTCTTCCCCCCTGTGCTTTGCCTCTTTTTCCCTCCAGTGCTCTGCCGCTTCTTGCCGCCAGTGCTCTTCCTCTTCATGCTTTTCCGAGCTCCTGCCCCTCCAGCTTTGGATTTCCTCTCCTTCTGAGGTGGCGTCTTGGAGCCCCTCAGGGACCCATGCCCGGAACTTTGTCGACGGGAACTTGTGGTCTTGGCGCTCTGTAAACCTTTTCTCTGCGACAGCAACCAAATACGAAACTCTTCAGATCTACAACAGTGTTTTATTACATCACAACCCATCATTCTTCTCACCTTTCTTTCTCTTTCTCTCAGCAGTCTTTCTCTTTCAGCAATGGCTTTCAAGATTTTAGCCCTTTCCAGTATCTCGTTTGAAGTTAGTCTTGGGCGAACTATCACGTTAATTTTCAAGTCCTGCAAAATCTCCTCCCTTGAGCCGTTTCACCAAACCACGAAGGTAGGAAATTTCCAAGGAAGATAAACTGGTCGCTGACCTGTCCTGTTGATATCTGACCGCTGGAGGGTTCAACGTCTACGAATTTCAAGTTCGAGAAGAATTCAAACCGAGCTTTGACTTTGGGCGGTTCCTTGCGTCCCTCTTTGCCGCAGTAGCAGATTTTATATGACTGCATGTTGGGGCATCTAAAAGTCACAAAGAAAGATAAGAGCGTCAAACAGTTGGGTTGAGGTGAGATTTGTATTAATGAAATCATCAATAAGTGCGAACTTGAGGCGGAACGGTGTGATGGTGTAAGAGTAATACGCTGTAGGGGGTAGCACCATCTTCTGCGCAGAAAGTTCACAATGAGGGTCAACCACCACAGCCCTTACAACCAGATAGGAGAACAGCGGATCTGGAGTACTGCAGATCGGCAAAATGTGCACCTCATTTTCCAATGGGTTGAAAGCCCCTTCGGCTATAAGTTTATTTCTGAAAATTGAAAAGATTAGATTTAATTCAATATATTATGAGCGTATACTATGCGCTTGGTCCCCAGATCCCGATCCATTCAAATTTTTAGGTGTTCAGGCTACGTCCCGAGCTGTGCTCTCGTATTGCGCTCAGGTATGAGGTGGTTGAGCGTGTACTCAAGTATTTTGTGAAGAGATTACGTTACCCCCGATTACGTATACTCGGACGTGTCGCCAGTATTTTTGTACACTCTGCCTGACCACTGTAACTACTTGCTCAAGTCGTCAACCGCCGGCAGTACTCGTACAGAAACCTGCAACAGCTTTGTGACCGGATTGGATGATCACTGGATACTTCGTTTGATGGTTTGGAATCGTGGAAGTCCCGCCTGGAAGTGCTACTGAAGAAAGTAGAAGTGGGATGGAAGGAGGCAGTCTTGGCCTTCGGCCTCGCATGATCGAATTTACCAACACCTGGGTTTAGGAGTTCGTTGCATAGATCTGACTGTTTACTTGCAAAAGGCTTGGCGAGAGAGAAGACATGATTCATTTCATAGCTCGTTGACCCTTTCTCAGTGAATTCCGTATGGCCAGCTTCGGCAGAACAAGGCTAGCACGGGAAGAAGCGTGGGATCTGTTTTGAATGATATAAACCGGATCCGATTGGAAAACTATTGTGAAGCTGCATGGGGTTGTGGGGTTGGGATTGGTGGCCGAATTTAACAGGTCCTAGATTATAAATCCAGGAAGCCAATCATAAATCATAATGTATTTCTTCGCATTTGTCTGAACAAGTTGTATTATCCCTCTCACTTGTAATATCCTATGGCCTCCCTCCCGTAATTTCTTGTTATATTAGGTAGTTTATAGAATGTTGTTTGTACAGCAAAACGTGCTAGTCAACTAGTCTTATAAGACTCGGCACAGACCTCTCACAGACGGGCATAGCCCATAGTAAAACTCGTGCCAATTGAGTATAAAAATTTTAACCATTTGTTGGTCAAAAAACACGTTTTTCATTCATTCATTCTATACGCTTGGTTTTTGAAAGTCCTTATCAACTCGACCTAAGCTGAACCCCAAATGGTTCCACTTACTGATCCATTATATTCCCTTCCAAGTCACCCCCATCAATGGCCGTGACCCTGAAATTGAAGTCAATAATTGCATCATATTGATTTCATATAAGATTTTAAATTTTTCATATTCTGGTTCTAAATAATTATATCACAGTAATAATATTGATATGGGAAGTAAGTAACAAACATCACACTCACATGGACGTTTTAGGCGATTTGGACTTCTTGGATTTCGCTTTCTCTTCGACTCCATAGGGCAGCCTGGTGACCAATAGAACAAATTAAGCTCGAAATTACTTCTACGCAATGTCGGAAAAGGGAGGGGGTAGCGAGCAGCTGCTGTAACACACCTGTGCGTTGAAACTCACAGCTCATCGCCGAAAATGCTCTTTCTCTTGTAAAGCTCGAGGAGCTCGTCAAATTCCGGCATGACGAAGTTGAAGTCGAGCGGATCGACGACTTGTGGTTCCATCTCTTCTTCCGGCTCCTGAGCATAATCTTTGAAGGGTTTCGAATGTTTTTTTCCGCCTGACGGACCCTGCAATAAAATTAGCTGTTAGTTGTAGCAACTTCGTGAATAAGATGGATTTTTTTGGGGAGAGGGTTAGAGTATCAGTAACTTATTGTAATTCTATAAGGTAAGTACACCTGAGACAAAACAGTCTCGAGAGTAGTCATGAGACTCGAATCACCAATGGACAAGGACCTGACTCAGCCTGACTCAGGTCACCTGAGAGCAGTATCGGAGACAAGCTCGAACATATAATATATGTGATCATATTATGTGATATAATATAATATAATATATTATGTGATCGGAGATATATCTCCGAGAGTGCACTGATCCCAAGTGGACATATGATTTCCTGCTCTCGCGACTTGGTCTCCAGTCTTCCGGCAGCGCGACTGGACGCGTTTGTGTGGAAATAAAATATTCCAGTTCTAGCGACTCCTATACTATGGCTATCGGACGCCCAAGTGAGATGCAATATTCCAGCTCTCGAGACTTGGAGTCTCACGAAGTCTCACGAATCGGTCTCGAGAGCGAATGCGATCTCAAGTGGACAACCCTCTGAGAGCGGTCTCGAGACTTTCTCTCGAGATTTCGTCTCAGGTGTACACATAAAACCAGAATTCGGGTAAGGATGGTCACCCCTGATTCAATAGAAACTATTTTTTTGCGGTCCTTACTGAATCAGGTTACCAATCTTAGCCAAATTGTACAATAAGTATTCTGCTGGTTCGTGTTGGCCATCATGTTCACGTACTACCGTAAAAGCGGCCTATTTAAAAATCCCCGAGAATCCTCAAAACGGTGTGCAATAAGTGTTATTGAAATGACATTTCATTATGCAGTAATGGTACGGCACCTGGGAGAGATATGAATAATAATTATTCATTCAATTATTGAACCTAAGCACTCACAAACTTGTGGGAGACATGCAGATCTCTCCCGAATGCACACGCATCACTTCCGTATGCCTAGCCGAATTAGAGGAATCGATAAATCGAATTTGACCGGCAGTGTTATTTTAAAACCATAATTTGTATAACAAACAAAATTTGTTTTCATTTAATGAAAATGAACTTCATTTAATGAAGAGTTCAATAAGTTGATGGGGCATCCGTAGAATAGGTACCGGGAGAAATAGGAATAATAATTATGCAATTATTGAACCTATGCTCTCACAGATGAAAAATGATTAACTTTCGGGGAGACATGCGGATCTCTCTCGAATGCACATACCGAAAACTTCCATAATTTCTCTGAAACGACTATCATATGCCATATTATGGCATATGATAGTCGTTTCAGAGAAATTGATAAATCGAACTTAACCGGTACATAGTGTTATTTTTAAAATAATTAAAGACATAATATAAAGTGGTACTTTGCCAATGAAATGGTCGGCCGAGCGAAGCTAGCCCCCCCACCCCACAGAGTGCTAGTAAATAGTATGGGAGATAATTTATAATAACTCCCATACTATTTACTAGCACTCTTTAAGTGCATAGGTAAGTGCATATTATGCACTTACCTATGCACTTACAGACGTAATGATTTGACACTCGGGAGACATGTGGATCTCTCCCGAATGCACACACATAATCACTGTCAACCGGCACACGAAAGTAATATCTTCTTCTGTTTTTAAGTAATATTATTACTTCTGTATGCTGGTTTATAGTAGTTTCAGAGAGATCGATAAATCGAACTTCACTGGTAGCCACTTAACCATCATTAATTAATACTAAATAATAATTAATTTAAAAAATTGTGTACCTTAAAACGGGGTGGAAATGGTACACTTTTAGGTTTGTTCCAGGTTTGGCGGAATGTTAACAGAAATCGCCGGAGACATGCGCAGTTTAAAAACTGCTGTTCCAGGTCGATTGTAGGTTGACGGCAGTTGGACGGAAACCGACAGCTCGAGTATGTGCGGTCGGGTTCTGTCGACAGCTGTCCAACTTCTGTCGAAAGACGCAGTCAGACCTGGAACAAACCTTTTAAAGGGGTTTCCGGGTTTTCGACGCTGAAGTTATTTGTTATGGTCTTCTTCTTATTTTATACTGATAGCTACGTATCTCACGAGTATTTCTCGCTTTGAGTGGATTTTTTAGGTTGAAAATTGAACGAGTTATTAATTTTTTTTCCTGTACCATTTTCACCTCGTAAATGGGGTGGAAATGGTACACCACCTTTTTCTCTTGATGTTGAATATATAGGTGGTGTACCATTATATATATATATATTGAGAAGCTCTGTTACATTGCCTAGAACCTTTAAACAGCTCAATTCTTCAAAAAAAAAAAATTAAAAACTGTACAGAAAGAGCTTATAGGAAGAATCTCCGGCGGTATTTTCTCCAGATCCAGAGGACGCTTTATCTGAAATAGTGTCATTATTGTGTTTATTATTTTTTGAATCATCGAAGAAAATGCTTCTTTTATTAAATGCTTGTTTTGTATGTTTTCATACTTGAACAATTCTTCATAACAATTGCACTATACCTACCTTACAAAAATATAAAACATGTTTGTCATGCGCAAGTTTCGTAAACTCTATTTTCGTACTGTTTTCACCTTTGATGATTTCGCTCTAATGTTTTGGCCAGCTCAAGCACTATTCTGACTCTAAAAACATGATGAAAAATATGCGAGGAAATATTTTTCCTAACGGATTGATGACGTACTATTATAAGCGCAAGGGGGTTTGTCCAGCTAGATTGGCGATTCAAAACACTGGGCGCCGTATTATTGATGCAGTTAAAATTGCAAAATGCAGGTAAAATATTTGTAATCCGCGCTCCCTTCAAACCGCACAGCTGCCCAGAAGTGCGAATCAATAAACGTGCGCAGGGCTGCTCGTGGTTCCGGTGTTGAAGGAGGTTCCTTCTATTTACAGTTCTCCAGTTGACACCCATACGCTCGCCAGGAGGGTACATGGAATGCCTGTGATATAAAACCGTGTGATGGTAGTTTTTAATGTGACTTTCATTCGGTCAAAATGTCGACGTCCACCAGCCCGGCCAAAATCCCCACGTTGTGCAATAGGTTGTTCCGGGCTTTCGACGACGCCCGGTCCAAAAAAGACAAAAAGTACGAGCCCACAGAGTCCGGCACTTTCGAATTTTCGGGATGGCGGATGGACTTGTCCCCGGGGTCAAAGTGCGCCACTCCGGGAGACTGGGATCAAATTTCTGACCTCACGGAGTCAGAAATTTTGGAACAAATTCTAATCGTGTTCGTCGGAGGAGATTCAGATATGATCAAAGTAACCAACCAATCAAGGAGGACGGGCAAGAAGAAATTCTGCCTCAGCCCATCCATCGACCCGATGCAGTCGGATTTCGTCAAAAAATGCATCCCACTGGCAGTGTATTATTCCATACTGACGAGGTTTGTCGAAGACAACACGAATTTGACAGCGGGACGAGTAAATCAAGCTTTAGCCGGAAGTATAGACGATTTACTTCTCACGGAATACGCACTGTTCATAGAAATTTTAGAACAAAAAAATCGCCAAAAAACTCTCCACTTGCATGAGTTGTGGTACCATATACAAAACGTCATGTCATCAATGAAAACCATGACCGACTTAGTGTTGAGCATTACAGAAAACAAAACTCACGGAGGACTCACGTTAACGGCGCTTCACGAATACCTGAACAAAATCATCGCTCCAATAACATTAGATACCCATTTGTGCTTCCATATCACAAAAAACTCAGCCACTCCGTACATGGAGTCTGTTAAACAGTGGGTCTTCAACGGCGTCATATACGACCCTTTCAACGAGTTCATGATATTCGAAAACACCCGCGTTCGAAAAGACGCGTATTCCGAAGGCTACTGGGAGAACAAATACCAGCTGAGAAACAGCATGGTGCCGTCGTTCCTAGATGACGTCAAACATTACATTTTAAAAGCCGGAAAGTACCTGAACGCCATGAAAGAGTGCGCGGAGTTCGATCAAAAACCGATGAATTTGCCTCCGCTGGAAAATTTGGAATATTCCGAAGAGAAAGACTACAACGACGTCATCATCAAAGCGTACAAACACACGAGCAAAGCCCTTCTAAAGTATATGCTGGAGGAGCACAAGCTGGTCCGAAGGATTTCCACGGCGAAGAAGTACTTTTTGCTCCAACAGGGTGATTTCGTCGTTCAAATTTTGGACACGTGTAACGAAGAGTTGGACAAGGAAATCAACGATGTTATACCGTCTCGGTTGGCAACTTTGGTTGAAATGGCTATAAAGACACCAACAGACGAAGATTTGTACATAACTTCGTGTTTGAAGACTTTGGATTTGCCCACTCAAGTGAACAAAATTTTGACAAATAGCGTTCAGAGCAACTTGGAAGCTTCGTTGAGCGAACCGCTACCGTTGACAGGATATGAAGCATTCACACTAACGATTCGTTGTGAATGGCCAGTGTCTCTCATATTCAACTCAAAAGTACAATCCCTCTACCAGATGCTATTCAGGCATCTATTTTACTGCAAACTCGTCGAGCGTCTCCTTTGCAACGCGTGGACGACTGACCAGACGATTCGAGACGTTCGAAATTTGAAGCCCTTCTACGTCGCTTTGGCCCTCAGAAATAAAATGATCCTCTTTTTGCAAAACATGGAAAACTTCATCATGGAAGACGCCATTGAGCCCGCCTGGGCGGAATTCCTCCAAAGCCTCGACGAGTCCGAAAGCGTCGACGACCTCATTCAAAACCACTGGGATTTCCTCGAAATCTGCATCAAAGACTGTTTCCTCACCAACCTCAAGATGCTCGCCCTCTTCAGGAAAATAGTCGACGGGTGCAAGGACACGGCCAAATTCCTACTCGAAATCGGCTGCCTCAAAAATATCGAGGAATACCCCTCGTACGCCACCCGCATAGACCAACTCGACCAGCAGTTCACCGAAAACATTATTCAATTTCTCGGTCAAATCATACAAATGGCGGAACGTGATTCCACGGGGAAACTTATTAAATTGTTCTACCGCCAAAATTTCAACCATTTCTATAAACAAAAGCTCGTTAAAATCGATTCAAGCGTCACAAGCTCGAAATCAACATATTCCAATGTTTAACCATTTTCTACATATCTATCTATTCTATTTTATTAATAAAAATTGATGGATTTCTGTATTTTTGTTAGTTACGAGTTGGCGGGTTGCCGCAGGTGTTCCGAGTGAACCTTGGGTTGCACTATTGATAGGGGATGGAAATTTGATATTTCGTGCGAAGCAGGGGTGCCCCAGCTCACTCATCAATATTAATAATTATTGTTCTGGTACTTATTTAAAAATGATTTGGGCGACGTTGAACTAGGCAGCCAAAATAGATTGAAACTATGATAGTTCCTGAAGTCTTTGAATTATTGAATAATTTTGTGATAGTTTGAAAAATATAACAACAGTTTGAGGTTTGAATTTCCAATTAAGTTATGTTTTAGATTTTGTATTTTTATTTAAAATGTTTACATGTATTAAAATGAATAAACAAATGAAAGTCGTAAGTTTAAGTCGTTTATTTTATTTCTGGTTCTAGTAGTTGTAAGTAACGTTTTTACCAGCTAAGAAAAAGCTAAGTGAAAATAAGCCTCGGCTTAGGAAGCTTAGTGAAAATAAGGGTCGGCTTATTGAATGGGTCATTTTCCCAGAATTGGTTAATCCTGTTTTGGTAGGATTAACCTCCCGCCGTACTTTGAATTTAAATTGAAGAACACACAGTGGGGCGCGTAATTAACTAATTAAAAAGTAAAGAAGAAAACCCTTCGGCGGGCGATTGTAAAGTGGGACAACCAATGAGTGGCAGCACCCTCCCCAATGTGTAAAGTGAGCCAAGTTCGTTCTTACCTGCCAGGGTAATGTGCCGACCCCTAGTGGGCGCAATAAGAACTCGAACTCGAGTAGAAGACGTCTGAGGCCAGATCGGGGGTTGGCTGGCTTTAGCCCACAGGGTGGCCCCCAGTCTTCTACATTGGAGCACCAGCCACAGGAGAACAAGAATCATCTTTATTCTAAGGTAGGACAACAATTTGAAATTTGTCTTAAAAAATGCCGCTCGGCGTGAGATACCTAGAAAAGTCTGAAAACACCAAAACGTTGCTCCATGTGGCGTACCTATCTGAGCTCTGAAATTTGGTCAAGGAGGGGTTTAAAACAGGGTAGTTAGGGGGAATATTATGCCACGCCAGGATTACATGCCACCCGGAGGTAACTAAAATAACTTGAAGAACTTAGCGATAACAAAAATCGAGAAGTGGTCTGAGGCCAGGTGGGAAAGGTCAGGGGTTGGCTGGCGTAGCGGCTGGTAGCTCCCACCCCCCTCACCAGCTACCACCGTACTGAAGATGGCGTCCAAGAGTCTTTCCCGAGTGTAGGTTTGTGGCGGTTCTCGCGACGCTGGCCCAGTTTACATACGAGATTATCTCCTAATGATGATAACTCTCACAGGGAGCGAGAACTTTGGCCCACCTAACACCCACCCCCCTAAGCGGATGGAAGACACACATGACAGATGAGAGACGCCAGTGCCTAAATCAAGGAAATTCATCGAAAAATTAACAACTTGAAATCCCATACAGTCCATAATACCTACATTTACATTCACTATCTACATAGCCCGTACAGTCTGCCACCATTGGCGGATGAAAGACACAAGCTCCGGGGGTTTTCAGCTTTTCTCGCGTTCTGGTGATGATATTCAGGAATTTAACATTATCCCTGGAACCAGGTCGATAAAATCTAGAAATAAAGACCAGGAAGAAAAAATAATTTCGATTTCTTGGCGTTCTACAGCGAGCAGATGACAGACCGACACTGATGGCCATGTTTCTGCAACTGAAATCACCTCCACACGCTCTCAGATAAAGATGAAGACGATTCCCTCCGTTTTCTTTTATATCCTAACATGTAACCTCACATTATTTGATGGTACAGAAACCGAGAACAAAGTTCGATCCACACATTTCAGTGATTTCAGTGAATCCTCGGCCATCAGTGCTCCGTGCCCTTCAATTGCTTCAATGATAAATCAGTCCACACACCAGCGTTACATGCCGCACGGAGCACTGATGGCCGAGGATTCACTGAAATGTGTGGATCGACCTTTAGCTGCCAAAATACTAAAACGCGAAAGGTTTTGGTGCACACTTTTTGCGGTTCATACTAAAATTTATATATTTTTGAGTAAATATTATCAACTGCCCGTTGTAGAGCAAAATTGATAGGTAGTGAATTGTATTTTTTAAAGCCCAACTTATAGTAGGACATCCCTAATGCATTTCATGGCGGATTATTATTATAATAATCATTATTCTCCCACTATCGCGAATCCTGATGGCGTTTGTCAGGCTCAGATAAGACACAAAATCCGATTGCTACACAAAACTGAATATGAACTCTCAATTGAATACCTTTCCGCCAACTATGCTTTTCTTGGCTGCCCCGTATTTTTGTCCAGGTTTCTTTTCCGTTTTGGGAGGTGAAGGTGGCTGTAAAATTGAATAAGAAAAATGTAATATGCAAGAAAATTTCTTTATTTAAAAGTCGAGGTATTGACCTAATTTATTTTCCTGAGAATAAATAATTATTTACATATTGTATAATAATTTAAAAATAAATTTTATTATTAAATTACTATTTATTACAATTATTAGAAGAATGCAATGCCTTACTCGTTCCTTGGGGGCTTCATCAACCATTGGCGGATAGTCTTCTTCTTTGACATCGTACTTCTATAAACGATGCAGAAAAGAAGATTTCTGGGTTAATGGGAGCTTAATATTACTAATACTAATTATTCTATAGGGGGCCCTACCCAAACTTGTACGTGAAGTGCCAACTTTGGAAACTGGATTTTTCTAGTTTACCACAGCAACTACTGGCTCCACCTCTGAAGACTGGAGAGGTGAAGTATCAGGACACTTCCAGGGCCACCACCTTTACGGTCTCCAGCCACCCCAGCCTCTGAGGCTATTGACCCAGGAAGCTATTCGTACGCTTCAGAAGTGCCAGAATCTTATCACATCTCAGTAGGGGCATGTAGGAGCGTGTTCACCATGTCCTCATCAAATCGTGGATTTTTTTTTTTTTTTTTTTTTTCAACTATTTTACCTGAGGGAAAAGTTGTTTGGGTTTGTGGTCCGTCGTCACCAACTTGTGAATTGGCTGGTGGTTGGCCAACCTGTCCACAGTGGTGACAGCGAGGATGAAGAAGTGCTCAGCTGTTCCTCCTGGCCAGGCAACCTGTTCTGAACTCGGGCTGTACACCAGATCAAGTTTAAGGCGCTCGCCACCTCTGATGACGCCAAAGCCGTAACCCGGATGGATCATCACCCACTGTAACAATCAGACGTCAACGTTGTACAGTTTCAACTCAGCCGCAGTCCGCTTCACAACGAGGATAACTTACTTTGGGTAAATTGACAAAAGCAAATTTGTGGGTGGCCAGCGTGTGGTTGTCCAGGTAGAAAGACACTATGGCAGACTGGTATGTGTAAACGACGCCATAATTTATGAGACTGGGAGTCAGTTGTAGCCCCATACTCCGGCTCACAATGGCCATCACCCGGACCTGCAAAGGAGGACCCGTCTCGTCCTCATCCTTTGCAGACACGAAAACTGGGAAGTCGAGGATGTGCGTGGAGGGGTCATAAAATTCCAAAGACTCAGCACAAAATGAATATCTGGAAAAATTGTACACGTAAAACCCAGCCAACGAATCTGGTGACTGAAAATGAGTAAAAAGATGACCTTTTCCGCTATTCTAGGGTTTCTGTATGGTATCCATACTCAACCGTACCTCTCATCTTATGGTCTAAGGCCCAAACCAGTTATACTTCGACTAGGCGCGCAAAGCGGTTTAAAACCGCACAGGGACGTGCCTTCACCGCGCAACAATTTGATCGGCCTCAACATTAAATTTTGTCACTAAACGTTTCATGATGTGTTGGTTTCAAAAATATGTTTTTGACAAAATTCTCGGTTATCCGACCTTGTTCTGGTTGTGTCCGAAGGTCTTAAGCCTTGTATCGCCTTTTCAAGTTAGGCATTTCTGGGTCTGCTGACCCAGGCGCTGCAATTTAACTCGACCCCACAGCTAAAACTCTTCAAAAACGCATTCATAGCCCCTTTTTAGCCCCACAGAGCCCCGCAGATTTCTGCGATTGGAGTGAAAACCTTGAAGGCACAAGGCTCCTGTTTTTCTTTAAAATTATAATGTATAAGTTATACAAAGACAATTAAAGTAAGATGGGGGAAGTGCGTGGTTACGTCAATTTTTGTCCCAGATACCTCTGAATTCCTTGTTTTTCCTATGTACGATTTTTCATAGCTTTGCCAATTGTGAGCATTATGACGGAAATAGCTGTCCAAGTCCAACTTACGCACTTACACCACTTTAAGGGCTTACGCACTTGCCCTTTATGTGGGGTAAGTGCATAACTGGCCTGTTCAGCCTTAGGAACGCTTATTCTGGTTTCGCCTGGTTTCGTGCAAAAAAGAAAATCTTTCATTGATCCTTCAGCGGTTTGAAAATTGAGATCACTTGTACAGATCATCAAGTCAGTACCTGGACAATGGGGACAACTTCAGTAAATCTGTTCTAAAGATTAATAAATTAAATTCAGTCTTTACATAAGGTATCAATCCCAAAATTGATTATCACCACACCCAAGCCCCTTCTTGAAAAAGCAATGGGGTAAGAGCATGGTAGGGCCCAACTCTCTGATGGAAAAAGATAACATTGAATTTCAATCATAGGAGTGAAGTTCAACTATGTACTGAACTTATGAACAAACTTTAGAAAACCTGAACATACTCACCGATTTGGAGGAGGAACACGATAAAAACAGAGCACTGAACTTGTCAGCTGAGTGAAATGGCACAATTTGACTTCTTAACCTTCCAGGCAGGTTACCATTAGCGTGCACTTCCCCCATTTTTGCACTTGCCCCACTTTACCTTAACACAATTTAGCCAGATCTGGAGGAAACTCAAGATCTGGGTCAGCAGTCTGTAGACCCATATCATGTGTCGTTATCGCCAGCTCTGATATTGGGAAAGTACACCCTTAAAACCTGCCGAGTCATTGGGACCTGCGGCAACGCCCGTGTTCACTGGCAAAACCACAGAAAACAATGACTTCCTTTCCAAAGGTTTTGGTGTCTTATATGGACGCAGTGACGGTGTTCACACACTCGGGAAGAACCTTCCACCTTCAGGGGAGTAGAACCAGGGGGCTACTCCTATGCTTCAGACTCACTACTATGGACTTTCATGTAATCTCGTCCAACACACACGGCGACAAGAACTCGGATGCAGTGACTACGCCACCAAACCACAAACCCAATTTTATGTTCAATTGTAGTCTGACAGCAATGAAGTTGGGCTGCAGGCCCGCTCCCCAGCGGCTGACGCGTGAAGTACGACCAGAATTCGGGAGTTTCGCTGCGGCGTGTTAATCACATTGGCTCCCGTCCGTTTGTTTACTGCCACGTTATAGTGAAAATTGCAGAACTCTTTTACGTGTGTAGTTCATTGTTTCGGTCCGGTCCTCAAAAGAATAATAGTAAACAGTAAACATCAGTGAAATCGATAGGGTAACCAGCAGAAAAAGAACCCTAGGATTGCGGGGGAAAACTGCTTCCGTGTGTGCCGCTTCAAGAGATTTAATCACCCGAAAAGTTGCACAAATCGAGAAAATTCCCCATTTGTTGGTTCTCTCGTCAGCCGCTGGGATCATTTCTGGAGCCCAACGTCATTTCAGGCAGACTAAAGCTACATTATACCACTAGTCATTATGCCTTACTTGAGATCCAATCGAACCAGTATTTTGACTTCTTCACCACCTAGAATGAGAGGGGCAGGGTTATGTATCATCGCATATTCGGCCATGGAAGGAGGTATTGTGATCGCTAGCTGTTGGCATCTTCTTCCTCGATTCCCAACAATGAACGTTTGTTGCTGAACGCCATTATCCAACAGGCAGAGGCTCATGTCGAGGACCAAAGGATTAACGTATAACGGCGTGGATTCTACTTTCCCAAACATATTGATGACCTGATGAACGAAGACAATTATAAATCAACGCTTTTCGAGGCGCGAGTGACTTTTGAACACACCTGGGTATGACAGAAGTCTACTAAATCCGTAAACAAGAGGCACCACTGCTCGTGAACAAGTCCCACATGAGGTGAAAAACGGGGTTTGAACGCCAGCGACACCCTCACTCGGCTCCTTCCAGGGATCTCCACCTCGTATTTCCGGTTCATCGTGAACGATTCAAAAACTCTCTCGAACAGGCCGTGGACGATCATCTCAGCAATGTCCTGGCTCTCGTTGGCAGTATTGTCAATTTCTAACAACTGAGAGGCCCGCCGTATTTTCACCGGCTCCTTTTTCTTGTCTTTAAGGCCCAAGAATTTGATCGAAGGGAAAATGGAGAACATGGAGTCCACCGTGATATTGTTGGCATCTTCGTTTTCCTCTTCTTCTTCGTGCATCAAAAGGTATTCGCAATCTGTACGGTAAAATGGACAAAATAAGGTGACGATTTGAAACAAGTCTCATCACGAAAGAATTGAATATACTCACTGGTACATTTCGAGTTAATGTCGTCAACTCTGCGAATAAAAAGGAAACAAGGCACCGCCCCCAAGTTCTTGATAGTGAAATGCTCGATTAGTACTTCCTGCGACCAAATTTTCTTTGGAGGAAACCTAAAAATCAGACAGAACCAACTGAAACCTTCAGGGGGACAAGCGAACCAGTACTTTCCCTGAATTTTCCCTAATGGTGAAACTGTCGGGATATTCATCACGCTGCTCACTTGAACAAGACGGGCTCGACGGAAATCTGCGGCGACGGCGGTATGCACGTGACGTGAAACGAGAACGACTTCCAGGATTTAGGAGGGCATCTGGACAAAAAGATGACGTCCGCCTCAACGCGCCCAGTCGTCGCAATTGGAGAGAAAATAAGCTTGACGACGGGGTAGATCCCAGGCGGCGAGTTTAGCACTTCCCACGGGACAACCTAGAAACTTTGAGGTTATTTGAACTTGATCTCCAAGTATTTATGATTGGGGGCGGAAGAAAATTGGGCGCGAAGTCTGAGGAGGTCATGTTTTGGTGTTCATAATCTGTAAACAAGGTCCCTTCCTTTGGCCGCAAAGAGATAACGGAAGGGAATATTCGGCGCAGGCCAGTCAATCAAGGCCGTTAGTTAAGGCGACCAACTTCGGGGGGGGGGGGGGGGGGGGGGGCAGGACGTCCATCATGATTAAATAGTTATATAAATTATTTATAGAACTATATAAATATTTTGAATTGAAGGGAGGCTTCACAGAAAAGGACGACAACACTATGGTAAGTAAGTCTTACGGTCTGAACGTTTCGCAAGGCGCGTCATCGGCAGACAATAAATATATAGGTATAGTAACTACTATAGTAACGTTTTGCCGTTTCATGAAAATATTATCCAAAGAAAATGACCAGATTCTCGGATTGGTATAAAATGTAAATAACATTTCTGGTGATGACGTAAATGAGCCGTCGAAGACGGAATTTAACATGAAATTTGATTCCCTACAACTTTGATTCTATAACGTTTTTCGATTTGGGCCGTTGTTTAGAAGTTACAGCGGTCTTACTGTGACCAACATGTGGTTTTGACGAAAGTTGGTAAAACTAGCCTATCTTTGACGAACGATTGTGGCTAAACCGCTGAACCGATTTTGATGATTATGGAGTGTTTTGAATAGCGGATTTAATGCTCTTTCATTTTGTAAGGTATAACGTTTTCTGTAGGATGGATAGTTTCCAAGTTAGAGGGGGAAAACTGAAAAAAGTGCAAAATTTTCGCGGTTTTTCGGCTGCCAAAAGTTAAGCTCACCACCTGCGATGGTGCAAACTCAGATTCCGTGTATTTAGGACCATTAGAACGTATTAAAACGATTTCCGCTTCGGTCCGAATTATTCTGTTTTCTTTTCCTTATTTTACTGGACTACCAGGGGCAGGGGCTCATTTATTGCCCCTTGTAAGGCAGCCATATCTGGCTGACCAGCTGGAGAGGTACACTAGGTTCTTCCACCTACTATACTGTTTTTATTGTTTCATTTTCCGAATAGTAAATCGTCAGAAATATAAATTTTATAAGTAGATATATTATATTGAATGTTGACGAACAACGTGTTTTGTCTTGTTAACCACATAATAATATTATGTGGAAGAAAAATTTGCCCAATTTTCTACTCCCTTTTTTCTTCATTGCAGGAATTTTTGGGTTGCGGCGAATTTTCTACTTGCTACAAGGGGTGGAGGTTTGTGCCTCATTTTCCGATGCTGCTCCCGGATTAGCGCCCAGTCTTCCGTCGCCCAATTATTGGTTTAATATCAGTAATGCGTAAAATCAAACCTTCAGGACTCCCAAATCGTCGTCAGGTTGCATTTTGATCATGTAAGGTCTACACTGAGCTCTTGTCTTCCCCCGGTTTATAAGTTTGACCCTTCGCGTGTAAATCACGTTAGGTTGAAAATTCTGCACACATTAAAAGTCAACATGAAATAAGAACAAACTACTCGAGTCAAAAGCAAAAACGTACATTAATCAAGATTTTAGCGGGTTTGACGGAGTACAAAGTGTCCACAGGAGGTAGCCCCTTTTCAGTGGGTTTCATTCCTTCGACTTCTAACCATTTCTGATTCCATTGTTTAAACAAGGTGACCAGCTCTGGGTCCAGAACTGAAGTGGGAGGTTCTTCCACGTACGGTTCCAAAGCTACCAGCTCAGATCGTCTCTGGAATTTTATGCAGAGTGATATTAGATTCAACAGTACACTATTATAGTGTTTTTATAACATAAAATGTAATTCAGGAACTAATCAAATTAGTAAATTTTACTGTTACCGCCTTCTGAGATGGGTCGGCTTGCTTGCTAGTTTGACTCGCTCTTCCTCCTTCGGGACTAGCCTGCTTGCCAATTTTACTCTCCCGCTTCCCGCCAACTTTACTCGCACGTTTGCCGCCAACTTTACTCGCACGTTTGCCGCCAACTTTACTCGCACGTTTGCCGCCTGCTTTACTCGCACGTTTGCCGCCTGCTTTACTCGCACGTTTGCCACCGGCTTTGCTGGCCCGCTTGCCCTTCGGGTCTTTGCCTTCCTTCTCTTCCTGCTTATCGGCCGGTTTGTCTTCAACAGGCTTGTCAACGTCCAACATTTTCGTGGCTTCGGTTTCTGGGGCGGGTTCCTCTTTTATCCCTTCTAAGACCATGGGCTCCTGAATAAGCTGCACAATTTGAGGTTTTACGATTGGTTTGACAACGAAAGGTTTGGGATGCTCCATCTTTTGAATTTTCTTTTCTTCTTGAAGCAGTCTTTCCATCCATTCCAAAGTCATCATCACGTACTGCCTTTCCTTTTTTTTTCTCTCTTTCTTGTTTTCCCTAAAAGCAACAAAGTAGACTGATGTTAGGACGACAAAACATTTCATATGTAGCCTGTTCTATTAGTGCTTGTTATGCGCAAAAATAACATATAAGTGACTTTATGAAGTTAGAAAATCTCTTCTGTATTTAATAGAAGGATGCAGAAACCCAATACTGGGGATTCTAAGGTTGAATAGAAATGAATGAATGTTGGAAAGTTGATAAGGATGCATGAACCTGGATCTAGTGTTGGAGCTGAAGGCAGTTGACTGAAAAAGTTGGTAAGGGTGCGTGAAGTTTGGGGATCCTTACATGTTTGAAGTTGATGAAATTTGGCTAGGCCCTACGAGGAAAGGAGGAGGAATGACAAGACACTTGATTATGGAATAACGCTAGTGAGTAGAAAAGAGAGATCCGGCTAATTCAAGAGTTAAAGAGGTACAGAAAGTCTTGGATCCCGCGTTGAAGTAGTCAGTTCATCCCACTGCCGGGGCTCGCCCCTCTCTAGGTTCTCGCCCTAGAGAGGGTTGAGTGTCACCGGTGGGGAAAACCCCCTGAGGTCGCCTCCTCTTCGCCAAAGAGGGCGCGAGTCGTAACTATCTAAATTCCTTTTTACGTATGTTCGTCTATTCTTCAATTCATTTCTCATTTCCTATCTTCTTTGGGTCTATATCAATTCCTTGTTCGCATTTATTGATGTTACTTTAGTTACTATAAATAAATATGTGGGGCGCACCACAGTGCTAATTACAGATAATTATTGTAGAGTGAGTCAGTTCGCCATTCCAACAATTGTGGGCTGCAATGGTATTTCTCTGCCAAGCTCTGGATGTATTCTTTCTTCTCTTTCAACTTAACTAATTGCCTCTCCGCATGATGACATTTGTAACGATTTTCCGTATTCACATATCCATCCTAAACAAACGAAAGAACAGTACTGGACAGTTATGCCTCACATCGTCAACATTCAGTCAGTCGCAATAGATAATTTCCACCAAGAACACAACCATTTTCGAAACCATATGCTAGGAAACCGAAGTTTACAACATGTTGAGAAATACTAGCGTCAAAAGCGAATTGCCCAATTTTTTCTTGAATTTGATTTAGCAAAACAATTTTGTAATATGCCAGAGACAGTAGGAACACCCGCGCCAGCGTCACCACTCGCTGGTTCGGTGCCGCCGGAGCCCAAAGGGGTGGAAAATGGGGACAAAATTAAATCCAAAATAGACGAATGCAGGATATTACCGGATCCTCAAATCGTGGCCAAAGATATTCGAGATCAGCTGAAAGGAGCGGATTTTGGAATTGCGTTGAAATCCAAGATATCCACAACAATGAAGGAAGTTGAAGCCCTTTTGAAAGTATGTGCCATAAAAGTGTTGTGGTCTGTAGAGTCGGCAGTTAGACTGATTGTGCTACCTCTCGGAGTTATTATGGAAGGAGGTCCGAGCCCTTGACGAGGTTCAATAGACCTCTTACCAAGTCCCATTGCGCCAGTATCTCTCCCCGGTCCACTGATCCCAGATCCCAGAGCAGTTTACTTTCTTAACCCCTAACATTAGGTTTGGGGGGGGGGGGGGTTAATTTGTATAAGCCAACTATGAATCTCAGTTGTGTTCGCGCGTCATGCATTCGCATGGAGTCATGCATTCGCCCTTTTCCAGGCTGGCCCCGCCATCTTGGTGTGTCCACGGCTGATACGGGATTCTTTACCATCTCTGGTTGTTTTGTGTTCTCTGCCACTGGCAAACAAGCTTGCGATACCCAGACAGAGTTACGGTCCTGTATGGTCTCTGCTGGGCTGGACCCCTGTCTGGCCAGGATGTCTGCAATGATGATTCTTCTCTTTCCATTCATTATCAAAAAGTGAAGGGGTCTGAGGCCAGGTGGGATATGATCGGGGTTGGCTGGCTTTTGCCAGCAGGGGGTTGCCCCCTAGATATTACATTTAAGGTGTTTCTAGTGCCATTTGCTTCACACGTTCGACCGAACATTACTGTGGAGATTCATTGAGAACAAGATAGCCTTCGTCCAGAGATGGGCGTCCAGCATTCGATAAACTGGGATGGATCGCCACACAGTGGGACGAAACGGCCTTTTTTAGGGACATTGACCAAAAAAAAAAATTCTTCTGCGGTTTCGGGCTGGATATATTCCGAATATATGTAGACTTAGGTATCTGGAGACGAAGTTTCAATTTTTTTAACTAATTCCTTACCCCAGTTTTTCTTATGGATCACTAACAAAATGAGGTGAAATTGCAGTTTTGACGCGTCGCGACGGTCAAGTTTATTGTAGCCCAAAAGCTTCTAGAAATTTTTTCAATTTTTTCAGGCATGATAGCCTCATTCCTTGAGGTCTGTAGAAGGACTCAACGTCAGGAAAAAAATTTTGGACGTCTTAGTAGTCGGGGCATACAACTTTTACCGAAAAACGCTTGTGTTTTCGAGCGATAATCAGCTCGCAAGTTTTTCCCTCAAGTTTCCTCAAACATTTGATGGTATGGGTACATTCCTGACATGATCAGTTAACAAACTTTGAAGGAATTTCCTGCGTAAATTAGCGGTTTTGCCCTACACACTCTTTTTACGAACAATTTGTGGTAATTTTCGGGGTATTTTTGGATAAAACTGGGCAAAAAACAAAATTGAGCAAAAAGTTCGATGACTTTTAAATGTATTTTTTCAATCATTAGCCTTACAATGGGCTTTTTAATTATTTTAAATAGTTTTATTTTCTTTATTTTTTCAGAAATGGAATTTTATGTTTTATACAAATTTCATATTTTCAAATAAAATAAATGAAGTAAGCTGGTCTAAATTAAGGTCTTTCTCCCAGTTTTCCCATGCGGAACGTTAGCAAGCATCCATCATAATTTTATATTACAGGAATTATTTAATATAGGCTCTACCGCCTTTCCTTCGACTCCTATCGGGAAATAAACCTCACCATTCGATTCAGCGCGAAAAAATACTTCTATAATGACCTAGTTCAACATTTTAGTATAAGTATTAACGGAGGGGAACAGCATGTCCTTAAAAAAGGCCGTTTCGTCCCACTGTGCGCTGGTTCCCGGCTTTTTCATTCCCAGAAGACCCCTTCTGAAAATAATCTCACTGGAGGCCTCGACGCAGTCGGGTACCAGTTTTTAATTGGTAGACGTTCCCGCTGGTGACTTCAAAGCAGCTTGGATATCTGAGAATGTGTGGATCCGCCTTCTTTCGAGGGCCCTCCTCACAGTCTCGGTTATGCAAACTTGTTACCAACGGGTCGGCGCACTCCCATTTGAGCTGTGGGCTGTGTGTACACAAGCCGGCTTTGTTACCCATCCTGGAGTCGTATGTGTACCATTCTATGTCCCCAGATCACAATCCCCTTGTGTACTCTTCTTCCACTCCTCCCTGGCCGACATGACTACTTCATATCAAGTATCCTATCACGTTTTTTTTTTCAGTGCTACAAAGATGTCGGTCCGTATCTGAGACGTCCGCTTATTGAGTTGAGGAAAACCGTCAAACAGCGAGTCAAGAACGACGACGAAAAAATGGGAGAACAACTATCCAAGTTCCAGATGAGGTTTGAGCGGGTCAAAGCCAAAAAGCACCAAATCATCGAAGCGAGAGAGATAAAGAAAGTCGAAGCTGACAACCAAGTTAGAATGTTCCAGGTAATTCTCGAATCAAGGAGGCTGAGAGCGCCTTTTGGTTGAATGACTGATAACGTTAACGGAAATTCGTAGGTGTTCATATGCGACAACATCAGGATATGCTCGATGGACAAAATGACGGATCTGCAAGCGGTAATGGCCGACGCCAAGAAGTTCAAAAGGCTCATCAAAGAGATCGAAAGGCTGACGGCCGTACACTCTTTTTCGACCAAAGTCAAAGGGGAGATCAGGCGGAGTCTCCAGATGTTGGAGAACATGCTGGCACTGGACGGCATCCACGCGCTGAGAATGAGACACGAAGGGCAGGTGTTGAAAAACGCCGTCGTTAAAGGTAAAACAGCCGAAGAGGAAATTGAAAAAAGGATTAAAGCGATGAAGCCCAAACTGATCAAAACTACTAAGGAATGTGAAGATAAGAGAGTGAGTATTTTAAGTTAGAAAGGATATTAGTATTTATAATGCTCTAAAACACCTCACGTTATCATCGTTGTGCCCGTAGGACGATGCTGAAAAGTCAATGAGAGAAGTGAGGTGGAAAGTGATGTCACAAATGGACAAGGAAATCAACGACATAATGAACAACCTAAGAGAAAAGGCCCGATTCGCCAACGAGGGGGCCGCAAGGTAGATTTACAAATTCAAATCAACCGACAGCCAAATTGTGAATATTAAAAGTGAAATTTTTCTTGTTTGAAGGGTTTTATTTATTTAAAAAAAAAACCTCCAGTGAAGCATTATAGCGTTTCCTGTTTCAGAAAAGTAGTTGATTTTTGGGTACCCCCGCCGTTGACAACTGAATTCCACGTGGGGAAGGAATATTTCGAAAGTACGGGTATATTAGATTCGCCTGCTAGAAAAACGAAGTACGTGTACAAAGAGCCGGGAAAAGGCCGGGGAGACGACACCGAAAGGACGATCGAGTGACGTCATCACTCCACAATACAACAATTATGACAAAAATGTTGTTGGATTTTATGAAAACGTTTCAGAAAAAAACTCACCCTCAATCTCTTCAGGCCCTTCATTCGTGTCCTAATGGTGTTGAATGTTTCTTGCTTAGCTTTGTGCTCCAGTCTTGCCAACCGTTTTAATCTTCTGGATTGCATGACCGATTGGGCTGTGTCCGTCAACTGTATGGTTGGTGGGCCCTGTAAATGAAAGTTCTAATGTTAACGAAATGATTTCTTCCCTGTGGGAAGATTTTCATACTTTCCGTTCCTTTCTCGTGGACATGCTTCAACCATTCCTTCTCTGTGGAGCCTTGTTCACGATGCCATTAATTTTCTATGGAACTACTCCCGCCTTTTGGTTTACTATTCTTGGAATAATACAACTATGCACACATTTCAAAAACGAAATGTCGGTCCGCCGTCCGAGCCGTTTTGGACCGTAGGATTTTTTTTAATCTGAAAATTTGACAAAATACTCGGTTTACCATCTAGTTGTGCCCGCAAGGTTTTCAGCCCGATCGCCCAAACCCATGGGGATCTGCGGGGCTAAAAGGGGGCTACAGGAGGGCTTTTTTGAAGGTTTTCGGCCATGGGGTCGAGTTAGGTATCGTTTTCGAAGTATTTTTGGGCGTAGAATCCATTTTTGGGGGTCCCAGAACGATTCGATTTCACCGTGGGGTTCTATTGGGCTCTCAGGGGGCTACAAGTGGGATTTTTGAAGATCCCAGGATGTCAAATACTTTCCGAGTAGGTACTTTGGGACGCATAATCCATTTTTCGAGGTCCCACATCTGTCCTAACAATATACAAATTTTTTTAATATATTTTTTTATTGACACAGAATTAATTTTCGCACAAGTAACCTATATCAGAGAATAATATATCCTTGTGTAATATTTGGAGCGTTTTAAAACTACTTTTTATTGACAGAATTAATATTTGGATAAATTTTTACCAAAGACCCTTATGTCCATTTGCAGCGGTTTTATTCCTTCCCTGTGGACGTAATCCTACTGCTTCCATTTCTAACCTTGCCTCACTCGATTCCTTCACCGTGTAATTTTCAAATCACACCTTTTATTCAATAAATATTTCACCTTGACAACGGGGAGATCAAGGAACGAAGGATGAAATTCTCGGTCGATCAAGGGCGGGTAGTGTTTATCCAGGAGTTCCATCAGGCTTGGAGATATTCTGGGTGGTCTGCAATAGTAACTTTGGAGCAGATCAGATTCCATTATGGCGAAAGGCGGCTCCCTTCTGCAAGAGAAAACTTAAATGTAACGCGTACGAATTTTCAGCACATTAGTACAGACAATGCTCACATTTGAAGGTCAGGCATAAGGTCCATCTCCGAAGGGAATGTGACAATTTGTTTACGCCTTTTCCGGGCTTTGAAGTTCGCTTCGGCTATTTTGGTTTTCATGTCGTCTTGACGCTTCCGAAGGAGACCGTAGTATTTGTGTTTGGCCTTTTCTCCCTCCGACGGGCCACACCGTGGTGGCTCCCAGTTGTCCGTGTCGCCTCCGCCGCCAACCTGCCAGGGCACCCGGACAGGCACCTTCCGTTTCATCTCTAAGAAAAAGATGGCTACCGATGAGATACAATTCAACAGCAGTACAGGAGTGAAATGAGTCTACTTACTAGAATAGTCAATGGATTCGACAATATCCGACCAACTCAACTTCTCCCTCGTTTCGTCCATGACAAAATGTGTTCGATGTCAAACGAGACAAAGTCGAAGAAGTAGAACAACGCTTGACGGATCAAACGATACCTTTCCAACGGTAACTGTGGAGTACCAAACGGTATCCAACAATTTTCGATAATTCATAGAAGCCAGATAGCGCCATGGAAACAACGTCGTAATAAGAACGTCAATGGGAACCCATACATTTTCTGTGAACTTGGATTCCCGACCTGAAAGCACTTTTACGTGTCCAACAAGCACATTGAGCGCCATTTCCGACGCGTGCAAATCCGCGCAACTCCTCCTATCTTCATTGCTATGATTTGAGTCAGTGTTTCCACTGTATCCTACCGCATTCAAATGGGCAAGCGAAACAAGCCCCCCTGTCCGAGCAAAGCGAGCCCCCCCCCCCCCCCCCCCCCCCCCGAAAAAGTGGCTGGCCGAGCCAAACGAGCCCCCCCCCCCCCCCCCCTGGACAATAAAATGGTCGGCCGAGCAAAGCAACCCTGTCAAAGTGCTAGTTACTTGTAATAAGAACACAATCCACGATTTATTATGTAGTTTATTAAATAAAATGTTTACACATAACACGATACTCATCATTAACTTATCAGAGATATAGGTACCAATATCAAATATTCCGAGGGATGGCTAAAACTAGATATTCCACTTTTTCCGATACCATAGCATTGTTTTGAAAAAAAAAAAAAACCTTTACAAAACTGCAAAAAATTCAGTAAAAAACGGATGAAATAAAAACAATGCGCCCAGGGCTACTTAAGGAGACTAAATTGTAATTTAAGTGAAAATTAGTAGATGATTTGTATAGGATGATTTTACAAATTGCCGATCCATTAGTGAAGATGAACTTGAAAGTTGAGTTGTTTCTGAAGTAGGTTTGTTCATCGAAATGCACAGGTGGAGATCTCTCGGCGCGATTAAGCTGAAACAATGAAAACTGGGTTGAGGCAGAAAGAAGGCAGGAATAGGGAAGTTGTTTGGTCGACGAATCTTTTTGAAAAAATTCCTTTGTAAACAGTTTATTCCTGTTTCTTTTCCTTTTGGTTTATTATTCTTGGAATAATACACCTATGTTTTCGCGACGAGGGTCGACTCCGATCGGCCTCAAAAATTTGACAATATCCGTTACAAGAGGTCTTTTTTTAAAATCTGAAATTTTGACAAAATACTTTGTTTACCATCTAGTTGTGCCCGCAAGGTTTTCAGTCCGATCGCCCAAATCCGTGGGGGGGCTATGAGGCTACGGGTGGGGTTTTTTGAAGGCTTTGGGGTATGGGATCGAGTTAGGTGTCGTTTTCGAAGTATTTTTGGACGTAGAATCCCGGAACGATCCGAGTTCACTGTGGCATCTACAGGGCTCTCATGGGGCTAAAAGTGGGATTTTTGAAGGATCCCAGGAGGTTAAATATTTTTCGAGTAAAAAATAAATAATTTTTGAAGAAAAAATTTTTGAAAAAAAAAAAAATCAAAAAACATTTTTTTTGAAAAATAAAAATTAAAAAAAAAATTTTTTTTTTCATTTTTTTCATTGACAGAATTAAATTTCTGCACAAGTAACGTCTATCAAAGAATAATAAACCCTTGTGTAAAATTTGCAGCGTTTTAAAAATAATTACAGTCTCTAGTGATCAGCTTGGGGACTTCTCAATTTCTGGGCAGTTCCTACGAACTGCATTACGCGAATTCACAAATACTCAATCAATCTGAGCGTTACTACACCAAAAAAAGTCAGGGGAAAACAGCGGTTAGAAAATATCACCAAACCGTTACAGTCAAAATTACTTAAGCAGCCTAATTTTTGACACCAATAAAGCAAGGAAGGTGCCAGCTAATTGCTACACTCCACGCCGATTTAACACAATTGGTGTTAAATATTTCTTCTACGGACTACAGTTGAATATAAAAATGTTACATGAGATGAGGGACGTTCACGAGCGAACGTTTTTGCTCGTTCGAACGTTGAACACGTTTATACGTCCTGAAAAGTTCCAAAAATCCGTCAATTGTTTTCCCCCCGCCGCATCCCACAGACACCACAGAACGGAATATGCCAAAACGGATTAGAGAAAAGGGTGAAGTCGACTTGAGGTACCTGCAATGGTGGCCATGGCTTCAGAAGCAAAGTGTTTGACATCAACGTCTTCGTCGGCATTTAATTTCTCTAAGACTGGCTTGACTTGTGTGTTGATTGATCTGAAAGAACCAGAATTGTGAGTAAAAACTCTCAATGCTTATTCACTCTGAATGTCATATGACTCACGTTTGGTCTAAAACAGGGCCGATTTTCTGAAGAGTTTTTGCAACGTTGAATCTAACGTTGGGCACTGAGTCGGAAGCCATTGTGATGACGGTGGGAAGCATGAGATTGGCAGTGATTTCACTTCCACACACTTGTGCCAGAACCTGTATTAACATATTTTTTACGTCATTAAAAATAGTAAACGAGTAATTTTAATGGTAAGATTTATATTGTTGCTGTCCAATTGCTTACGTTAATGCTGAAAAGGCAGGTCATCCTATGCAGATAGTTCTGGTCGCTGGACATGGCCAACACTTTGGGAATGACGGTGCTCTGGGCCCATTCGGAGCCAAATTTTTCAACGAGTTTCTTCAGGTTGAGTGTTGCCGCTTCCCTAATGGCGTACACTGGAGGCACACAAAACAGTAAATTTGAGAGTGAAGTTAGAAACGTGTCGTCAACGAGCAAGACGCTTACCGTGGTCAACGAGCCAAGCCATGCACAAAGAGTTGAGCTTTTCGTCGAAGAATTCAACCCCCAGTTGACCCGCAAGGAGCGGCATGTACTCAATGATGGCCAGCCTGACTCGCCATTTCGAGTCTTCGGCCAGCTCAACGATCGCCGGCAAGAGGGACTGCGACAGCTGCAACCCATCCTGATATAATTATTGTCATAACATGAAAAAAATGATAAGCCGTTCGTGTACAGCAAAAAAAAATTAAGAAAAAATAAATCAAGAGAAGCCAACGAGAGCAACTCGCTTAAATGAGCAAGCATTTGTATGAGTACGAATTTCCACTCACCTGTTGGATTCCTATGACTTCATTGACGCAGTCCAAGTTGGAAATAATGTTCAGCCTCACTTCAGGGCAATCGTCTTTCAGTTGTGACAAAAACAGCGGGAGAAGATGTTCGATTGTGCTGCAAAAGACGAATTTTTATTACACTTGTTACACAAACGGAGAACCCCACAGCCAACCCTTCTTGAATTGTCTCACTTGTGCTTGCCGAGAATGGGCGACAGCCCCATGATGACGCTGGCTAGAGCAGCCTTGACGTGTTGGTTGGGATCCGTGACCAGCTCCTTGACGTAGGGGAGGATGTTGGACATGATCAAACTCTCGCGGTAGGTCGGGTCGAGGGATTGACAGAAATCCTTCACTTTGTTGGCAGCTGCGGCCCTGACTTCGGCTTCGGAATCTTTCAGAAGCGACTGCAGGGCAGACACCAATTCTGCTCTGGTGATTTCGGGACCAACAGCAGCTTGTAGCTGAAAAATGATCAAATAGTAGTAGTTATCAATGATCATACAGTAAATGTTCGTACTGAGTAAAATAATGAAAATATACCTCAGTAAACTTATCAGCAACCATGTAACGGACTCGCCAAGAGTTATCGTTGGTGCATTGACGGAGCGTAGGCATCACCAGCTGTTCCACATCTTCCTGTTGTAGCAGCGATGCAATGCTGACGCAAGCCTCGACGGCAAGCAAACGGACTGAATCCTGTTCGTCTTGAGCCAAACTGACGAACATCGGGATCAAATCCGTCTTCAGATACTCTGGCTCGACGACTTTAGCGAACTCCCCGAACTTGCTGGCGGCAGCTCGGCGTACCATGGGAGTGTCATCCTGGCAGAGGGTACGGAAGTGTTGGCGTAAATCGGCTGTAAAACGATAATGGGATTGTTATGCTAAAAAAATAACGATAAATATGGATAGAGGAAGTTGACTAAAAATGAATAACGTTTTTGGCTGAATGTGATCTCACGCAGAGGATCACAGCCAGATGAGAGAAGTTAATTAAGGGGCCGTGGGAGTACCCTGAAATCGTTTTCCTGGAATGATTTCCGTAAAACTGAACTGATTTTGATGAATCTAGGCACATTCCATTCAGATCGAGGTCCTTGAGAAGCTATACCACCAAAATTGGGATATATCGCACATTTTCCACTGGTTTTCCCGGAAAACCCCGTTTTTTGCTCGTTTTCCTGGATTTACTCGGACTATAGTGCTCCGATTTTTTTAAATAAAATTTTTTGGGTCTGTATTTTCATGCTCTAGAAGCTATACCTCAAAAATTTTGGAAATTTTCACTTTCAAAAATCCACCCGTCAATGAGCAAACCTGGTGGTAGAACTCGGCAACGTGACTTTTGTGAGGAGGCATGAATTCGTCTCGCTGACGTTATTTTCATCCTCCTGCCCTACCCCCTCCCCTACACACCCGGTGGGTGAGCTACTTGGCCACTCCTCATGATGGGGGGGGGGGGGGGGAGTCGCTATGCTCTTTGCCCTCTAATGTTTACATCTCAACATCCATACACACTCCGGGATTCCTTTTTTTACCCGTTTGGGGATTGAAAAGTTCTCCTCTTTCCACCTTGTGGGCCCCGACCCACCAATCACTTTTCGGCCCGCTGACTACGAGTAATTGAGCAGTAATTATTACGTTAATGCGGCAACTATCCGGTGGTTCATTTAGTTATTATTTCCGCCACCAGTAGGCCGACTTGTAAATCCCCGCAACCGTCAGCGCCATCTCTTGGCTCAGGTTTTGTCACAGCTTGCTCCCACGGCCCCTTAAATTGATTTGGAACGTATGCTGAAATTAAAAGGATCCGTTCAGGTTTAAGATAGAAGTTAGAACTTGAAATTATTGAATTTGAAACGGATGTGTGAACCCAATTATTGGGGATCCTTACGTTGTTAACAGGAAGAAAAGATTAAGTCCTGGTAAGGTGACTGGAAGGAAATAACAAAGCACATGTTTAGGATAGCGAAAGAGAGTAGAAAGGAGCGACTAACGAATTCAAGAATCAAAATTGTACTGAGCGAGTTGGCCTGGAACCAGCCTTGATATAGTCCCTCTACAGGGCTCACCCCTCTCTGGCTTCTCAACCGTAGAGAGGGATGAGTCTCGTCATTGAGGGATCATTGGGGAAGCCCCTCATGGCTTCCATCCGTTTCTAGCGTCCAAGCATTGACCAGAAAAGAGGGATTTGGAAGACAAGTGGTTCCCATACTTCGATAAAAGAGACGTACTGTCATTTGAGGTAGGCATAGTGCTATGGACCGGTCGGAACGTGGCTCTAATAAGACTGCATGTGGACTATGCTGGCCCATTTGAAGGGTGCTATTGGCTCATAGTGGTGGATTCGACATCCAAATGGCTCGAGGCGATTCCATTGAAGACAGCGACAGCGGTAACAACGATGGACGCGCTGAAAGAGTTGTTTTCAACGTTTGGAAACCCAGTCTCGATCGTTTCCGATAATGGACCTCAGTTCACATCAGGGAGTTTGAGTCTTTTTACAAGGGGATGCTGATCAAGCACATCCGGATTACTCCGTAGCGCCCTCGATCAAATGGGTAGTCTGGACGTTCAAGACCCGAGTAAAGGCATCAAAACGTGAGGTCCGTCCAGAAGAGAGTGAGGAACTTCCTAGTGTGTTATTGAGTGATGCCACACATAAGCGTTCACCGTCGGAGGTTTCGGCATCGCAGACCCCGTTTGATCTTCTGCAGCCATCCATTGGGCGTGGAGAATGCGCTGTTCGCGCAGAAGATGAACCAGTACCCGGGGAAAAGTTCCAGGAGTTCAAAGAGAGACAAAAGATATTGGTTCTGAACAAGACCACAGCAGGCTTCTCACAAGGTCGAGTCACCCGCCGAACTGGAGAGTTATCTAATCACGTACTAGTCGACGGGCAGGAAGAAAGGACACGCGGACCAGTTGAGAAGTGCAGATTGAACTAGAAGAAGGGTGGGGCATGTAGAATTACTACATTTATCAAGGGTTGTTTGAAGCAACGGGGTGGAACACCCAGTTCTTATGTTTGGTATGATATTATAAAAACACGTCATTGAATAAATGGATTTCTAGCATTCCGTGTTGTTACACCCCAAGACTTTCTACCGTCCAAGCGTCATATCTATCTGTCTGCTCCTTTCCACTTGCTTATGCAGTTTATTCATTATTTAGTTATTTATAATAAAATTTATTATAAATAACTAAATAATGAATAAACTGCATAAGCAATATTTAATATTGGGGCACCGCAGGGATGAAGCAAGCCCCGAAAGCATCCTCAGGAAAACAATGATACAATCACCAATGTGGATTCTAACCTTTGACTGAGCTGTTGACGCGGGTGTAGCAAACCGAGAAAAGTCCGCAAGCGGATGTCCTCGATGTGAACCAATCCCCTGATGACAACCTGGTCACTAGAGGGACAAATCGGGCCTCTAAATCTGCGGGACTATGTTGAGAACTGATGAGCCTCAGGGACTCGACTGCTTTGTCACGCACAACTGTCTCTTCGACGGTGGCCAGTGATTCCAACGGCGGCTGAAGCACAAATGTGTTAATATCAAGTTAAATTCATCAATTGGGACTTCCTTCTACATTGCAGAAATGTATACCAGATATTCCCTTACCAGCAAACAGAAGACATACTCAGGTCCACCAACAAGGGGCGTGAACTGACCCAACTGCTCAGCAAGCGCCAAGAGAACTTCGTCTTCATCGTAGATTGTGTCTGTCAAGAATGGTATGAGCTCCGCACGAGTCCTCTCGACCCCCAACGCCAATGATATCGTCGAAAGCTTCTTGATTGAGTTCAACCGCAACTGAAACCAAGTATGTTCATTAAAATAAATCCCAGGGCAGTTGATAACAGCCACAAGGGCATTTCCATCAAGGAGATGATCAATTCAGACGGGGGAGTTGGGGGCACATTAGATATTGACTGTTTATGATGAAAATTTGAATTTTATCGTATTTTTGTATTGTGATGAAGAAGAACCATTCCAGGGAAAAGTGAGCAGGATCCGAATCATCCAGTCGGCTCAGGGCGATGAGTGTGTTCCTTAATTAAGCCTTCCAAATTAAGATAAATTTATTTTTCTTTTACGTCGAAACCCGACTGGATTCAGCATTTTCCAAAATTGCAATTTCCAAAAGTCACATTAAATGTGAATAAAGTTACATTAAATTTTAATTTAACTTTCCCAGTTAATCAGTCCAATATTACTTCCTTAGATTCTTCCAAACAATCAGTGTTGGAGATTGGATTAGGTTTTACCTACTTCAATGGCTTCAGACGGGGAAGTTTTGACAGTTTCATTGAAGGAATATTCGAAAGTGACTTGTAGTTTGCAGGTACCAATTTTGTAACTTATCTTCCACGGCTCATGTAGTATAACTGCAGAACCTGGTTTTTGTCGTTAAAAAATTATTTTGCAGGTTTAAAAAATAGAGCCAAAAAGACACCAGTGGGCGTCACTTTATATAAAACCGCTGAAAATTTTACACACGGGTTTAATATTATTGTATACACGACAAGATAAGATATAAATATAAATTGTCCAAAAATTAATCCTAAACCCATCAATAAATTATGAATTTTTTTTGGTAAAGTTTGAAGACGGAAGTGGGACCCCGAAAAATGTCCAAAACGCCCAAAATTACTCAGAAAACGACACCTCATTTGAACTCCTGGCATCCTTCAAAAGCCCAATACGGTGAAATCCGAAGGTTCTGGGACACCAAAAATCGATTCTACGTTCAAAAATACTTCAAAAACAACAACCCACTTGATAATAATATTATCATGATACCCGAAAACCTTCAAAACCCCTCCCGTAGCACCTTTTCAGCACCATACAGCCCCACGGGTTTGGGCGATCAGGCAGGAAACCTTGCGAGCACAACTAGATGGTAAACAAAATATTTTGTCAAAATTTCCTACCCCCACAAAACGCCCTGGACGGCAGACGGACATTTGATTTTGGCAATCCACGCATGAAACGTGTTTGATTTTGAGGCCGATCACATTGTCGATCTCTTTACTTATTAAAGGTAAAAAGTAATAATAAACCAAAAACACGTGTGTTCGTGATTTCCATTGACTTAGATACCTGCGAAAGGGACAAAACCCGCCAGAACCAAAAAAGCTGCAAAAATGACGCAGTCTGCTCCCCTCCCACAAAAATAGGTAGGTATAATACCGTAGATAATTTACTTGATTTGAATTGATATTGATTTTGATGGTGTGTCGCAAACTGAAGAAAGATTCCCTCTTTCTTCTAGGAATCACCAGGAAAATTTAATGATAGTGCTAAGTAGAATGAAGGTGATTCATACCGTAGTTGTCTCCTACCTACTTGTATCCTCAGTTCTCACCAACAGAGATGACCGAATACGTTTGAAGCATTATCAATACAATGTGAAGTAGAGTACGAACAAATTAAAATCACATGAAACTACGGCAGGAATGTCAATTGAACGTAGGCAGGACAAGGACCGCCTTAATTAACAGGGGTGATTACTACGAGGTTATCTCCTTTAGATACCCACTTTCAAATCACAAATTAATAGAAAGCCAAAGCTCGACAACCACAAGCATTCACGCCGGAACGTCAAAACCCAAAAAACTCACTTGAACATCCTCATTCTTCAATTCGTCGATCAAAACAGCGATCGGATACAGCGAGTCTTCTGAGGCAGAGTCGGGTGCAGCCATTTTGCGGAGCGATTTTACGCGATTCGGCCCTCAAAATCTCCCAACACTTCACCAACGACAGATTACAAACTCAATTTAAAACAAGGCAACTCAATTTGACGACTAAAATCGACAGGGAATCCTTTTCGGTCCGCTAAAATCCCTAACACGATATTCGCAACAACGGGAAAACGGATCGCTAAAAGGACGAGTACAGTGATGCCAGTCTTATACCAAATATTCCCACCCTTGCTATCAAAATATCCCTGCATTTCCCGCATTTTCCCTCCGCCGCCGCAATTTTCTAGGCTTTCTAATAATCCGATTTTTAAAGTGAAACTTTTATTACATCGTCCCAAATTTTTTGGTCTGTGTGTCATTTCTTGTCCCGTCACGCTACCGTTGATTTTCGCTTACAACCGATTCGTTGCTACGGAACTTCATCTTCGCCAGTTATCATCGTACAAAAATCGTTCACCATTCGTTGGAAAGCTCTCGATTTATCACGCATTTCTTGCGTACTTGTTCTTTGTCATTATGTCCCCATTTTATATTTATTGATGTTATTAATGGATGCAGTAAACAATGCCGCTTGTTTTGTTGTTATCATCTGTCACGTTAGAAATCAATTTGAGAAAACGCCAAAATGAAGCCGTGGGTAGAGATACAAGGGTAGGTGAATGAGTAGGAAATGGGGGGGGGGACTAGACATAAAAAACGTGTCCATCGATGCGACGTACCCCACTAGGGGAGCGAGCGAAGCGAGCCGGAGAGACTAGTGGGAAAAAAGTTTCACTTTTACCGTGGTTTCATAAAACCACACCCCAGTTTTTTCTAAATAATTAGAATTCCTTCAATAATTTTTTTGGGCGAAAATCACAATTAACTATTTATTAATGAAATAAGTGAAAATCAACAACAACGCGAACACAACATGCTTCAGACCCTGGACATCTGATGTGAAATCGTCCTTGTACACTGACGTAATCATAAGTGAATCGTAAGTGTAGGTTTATACTGAGGCATTTCCTCTCTGTTACTCTGTGTACTGAGGCGTTTTGTCGCGACGGTAAAAATACGCTGTCGCCCGACGGTAAAAAAAAGGTCGACGAAAAAAAAGGCTTCGCTTCAAAATTTCCCCGCCTCCTCCACCTTTGTAAGGTCCATGAAGCCCCACCCTGAATTCCGCCCGTTCTGAGTACGTCTTTCCGACTTCCTTGACAGCGGCGGGTTGGAAGAGCCGAGACTCACGCGAGACTCACGATTTTCACTGGGAGACTACCCGAGCGGCGAGAGGGGGGGCGTCCGTATAAAAGACTTCGCTTCAAAACGTCTGTGTCTCGCGTTTATACTGCGGCGTTTGTCGCGACGTTTTCGACCCCCTTCCCCAGGGTTTTCTGTCTGAGCTCACTAAGTGAGCACGCTAAGTACACTTCTGTCCATGATGGGAGCAGACCTACAAGTCTTGTAGGTCTGCTCCCATCATGGACAGAAGTGTACTAATTGGAATATTGGAAGCAGAGGGATTATTACGTGATGGCAGAGGGCGACGAAGGTGGTCCGTTCACCCCTTCAACATCAGCGCTCACCATGAAAAAAATTGTTTCTTACAATTATTAAGTCTTATCATGGAATCAAGCTAGGTGTCGTTTTCCTATTATTTTCGGACGTGGTATCTATGATTAGGAGTTCCAAAACCATCCGATTTAAAAAAAAAGAAAAAAGAAAAGTTTCTTATAAATATCATGAATGGCCATGGGGTCGAGCTTGGTGTCGTTTTTCAATTATTTTCGGACGTGGTATCCATCATCAGGAAGTCTAGAACCATCCGATTAAAAAAATCAGCTGCCAGTATAGTGTCCTACTAGATGCTCCGGCTCGCTTTGCTCGCCTACGCACCCAGCTGGGGGGCTCCGCCCCCCAGACCCCCCGTAGGGCCTCGCTTCGCTCGGCCGGGGGAGTTCTCAAAGCAGACCGCTTAATCAGACATAAGGCCTCGCTCAAATTATTGTTTAATTAAAGATTCAGTTGAAATAGAAGTTACTGGTCGCATCGGACAATCGTGACTCTAACACAAAGTTAAGAATCGATGTGAAATTGTTTGATTTTTACGTCTCAAGCTAGTGTTCTCTGTTAGGTTGTTAAGTTTCTGTGATGGTGGAGGAGGGCATCCTCGTACGTGGCAGGGCCCAGAATGGGAATGATAGATAGATGATCTGTCATTTTTTCATTAGCGAGGTTTTTTGTGAAAGTTAAATTTACACCTAATTTTATACCTAAATATCCATACCTATCAATACCTATTTCCATAGAGGGTATAAATTTAACTTTCACAAAAACCTCGCTAATGAAAAAAAATATAGCCTATGCTGGGGGAAATCTCATCCGAGACCGTTAGAAAAATTTATTCGCGCTTATTCGTAGCTAAAAGGTCGGCAAAAAAAATTTTGCAAAAATCAGCTGCCAGTATTATACTGTATTATAATAGTGTCCTACTAGATGCTCCGGCTCGCTTTGCTCGCCTACGCACCCAGCTGGGGCCTACGGGGGGTCTGGGGGGCGGAGCCAGCGCAATAATTAGAATAAAACCACGAAAAATGGTCGGATCAAGCTGAAAATTCGTATCTGTGTTTTCGAGGGCCTAGAATTCAATAATGACATCGGAAAAACGATAATCACATAATATGTGATTATGTACTTACATATTATTTAAGTACATAATTTTTAAATAATCCGGCGTTCTGTATTTATTCAATCGATAGGTTTAAGGGCTTCAGAAAAACGCCATATATGGCGTATACCATAATTTTTATAACTAAATCTTATTAAATAAGATAATATAATAAATTTTATTACGTGACTCATGAAAAGGAGAAAAAAAATTTTACTTACGTAGCGTAGCACGAACGAAAAAAAAAATTATTTTGAGATCACTTAAGTGATTTAAATCGACATTTAAATCTAAATCGATTTAAATTTAAATCGACTTTTTTCAAAAACGCGCAAAATGTGCCGGTTGTCCCTTTTTCTGGAGACATTTGTCTATAGTTTCCTGAAGAGCCCCGATTGATTCCAATTGATTCCCGATTTAAAAGCTCAGATTGCTAAAAAGTTATATACGCGATTTCCCGCATTTTAGCCCCCCTGAACGGGGTCGTATGGCATGCAAGGAACGCATTTAAAAATCCGAAAAAATTGATACACTATCCTTAGGATGTGTAGAATGAGGAGAAATTGAAATCTTGCTTCTGTCTTGCATAATATGCAATATTATGTGTGTGTGACCAATGATCAATAGTAACTAAATGACAAAGGCCTGAAAACAGGCTTTTCACGCTCGTCAAAACCGTCATGTTTCGACAAGCACAGCTTTCTTCAATTTCATCAGCGAAGATTGAGGGATCGGTTCCCTGTTACTAGGGGTATCTACATAGATATTCATCAAGCCAAAACAATTTTCTGGCGACTTTCAGTTTTCGATTTTCCTTTCCCTAAATGTTGAAAATTCCGCACTGTGCGCCGGTTTGTAGGCTGCTCTCCTGAGGAAGGGGTCAAATTCGTAGTGGAGGGACCCCATCGCCCGTTGTGTCTCCGTCATCATCTTCCTCCGAATCCAATGCCTCGTCCTCTTGATAATTTTCGTCCTCACCACCTTCATCTTTGAAATTTTCAACTTCTATAGTTAGCTGCTTCCAACCGTTTAATTATTATTGATTGGAGGAATTCTAGTTAATTGAAGCCTTTTGGGACCAAAGGCCCTTTATAACAAAATAAATTGTAGTCAATGAACCTATTTCGAAAACGAGAACCCACTCGATTATCTCGTTCAACAGAGCCGTGGTTTCCCAGGGTCAGGGAAAGGGAAAACCTACGGTGGGAGGAAGGGGTTGTAATCAGATCGAAAACCGTGCGAGACCAAAGTTGGTCTACTGGTAGGAAGAAAGCCGAATGCTTTTTGAAAATTTCAGATGCTTAAAAAAATGCCGTCCATAAATTTTTTTTAGCCATTTAATAGCTTATACAATAATATAGTTTAGTATGTAGCATCATAGCATTATTTCAAAAGCACGTTTCTTGGCCGATATCCACCAAGATAGTTGATACGGTGGATATTATTGATCAGATTCTGATCAATAATACCTAGGTATTAACCTATTTACAGGTTTACAAAAAAAAAAAAAAAAAAAGGTCACTGTCAGGCGCTGCGGGAAAAACCATCAAATTTTTTTTTTCGGTGGTGGGGGGGGGGGGGGGGGCTGAATCCGAATCTGACCTCCGTTTTTTCCGGTCACGTCCAAGTTTTCCGTTTAGAAAATCACAGCTAAATGTGCAGGTGCTCAAAGAATTTCACAAAAAAATAAATTCATTCAAATTTTTGAAGTTTCGCCTTCCCTCGCAGCCTTAAATATCCCTCCACCGTGGGACAATACTCGCCATCTGGCATCACTGGACGGGAAGTGATACACCCCAGTGTTGCCAGAGCTTGTTCAGTTTTCTATTTTCAAGTGTGTAAAAATTTGTTGCGTAGAAGGTATTTATTACCTTCTACGCAACAAATTCGAGGTTTAAAAACTTTTTCCAGGCAACAGACCAATTGAAGCTTCTTATTCACCAACTAAAAACTTTGGTGAAATATAATGGTGAGGAATACTCCCACCAAAAAAAGCTCTTGATCCAAGTTTCTTGCCAATTTATTGTCCAACAAATGACCATTTGATGGCAGATTTTGTGTATTTTAGAACATTCTACTGCTCTTGTTGTTGTCATAAAAATTTTAGTGTTGTTTTCAGTAATTAGGCGTAATTTAAATTCATTTTATAAGTTGCAAAACGTGATGGACTAGAAAAATCTGTCTCACGCAATTCTTCTGTGTGGTGATAACCTCCGATAACAGCTGTGTTCACCGAACCAAGCACCTGCCTGTCAGGCAAATCCTACTAAATTCGGTGGTTTTGTGATGAGTTGGCTGATGTAAACTATGTTTCTTTTCTCTAGTTCGGGATTTTTAATTTTAGCGTTAAGTTTGTACAGTATTTTAGAACCGAGTTGTTGTGAAAGTCGACAAGAAGCCAACGAATGGATGTGCGCCGACGATAAGTGTTCTGGTGAGTTGGAAGTATGGCAGGATTTTTCCCCCTGGGACACGTAATGTTTATGGAAGTCTCGAATTCTTTGGGTCAATTTTTACGGAAATAGAAGAACTTGAGATCCGTGCGAGTATTTATTTGGAAGTAGTTTGCGCCTGAGTTGTATTGGTGGAAAAATCATTAATTTAGCTCATGAAATTTTAATTCCAAAAAAGGATGTAGTTAGTGGGGATATGCCCTGTTCAAATTCGTGGTCTTATTTTGCCCTGTTAAAGTTGGAGTTTATCACTGTATTGAGTGGCTGTTTAACATCGACTATTATCAAACGACAGAGCCGATAGATTCCTACTCAAAATTCACAAAAACGACGTCTAAAACCTAATAGATATTCCTAGGCAAATGTACCAGTAGTCGACACCTTATGACAATTTTTTACTTTACTTATGTTAAAATTTAACTGCAGAACAAAAACAGAACTGTAAGTAATGAGACTTTCTACTTCTAGATAGCAGAACTATTAAGTTTGCTGGAGGGCTCAAATTTATGAAGACGAAAAGCCGCGTTCTGTCGGCGTTTTTCGAGTGTGGGCTTATTCATGCGTTAAAAAGGTCAAATATTGGAGATAGAGCTTCCTAGGAACACTTGAAGCACAATTTCATCAAAATCAATTTAATATTTGGGTAGGTACATATTAAAAGGATAATTAAGGAAAATTGCAGAAATTTTCGTTCCCCTGAATTATGTATTTTAATGGTCAACCGATTTTGATGAACCCGGACTCAAAATGGTCGAAAAGATGTCCTGAAGACGTTTCATCTATAATATTAGATTTATTTCTCGTATGACATTATCAAATATCAAAATCGATACGTGGTGCCAATGATGACTGTAAACCACAGTAAAGTTACAGCTCTGTTGGGGGGGTGGACGATGAGAATAACCCCAAAAAACGTATAGAGATTGTTAAGGGGTGAAAATGACGAAAGTCCGAGCTCTGTGGGAAGAACGAAGAATGTCCGTACACACAGAAGCTCCACATAATATGTGTTTAAAAATCTTATTCCTGCGTCTTTCTGTTGTTTTGTATTCAGCTCCACGTTCTTGATTACTTTCATGAACATAATATTATTTGCACCTGAAATCCGTTAAAAGATTACATTGAACGGTTATGGACACCTGTTGGAATAAAATGATGTAAGGAAAACACCATTGATATAGTTTATAGCTTTGGGGAGGTGCAGGACGCACAAATTTTACGTGCGATTGGAATGACACAAAGTGACTGAACAACGGTTTTAATCGCTCTCACAGCCTCAAACGAACTTGCAGACCTAAAAAACACAAACTAGAAACTGAAATTGATTTTTTAAATAGGTTATATCGCTTTGGAGACACTCAAATTTTAGTTCAATCTTTGTCCCTAACCTCCCCATGCTGGAGTGTCCCGAACCTCCCCAACTATGATAAAAAGTGAAACAGTAACAGAGTTTATTGTACGGATAATTGACCAAAAAATAAGATTGCTGTCATTTACCAACAACTTGAATTTGCCATTGGGCAAAAAAAAAAAAAAAAAAATGGTTTGGGGAGCAAAAAAGTAAGAAGGAGGCTGAAAAACAAGGGGTGGGTTGTCATAAAAATATGGGTGACCCGAACCTCCCCACTTCCCCCTACTTATTTTTCGCTGGTTTCCGCTAAAACCTGCCAATACATTGGCAGAATACCTCGACGGATCTAGGAGAGCTACTGTTAACATCAAATCCTTATTCTTTCGTCTTTTTCTACGAGGTTGTCGACTACTGGGGCACCGTCAGGAGTACATTAACCTTTTCCATGTTGGTTGTGAATGTGACGAACACTCCTGTGTGGCGTGAAGGTGTGCTTGTGAATTGAGTGCGATTCTCGTTTATCCGTCGGATCGTTACCAAAGTAGGTAGGTATAAAGCTTGACCATTCGACATTAGCAAGCCCTTCGTTTGCCATTCGCCATCAGTTTCCTATAAGACGAGCCCGCCGTTGTTCACAGAACCCATCGCTGATGCAGTCGTAACAAAACCTTACTTAACTTCGAACGACCCTCGCAAAGTCACTGTCAGTAAAGGTGATAAACTCAAGATACTTCGGCAACCACCACCGGAATCCAATAGCAAACTCGTCTACGTTAAGGTAAACACTAAACCATATTAATTTTATTTTTATTGTATTTTAGGCCGATTTACATGAAATATTTTAATTCAATTAACCAGAATAGTAGGCGTCGTAGCGTTGTTTGTGCTACGAGTATTGCAGTAATGGCGTCTTTTGTCATTGTTTCGTGGCTGCATTCATTTATTTTTTAGTAGGTACAATCCATCAAACATTGTGCTTATTGATCTACTTCGAATCGAGCACAACTCATTATTAGAAGTCAATAAATATTTTTATTTTGCTTGTTTCAGTCACTGTTGACGAAAAAACAAGGGCTACTGGCCCAGTCGTATATTCAAGAGAAGAAACCTCATGTCAAATCCGCTGACTTGATCAGGGTCAAATTGGGACTCCCTGGTGACGAACCGCCTCCTCCTGATATTAAACCGTCAGTACCAACTGTGATCGATGGTACTACAATCGTGGACGATTACGGGTATCCACCCTATGCTTCGTACGAGCCCACGCAAGCTCCCGGGAGTCCGAGTGAATCAGTTGTTCAGAGCACCACACCTCCTGCAATCCCTCGGGATGATGACGGCAAAGATGCCACCGGAAGCAGTCAAATTGAAACGCCTGGTTCTTCACCAATGTCAAGTGAAGTGCTCGACGCAAAGTCAGTGTCTTCGGAAACTGACACGGCTCCTAATATCCGTTTAGGCATTTCTTCCACTCCTGCTAGCTCCTTACTCAAAGCCGATCCCACAGTGGCTCCTGACGCCCTTAAAGGTGCTGATGTTGTAATGTCCACTACTGAAGTTCCTTCTCCACCTCAAGAATCAGAAATAGATCGTAGTGGGGTTGTATCAGACATCCCACTTCAATCCGTCGATAAACCCGATAGTAACGAAGAACCTGTAGAAGGCAGTGGTGGTTCTGACGCTCCTGCTTCGGGCATTGGGCGTGTATGGGGCGGAATTACTTCAATGTTTTCCTCGTCCAGCGGTTCCGGCGAGGTTGACGACCACTTGACTGATTCAAGTCCCTCTGAAGAGACGTCAACCGAATCAAGCCCACCAGAAGAGCCAGTTCTTCGAAGAGGTCCGACCCCTAGAAAAGAAGACGAGGCTTCCGAAAATGAGAAAGTCGCTGAAGAAATTTCTCCGAATTCTACTGCAGCTGACGGGTCGTCTTCTGCTGTAGTTGAACCGGAAAAAGTGGAGTTGATATCTTCTGATACTGGCGAACAAGGAACTGAAGCTAAAAGCCTCGAATCAGATTCTAAAGAATCGTTTGGTAGTGCTGTACCGTCGGCCACATCTGAAAATCAGGAGCGACCTATCGAATCTTCCAAATCACCAGAAGACCCTGTGAACAGCACCGAGCCTATGAATTCCACTCTCCCTGAAAAAACAAGTCTTGTAACTCCTGATGATAAGCCTACAGATACGGGGCCGATTGCTAACACTGCGGTTGATGTTGAGAGCTCAGGACAAACGTTTTCTCCAGAAGCTTCCACTGAGGAGAAAAAGTCATCTGTGACTAATGAAGATCAGCCTAAAGTCACCAATGACATTAAAAACACAGAACGAGCTAATATCACCTCTTCAGAGAGTGAAGAGCATACTCAGGAAACCCGAGTGAGCATGAGTTCATCTCATAAAGTGGAAGTTCCAGTTGAAGGGAAGGAAAAGCAGCAATCTGAACTAAAAGCGCATACTCCAGAATCCTTGCCTGACTCTGCATATGTTTCTGTAGAGACGGGCGACGATTTTGCTGATCTTAGAAATGGCACTGCACTTGATGACCATGTTCCAGAAGTAGTGCCCAAGAATAGCCATTCTCCAACAAAAGATTCTTCAGACACTGATCTTCCAAAAAATGATAATGAGTCTCATCGTGAAGAAGCCCCAGAGTCTGATCGTCTGAAAGATGTTCCTGAAGTAGATCCTTCAAAAGATGCATCAAAATCTGGTACTCCCAAAGACGTGCCAGAATCTGATTCTCCAAAAGATGCATCAAAATCTGGTACTCCCAAAGACGTGCCAGAATCTGATCCTCCAAATGATGCACCAAAATCTGGTACTCCCAAAGACGTGTCAGAATCTGATCCTCCAAAGGATACACCAAAATCTGATGCTCCCAAAGAAGTGCCAGAGTCTGACCCTCCAAAAGATACATCAAAATCTGGTACTCCCAAAGACGTGCCAGAGTCTGATCCTCCAAAAGATGCACCAAAATCTGATGCTCCCAAAGAAGTGCCAGAGTCTGACCCTCCAAAAGATGCACCAAAATCTGGTAGTCCCAAAGACGTGCCAGAATCTGATCCTCGAAAAGATGCACCAAAATCTGATGCTCCCAAAGAAGTGCTAGAGTCTGACCCTCCAAAAGATGCATCAAAATCTGTTACTCCCAAAGACGTGCCAGAATCTGGTCCTCCAAAAGATGCACCAAAATCTGATGCTCCCAAAGAAGTAACAGAGTCCCATCCTTCAAAAGATGCTCCCAAGCCAGATTTAGCTGATGGCCAGGACCTTTTGAAACCAGAGAACAGCCGCGGCGTGACAATTCCTCAAGAAACACCCATAGTGACGCAAACTGAAACAACCCCTGGTGGTGCAAAGACATCTGCCGTTCAAGTCAATACTGAAGCGGTCGACGGTTCCGCTGATGACAAAAAGAAAGGTTTGTCGGATTTGAATTTTGCGACGCCATTGGATTTCGTGGATCCTCGCAAAGCGTATCCTGATCCCCTCACTGACAAACCTCAAGCCGAAAAGCAATGGACAGCGACAGTTGAAGAAGTGCCAATGTACAATCAGTGGTCAACCACACCTGAACCTCGCGAGCCTTCACCAGAACCAACTGCTCAACCATCTCAAGCTGAACAACTTACGCATGAAGCAGCTCCTACCGAACAGCCTCCGACACCGTCACCTTCCCAAGAAATCCCAGAACCCGAAGAATCCCACTCCGATCCCTGGTACTCCGGGCTGTTTTCTTTGTTTGGCGCCCTTCAAGACAAGCTATCCGAGTCTGAACCTGCCGAAGACCCGCCTCGCAGTCCCGAAACCGATCAACCCGCTCGCGATTCACTGGTCATTCCTCAGACCCACCAAGGTGATTCACTATTCATATCAAATTTCACTTCTTCAGCTTTCTATTGCAAAAATCAAAATTCTCTGTTAAAAACAAGCTACCGTTCCGTCCGGCCTTTTCTTTACCTTGATTTAGTTTTAACCTTCCTTCAGGCTTCAATAACAGTAAAAATTGTTTCTGGCGAGTTAGGTTCAGTTGGTGATGGGAAACTCCTGATTGTTGATTGAATGAGTATGTGAATACAGAGTGTGAGTATTTCTTGGAGTGTCTGATGAATGTGGAATCTCTCAATGATAGTTTATTACATCTTTCACTCGAAAACGATCTCATTGTGTTATTAGTACGAATTATTTTTAAACGCAACTGCATTTTTTCAGCCGACGACCAGACCTGCCAAAATGACTGTAATACAGAGGAAAAGGTGAATAATACGAGATTATTATTATTAATTAATAGTATTTCTCAGGATAGGCTCCGCTTAATACTCAATAATTGAGTGTTCAGCCAATTAGTGGCTTTTGGGTGGTTGGGTATTTCTAATAGTGTTTCCATCTCCTTTCCTACAAATATTTACCTCAACGAGGTAAAATTTCGGGGTTACAAGGTCACTCAGGTTGCAAAAAATTGTAGCCCCATGAAAACCCTAAAGATCCCCACAGTGAAATCGGATCGTTCCGGGGCCTCCAAAAATGGATTCTACGTCCAAAAATACTTCGAAAACGACACCTAACTCGATCCCATAGCCAAAAGCCTTTACAAAAACCCTCCCGTAGCGCCCCACGGGTTTGGGCGATCAGGCTGAAAACCTTGCGGGCACAACTAGATGATAAACCGAGTATTTTGTCAAAATTTCAGATTTTAAACAAAATTCCTACTGCCCAAAACGGCCCGGACGGCGGACAGACATTTCGGTTTTGGAATCTAGACCTCTTGAAATGGAAATGTTAAATTTTGAGGCCGATCGATTCGTGTTACCTCCGTCGTGAAAACAGATGTATTATTCCAAGAATAATAAACCAAAATTGGCATAAGAATTTCGATTTTATCGAGTGAATGTAAATCTATTAAATAGATTTACATTCACTCGATAAAATCGAAATTCTCATTTCAAATTTTGAAAAAACGCTGCAAATTTTACCCAAGGGTTTATTATTCTTTGATATAGGTTACTTGTGCAAAAATTATTTCTGGGTCAATGAAAAACATTTTGGGGAAAAACATTTTTTTTTTGGGATTTTTTTTTAAATTCTTTATTTTTTACTCGAAAAATATTTAACCTCCTGGTATCCTTCAAAAATCCCATTTTTAGCCCCATGAGAGCCCTATAGATCGCCACAGTGAAATCGGATCGTTTCGGGACCCCCAAAAATGGATTCTACGTCCAAAAATCCTTCGAAAACGACACCTAACTCGATCCCATAGCTAAAAGCCTTCAAAAACCCCTTCCCATAGCCCCATAACAACAGTTACTGTTTTCAACCATCTTCCTGTACTGTTGTATTCTTGGTTAGCGGTTCAAGGAAGGTAGTTGTGTAATATCATTTCAAAATAATTTCAAAATTAGTGGAGCTCAGCGTACCTATTCTTTTTTTTTTCTTATGTTATTTCTAGTGAAATCAAAAATGGAAACATAAAACTAATAACATCATAAAAATACCATAATTTACGTGTTTAAATTTTCGTATATTTTCCAGACTTATGACTTTGGCGGGTTATTGGGCTACTTCGAATCAGTCCCCACCAAAACCGTGATCCTCATGGTCGTCACCGCTGGAGCAGTCGTCATTTTTTCTCTCGGCTATTATTTCCTTGAAGTAAGTTTCTTCATGCTTTCTCGGTTAATGAACTTAATGCATTTCATAATTATACATGGTTTGGTTTTGTTCACACTCAGAATCAACAGAGAGACGTCGAATTGGTATCCAAGTACAACGACTTAGTTGGGAAACTGTTTATCGAACAAAAAGAAAAAGAGACGCTTCTTGAGCAGCTGGCATCAGCCAATGAATCAGTAAGTTATTTGTAAATAACTGTTAGAGCTGTAAAATTGCCTCATTACACTGAATCCCGTAAAAACATCTCTTTGTCCAGATGACTCAAATATCTTTCGACACGACGAAATTCGACGAGGAAATTCGAGACCTGCAAGCTCTGGTGCAAAAGTATAAGGTTGGTACACACGTCTGTACTACCGAAAATGGTACGCGCTTTCTTCGACTTTAGCTTATCACTTTTTTTCAGGAAGAAAAAGCGGCCGTCGAAGAGAAAGAAAAAGAAGCGAACAGAAGGCGAATAATTTCCGATAAAAATTACAATGATTTGCTGAAGACCTTCTCTATGCACAAACAAAAAGGCGAACGCTCCACTCTCAGCGCTGAAATCAAAAACCTCAAAGACAGGATTGAAGCGGACGAGCTTAATGTTGCTTCGCTGAAAGAACAGCTTCTTGAAAAGAAAGAGGAAGTAAGATAACCCGTTAAACGTGCTGATGCGAGTATTTGGATAACCGCTGGAGTATCTTAATTGGGATGTTTTCCAGATCAAATCGTTGAACATGAAGATTTCGGAATTGGGAGAAGTGAACCAGCAGTTGGAAAGGAACGCAGAGAAGGCCATCTGTGAAGTTCACGACAACGCGAAAAAGTATCAAGAGAGTCTGTCCAAGTTGGAAAAGGTAAAATGTCACAGAAGATAAATCGACTGACGTGAATTCACTAATTTTGACTGGTGATACGTTGTTTTTTTCAGACTATAGAAGGGAACACGGTCAGTCTAGTCAAGCTCGAGGCCGAGTGTATGCAGCTCAAAAAAGAGAAAGAGTCGCTTGCCATAGAAAAAGAGCTGTCGGAGTCGAGCCTGCAGAGGTTCCAACAGCTGACGCCCTCCAACGCCCTGACCGAATGGCTTGATGCCAAGGAAGTCCGGGTGTCGCTTCTCGCTGCCGAAAAGAAGGTCAAGGAGCTGTCCGAAGAAAAGGAAGTGTTGCTTCGTGAAAAGACGCAATTGGAAGGTGAGGCCAATTTGGGTGTTATTTCAAAATAGCGCGTTGTCAAGGGGGGGGCTTGCTTCGCTCACCCATTTGCACGGACTCAACTTATCCGATCTTTCCTGGCCCTGCCCCGGCTGAAATGGTCGCCCGGGATTCAATTAAGAGGCCCCCCTTTGCTCAGTCATTAGGTGGGGAGGGAGTGAGCTATGTATCTATACCCCTAATTGACAACGTGTCTGTGGGTAGGTATTTGTGTCACAAGCCTACTCCTCCTAAATGGTCGCTGATGAAAATACGGCAATTTTTCCAACTGCCTAGGCCTCTCTGTCTCCTCCTACAGGTAGGGTTGAGATCCCTCCGAGATGAGCGCAAACCGGCGCATTTGCGGCAAACTTTCTAGGAGCCTCCATTTTTCATTTCAGATTTGGATTCCCCAGCCACAGTCCATCAAGCCCATTGAGCGCAATTTCCGATGCGAGCAAATCTGCACAACTATTCCTATCTTTGTTGTTTACAGTCCGATTGAGTCGCCGTTTCCACTGTACCCAGCGATCCGAATTTTAATACTAAATCCCGAAAGAACGGTAATCAACAAATTTTTACGGTGAAATTAATTTGAACGATTTTGGTTTTGGAATAATACACCTGTTTTCGCGACGGCGGTTGACGACTCCGATCGGCCTCAAAATTTGACATTATCCGTTTCAAGAGGTCTAGATTCCAAAACCGAAATGTCCGTACGCCGCGGCGCGCCGTCCGCCGTCCGGGCCGTTTTGGGCAGTAGGAATTTTTTTTTAATCTGAAATTTTGACAAAATACTCGGTTTACCATCTACTTGTGCCCGCAAGGTTTTCAGCCCGATCGCCCAAACCCGTGGGGCGCTATGGGGCTAAAATGGGGCTACGGAAGGCGTTTTTTGAAGGCTTTTGGCTCGGATCGAGTTAGGTGTCGTTTTCGAAGTATTTTTGGACGTAGAATCCATTTTTTGGGGTCCCGGAACGATCCGATTTCACTGTTGCGATCTATAGTGCTTTCATGGGGCCACAAATAGTATTTTTGAAATATCCCAGGAGGTCAAATATTTTTCAAAAAAAAAAAAAATTGTTTGAAATTTTTTTTTAATTAAAAAAAATTTTTTTCTTAATTTTTTTTTCTTTGCCACCAAATTAAATTTCAGTACAAGTAACGTATATCAAGGAATAATTAACCCTTGTGTAAAATTTGTAGCGTTTTAGAGATTGCGTCTGGGTCGGTGGTGTGTCTGATGGACCATATGGGGGCCGGCCCTTGCGCTATCAGGTCTGTGCAGTCAGAGCTCCTGACCCATGAGAGTTTGGGTGTTTCCAGAGTTCTCCATCTTCCCCCAGCGCTCGGTCCTTCACCCTTCACCAGCGAGCGTTTGCGTTTAGAACCCTATCACTTGACCTATTATTCAAACAAGCGAGTGAAGCGACCCCCCCCCCCCCCCCCCACCGTCAGAGTGCTAGTGTAGGCTAATCCAAAAATTACTGCTGAAATAAGTGTATTCGAAATGACAGCAGAAATAAATAAGTTCCTCCCAGAGGATTACTATTTGGAATGAAAATGATTTGCTTGCATAATTGTCAGATCTGTCAAATTCCATTCCAATCTGACGTCCTTTTGAGATTAAGCGCCTCAAATCCTTACTGATCCTCTTATTTCCCTCTCATCACTCGGAATCGTGTTGCTGCCTTTGTGGTTCCTACAAAAGTGTGTTTTTACAGAGAAATGCAAAAGCCTTAAAATTGATTTGGAACAACTCAACGAGAATTACGAAAAGGCGGAAAGGGAGAAGATCGACGCCCTCACCAAATTGCAAGTCCTATCTGACTACTTCAAAGAAAAAGAAACTCAACTTCAGGAGTAAGTCAATTCGCGTGAAACGGCAGTGGCTCAAGTCCCCCTTTTCATCCTTAACTTATTTATTTTACTTTTTTTTAGGGAGTTGGGCTCCAAAGAGGCGTTATGGCTTCAAAAACAAAGTGACGACCGTTCGATTTATGAGCAGATGAGAGCCTTACGGGAGGAAAATACAAGCTTCAAGTAAGTGAATTGTTTTGTCAAATGAATATTGGCTTGGTATTTCTCAGATGTTATTAGGTTTGTGTTATTTCTTTCCAGAAACCAGAATGAAACGTTGAAACGTGAAATTTTGGAGCAAGAAGCTTCTTACAAGAAGCTTATCGCTAGTGCCAATGAAAAGGCTGACGAAAACTGGGTGCGTATTTTGGTGTTATGTCGAGTGCATAATATTTTAGTGCTTGGATTCGAGTTTTCTTTTATCCAAAATAATTTCAGGTGGCGCTACGTCACACGGAGAGAAGACTGAAAGAAGCTCAGATGGAAGCGTCGCAGCTGCGGTCCAGGCTCAGCACAATGGGGACCACCAGCGACAACCCGGCTGATAAGATCAAAGGTGAGTTGTCCGTTTTGAGGCAGAATTGTGTTTTTGCGGAGGTTATTTGAGGTTTGTTCTTGGTGCGTGAGTCTGAGGAGATGTGAGGAGCTGACGCATGTGCAGTGCTTTCGTTGGCCACGCCCACCAACTCACAGTTCCAGGAGTGACATGTGAGGTGGTGTGAGGATCGAATATGCTGTTCCACTAGTGTGAGTGTGTGGCGATGTAAGATGCTCACTCTTGCCCACATTTTGGGCTCTGAGCGTGTAAGTGTAAGTTACCCCCTCTACTACTCGCTTGATCACCTTGAGTAACCTGGAAGGGCCCGCTGAGACAGCTGATGGATTTTTGCTTCACAGTCGCGCAATGTTAATTTCTGGACAATGCAAAATAATGAAAATCATTTCTGAATATAACAAGAATAACATGGAAGCCACCCAGAATAAGCATAACCGAATACCTGTGATGTCAATTTACGAATTTTATCGTTTCAGGGGAAGTGAACGGTGACATGCCGCCTTTTGGGACCGCCACGTCACCTCAGTTTATGCTGTACCCGCACGAGTTCGTTCCACCGCCGCCTCTCCCGACAGCGACGCAGTCACGACCACCGCCTCTGGGAAGGATATCGTCCCCGCCGCCAGTCGACTTCGTTCCCCCTCCTCCTATCATCCCTTTCGAGTCCTTGTTTCTCCCCCCTTCACCACCGCCGCCGGTTCCCCACGCCATGTTGAACGTCACACACAAGCCACAGCCGATCGACGGAGCTCATCATAGGATTCAAAAAGGTACGGTAATTTAACCGTTTTCGTATAGGGTTCGTTCGGAGAGCGTCCGGGACGGTCCAGGATTGCCACTAACCACTTTTGACTGTTTAGTCCAGTCATTAGGTGTCCAGAAGTAGTGAATCTGAGAAAAAATACCTGAAGAATTTTTCTCGACGGATCTGTACGTTTTTGGGGGTGCTGAATCCGAAAATTGGGTTATCTACTAGATTCGTAGTAGTAGTTCAAATTTCTCAAAATGTACAATTCTACGGAAAAATGCATGTTTTAGCTTCTGAACATTCATTTGTACGTACAAAACAAATTTAAAACAAAATAAGAAACGTCCAATCTGACACGGCGCGGAGAGCAGAAGCGCGTTTTTCAGAACGTTTTTGGTTGTAGCTCAGAAACTATTGGTCCGATTCCAAATTTCTTTTTTTCTCGTGAAAGCTGATTAAATTCCCCATCGCAGTTATTCCGTGTGAAATTTTGATTTGAGCTTTGATAAGGGAGGGAAAGAAGAAATTTTCCTGAAAAACGTGGTCGTAGAGGGTCAAATTTCTCGTTTCCACACTTTCCGACGAATACTAACGGCACTTTTGTTGTTTCAATAGACATGCAATGTGCCGTTACTTATATAAAATTTAATCAGCTTTGTGATTAAAAAAAGAAAAGTAAGATCGGACAAACCGTTCCCGAGTTATAGGCAGAAATGTGCAAATAATGATGTTTTATTCACAATGTGCCACTTTTTTGCCGTGCCCGCCCCTCCCTTATCAAAGCTCAAATCGAAATTTCACACGGAATAGCTGCGATGGAGAACTTAATCAGCTTTCACGAGAAAAAAATAAATTTGGTATCGGACCAATAGTTTCTGAGCTACAACCGAAAACGTTCTGAAAAACGTGCTTCCGCTCTCCGCGCGGTGTCAGATTGGACGTTTCTTTATGGCTGTTACTTAGCAGCTATTCGGTCAAAAAAAAAAAAAAAAAAAAAAACGTGACTAGTGAAATTGTCATAAGGTGTCAGGGTACCTTATGTGGGGTTCGGGGGACCGATTGTGGTGTTTAATAGACTTCGGAAGTCTGGAATACGAAGATTTTGGCTTAGTTAGAAAAAATGAACAAACTTCAGCACGCTCTAGCGGCCAAACGGAGAAAGCTAGTGAGGCGTTTTTGGTCTCATTTTTTAGGAACTTTCATCAGCTTTAATTTTGTATAGAGTAGTCGTGTCGCTAGGAAGCATGGTTTCTGAGTTAAAGGCAAAAAACTAAAAAAAGGACCGAAATTTTATGGTTTTTCGCCATTTTCATGGTGAAGCCATATCCGAATCTAGTAGATAACCAAATTTTCGGATTCAGGACCCCCCAAAAACGTACAGATTCGTCGAGAAAAATTCTAAAGGTATTTTTTCCGTTCCAAACTACCTAATGACTGGACTAAGTTTGGAAAACGCCAAGGACGATCCCGGATGAGTTGTTTTGAGAGTACGGCGATTGTGAATTCAAAGCAGTCTGGGATCGTCCGAGACTTCTCCAGCTCACGCCTGGAGTAAATGGATCCGGAGCATGCGCATCGATCCTATTTTTACCCCCTCCCCTCAAGGCACGAATCTCGGACGTCAGGGAGCCCCTGCTCGGAATCGTCTAGGTCTGCTTTCTCCGAACGAGCCCGTAATTTGCTCATTTTCGCATGCTGTTACATTCCACAATTCCTGTTCGCAGACTCCCAATCATCCAACCACTCGTCGGAATCAACATCGGAAAAACCCCGACGAAACAAGAGATAGTGTGGCATTTCCTGCCTCGCCTGTAGGTACATTTTCAATTTTTTTCAAACAATTTCCGAACGAGGCAAGTCCGCGTCAAACCTCAAGTGTACATATTTTGCCGCCTTATTAGGACGCGGAAACGCTCTCGGTTCATTGTGCATTTTACATTACAGTGGTAACTGCTGCAAATTGTATTCATCGCTCTGTAGGATTGAATGAACAATTGTACTTTTGCCTGAATATTCAATATCTGAATTGAAATTTTTCGCAGTTACGAACTTGGGTGTTTTTTTTTTTCTTCAAATTATTCGCAGTTCTGTGAATATAACTGCATGATAAGGTCTCAGTACATATTGTATAAACTGAGGAAGGTGCCTATTACCGTTGATTTCCTACTGCATCTTCCATAAACATAGGACAGTTCCACATTAAGAAAATATATTTTCTATAAATTAATGAGTTTTATCATTCTAAATCCTTGCGAATTCTCGTCGTCGAATTTGGTTCTTGTAACTTCAACTGACGTCGAGTTGAGTTGGCTCACAATTCAAACGCACTTTTAATAAAAATCAACGATTTAATCACTTTAATTTACAGATTAGACAATATACACAGGAGTCTGAAAACGCTCTCACTTTCCAAGCTCGCTCTAATCTATCTACCGTTTTCGCAATTTTCATACGCAAAAAGGACATTTCTAACAACCTACATTTCATATCTACGTATGTACATTGAATAACATCGATACCGAAGATACTACTAATTGATAGTTACAGTTTTACAGTTGACACGTGACGTGTACAGTTGCGGCATTACAGATACATGCCGTTGACGAGGAAGTCGGCGTCGTGGGCGTAGCCTTTGCCTCCCCGTCGCATCCTTTTCGTCACCATTCTCATGCGGCAGCCGACGAGAATGAGCATGATTCCGGTGATGCATAAACCTAAGGGCAACAAGAATCCGGTTATGGCAATTAGGGTCGTGATTTGCTGGACTACAGTTGGCCTGTTGATCAGCTGCGTGCGATTTTAGTTCGAGAATCGCGACAATAATTCAATTTAGGTTTGTTATTCTTGGAATAATACGCCTATGTAATCGCGACGGAGGTCGATGACTCAGATCGGCCACAAAATTTGACATTATCCGTTTCAAGAGGTCTAAATTCAAAATCCGAAATGTCCGCCCGCCGTCCTCCACCCGGGCCGTTTTGGGCAGTAGGAATTTTTTTTTTAAATCTGAAATTTTGACAAAATACTTTGTTTACCATCTAGTTGTGCCCGCAAGGTTTTCAGCCCGATCGCCCAAATCCGTGGGGCGCTATGGAGCTAAAATTGGGCTATGGGATCGAGTTTGGTGTCGTTATCGAGGTATTTTTGGACGTACAATCCATTTTTGGGGGTCCCGGAACGGTCCGATTTCACTGTGGGGATTTATAGGGCTTTCATGGGGCTACAAATTGAAAAGTCGACGACTCCGATCAGCCTCAAAATTTGACATTATCCGTTTCAAAAGGTGTAGATTCCAAAACCGAAATGTCCGTTTGCCATCGCCGCGGCGCGCCGTCCGAGCCGTTTTGGGCAGCAGGCATTTTTTTTTCAAATCTGAAATTTTGACAAAATACTCGGTTTACCATCTAGTTGTGCCCGCAAGGTTTTCAGCCCGATCGCCCAAACCCGTGGGGTGCTGTGGGGCTAAAATGGGGCTACGAGAGGGGTTTTTTGAAGGCTTTTGCCTATGGATCGAGTCAGGCTTTCATGGGGCTACAAATGGGATTTTTGAAGGATCCCAGGAGGTCAAATATTTTCCGAGTGAAAAAAATTTTTGTTGATAAACAATTTTTGCGAATAAAAATTTTTGTTGAACAATTTTTGTACAAAAATTTTTTTACTCAGAATTAATTTTCGCACAAGTAACCTATATCAAAGAATAATAAACCATTGTGTAAAATTTGCAGCGTTCCTGTGCGTGTTTCAGTGCACTAAATTGAAGAGATGGTATGGTAGCCTCCAAGCCTTAATGTCGACGAAAACCACCCTCCCTAGACAATCTGGATGTGTAGGGATGGTGTAACCCAATGCCTCATACGTTGCTTAAGTAATTGTCTATAACCATTTTAACTTGCTCAGGCAATGAGTCTTTCAGCAATGCAGAAACCATCTTGTTTTTCGACATACAGTCCTCCTAACTCAATCTTCCTTTGCAAATCGTCCAAATGAATTTATCTTTACTAGCACTCTCCCATTTGAAATAAGAAAGTTGGGCTCAAATGCGCCGGTTTGCGTGCATTTCAGGGGGGCCTCAAACTAAACAACTAATTCAGTCCATTTCTGTATGTGTGTATGTACATAATATGTCACAAGCCTTCTCCTCTGAAACCGTAGGTGATAAAAATACGGCGATTTTTTCCACCGGCTTGGCCTCCTATTATAGGTTGATAACCTACACGGGGGGGGGGGGGGGGGGGATCCCCCCAAAAATGCGCGCAAATGGGCGCATTTGCGCCCAACCTTCTTATTTTCAATGGGAACCTCTAATTTTTTTGCGAATTCGGATTCCCCGGCCAATTTTACGTTCGATAAGCCTGTTAACAGAGGGAACGCCAACTCAATCGGAATTCTGATTGAGTTGGCGTTCTCTCTGCATCCTAAACTACCAGGACATCCAAATTTTAATTCTAAATCCAGAAAGAACGAATTCTGACGATCGGCAAATTTAGACGGCAAGTTTAATTTGAAAGATTTTGAGAGATCGTGCGTGGGTATGCCGACTGTCTTTAGACCTTATAGAGGTCAGCCGCTGCGCAGTCTGAGAGGTCTGCGGGGGACCTTGGAAGGGAGGCGAAGCTGCTGCTCGGGTCGAGAAATCGTTCACCTACAACATAACGCGATTCTGGAGAAATTGTTTTTAATATTTGGGAGATGGTTCATAGGAGCCGACCTTTCTTCAGGTCTCTGAGGTCTGTTGACAGGGAGGAGACTTTTTTGTTTCCCACGATTTCGGAATATTTTCAGCCAGAGCTATAAGGTAAATAATGAATCTGCGTTTCCACTGTAGCCTACCCCGTCACTTGACCTATAATTCAAATGTGCGAGCGAAGTGAGGTCCGATAAAATGGTTGCCCGAGCAAAGCGACCCCCCCTGTCAGAGTGCTAGTTTAGTTGAGAAAGAAAAAATTCTGACGAAAAAGTTGAAACCACCTCGATTCAGCATGGCTTCAGTTTGTCCCACCGCTAAGTCCCTAAAACCGTCCGTTTGGCGCTTCACAACCGCCCAATCATACGTGTCAGCAGTAACCGGAACCATGCGAATTGAAACTTGGTACCCAAAGTTGTGACTCCCGAATCTTGAATACCCACATTGAGAAATGTAGACAAGTACTCCAAGTCTTACGCATCCTCAAGTTGTCTTTGCAGAAAACGTCTACCTACTACTCACCCATAGTGAGTGATAAGACTGCTCCTCGGGGGGAATTGACGTGAAGTTGTTCCTCTATATTCAGCAGAGATTCTTTCACTTTGACGTCAGCTGACAGCTTATCGACTTTTCTATGCGAAGATTTACTGCCGTGAGTTTCGTGGCTGCTGTCAGTCAAACTGTCCTCTTTGTTTTTATGATCAACTTCTGGAACAGGTTCGAAGTTGGATATTAACTCGTAAACTACCGGACAGTTGGTTCATTAATCCGTGCAGTTACCTTTTGCCTGGGGTGAAGGTGTGGTCGTGATTTGAACGGCTGAAGTAGACGCTTGAGCTGACTGCTGAGGTTTCGCCGGTTCCACGGGTGATTCCTACAAGAAAACACTGAGGTTATTAGACTCACCCTATGCGAGTGAACTGTTCTTAACGTCGAACGTTACATTACCTTAGCATGAGCTGGTAGAACTGGCTGTGGCTGCTCGTTACGTTGCGGATAGCTTCCCACCGGTACCGGATATTGCGCCCCTTGTTGCTGTTGAAGCCTTTGCTGTTGCTGCAATTTGTTTTTGTACATCTCGTCATAGTAATAGTCGGGGTAAGGACCGTTTTGCTGCAAATCCGTTCGGCTCATGGGGATTTCGTCCAAGGTCGGCACTCCACCCGATTCAGGCACTAAAAATGGTTTGAAACAGGGACTTTTACTGATCTCTTTTTTCAATTTAAAGGGTTGTGTTCGTGGATCCGTACGCACCATTGAGGTTATGAGGTTTGGGCCAACTGTTCGGCACAGCGTTTTGACTGCCTCCGTACATCCTGTTGTAATTGGAGTTTTCCATGCTGTAATATTTAGAATAGTCCGTCTGTCCAGGATCATTGTACTGCAGTCCAGACCTGTGCAAGGGAAAGGATGTTAACGAACGCTATGAAATTTTGTTTGGCACATCTACGTCAGGTTTGGCATATTGATGTACAAACGTAAAGCACTTAGTCAATGGACTCACTACCTTATTTGTGTCTCAGGAGGCACGTAGGCGTGTTGTGGTTGCTGGAACCGATTGCTCTGTGGGACCAGACCTTCTCCTTTGTGGGTGAAGATTTGACTCCCTAAATGAACAATTTAATATATTTGCTTACTGTGCGATAATTTTCTATCTACATAGAATATAGTGCTATAGTTTTTAATGTGGCTTTTAGTCTTTATGCTCAGTGTTTCTTTTTTAAATTTCTCCTTCTGCATCGTATATTCTTCTGCATAGTTTTCACATAAACAATTCAAATTTTGTATAGATAACGGTTCATTATCAACAAGCCATCAATTGAATTGAATAGATGAGCGCAACCTTTCTGTTACTACGAAATATTACCGCGTCTTTATTGAAACCAAAACCGTAACTAAGAATTCGTAACTTGACACACTAGGTATCTAACGACCAAACTATGTCGTCGGGATCGGACGAATCGTCGCCGACAGAGGTGATTTTGATAGCCTATAACCACCCCCAGAACTCGCTGATCACAATGAGACCACCCTCATGAAAATCTGTTTTGTGATACACAAAAAAACACACACAAAAAAAAACAAAAACAAAAAACATGAAGAGATGAGCGCACCTTTCCATTTTTTGAGGGAAAGGTTGCGCTAAAAAGCAGGTAGAAGGGGTCTGAGGCCAGGCGGGAAGGTCTGAGGTTGTCTGTAGCCAGCAGGAGGTTGCCCCCTAGCCTAATATATTGGAGCTCCAGGCTGAGGAGGACCTAGTAGAACCACCTTTATTCTAAGGCACTTCTAGATGTCGGGAAAATTGGAAATTGGTCGCAAAAAATTCAGTTTGGCGAGCATAATTCTGAAACCACCCAAACCAGCCAACTAGGGATTGCAATCCCGAACGTATTTCTGAATCCCGGGATCCCGGGATTTTTCAGGGGCAATCCCGGGATCCCGGGATTAATCCCGGGATTGATGATTTTTGTTTGAACGTGAAAAAATTGATTAAAAACGACGAAAAACTTGTTTATTTACAATAATTGTAAATTATATAAAATATTACTTCTCTCATCAAGGAAAAATTTCACGTATGTACTCAAAAAATGTGCTTTTAGAAATCATAATGTTGGATCTTAGAAAGCACTCAAAGTTGGATCAGCCAATTTGCTTCTTAGCTTTGTCGAAAATAGTCCTGCTACTCAAAAGACCCTCTCACCTTCTACGGAGGTCAGTGGGATAGTCCTACGTGTTCTGGTTGTGCTTAAATTGAAGCTGAATCACTGCTCTACAATTTCATTCCTCATAACTTTCCTCGTGGGATGAATATTATAGTCGATATTCCGTACTGAAGAAGGATAAAACCACGATTTCTAACATTTGGGGGAAAATGGTCAATGTTTGAAGAGGGTTAATCTCGGGGCCCATTGGTCCTAGAAAGCTGCCGTTGCGCTCAAATGGTAGCAAATCTTGTCTACTTGAAAATGGTATACAGTGACTTTTTCGTTAGGGCGCACATTTTTGAAGTTGAAAGCCAAGAACTGAAAAAAAAAATCCGATTTCGCGGGTTTTTGAGCATCCAGCATTTAGCACAAGGATTTCGAAGCTGGTACCGTCCCTGACAACATTTAAAAAAAATTAGAACGTGTCTATTGCTCCGTTCTAAGGACCCCTTTTTTTGTCCGCTGACCGGCCTAACAGGAGATATTAAATATCCACAAATTTTGTATACTAAATCCAAATGGTGGTCTCGGCTGCCTCCATTTTTGAACAGGCTCGTTTCTTTTTTAATTGAGGTCGATAAATCTTTTCGTATTTTCGGCACCGGCAACGGCTGGTTCATAGAATTCCGAATCCTTTCTTCAGGGGACTTCACAGTTTTCATCTTAGAGCACTTTCACTTAGCCTTCGAATTATTGTCCGTAATTAAAAGATTTTTCCCGACAAGACTTGAGCAATTTACGTACGAGGTGCAATTAATTCTCGAACCCCGGGATCCCGGGATTGACTCCACGAATCCCGGGATTTCAAATTGGCAAAAATCGACCGGGATTGCAATCCCTAGTTGGCTATAAGTGGTTTAAAAAAAAAAAAGTGTTACGAAGTTTTCATAACAGCCCCCACCTACATATGACTGGATTTTCATTTTATTTTTTTTATTTTTTATACTTATTGGGTTCCTTCGTTGATCCGTAAAAACGGAGTGGCGCTCAACTAGGATTGATTTTTTTTTTTTTTTTTTAGTTTTGTTTCTACTATTTTCATCGAGTTTGACAAGTTGGACCCACTCCACTGAGCCAGCTGGGCCGAGTTTAAATAATTGGACCTGAAAATGTCGTATTAAATGGTTAAAAGTGTTCAAAAAAATACTGGCTGGACCATTCGACAGGATGTTGGAGGAGAAACCGCCACCGCGGGGAGGTTGATACTTGAGGATCCAGGGAGTAACGGGGGAGGTTCTTGGCAGTGTTCCTTGTGAGTGTGTAGCTGAAAAAAACTCCCCCCCCCCCCCCCCCCAGTGGAGAATTGAACCCCCAGGTAATGAAATATTGGCAAACAACAATATAAGGGTGCTTCGATGTGGTGGTGGTGGTGAAGGCTAGCGAGAGGGAAACCGCTGATCTTTGGCTGAGAGGTGGCCAAAGGAGGCGAACAAATAGATTCACCTTCCAAATTAATCCTTTAACTCTCATCCTGTATTTCATTAAAAATTAAAAAGAAAATTATTCACTATCAAAAGCTAGGAGAAGGGGTCTTTGGCCAGGTGGGAGAGGTCGGGGGTTGGCAGGCTTTAGAAAGCAGGGCGTTGCCCGTAGTCTACTATATTGGAGCTCCAGCTCGATGAGGAGGAGGAGGAGGATGCTCAATTTTATTCTCGGGCACTTCTAGAAGTCGGAAAAATGTTACATTGGTCTTAAAAAAGTTCAGCTTGGCGAGTAGACAACGAGAAAAGTCAGAAACCACCAAAATGTTGCTCCATGTGGTGTATCAGTTGCTCCAAAAGTAGTCAAAAAATGGTTGGAGCAGGGGCTGGGATAGTGGTAGGCTGAGGGGTGTCTGACGTGGCTGAACCCCCCCTACAAAAACTACACAATATGGGAAAACGAGGTGTTGGGTCTGAGGCCAGGTGAGATATGGTCAGGGGTTGGCTGGTGTAACTGTAATATGAAAACTCCAGTCCGAGGAGGAGGAGAGCATTTTTCTTTGGCGAGCTGACGACGAGAAAAGTCTGAAACCACCAAACAGTTGCTCTGTGTGGCGTATCTGAGCTCCAGTAGCTCCTAATTTGTTTAGGGGGAAAAAAAAACTACATTATCGGAGGTCGGGGGTGGCCCTCTTGTTACAGGATAAAGGAGAGGCCAAAATTCATCTCTGTCCGACGACCCATACCTGCTGACCCCTGGTTGTGTCTGAACTGAGTGGAGCTCCATGATGATGGGTCTGGCCCCCTGTAGTTGAGTAGTTCTTCGCCTTCGCGCCCATAGCCCGATCGTTGCACGTCTTGCAGATTCAGCCCACTCAGTTGGCTTCCGCTCAAAGGTACTTTCTGCTGGTAGCCGCCGGCCGCTTGCTGAGTCTTCAAATCTGCGCAGGGGATAAATTTGAATTGAAACCAAAGATTACCCCCTGAGGTTTTATATCTTGAACTTGTATCATCTAAAGCTTACTATATTCTTCGTGCGTTGGCCACTGTTTCCGAACTGGTACCACGCTGATGTCTCTATCCACACTGCCGGCATCTCCGCTCCCAGAAACATCTGGGATGTATTCGGCTTGCTGCAGTTGCGGCTGCCGAACGAGCGACTGTGGCGTTGGGTGTGCGTGCCTTATTGGCACCAGCAGCGTAGCTGTCGATATAAATAAATCGTTAATGCCCGTTCCCCCTTCGTCCCTACACTCGGATTAGCCAATTTCTTTCTAGCGGATTTTTTTCACTTACTCGGTGGAGGTGCTGGACAACCCAATTCTGGCGACTCGTCACTCCCATCTGCACATTGTGGGATCCCGTCACAAGCGTTGTAAATAGCGATGCACTCTCCCGAAGAGTGGCATTCAAATTGGTTCCTGCTGCATCCCTTCTCTGCAAGAGCAGGATAAGTTGTGAATAAAGTCGAGGACAAACTATTATTGGGATTATGTATTTTTGCTCACTACTAGCAACGGCTGGTGCAGTCTGAAGAAGTTCAGATCCGTATTGTTCTGGGACTTCTTTCGTCTTTGGCGAAGCAGTTGTCTTATGGAGTTCCGAAGAAACTTTGCTGTGAGGTTCCCTGCCGAAAATTTAACCAGGAGTGTAATGTGGTATAACTAATTTGAGACCAGCTGCGACCGTTTAAATTGCTGTTCACCTCAGATTGGTGAGTTCCTTTTCATGCTGGGAGTATTTGATCTGCTCGAGATCGTTGATGTGTCTGTTCACGTTGAGGAAGCCGCTGGTGTAGTTGTGGTACTTGGTAAACTTACACTTAAAGTCCTCAGGAGGACCGCACTCGAACAGGTAACAACCTCCTGGCACCTGCAACACCGGAAAGTTCCACATTAGAAGCCACGAACTAGTCACTTGAAGCAGGTCATTCAAAAGCCAACAAGCCAAATGGCGCGGCGGGAAAACCGTCAGGATTTGTATGAAGCGGCCAGCAGATTCGACCCCACTTTGAAGAATACCTACTCCTGAATAAATCTGAAATTTTGACAAAATACTATGTTTACCTCTTTGTTGTACCCGCACGGTTTTCAGCCCAATCGCTCAAATCCGTTGGGCTGTGGTGCTGAAAAGGGGCTAGGGGAGGGGTTTTTGAAGGGTTTCGGCTATGAGGTCGAGTTGGGTGTCGTTTTCGATGTATTTTTGGTCGTAGAATCCATGATTTTGGATCCCAGAACGATCCGATTTTACCGTGAGCATCGATATGAGCCTACAAATGGGACTTGTGAAGCATGGCAGGAGGTCAAATGAGGCGTCGAAAATTTTGATCGGCCTCAAAATTTGTCATTAGGTACACGTTTCAAGATGTGTAGATTCCAAAAAACGAAATGTCGTTCACCGTCCAGGCCGTTTTGGGCAGTAGGATTTTTTTTTTTTTTTTTTTTTTTTTTAAATCTGAAAATGTGGCAAAATACTCGGTCTACCATCTAGTTGTGCCCGCAAAGAATGAGGTGTCGTTTTCCGAGTAATTTTCGACGCATAATCCAATTGTCGGGGTCCCATTTCGGCCCAGACATTGTACTTAGAGGAAGCACTTTTTGGTTTATTATTCTTGGAACAACACACCTATGTTTTCGCGACGGGGGTCGACGACTCCGATCGGGCTCAAAATATGACATTATCCGTTCTACATTCTAAATCCGAAATGTCCGTACGCCGTCCGCCGTCCAGGCCGTTTTGGGCAGTAGGAATTTTTTTTAAATCTGAAATTTTGACAAAATACTTGGTTTACCATCTAGTTGTGCCCGCAAGGTTTTCAGTCCGATCGCCCAAACCCGTGGGGCGCTATGGGGCTATAATGGGGCTACGGGAGGGTTTTTTTGAAGGCTTTTAGCTATGGGATCGAGTTAGGTGTCGTTTTCGAAGTATTTTTGGAAGTAGAATCCATTTTTTGGGGTCCCGGAATGATCCGATTTCACTGGGGCGATCTTTAGGGCTTTCATGGGGCTAAAAATGGGATTTTTGAAGGATCCCAGGATGTTAAATATTTTTCGAGTAAAAAATAAAGAATTTTTGAAAAACATTTTTGAAAAAAAAAAAATCAAAAAAAAATTTTTTTGAGATAAAAATCAAAAAAAAATTTTTTTTTTTTTTTTTCATTGACAGAATTAAATTTCTGCACAAGTAACGTATATCAAAGAATAATAAACCCTTGTGTAAAATTTGCAGCGTTTTTTTACTCCAAAACGAAAAGAAAATGACCTATACGTGGAATTCAAAAAATGCGTTCTCTGGAAAAAGGGATATCGCACCTTCTTACTTATATATAAGTAATAAGTAATACCTTATTTTTTCAGCTAGGCACGTCCTCATTTATTCTTTTCAGATCTTTTTTTTTTTTTTGTATAAATAATTGTTTATGTTAGGTACCTACCTAATTATTATTTTTATTGTTATATTATATTGTTATAAAAAATATATTATATTTTTTATATTGCTTTTTTTATTTTTTATTTTTTTATTTTTTGCTGACAGAACTAATTTTAATTATTACCGTGTCCAATTAGTTCCAATTATTTTGGCCGTATACACCATTTTTCGGGGTCCCAAATCTGTAAGTACAAACTTTGTACAGGAACCGAATATTCCAAGCCATTTGGCGCACTCGTGAATGGCCAGCTTTAGCGACGGTGATTACACGCACCTTGTTTTCTTCGAATACAAACACGTCGCAGTTGTCGGAAGAGCAGCAAAGTTGCATGCAGTCTTCCCTTGACGCCACGTCCCTCTCGTTGAGATACCTGGCGCCCAAAGCCTTCGAGTCTTGGGTCCTGATGATTTTGTCTTTGTGAACTTCGAACCCGTCCCGGCAGCCCGGCCAGTCGCCTAAGTTCCGTTTGTGGACCGAACTGCCCGCCTCCGTGTCACCATCTGCAGTCAGTCTGCGGTTCACCTGTTCGGGCAGAAATGATTGGAGCCTGTCAGCTGCTATCGTTTGTCGAACAGTTAGAAGGGGGATGACCGAATCCTGTCCCATTATGCTGATGAGGTAGGTATTAAGAGACTTGATCCGTTTAAGAGCAATAAAGTGCCAAAAAAAGCTTCTGGTTGATGAATCCCATATTGCACAATTTATGCAATACCTCATACCTAACAGATGGCTTTGTTGTGACAAATACGTAAAGAACATTAAAATATAATGTGGAAATGTTGGAACTAAAACAGTTCGGTCACTTTTTTTGTTTGAATGAAAGTTATCAATAATTAAATTATAAAATTTACTGGTCTTCGATGGACTTACTTCTCCTAAGCTGCCAAAATCTCTTTTATTCACCACCTTCTGTCGATTCCCTGCTTCGAATTCATCTAAGAGACCTGATCCTTTCACTGATGGGTCACTCTCGCTCGTGTCTTTACCTATCAGTGTGAGGGGATCTGCCGAAATCAGGCTGAAACTCACGAGGAACAGGATTCGGCTCAAAGTAAACCTCAAACGCATCCTGCCCTTCGTGGACTCCCCGGAACCCCCTAGAAAACGTCAGTTGATTGACTCAGTCCCTCATCAATTTGTTTAAAATCGACGAACCGAAACGTAGTACACTTTCCACGCGCTCGGATTCACTCGACTAATGCAAATCCACTTTGTTTAGTCGTTGGAGAGGAAAAATCAATATCCATGGCCTCCTGGGGAAGTCCAGCTGACGGGAATCGTCCCACTTAGACATAGACCATGAAATGACGTACAATTTACGTACTTCTGCCAATTAAAATGTACAACGAAATAAGCGAGTTTGTAAAATAAATTTAAAATTTCTTCCTTGTTATTTACAGAGAGCCAATAACAACATATTGGGACTCTTTCTCGATTGTTCGATCGTGGGGCGTGGCAGCCACCCCCGGGGGCGGTTTGAAGTGGGGGTGTACTAGAACTCGTACAACTCGGCTTTTCCAATACTACTGGGTCCGCTGACTGTGCGCTTTACAGAGAATGCGGAGGTTAGGGAGAGAGATCACTCCTCTGTTGTTGTGGGTGTTTATTCAAACTGAACAATTACAAACCTCCACATTGGATTAGACCTCTGCCCCTTCAATCAAACAAACAACCAAACTGTAAATTTGGAGTGTGTGGTAAATAAAAGTTGAGTAGCCGTGTACCTTGGATCATTTTTATTTCTACTTTGAGTTTGAAGAGCAAATACCATGAAAAAAAAAAAAAAAAAATCTTGGTGTACATATTTTTAAATAGCGCAGAAACAACTTGGGAAGCGCTGAAACGAGCAATTTTCGCTGTAGGTACAACAATTTATTTATTTATTTAATGTAATCAGTGCGATTTTTTATATTTATTTTTATAAACTCCAAATTTGATCCAAGGTACATTCCAGTATGTAACCTTGGGCGATTGGGCTGAATTCCTTGCGGGCACAACTATACAGTAAACCGAGTATTAAATAATTTTTGTGAAATTTTCAGATTTTCAAAAAAAATCCGACTGCCCAAAACGGTCTGGACGGCGGACGGACATTTCGTTATAGGATCCTAGACATCTTGATACGGATAATGTCAAATTTTGAGGCCGATCTGAATTTTCGACCTCCGTTGCGATGTACATGAGTGTATTATTCCAAGAATAATAAACCGAAATTAACGAGGAAGAAAAAAGAAAAACATGAAACAGTGCAATTTGAGAAAAATGTAAAAAACCGCTGCAAATTTTAAAGTAGGGTTTATTATTCTTTGATGTAGGTTACTTGTGCAGAAATTTAATTCTGCTAATAAAACATTTTAGAAAAAAAAAATTATTTTTCATAAGATTTTCGTTTTTACTTGAAAAACATTATATCAAATTTTGACCTCCTGGGATCCTTCAAAAATCCCATTTGTAGCCCCACGAAAGCCCTTTAGATCGCAATAGTGGAATCGGATTCCGGGACCCCCAAAAATAGATTCTACGTCAAAAAATACTTCGAAAACGACACCTAACTCGATCCCATAGCCAAAAGCCTTTAAAAAACCCTCCCGTAGTCCCATTTTAGCCCCATAGCGCCCCACGGGTTTGGGCGATCTGGCTGAAAACCTTGCGGGCACAACTAGATGGAATACCGAGTATTTTCAAGGGATGCTCAAAAAGAATCGATTCTTGAAAAAATCGATTCTTTTTGAAAAAATAATCGATTCTTTTAGATTCTTTATTTTTTTGAAGAATCGGCCCGATTCGATTCTAAATTTCCAGAATCGAAAACCGATTCTTTTCTGCTCTTAACATGTATTTTTATATTCAGTTGCTCTGTAAAACAGATCCATGTATAAAAGAATCAATATTATTTTTTAAATTGAGTCACTGCAACGACCATAGGTAACAGCTGAAGAGATGGAAACAGTTGCACAACAACCACTGACACAGGTGAAGCTTTCCTACCTACCTTTTCTTACGTAATAGTGCTGGTTTGCAGTCGGATTTATTAGTAATTGGAATTCAGGTTTTGTAACGTAATAATGCTTCTTCTTCTTCTGATAAATTTGAAATTTAATAAATAATTTGGAAAAAGAATCGATTCTCAGATGTATCGATTCTTTTTGAAAAAATAATCGCGATTATTTTCGGTACTTTTATAAATAATCGATTCGATTTAAATCGATTCATTTTTGAGAATCGGACATCCCTCGTATTTTGTCAAAATTTCAGATTTTAAAAAAATTCCTACTGCCCAAAACGGCCCGGACGGCGGACGGACATTTCGTTTTTGGAATCTAGACCTCTTGAAACGGTTAATGTCAAATTTTGAGGCCGATCGGAGTCGTCGCGAAAACAGGTGTATTCCAATAATAAACCAAAAGTGGTGGTCGCTCATGCGCAGCCCCCGCTCCTAAAAATTGATAACCATGCTGATAACACTGTTATGATAACAGTGATACCATAAGATAACACTGATCACGTTTGTTTTGTCCGGGCCTCTTTACAATTTGCTCAGTGGTTTCGTTGAAATTCCTCGCCGACTTCTTAGTCACACTTTTGAAATTATTCAAAAAATTGACAGCGTTGTAGGGAGATTGGTTTTGATGAATGTCTTCTGTGCTGCTGAGATGAATTGACTCAGTAGGGAACCTCTTAGCGAGTATCTGGGTAAGTGTACAACCTCCTATGTACCTACAGAGTAAAAGAGACCAGTATGTAAGTACCCGACACCAAAATAGAAGCATTCATAATTCTCCTTGTGCAGACTGGTTGGGTTCGCAAAGATGACTTCAGGGACGAACTCCAGTGGGTTGGACAACGATGCCGTGTTCAACCAGCTCCAGAGGTACTTCCTGGATCGGAATCGCGTGAGAGAGGTTGTCCTTCCTCCAGTCATTGGCGGAGCTACCATCAAAACCAAGGAAGAGAAAATGGTCGAAGTGAGTGTCATAATTAGGGCTCGTATGGATATGCTCGAAAAACAGTAAAAATGTACAGAAAGGAAAGTGAAACGAAAAAAATCTACAACTTCAGGGGCTATAAATGGGGTTTTGGATGACTTGGGCCAGAAAGTCGAATTAGATGTCATGTTCGAAGTAAATTTGGACTCAATTTATTAGGTGCCTCGAACCTTTCCAGTACACGGTGGGGCTCTGTGGAGCTAAAAGAAAGGTAACATGAAGTGTTATTTTGAGGGTCCAACAGCAACACCACGGACTGTCATTTTTGGCCAAAATGAGTTGAGGATACCATTAGAAGCGTATTCTCCCGGCGGATCAGGTAAAAATATAAGTTGGGATGATTTCTCGATAGATAGCGCAGAAATCACAAAATCGTCAAACCAACGAACTAGCATCTTCCACAGAACTTGATGCAACACCACGGACTGTCTTCATTTTCATCAGGTGTTCAATGAGACTCTTTTGGCTCTCCTGAAAAGTAGCTAAAAACGCAGTACGTGGTGTTGCTGTTGGACCCTCGATTTTTAGGTCTTTGGCCATGGGGTCGAGTGGGGTGTCGTTTTCAAAGTATGTTTGGACCTAGAGTCCATAATATGGCGGTCTTAAGACCCACCGGACCGCACCGTGGATCTGTGTGGCTACATACGTCGCTTTTGAAGGATGTCAGGAGGTCGAATGAAGCTTCGATTTCTGAGTAATTTTGGGCATAGAATCCATTTGTGGGGTCTCTGGGGTGTACATTTTGGGACTTTCAAGTTTTTTAAATTGATTTTTCTTTGATTCCAAAACCAGACAGTGACGGCGATTTTTCCGCAGTCGCGGATTTTTGAAACTCAAATATTTCCCTTTATGACTTACCCACTGGGGGTGTCCTTAATGCCTTAAATTGTTTGATCCTGAATAATGCGCCCAAAAATTACTTGAGTTCCCAATCGGCATTTCCTAGTACCTACTCTAGTTTAGGAGAGGGGGGAGCTTTTTGGTCTTTACGCGTTGTCAACTCGCAAAATTGTCGGTAAGTACCGGAGTGTTTGGTACATGAGTGACAAAAAAAAAGTTTTAGAATTCAGCAAGATTTAATAGAATATATCAAATATTATTAGCAATATTTACAAACTCAAATTTAATTTTTAAAAAAATCCTTTGTCGAAGTCCAAATTCTGGGGAAATTTGATGAAAAACTAACTATTCCGACGAAAAACACTATAATATGCATTTATTCTGAAGATTGCTGTTTTATGCATTTATATGCTCGATAAATTTAAATTCTGTTGGTCCCAGAGAGGTAAAAATACTAACAAAAGGCTTCTTTCAATGTTTACTATACAGAAAAAAAAGCGCAAATGCTCGAATCCGAGCCCTAGTCATAAGGGTAACCTGCCCCTGCATGGAGGAAAGGGTTGCTGGGGATTCGTAAGATGATTGTCTCTGTCGGCTCGACGATTCCCGCGGATCCGCTGCCCTCCACACAGGCATCAACTAGGTACCCAATTCCCCCAGTTCAAAAACTTACGCCCTTCTTATCACCCCCAGGCGTTTCACCTCGTTGCAAGTTGTGCTAGTGACATGTTACTTCATCTGGCGAAGGCTAGAAAGTGGTTGTATGAAACGCCAATTCAACTCTTCTTCGGTGATTGCCCATAAGCGGGTCGAAGGTGGTGTGAAGGGAGCTCCAAGTACTCTGGGGTTCTTGTCTGGATCTGATAGTAGGGCATTGTTTTGTGGGGTATTTATGGTAGTGATTGCCTTTCCTCCTACTTTTCAATACTCTTCAATGTTGAATTTACCATTACTGTCTTAATTTCAGGCTGCATTCGAGAGCTGTGTTTTCAAGTCGGCTCTGAGTTGCGTGGTAGGGTTCGGTCTCGGGGCAGCTCTTGGTCTCTTCACCAGTAGCGTGAACCCGCAAATCCCCACTGGACCGAATGGTGAAATCAAACACCAAACCGCCAGAGAGATCTTCCGTGACATGAGGTACGCACTCCACACTCACGCTTCTGCATAATCACTCTAGAACTTACCATACTCATTAGACGTCTGCTATCAGAATGTCCATGGGCTCCTACGCCAAGAACTTCGCCATGGTCGGTTTGGTCTTCACGGCGACAGAGTGCGCCATCGAGTCGTCCCGGGGCGTGACCGATTGGAAGAACGGGACGTACGCCGGAGCGGCAACCGGCGGACTCATCGGACTCCGAGCGGGCGTTAAGGCCGGCGTCATCGGAGCTGCCGGTTTTGCTGCCTTCTCTACCGTCATTGACTACTTTATGCGAGGCAGCCATTGAACAGCGCAAATCCCAACATTATCTGTTTCACCGTAGAATCGCATGATTGAATTTCACCCGATTTCGCTTGAAACGTACTTGTAGAATAATGTAAATAAATCGTTACCCACTTGAAAAACATCCCATCTATTGGATTGGAGCTCCAGACCGAGCAGGAGGAGGAGGAGGATGCATAGGAGAACCACCTAGAAGTCGGAAAAAGTTGAAATTGGTCTAAAAAAAATTGCACCTTGGCGAGCGAGAAAATTCTGAAAACACCAAAACGTTGGTTCAAAGTGTTAAGTGTTAAAAAAAATACGGTCTGCATTAGTTGACAGCATGTTGGGGGGGGCTATGGAAACTCCAGTAGGTTGACGGGGTTGACAGTTGTGGGTCTGCAGAGCAAAGGGGCGGGCGAGGCCGGGATGCAGGGAGGTTACTTGATGACATCAAGTGTAAATGAAGTAAATGAAGTTCTTCGTCGTGAGAGGGAGATTCCTCGTGAGTGTCAGGTGAAAGAAACAACTCTTCTCCTGGAAGGGGGGGGGGACCGCTGATCTTTGGCCAAAGAAGGTGTACAAATAGATTTCATCTTCCAAGTGAACCTTTTAACTCTCATCCTGTATTTCATTAAGAATCAAAAAGCTAGAAGAAGGGGCCTGAGAACAGGTGGGAAAGGTTGGGGGTTGGTTGGCTTTAACCTGCAGAGGGTGGCCCCCTAGTCCTATTATATTGGAGCTCCAGCCCGAGGAGAACGAGTACCATCTTTATTCTCGGGTACTTCTAAAAGTCGGAAAATTTTGATATTGATTTTGAAAAATTCCGTTTGGCGAGTAGATCTTAATATTTAAGATCTACTCGCCAAACGCAATTATTGCTCACGTAGGCCAGCCAATAGACATAATATGATATTATCCGTGTCAAAATAGTTTTGGACAGTAGATGAAAAAAATCTGTAACCATCAAAAAGTGGCTCCATGTGGCGTATCAGTTGCTTCAAAAGTGGTCTAACAACACGGGCTGGGGCGGTTGACAGGATATTAGATGGTGGTGGGCCGAGGGGGTATTAGAATCTAATGGGGGGTTTGTATTTTTTTTTTTTTTTTTTTTTTTTTTCTGAAATTACTCCCTGAGAATGTAGGGGAAACAGTAGTCAGCCGCCTGAAATCGTTTCCAGAAAATTTGAATAATTTTAAGAAAATTACGGCGTTTGAAAAACGCGGGGGGAACACGGCCATGGAGAGAGCGTGACGTCACTACCTATTTTAGAGCTGAATAGCGTCGTCGATAGTGTTATCTTCCGCCCAGGGTTGCTACTCCACTACTCATCACAGAATAAAATTCAATTGAGCCGTGAATCCTTCTGATAAGGCTTTAAACTTCAAGTATCGTGTATTAAAAGTTAATTATGTTTTCAGTCGTATCAAGTTATACATTTATATAAGCTATACATTTATCATATAAGCTGACGACACTAGCGCTCCTGGTGAGAGATTCACTGGAACTGTGACGTCACTACCTAAAGATTGACTGGTGGGGAAACCCCTGCCGATTCAAACTGTGCGTTTCGTTTTTTCGTTATATCTCCTACAATGATTTTTTTTTTCGTTGGTATTGGAGGCTGTGCAAGTTACTTTTTAGCCATATTATTGAATGGTAGGGAAGAATTCCAAATCTAAAATCAATGCAAACCCCACATTAGCATCTGATGCCGACGCGGTTGCCTCCTCCTCCCTCAAACCCCAACCACAACTACCCAACACCCTCCAAAACACACACACAAACTGTATAAATACAAAATTTAAGAGTTTAGCAAATGTCTCGTAGAACATGGAAAAACGAGTTGTGGGTCTGAGCCAGGTGGGATACGGTCGGGGGTTGGCTCGCGTAGCCAGTAGGATGGGCCCCTATAGTCTGTTTGCAATGACATCGGGCTCCTGGCCCGCTCCCCAGCGGCTGACGCACGAAGTACAAACAGAATTGGGGAATTTCGCTGCATTGTGTTGGTCACATTGGCTCCCACCCCTTTTTTACAGCCGTGTACGTTTTTAGTGAAAACCTTGGAAATATTTTATGTGTGCAGTTTAATATTTCGGTCCAGTTGTCAAAATGGATACTCCCCAACCATCGGGAACGTTAAAGAAGAAGGTTCTTCGTCGTCAAGCCCGTGAAATTGTGCTTATCAGTATTTGAGAGACCAAAAAGAAACCGGCCAGCTTCAAAAAGTGCTGGTCAATACGGAAAGGACGGGCTTGTTTTGATTTGTTTTTTTCTTAATCGATAGAAGGCTTCCAAATAACTCAAAAAATGGGGTTAAAACACAAATTGCAAGTTCGTACGAATTTCTAGAATTTATGGAAAAATAGCTAGAATGAAAGAAAAATCAGTGAAATCGACAGGTTAAGCCAGCAGATAAAGGGCCCTTGGATTGCGGGGAGAAACTTCTTCCATGTGTGCTGCTTCAAGGGATAAAATCACCCAAAAATGACACAAATCGGGAAAAATTTCCCGTTTTTTGGTTCTCTCGTTGGCCGAAGGAGTCAGTTCCGGAGCCAACGTCATTGCAGACAGACTCAACATTAACGAGGAACAACCTTGCAGAGGGAGACAAAAGTAACGCAACAGCTTCGCAACATTGAGTGATATCTTTTATTACACTTGATATACAGTTGACATGACGTGTTCAAGTATTTTCATTCTCTAGCAGTAAGTTAAAATATCTTCCCCCCCAATCATAAATTATACTACAAAAAATTCCTCAGTCACACGACAAAACAAAAAATGATAAAAATTAACCCCCCCGCAGAGGATTTTAAAAATCACGCACCTACCTGTTACATTCTCAATGCACAACCATTATCTCGGCAGCTGGGAGATACAAATGGTTAACTGTACAGGGAGAAAATAGTAAAACAGCATTTGGTGGCATAGCTTCTAATATTTCCGATTCGTTCTGAAGCATTCTTTATTGAAATGAATAATGTGACCAATTGGGGTCGATGTTCAAGCACTTGAAGCGACTCACTGGACGATTCCAATAATAGTTTTAATTATTAAAACTAATTTGATTAGATTAAAACCAGACCAAAATTTAAGAAAATGCGAAATCAAACATTACTGAGTAATATGACTTCCAGAGAGAAAAGAGGGACAAAAAACAATCTGATGTTCAAAATATTATTAAAAGCTAAGCCATCCCAAGAACAAATTTGATTTTCCCACGTCAAGGAAGGCGTGAACTACAAACAGTTGTCAATCAATCGACCACCCCAATGTGTACATGCAACGACTCAACCATTTCAAATTAACAATGAAATCAAGTTTGGCGTAACTCAAGAATTGTCCTTAGAAATCAGCAACACTGATTTACATAATCCTAATACTGAGCTCGGCTCAGTAGCCTCGGGCTAAAATATAGAATAGGAAATAATCTTCTATACACAAACAACACGAAAATCTCTCCTTTCAACGAAGATCCGCTATAAAAATAAAGTCAAACGAACCACTTCTTTTCTAAAACGTTTAGTTTTTTTGTTTCAAATTATATTACACGCGCAGTCGCCGTTAAAACTTCACGCCCTCGAAAAACCTCACATTTCTCAACAGCCCAGGAAATCCAAAGATGGATTTCAATCGTTCGAAAACAATCAAAAATAAATTAGTGTCCTTAGATATAAATACATGAATTGATTTCAATATTTTTAACTCTTCAATCCAAATGCAGTTTCTTCTCCAAAAAAATTTTGCTCTCTTTCCAATAATAAGATGGCAGGGCACAAGGGAATCAGTGGGCGTTATGAAAAGCGATGGATTTTTCCACTTATTAGAGTATATCTTTTTTTTTGTAATTTTTTTTGACAATTTTTGACTTTTTTTCGTTTAGAAGTAAATAACTTGACATAATTTTTTGTATATTTTATATTTACATCAAAATGGTGAACCCGGTGCTTATTCTGTAGCGGCTCTAGTGTAAATGCAGGACCAAACAGATACGCTAGCTAACTTAACATTCAGTTGAATTTGAAAATGTCTTTGCTACGACACGACAATCGTGAATAAACAACATTAGTATTTCTAGAAATGTAGTACCTACCTAGGTAAACTCTGTAGAATTGAAACGAACAAAACGGCCATGTAATTTTCAGAAGAGTCAATAGAAATAAATGTTTGTCCCCACTCAATGGACGATCTGATTAATGAAAGTAAATCTACTATGTTTGCCAACGTCAGCGAAACGAAATCTGGGCAGCCTCGAAAAAATCAGCCGCTGTTTTCATTTGCGCACTTTTGGCAACCACGAACTAGAGAGAGCTCAAAAAACCTGTTCATTAAATTCCCATCTTTGAATACAAATTTTGTATTCAAAGATGGGAAATTACCTCCCAACTATTTGGCTGAGAAAGAAATTTTCAAACAAGTCAAAATAATCTTGGTAGGTACTTATAGATGTGGTTGAATAGAAATCGACAAGGAAAATTTCAATCCGCAAGAAGCTAATTTTAGAACGCTAAATGAATTAGTGAAAACAAGTCGAAATAATTGGAACGTTTACAGAAATATTGAGCGTAAACATCACAAAATTGCGAATTTTGAAACGGAAAATTCTTCTTGTTGGTTTTTTTAGTATGAGTACAAAGAGAGGTAAACTAGGTCCTATACAGTACAACGGGGCATCACCGACCATTACACGTTAGAGCTAACAAAGTGTATTTACGAGTCATAACCGATTGGTCGACTGGAACAACAGCTTCTGAACAATGAATCTGCTAAAACAAAACAAAAAAGTTATTTCAAAAGACGAGACCGAGCAAGTTCGTCTATACACGACAGCTTCGAAATGTGGTACCTTTAATCAAACTCTAAATCCATGTTGAAGTCTGACGACCGAGACGTAGAAGTACTACTGCTGCTATTACTGTTGTTTTCAGCCGTAGATGAGGCGGAGGAAGATGAGGAGGTAACCCTCGAAGTGTCACGGGGCACCGCGTACCTGGAAACAGTTGAAACCATGTTTATTGCTTCGTGATGGTACTAGCCGGCGTAGAATGGGGATATTCGTGGTCTGCTCCATTTATCGAATGATTACCCGCACCATTAAATGAACAAATTTTGTTCATTTAAACAGCAGCCCCTGGGTCGGCAGACTCAAAAACGCCTCATGTTCAGCAGGCCCACATTTTAGCGTGGGACATACTTTAGCCGTGAACTAACTGCCTAAACAATAATCCGGGAGGGAGACGCGGGAGTGTCATATTTATATATTACATAATATATAAATATACGTTAGGCCACTAGTTCGGTATCCTGTTTTGTCTTAACGTTAGGCCACTAGTTAGACGGCCTCACCTGTCGTGCGTTAGGCCACTAGTTCGGCGTCCTCACCTGCCGTACGTTAGGCCACTAGTTCGACGTCCTCACCTGTCGTACGTTAGGCCACTACTTCGACGTCCTCACCTGTCTTACGTTTGGCCACTAGTTCGGCATCCTGATTTGTCTTAACGTCAGGCCACTAGTTCGGCGTCCTCACCTGCCGTACATTAGGCCACTAGTTCGACGTCATCACCTGTCATACGTTAGGCCACTAGTTGGACGTCCTCACCTGTCGTACGTTAGGCCACTAGTTCGACGGCCTCACCTGTCGTACGTTAGGCCACTAGTTCGACGTCCTCACCAGCCGTACGTTAGGCCACTAGTTCGACGTCCTCACCAGCTGTACGTTAGGCCACTAGTTCGACGTCCTCACCTGCCGTACATTAGGCCACTAGTTCGACGTCATCACCTGTCATACGTTAGGCCACTAGTTCGACGTCTTCACCTGTCTCTAAGGCTCTAAGGACAAAGCATCCGGGGGTCCAGGGGGCAAAAAGCATCCCTGGCGAGGCCCCTGGGTCGGCAGACTCAAAAACGCCTAATTTGAAAAAGCGACACATGGTCAGCAGGCCCACACTATTTGTTTTATTTAAATCGAAGCCACTGGATCAGCCGGCCCACAGAATGAATTCCCCCTAAATCGCAGACCCAGGAACTTGCCTCCGCTGCGTACTCTCTCCTCCCACGCAATTTCAACCGTCAGATATATTTATCGTAAAATTTACCGTATAAGATTGCCTAGACTGTGTCCGATGTTGACGGCGGTGTTTTCCGAGTCTTCAAGCCTCACGTCGTCGGCCAGCGTCTTCCGGCAAATAGGACAAGTTCCATGCTGCAATGATGAGAAAATTATCAGCACACATATACAACTAGGTACAAGCCGAGAAACAGCATTAAATATCAGCCTTTTTCCCATATTCGATTTAACCAATAACTGCGTCCGAAGACACCATCGACCAACTAAAAACCCAACATCAGTTCAAAACTATATACAAACAATAATTACAATTATTTAAACGATATAAATGGCTACGGCAAGAGGCGAGAGCAGTTTTTTCGCGGGGGAAAAAACACTTTCGGAACTCGATGCAGCACGGGGACTCACTAGTTCCAGCCAAGGGATGATGCAATTCTCGTGATAAACATGTTCACAAGGTAATTTTCTGACTTGTTCATCGATTTTAAAATCTTCCCAACAGACTGAGCACTGCAAATTGATATCTGAGGAAAAAGAAAAACACCAACAAAGTCGATGAATTAACCGTAACAACAATATTTTAGGAATTGTACTAATATAAGCGCCTTTATTTTTTATGGCAATGAACTTTCTTACCGACTTGATCTTTGGATATGACGACTGTGGGGATTTCGTTGATCTTCTCTTTGGCGAGTGGGGGCGGGCCGGTCGTGTCCATCTGGTTGAGCAGTTGAGTGACGATGGCGTCGAGGCCTTCCCGGCCCCAAGCGTAGTCACCTGGATTACCCAGAAGCAGTCTGAAAATACGGGGAGATGTCAGAGACAACAAACGCCTAGACAGCTTGTAAAGACTCGTCATTTTCGGTTTTTACTTACACGGGTCCACCTGCACCGCGTCCAGTTCCCACTCCGATGGTGTTGGAGCCCATTTGACCCCAACCGACGCCGGCCAAGTTCATGACGAAATCCTGTATCATCGTTTCCATGGCTGCCAACTGTCTGACTCTGCCAGCTCTGGCAACAGAAGGTAATTTATATGGTTGAACTGCTCAAATTGTAGATTTAACTTACATTGTGTGCTACGATGATCTATACCACTAATTCAGAACGTGATCGTGGCTATATATCTACAGAGTATGTCACAAGCCTTCTCCTCTGAAACGTAAGCAATAAAAATACTCAAATTTTTTTCTATCCTATCAGGATCCCGTTAACCTACGTTTTGGGGGGTTGAGATCCCCCCACCCTCGAGTTGCGCGAAAACTGGCGCATTTGCGCCCAACTTTCTTAGTTTAAATGGGAACCCCTAAATAGTTTTGCAAATTCGAATTTCCCAGGCAATTTTACGTTGAGCGCAATTTCTGACGCGCGCAAACTCACACAACTATCTGCATCTTCGTTGTTCACTGTCTGATTAAAAAAGTCTAGTCAAAACTAGAATTAACTAATTTCGGGTATTAACTGTAACCTACACATCGGATATCCTACCTAGCAATCCGAATTTTAATACTAAATCCCGAAAGAACGAATTCCAACGATCGGCAAATTTTGACGGCGAGTTTAATTTGAAAGATTCTTAATGAACATAACTGGGTCCGAGCGCTTGCGGTCTGTGAAGTCTGTGCTGCGTTTGATGGGGGGGGGGGGGGGGGGTTGTCTTCGACCTTATAGGGACGCGTGCAAGGTCTATGAGATCTCCTTCAATACCGACCAACTCGGGTCGATAGTGCGCTGTTCTAACTGATATTATATTATAATATAACGGGTACAAACAACAACGGCTGAAAGCAATGAAAACCAGAAAATTTAAATGAACACCTCTGGGCTTTTCAAATGAGCAGTAGAATCTCGGAAATCAAAGTGAGAGGTGAATGTGCTACTCTTCGTGATTATCCTAAATTCTCTTTAGCAATAATATGAATAAAAGGAATTTAGCCTTGATTGACGAACCAAGGAATTTGAGGTTTGATAACACAAGCAGATTATGCTTGTGTAGTCAAGCATCCATTTACTTACCTTCCTGAGCGTCTGCCACGGCCACGAGGTCGATCCATTTCAGGCCCAAGGCCGCTCATGATTTCATAGAGCATCTGAAAACAAAGCGTTCAATAAAGTGCCGATCTATCAGCTCAATTGAAATTGAGGAACGATCCGATTTCACCGTGGGAATCTATGGGGCTACAAATGGGATTTTTGAAGGGTCCCAAAAGGTCAAATATTTTCCGAATAAAAAAAGTAAGATTTAAAAAAAGTTTTTTTTTTTTTGTTTTTTCACAACTTTTTTACTGACAGAATAAATTTTTGCACAAGCAGGTAACCAATGTCAAAGAATAATGAACCGTTGTGTAAAATATCATTTCCAGCGTTTTTGATATTTTATTGTGTAGACCCGTAACAACAACTAATAAAAAGTATAATATATATATATTATTACATATGGTATACTATAATCTATATCACTAATATAGTATAATATTACCTATTATGTATACCATAATTTTGTGTAGAAGATATTATCTAGCAAGAGTCAATCCCTCTGGCGCCTGGCCTATTGAGCGACCACTAAAAGACGAAATTGATTCAACAGCACCATACAAAAAGCAGGGCACAGAAGAGCGACGCAATTTGAGAACTTTTTGGTTTAACCACCCTACTGGATAGATCTGGTTATCAAACTGGCGATGTTACCTGAAAGGGCTCTCCTTCCATCTCCATTTCGTCGCTCTCCATCCGAGCCAGATCCGCATCATGTTGCTCAGGAGGGTTTTCCAATGCCTCGATGAATCCGCACTGACAGTTGGGGCACGTAAAGTCCTAAAATGAAATAGTTATAATTAGCTCATTCATTGCGTTTTGTTAACACGATGAGAATAATGATATTGTTGACTCCGCTGCCAAGCACAGCGGAATTGTTAATTAATTTCATTAAAAATGTTAAATGTTGACTCCTCTGCCACGTCTTGTTGATAATTTTCAAGCAGTAGACCTCGGGGTGCTCCCACCATGTTTACATATTCCTAACTACCCGATCACTGGGGTTGGGCCTATCTTGATCCTATCCGTCCATATTGAGAAAATGTATGACGGGGAAAACAGCAGGTGTTACAGTAGATACCATAGCCAATCCAAACAATTAATTTCAAGATTAACACCTTTCAACCGGCTAAAACTACAGGAAACTCCCATTTGACCCAGTGGTGTCACGTCCTCCAAATTGCACCTAAACGGAATTACATCCGAACTGAATGACGTGCCCTCTGGCACCACCAATCACAATCTGCGGGTCGACCTTGTATCATGAGAAAACAGGCCAGACGGCCCGCTGGAGCCCTGGGCTGTTGAATAACCACCGGATACTTAAAAGTTAGACGTTAACAAGCCAACATCAAATAAGCGTTGAATGATACGGTGACAAGCTATCAGCAACAAAGGTCCAAGGTGTGTACTGGCTACCAGCTGACCGAGAAAGGGGGCAGCTCAACTTCCCACGGAATATCGATTGATTGCTGCTCCCAACGAGCGTAATGACATCCGATATTCCGATCGGTAATACGTCAAAATGATACGCTAATCGTGAGAAACAAGACCATTGATCTTGCTAAAATTCTCACAGAGAAAGTTCTTCCTGTCGGACATAAGCGAACATCAGTGAACAACAGGTAACTACGCACGCGACCAAATCTCACCGTCCCGACGAAAACACCGTTCACAGATGCTTAAAACACAATCACCGAGCACTCAAGATCTTCCCGATGCGACACATTATGCAATTTTATGCACTCAATCCAGCACAACATTTCGGGGCGAGCCGTCGAATTGACGATTGATGACAGGCCGCCAACTCCTCTGAAAGGGCTCCGTCGACCCGAATTCCGGCACCAAATTCTTCCTCAAGATTCCGTCGCACTTACCGGAAGGACGGCGCTGATTTCCCGACTGCATTTGTGGCAAAAAAATCTATTCACTACGGGTAAATTTTCAACTGCAGCTTCGTCGGCCATGATTTCCTTGTACTTGTGAAACTAAAACCACTGCCAGTTTGACGGGAGATTATCGATGTCAACCCCCCCACTACTGCAACATTCCCTTGAAAAATTACAAAACTCACGGTCAAGCTTTATTGATACCGTTCTGATTTGACAAATTTTTCATTTTACAGAAATTTTATTGCCAAAATTACGCTGAAAAGTCTTTTTTTCTGAATAACGATTGCTTGCAGGATTGTTTTTTTGCAACACTGCAGTGGTGCCAAAACCCACACCCCAAAAATACCCCAGGTCTAACTGATAAACCCCCAAAACCCCCAGATTAGAAAAAGAAACCCCCTACAAAAAAACCGCTACGGCTGAAAAACGGAGCAAAATTTGCGTAAAATTTAATTTTTTACAAGGGTCTATTATTCTTTGATAATATCAATATTTCAGATAATATATTATTTTATCTCAAATATTAATGTAATATTTTGATAACTATTAAATAACCCAAAAATTGATTCTCTAACAATAAACAATTAAATTGAAAATTTTTCAATTTAATTAACCTTTTAAAATTTTCAAAAAGGTAACTAAATTAACTAATAAATTAATAGCTAAAACTCTTATTTTAATTTTTATTCCCTTGTAAAGTTTTTGGACGGATGTGAGACCCCAAAAAATGGATTACCTATGCGTCCTAAATTACTCAGAAACGACACCTCTCATCCTTCACAAGTCCAATTTGTAGCCCCACTGAAACCACATAGATCCTCACGATGAAATTGGATCGTTATGGGCAGGGCCGTGGAGAGAAAATCCGGGCCCGGGGGCAAAATTCTTCGGGCCCCCTAAAAAAAAAAAAAAAAAAGTATGAAAATTTTTCCTATATTGATCTGTCCCTTTTCCCATTTTGCCTCATAAAAAAAAAAAAAAAAAAAAAAAAAAAAACGTTCTCAAGAAAATCCGGGCCCCCCTACGAAAGCCGGGCCCGGGGGCAACGGGTCCAGTGCCCCCCCCCCCCCTCTCTACGGGGCTGGTAATGGGACCCCTAAAATGGATTCAGAATCCAAAAATACTATATAAACATATTTGTTTATTGTCCGGGTCCGCTGACCAGGTGTCGCTTTTTCAAATAAAGATAGGTTCACATGGCGTAAAAAAATATAAAAAAAAGTCTCGGCGATATGATTGGCTCGGGGGATGAGTGGGAAGGAGCAATCAGCCAATCAGATCGGCAAATGCACCCTACGGACGTGTTTTTGGTTTATTATTCTTGGAATAATACACCTATGTTTTCGCGACGGAGGTCGACGACTCCGATCGGCCTCAAAATTTGACATTATGCGTTTCAAGAGGTCTACATTCTAAATCAGAATTTTTTTTTTAAATCTGAAATTTTGACAAAATACTTGGTTTACCATCTAGTTGTGCCTGCAAGGTTTTCAGCCCGATCGCCCTAACCTGTGGGGCGGTATGGGGCTAAAATGGGGCTACGGGGGGCGTTTTTTGAAGGCTTTTGGCTATGGGATCGAGTCTTTTTGGACGTAGAATCCATTTTTGGGGGTCCCGGAACGATCCGATTTCACTGTTGCGATCTATGGGGCACTGGGGCGATCTTCATGGGGCTACGAACGAGATTTTTGATGGATCCCAGGAGGTCAACAAATATTTAATATTTTTCAAGGAAAACACACACAAAAATTTGAAAAAACATTTTTTTGTGGGGAAAAAAAATATCAAAAAAAAAAATTGAAAAACCTTGCGGGCACATCAAGAAGGTAAACCCAATATTTAGTCAAAATTTCAGATTAAAAAAATCCGCCTGCCCAAAAATGGCTCGAACGAACATTTCATTTTCGACCTCCTACACCAATACGTAGATGTAGGATTTATACTGAACTTATAATTTCAAGAATGATAAACCAAAATGAAAAAATTTCGGCTTGTTGCCCATGTCCAAGTACAAAATGCAAACAGACATTGGCGACGAATCCGTTCAAGTCCACGCGCATGGGCATTACATCTCTCCCGTTTGCACAATAATTATTATTGATGGACTTTTCAACAGCAACAGGGCCGACGTTGTCCCACGTTGTCCACCAAAAGTCCCCCGGCGACTGATAAACTGCCCCTTGGCTGACTTGGCTTCACTGAACACTTGGATATGTAACCTCAGACGTTGCAACCTCCACATCAGGTTATTTCACGATCAAACGGCTAACGCCAATCAAATTCTGAGAAGTTTTGTTAATTTATTTAGTTATTACCTCGGTTTTTAGTGATCTCAGTTTGTATAATTTAAATTTCAACGCTGTCAAGTGTTTGCTACGCTTTGGAATGTTCTCTTTGCTCTGAAACAGCGCGCGCAGTCATATCCCGCCAACTCTTGGAATCTCACTGTTTACCTACTTGGCTATTTTTTCCTTCGTAACTAAAATTAGAAACAATGGCCCCCGTTCGGCTGGACAATCGGCCGTTCGAATTATGAGATGGTTCAGCAAATCGGCGTAAAAAATAATCCGATTCCCCTGCGCACCTGAAACTTCCCCGGAGCGGCTCCTCGGAGGGCGGACCCCCAAGATGTGAGTACGCATTTTCAAATGGCTTTTTTTTCGGGAAGGGAAAAGTGGGTCCGAGCCCGACCTCTTCGGAGGACCCTATTAGAGCGATATTCGATCGTAAACAATCAAGAGATCTTCTCTCCGATCTGTCGTCTATTAATAGATCGATCAGGTTCCCTCAAGTCACAATATTGATCCAATGTGCTACGCCGACCGCTCGCATTAAGCGCTTCATTCTGTCCCCCCGCGCTTCAAAATGCGGACCTCTACGGCAATGCACCCTCACATTTGACCCCCCTCGAAGTATCCACCGATAATGAGATAATTTTTTCTCAAAATCCCACCTAATAATACCTTAGATAATGCGTGAATATCCTTGCCAAATCCCACTATTTTTATCTATTGGCTCTGAGCGTGGAATCAGTTTCTCGAAATCATTTATTGAGCAATGCCCTGCCGCAGCTCTTTGTCTCAAGTCGGTTTTATAACATTCGGGACTTGGCGTATTTTTGAGGTGATTGACTCCAATATTTTCTATTTTGCATGGAACCCTGTGCTGTCATGGTTGAGTTTCATACTATTTCGTGGACGAATTGTTGTTAACAGTTTGCCAGTAGCGTTGCTTCTGTATGGTTTTACTACCTGTTGAGTGTGCTTGCATTTTTCAAATTTAGCCTTGAATTTTTTTGAGAATCCTGACATTTTTTTTTCGAGAATACCGTCCTCGGATTGTTGTGGTGTGCCCGCCGTCAGTGTCAAGCCACCTCTTCAAATGCAATTATTTTAAGGTAATTTTATTGACAAAATCAGCCCTTGGACGCGACTGACCTTCACCTTAAGGTGTCATTGGGTCTGGCCTCAACGTGCCGGCCAAGTCATGTCCCAACCACTTTAGGTCGATGTTAATCGCAATAGTTCGGTTTGCATTTTTGTTTTAAATGGGAACTTTTTAATATTGGTACAATGGTACGGCTTTCAATATTGGTACAATGACATGCTAAAGCATTGATTTTTGAGATTATCCCAAATGCAGAAATGATCGTGGCGAGCTTGTAAGTTGCACTCTAGGGTGGTAGAAAAGAAAAGTTTCATTTTCAAATTCGTTTGCCTCGTAATCTCTGCTTGGCCAGGATGAGAAAATAGTCTTGGTAAATTGCAGACAATTTGGGGGTTCCCATTTGAAATAAGATAGTTGGGCGTACTTAAATGTGTTTGGGGGGATCTCAACCCTACCAGTACAGAAGGTTGGGGATCCCTTGTCGGTATTGTCTCTTGTTTGAACTGATTTGAATTAATTTTATGGCATTCAAAGTAAATTCAATTATAAAAATTCTTGTTGTAATAATCTAGCTTTTTTACGAGCAGTCATGCAGAACAACTGGAACCTTTTGATAATGCAATAATTTATATATAAATTTTATGATTCCATTAAAAGATGTGAATTTGATTTTATTGAGAATAGGAGATTTCAAATGTAAAAGTAATGAATAGAAGCAATAGCAGGAGAATAAAGGTTGAAGCCGATGTAGTAGAAACATTAATGTTTTTCTGTTTCTACTACATCGGCTCCAATTTTTGGGAAGTGTTGGACGCTTTTTCGGATTTTTTAAGTTTTTATTACTCTTAAAAAATTGAAAAAGAAATTATTAACTCCATCGGGTTCCTCAAGGAAAATTACTCAAGTTCAGTTGCTAAAAGTACGACATTTCTCATTCTGCGCGCCCCCTCATGCAGTTCATGTCCCAAAAAAAAAAAAAAAAAAAATGCGCTTGCGTGACGTTAAAATTGTCTGCAAATTTACAAGGGGCATTTTTTTCATCCTGACCAACCAGAGGCAAAGGAATGTGGAAGAATTTTTTAAACACCCTATTGCACACATAAGGTCTTGTGCCAAGGTTGAAAGGCGATATATAGCTGGACATTTTTCGGCTGCAGCAGAGCACATTTTCCTATCTGTTTAGCAAACTCGTGTAAGTTGGTACTCTACGACCTTAAGTCATGCTGAATTATGCTGAAGATCCACACTTGAGTTGTGTTCACCGTGACTTCAAGGACGACATGAGCGTTAAATTCTGAACGCTATAATATTATTAAAAAGTACATTAGAAAACAGAAAGATGACGGTCATGGAAAAATTAAACCGCATACATACTAGTCGATTTTATCTTTCTGGGGAAGAAATCACAGGCACAGTAAAAACTGCCCATTTAGAAAACTTTTACAATTTTTTTTTTTTTTTTTTTTTACATTTCATGCCAGATTCACCAATGTTTTTAGCAAACCTGTAAAGGTACTGGTACTGCAACTTGTTTCGACGGCTTTCAAAACAACCCTCCATATCTTTTCCTGGCCAAGTTTTACGCACAATTCCCCTGAAAGGAATTTTGCCTAGGTGTGTCTGTTAGTTTTTTTTTTTTTTACTTTTAGTTAGACGAAATGTGTAATTTGAAGTTTTTTCTTAAACAGTTAGTAGTTGACTTGTGCTTCGATTTAAAGACATTATTGGTTCCTACCTACGTTTACATTTTTTCTCTCTCGAATTTTTGTTTTGTCACCATGATCCAGACGAGGAAATTGGTTGTTTTCATCACCGATACGATCCCTGAGCGGACCGCTACGGGTCGTACCCAGTAAAAAATGACCTCACTAAAAATGATTTTCATGAAATCGTTGATGGGCTAATTGATGATTCTTACTAGGAAAGTCTATTTGTGCAGCACTCCAGTAATAATGGGACTCCTAAACATTGCCTAAAAAGTTACTTGAAACAAATTGAAACTAAAATAGCACATTTTTAAGGTATGTATTTTCAAAACAATTTTCATTAAAAAGTAAGTACGAAATATGTGCGAAAAATAAGATTTAGAAAAATAAGATTTAAAGCACAAATTTACCGAAGGTTTAAAGCAAGATTTCAAACATTTAATTTTAAATTTTTATTAGGTACCTACTTTTTGCTTTTTAAATTCTAAACTAATTTTTTCACATTTAAATCCAATCAACCAATCAGAGAGTATTTAAAACAGGAAAAAAGTATTTAAGAAATTTAAAAAGAGAAAAAATAAATTCCCCACTTTGACGGGAATTTATATTTTGGGGAAGATTCTCGATAAAGTGCCCATCATTGGTCTGACCCATTTCCCAGTTTTCTCGTACGCCTCATGATATTTAAAATGTTGACGACTCCAAGATTTCTTAACAATGTAACCGGTCAAGTTTTGTAATCTAATTTGTATATGATATATCGAAATAACGTCCGAAGGTTCTGATTGCTCCAGGTCCAGAATTTAATGGGATTTCCTAATGTGCTGAATTTCTAAGTGTTTGCCGTAAGTTCAACGGTCCAATCCAGTGTGGGAGATTAGGGAGAGAGACGACTCTTGCTGGTGGTCTAAATTGTTGATTAACCCTAACAAAGACCACCAGCAAGCACCAGTTTCTCCCTGGTCTCCCTATTTAATTGGAATTCCATGTTTTATTTATCGACTGAAGATTGACACTCTTTGAATGATACGTTTTATTTCAATAAAATTTAATTTCAAGTCTACCGGGCCAAGTGGATCAAACTATTCGGATGTTTTGTTTATACCTTTTGCATGGAAATTTCATGTAATTTGTCAGTTAGTTTTTTTTTTCATTTTTTATTTTTTTTTAGAAAGTGTGTTCACACATTGAGTTGAGCTCACTTGTGCGTTCCGTACAAATTCCATTATATGCGACGTTTTTACCCTAGATGTTAGTTTCCATCACCAACTGAGTATGCACACCTTGTGAATTAGATAATTTTTTTAGTGTTTTTCTGCATCGTTTTACGCCCCTAAGTTTTGTTCTGCAACTTATAACTCAATTTTCGTGCTTTTGATGTTATGTCAGAGCCATACAAAAATGCTCTGCTGCCTGGGAATGGCTGAGTCAAACTGTGTCAACCAGAAATCTATTTGCATTAAACGTATCTTTTTCAATCAGCCATTTCCGGTTTGCTATTCATTTTTTGTCTGTTGGAATGGCTTCTGCGTGAGGGAATGTCGGTGTTAACTTGACATGCCTACTGTTATAGTCGTAGGTACCGATTGTAATTTGTGCAGTTAGTGAAGACACATGTATTGTAACTCCTGTCAACTCCATCGCTCATAGCCAGGACAATCCATTACAACCATTATGTTGATCGTTTCAACGTCTTATTCTAATTTTTGTGAGTGAGTTTAATGCCTCACTTGAACGAACACTCTGTTGAAATTCTTCTTCCGAAAAGCTCGTTTTCTGGGGCGTTTGGTATCCATTAGCGTCAAAAGCTTTGTAGTCAACCCCAGTGATAGGAAAATTACCAAGAATTCATTTTTTGTGGATTTTTTTTTTTTTTCTCTTTGAAAATGATTTTTACTTCTCTTGGAACGTTGAAGGACTAATCTTTGCTTTGTATACCATAGTGCAGCACTCCGTAACTAGGGGGCCTCCTCTGCTGGCTATAGCCAGCCAACCCCGACCGTATCCCACCTGGCCTCAGACCCCTTCTACTCGCTTTCCCATGTTCTTCAGGTGAACGGCACGAGTGTCCCCAGAAAAGTGAAAGGGGGGACTGAGCTCATTAGTGAAATGGTAGGAGTTTCCCCGCCTCAACGGGTGTCCAAACTGCGTGAATGGTACGAGTGGCCCTGGATTGAACTTGAACAACATAAGCACACCTGATCGAATTTTCTTTCTTTTCTATTTTTCAACACTTTTTGGTTCAAATGGATCGCATCGAGCCAACTTTTTGGTGTTTTCTATTCATCTACACACCCAGCTGCATTTTTCAAGACAAATTTCGAATTTTTCCGACTTGTAGAAGTACAAGTAAGATGATTCTCCTCGGGCTGCAGCTCCAATATAGCATTCCTTATACTCCAGGCAAATTAGAAAAGTTAGCGGAAAGTTTAGTAATAGTCGTAATCACCACGTTCCTATAAGTTATTTGGGTCGCTGAACACGAATCTGAGGTTTGCCGACAGGAGTTTTGCCCGGAACATTGTCAAAATCGCAAAAAACCTCGAAATTTTGGCACTATTTTTGGGTTTTCGCTTATATGTCCTAAACTATGCGTTCTTGCGACATGACCACTCTATACAAAATGAAAGTACATAAAATTGGCTACAAATTGCACTAGTAACATTTGAAATTCGGTGCAGGGAAACGGCCGCTAGAGCGCGTTGAAAAAGTGGTAAAATCCCCAAAAACGTGAAAAATTGCAAATCTCACCTTTTTCCGTATTAACGACCCATATCTTGATACTGTACCTCAAGATATGGTGTCATCCTCTATCAAAAACAATTAATAAGCCACTACGTATTGGGCCCGCTGTCCAGGAATCTGTCGATGATTGTAGCGGAGTCGTTGAAATTGCCCAACTCTAAGAACAATGTGATCATTTTTGGAGAGGATGTTGACGTGTAGGTAATTCTAATTGGTTTGTGCGAAAAAGAAGAAGAGAACGTTATCTTTCGAAGAAACTTCGATTTGAGGCCTTTTTTTTCGTTGGGTTCGCCATGAAAAGAGGCTCACTAAATGTACATAATACATTTTATGATGTTCGAAAAAATTTTAAAGAGCAGAAGCAACGCCGCAACTGGTTTAGGTCATGAAAATAATGAAATCCGAATTTTCGACTTGTAAATTCCGCGAAATTGTTTGTAGTCAGTTTAGAAAAATTTGGCACATCATAAATGTGTCTCAGGATGTCCTAAGTGGCTGGTAAAAATTTGAAAAAGCTTCACTTTGTGCTAAAACTGATGTGTATGAAAGTGGATCTGTCAACTTGTCCCTGAAGAAGTTATGAAAAATTTGGTAACACAGGTGAATAAATTTCATTCTTTTAGTGCGAAAAACGAGGGGGTTAGGGAATAAAGAAGGAAGACAGTGGAAATGCGGCCGCGGGCCTTACGGGTGCCTTAAGCAACAATTCTAGCAAGGATAACATATCTATCAGAAAGAATCTAAAATATGAATACAATTATTTAATCATTAATTTAAGAATGGGGAAAATTCCCAATTTTCGCCGGAAGTTTATATTTTGGGGAATATTCCCGATGAATTCTCAGTGCCCATCACTGGTCAACCCTCAACATTTCGTCTTACCCAAACTCATAAAATTCTTATTGTCGGTATTTGCTTAGATGATTCATCCTTCATCTGTCGCCTTTTATAGTTAACTCCCAGATCTCAGTGTTTCTCCGGAGTGAAAAATTGTGCGATGGTTCTGTTTGACTTGAAAAGAAAGTTGTATCCACCGAACACTATTAATAGTGTTGGTTTGTTGTTGTTTCTTTCGAAACGGCGATTTCATCTATACGGCTTCTGGGATTAGATCGTCGGGGTTGTACACTATTTCTGGCCTGTCAGTTAAATGCCATTATGTACCTACTTAACTGCTACATGGAGCCAAAGCCCGTTTATCAGAGTGTAATTTCCTGTTTCATTCGGTGTTGTCGGATTTGTTCTTTTTACAAGATTTACATGCAGTTTTCTTTTTTTTTATGGTTGGAAGTGGAGTTCGTCAGAGTTTCCGATTGTTTGCCGTAAGATCGCGTGATTTGTTGGGAAACTTAGCTGGTTCAAAACTGCACGTCTGTCCCATTTTCCTTATTCAGTTCTTTACGTCCAAACTGTGCACACTGTCAAGGTTTGAGAATACATTTCGGGCTCCCTTCACGATCGAGTAAGTCCGTTGTGACCAATTAGTGGAATTTGGAATAATCCGACACTGTCTCGTTAGTCCAGTTTGTTTACAGATTTTTCCGTTGTAAAACCAACCTGACGTTTTTCCAAGTGGATCGTGTAGCAAATTTTTAAAATAGAATTCAAATAGGTCCTAGTTGGCTGTTTGAGCGGTGGGGGTGAATCATTGGGGGTCTCTTGCTGGGAAATAACTCGAGACTCTTGTTGGTATTGCAGGGATTGAGAAATGGGAATAGAAAGTCACCGGCACCACAATGAGACGGCCCGGCGACGATGGGGCCTTCTGGCGAGGGCCCTCACATCCAACACCCGGCAGCAAGAGACCAACCAACCGCAAGATCTCATATCCGTACGACGGATATCCAATTTTGGTCTCATCAAAATCTCGCCTCTCATTGATGTGGACTGGTTCGTTTATTCGTCCGGTGACAAGTTCAGCATGAAGATCCACCATTTGAACCAGGTGTTGACGCCTGAAGATTTGATGGGGTTCAACAATACGGGCAACGTTTGCGTTTGGCCCTCCGAGGAAGTTCTGGCTTATTACGCCCTGTCTCACCGAGAAGAGTTCTTCGGCAAATCCGTGCTCGAGCTTGGCGGCGGCATGTCCTGCCTCGCTGGCCTGTACATCGCCAAATACACCGAGCCAAGTCGGGTCCATTTGACCGACGGGAATGAGACATCCGTCAACAACGTGGTGCGCAACGTGGCAGCTAACGACCTCGGCGACACCAAAGTCGAATGCTCCGTCCTCAAATGGGGTGAGGACGTCCAAGAAAAATACGACATCATCCTAGCAGCTGACTGTTTGTTTTTCGACAGCACCCGTCGGGATTTGGTCCACACGATTTGGCAAGCAATGAAAGGAAACGGCGTGGGATGGATCACAGCACCTCGAAGAGGCTCCACCCTTGATAACTTTCTAGAAGAAGCTCAGAACGTCGGTTTCAAGTACCGCGTCAGCGACGCCTACAACCAAGACATCTGGGATCGCCATTTGTCTCTCTCCCGTGACTGCTCTTACTACAACATGGACATCCACTACCCGGTGTTTATCGTTCTCTCCAAATCCGTATAGGGTGCCAGTGAATCACCATCATTTAATAAACTTTATTTTGTGGGTTTCTGGTACTTATCGACAGTGTATTTCAAATAGTCCACTTTTTCTGGTTTTTTCGAATTCCTAGGGTAACGTCGTGTACCTTCAGTCGCATGTACCTTGAGTCATTTTTGAAATTGGCGGGAAAGACAGCCATCTAAAATGTGTCGACCCATAAAAACTAATACCTGGTGACAAAGTAAGGGGCAAAACTGCTTCCTTCACTGATAACAATTTCAAAGTGATAATAATTCTCGAAGTTTTTATTTCTGATTTGAAATATTCTGCTACCGCACATTTTATGGTCCTGAGCAAACGATACGTGATACTTGCCAACTTTTGTTTTTGTTGTATAATAATCAATTGAGCCGATAATATTACGCTTTTGGGACAATTCATTTTTAGTATTTTATCACTGAATGTTATTCTTGAGTTTGGCTTGACGTGTACGTGCACCTTGTGTACCATATAAGTCATTTAACTCATAGCTATGAGTCTTAAGGTACAATCATAGCTGACCCAAGGTACCTACATGCAGTCATTTAACTCATAGCTGTGAGTCGTAAGGTACAAGCAGTCACACAATTCATAGCTATGAGTCATAAGTTACAATCATGGACCCAATGTACATGCATGATTGTACTTTGGGTCATTTTTCATTTAAAGAAAAAAAAGAGCCACCCCTTTATGAGTTAAATTAATATTGTTATCGCCATTGCAGGATTATTTACAGCTTTTTGGCCAAGAAAATTGATATTTAACATAAAATGAATCAGGGTACACGACTTTACCCTACTCTATTAAACCGAAAATTTTATTAAATAAATAAAATGAATTGCAAATGAGCAAATTAATTGCTCATCTAAAATCCACTTGATCAGTCGAGTTTTTTCTAAGCACTTCTAATGCAAATATTTTTTTAAAATACTACATTTCCGGTCCTCATTTTTACTTACAATCAACCTGAAATGAGCCACCCAAGGAGGTGGATTTGTCTAACAGTGCAGCAAAATCGCGCTTATAATTTGTTTATCCTTCAGGGGATCATTTTTATTTCCACAAATAAGGTACCAGAACAAAAAATAATTTTACTAAGTAGAATTTTTCGCAACCGTTAAACGTTCCTTGATTGAATTGTGATAGCATTGCTCTGAATGTTTTCAAGTTTTTCTAGTCTTAAAGAATTAAGAGAGTTAAAATACACTAATCAATAAATAAACGTTTGCTGTATCAATCTCGATGTTATATAATGTATTTCTACTATATTAATTTGTCTTTTGCCTAAAACCTTAATGGGCAACTAAAATCACCTGCTTTAGTAGCTATAATTTACATGAGGAGAGGATTGGTCGGATTTTTAATGTACGAAATTTGATTTACTTTGCTGTAGTTTTGAAGCGTGTGACAAGGAACAGCTTGGAGCTATTTTGTGAATAGCTGATTTTGAAAATGTTAACCAGTCTGACTGAATGCTATATGGATGTATCAGGGTATGCAAGCACGAGTTTATATGCTTTATATGATATTCAACATGCTACTTCATGGATTTATCATGTACGACGGTAAAAGATGTCATCTCATTGAGTTGAAATATGAACCATGAAATTCAATGATTTGTAGTGTGGTAGGTATTTGTTGTCAAGTGTGTTGCTTCCTTTAAAGCGATCTCTACAGAACCTACAAAAAGCATAGGGAAATAGTTGACTCACTAATAGTACTATTTTTGAAATTTTGAATCGTGAATTCAGCATTGATGGAATGTTCAAGTTTTAGTGATTCGAGATGAAATTATTTTTGTAAGCGTTAACGTGGTAATCAATTGTTCAACTGGTGTGAGGGATGTCAATCCAGAATTAGAAATAATTTTGCCTTGTTAGTTAATAGCGTGACGTTTTCTTGCCTCTGGGGAATCATGTCGAATTTAGAAAACTCCAATTGTTAGGTTTAATTGTTATAAATGACTAAGCTCGTTATTTAATGACACTTAGAACCTCGATATAGTTGTGTGATATAAGAATTACCGAACGCTAATTCAACGTTCATGACATCAATTGTAGGCTCCTCATGTAGGAAATTTTGATTAGAAAATTTGTTAAGTTTAAGAAATTAGTGTTGTTCGGAGTTTTTTGTCATTGGAGAAAAAGGTGAGTTGCGGTCGGTGAGTTGCGGTCGGTTCGTTTTTAGCAAATATTTGTGTGGCAAGAAGGGGAAGAAGCGTTGCCTTTTTTGTTTATTTGGTGAACGGGGCTTGAAACCGGTATTTTCCAACCACTTGTCCAGTACAGGTTACGGACAAGAACGCATGCGCAATAGAGAGTTATGACAACCGAGCGTATTCCAACCACCGCGAGGACAGTTCCAGGACCGATTGTTCTGTATTTCTACCCGCATTGGAACCTGTTCAAGGATTTTTCTGAGGACTGCTTGAGGACAGGTTCGCTCGGGATGTTTAACTACGAAGTGGGGGGAGGAGGACGCGCCTCTCAGCCAATCAGGTTGCACCTGTAATCGATCTCTACGGGGACAGTTCCAAATCTATTCCAACCACGCTATGTCCAGAACCGGTATGATACATGCGCGGTACACGGTTGTTCGTAACATGTTCTGGACAGGGAGGTTGGAAAATACCTAACAAGAAGTGTGGCAGTGAGGAGCGTCTGGGGGACTGACCCACTGTGGCCGTGACACCAGCGCTTCCAAGCGCCTATGTTGGGTACTATCAACTCTCTTATCAACTGTTTTCTGCATAACTGGGCATGCTGACCCAGGGGTTGGCTGCGATATGAATGAAACGAAAAGTGTGGGTCCGCAGACCATGTGTCGCCTCTACAAATTAGACCCAAATTGTTTTGGGCCTACTGACCCAGCGGCCACGATTTAAATAGGACTATTTGTGACTTTTCCGTTTTGATTTGTTTTGGGTCTGCTGAACCAGGTGCTGCAATTTAAATTAAACGAATAGTGTGTCGCCTTATGCCGCTGCCCATGTGTCGCCTTTTCAAATGACGCTTTTTGGACAGCTGACCCAGTGGCTTCGATTTAGAGAAAACTAATAGTATGGGTCTGCTGACCATGTGTTGCTTTTCAAATTAGCTGTTTTTGGGTCTGCTGACTCAGGGGCTGGGATTTAAATAAAACTAATAGTGTGGGTCCGCTGCCCATGTGTCGCCTTTTCAAATGAGGCTTTTTGGTCTGCTGACCCAGTGGCTTCGATTTAGAGAAAACTAATAGTATGGGTCCGCTGCCCATGTGTCACCTTTTCAAATTAGCTGTTTTTGGGTCTGCTGACTCAGGGGCTGGGATTTAAATAAAACTAATAGTGTGGGTCCGCTGCTCATGTGTCGCCTTTTCAAATGAGGCTTTTTGGTCTGCTGACCCAGTGGCTTCGATTTAGAGAAAACTAATAGTATGGGTCTGCTGACCATGTGTTGCTTTTCAAATTAGCCGTTTTTGGGTCTGCTGAACCCCAGTGGCTGCGATTTAAATAAAACTAATAGTGTGGGTCCGCTGCCCATGTGTCGCCTTTTCAAATGAGGCTTTTTGGTCTGCTGACCCAATGGCTTCGATTGAAAGAAAACTAATAGAATGGGTCTGCTGACCATGTGTCGCCTTTTCAAATTAGCCATTTTTGGGTCTGCTGACCCAGCGGCCACGATTTAAATAACACTGATCGTGGCTTTTCTAATAGGTATAATTTGTTTTGGGTCGGCTGACCCAGAGGCTGTGATTTATATGACGTCTTACTGGAAAATGCGACTCATAGTCAGCGGACCCAAAAACGCCTAATTTGAAGAGGCAACTTATGGTCCTATCACCCCTGTTGTTCAACCTATACTCAGAGGCAATCTTCAATGAAGCCCTTGAACGCCATCATGATAAGGGTATCCGTGTCAACGGCATGCGCATCAGCAACATCCAATATGCTGACGATACCGTCGTACTTGTCTGGCGGATCTGCAGTGTCTCATGACTCAATCGTGGAGCACAGTGGAGTGTTAAACGTTTCCAAGACGAAGGCGCTGGTGTTTTTGTAACGCAGAGTAGATATATCTGTTCGTAAGTGGAGCAAGTCCGTTTGTATAAATACCTAGGGGCGCTGGTAAAGCAGCACAATGATCCCAAAAAGGAAGTTAGGGCCAGGATTGAGATGGCACAGAAAACTTCCTTCCAAATGAAGAGGTTGAAGAGGCTGACTCTAAGGTTGCATATGGTCAGGTGCTACATATTTTCGGTCGTGTTGTATGGGTGTGAAAGCTGGGCGCTTGACCCTGGCACCGAGAGGAACTTTTAAGCCATTGAGATGTACGTTTATAGACACATGTTGGGCATCTCATGGGTCCGCCTTGTGACGAACGTCGGACTGCTGCGTCGCACGGGGAAAGCGAAAGAGCTCCTTCTAACCGTCAGCATGTGATGAGGGGGGCTCGTTATGAGCTGTTGAGGCTCATTATCGAAGGGAAGATCCAAGGGAGACGTTCGATCGGAAGGGAGCAGAATTTGTGGCTGAAGGATCTGAAGGTTTGACTGCTCATCGGTCGATGTTTTCCGCGCACCAACCAACAAAGAGGAGCTGGCCGTTTGGATCGCCAACCGAATTAAGAAGAAGAACTCATGGTCAGCGGGCCCACACTATTCATTTTATTTAATCCGCTGCCCCTGGGTCAGCGGACCCAAATAAAAGCCTCACTTTAGAAGGCGGCACATGAACAACGGACCCTATTTAAAGTTCTATTTAAAATGCTTACCCAGGAAAACAGTTGATAAGAGAGTTGAAAGTACTGGAAGCGCTGACTTCATGGCCAGAGTGCTTTCGCTGTAGCCTCAAAGAAAGTTTGATTTATTACCTCGTAAGTCGACATCTTTTTGCCGCATCCAAATGGATCTTGAGGCTTTGTAAATTTGTTAACGCGTTCTTGCTCATATGGCTCTGGTTTCGGCCGGTCATGGTGCTAGTTGGTGTTTTCAATCCTGGCGAATTCTCCAAAAAAGTGTAACAGTCAAACTCGACAACTGCGTCGAGAATTTTATATCAAGTAGACAATTTTTCAACACTTCCAGGGTTGGAAAATCACCATTGTTATGATAGCGGCCAGTATTAAATTTCCCGACCCTCCTAGTTTTATAGCTAAGTGAAACGGCAAATGACAAGCGGATATTGAAAAACAAGTGGTCTTTTATCAGTGCCAATATTAGTCAATTAAGGTAATCTACAAAGCTCATTGCTCCCTCGTATTTAGTTGTAGCGGTTTTGTGGATTAGAACAGAGTTTGATTGAGGGATCCTTCAGATTGTCCTGCTTGTGTCAACGTAGCTGTTTTTATTTAGTTAAACCCACTCATAGTCTTATACGCTAGTCACCTACCAGTATTAGATTTACGCAACCTTTTCTCGTGTTGTCAGGATGAAAGATAGTGCATATCGTTCATCGCCTCTCTTTATGTGTTCCTATGGACTGGTTGATCAACAATACCAGTCGATTTCGGTTTCCAATTTTTAAGGTCGTACCCTAGTCGGTTTCCTAATTTGGAAGATATTCTTGCTATTAATGTTTAGCGTGTTCTATTTAATTCCTGTTCATGATCACATTATTGGGTATACTCACAGAGCTTGTGTACATAAAATGTTATGTTCAACTAATTTGAATACACAGACTTTATTTATTAATCATTATCTTAGAGCATACCCATAATTTATTAAGTTAATTTTTCAAATTCAAATTTAACTTTCCCCATCTTTGAAGTTGTTGTTAAACAATTATGAAAATTTCCGATTAATCTCGCATTAAACGTTAAATTAGTTGTCATATCTCTTGAAGAGCTTTGAAATCTAAAGAGCTAGGCTGTTGGGTTTCTGCGGATATTAGGAAATGTCAACGGATGTTACGTAGTTTTGTAACGTAAATTGTACAAATATCAAATCTGTTAGAAAGCGAAGCGAAATAGCCACCTTACTGTGCTCAAGCTTTGGTGAAACTAGGCCTTATTTGAGTTGTGGCTTTTTACAAACTTTTCGCATCTGGGTCATCTGTGCAGTATGATTACTTTTTCCGTATTCCGTGCGTGTGTGTAACCTCACATTGTGGATTTCTCTACTCAATGAAAGACATTCAGCAGTATTTTGCATACATAGGCAGTTCATTTTTCTATCTGGGCAGATCTGCTTGTGGCTGTTTGTTTTGTTAAACTTATTTTCAATGGTTCACTGCCTTTTTTTAGTTAGTCCAATTGTATTTGCCTTGAGTTGGGTTATTTGACGTGTATAGAAAATGGCCCTTTGTGTGTGTTTCCTTCTCCATGTACCGTTGCAGGATTGTTGCTGTCCCCAAAAAATTCTCCTTGTCTACTACACAGGGTGATTGCGTGGGGAGTCCCATCCTCGGTGAAAGTGATTTGCACTAAGCACGAAGCAAAATTCATTTTGCTCCTGGGCAAAATGTCGTGAGATTGTTCTTATCCTTGATTGCGATTTGGCAAGGATGTTGTCTGAGGCTGGCTGAGAGCCACTAAGCTCGGTTTTTGGATTTCCTGCTGGTTCGCAGCACTAAGCTGGACAGCAGATGGCTGAGCCTGGCTAATGGCCACCAAGCTTTGTTTTGGGACTTCCAGAAGCTGGATCAGCTTTACTACCTCCTGCCACATGGCAAGGATGTTGGTAGGAACTGCCTAAGAGCCACCAAGCTCTGATTGGGGATTTCCAGGAGCTGATTCAGCTTGACTACCTCCTGCCACTAGGCAAGGATGTTAGCAGGAACTGGTTAAGAGCCACCAAGCTCTTGCTTTGCTAACCCTTGAAAAATGGCAGTGGTGTGGCTCTTAGTCATCAAGCCCCGATTTCTGGATTTCCAGCACCTGGACTGCCTCCTGACCCACAGCATGGCAGGGGCTCAATAAGTACCAGAGTGTCCACGGCCTATTCCTGGTGTGGGACTCCCTCGTGCACAGCCAGCGAAAGGGTGCGGATCTCTTCATGCGTAAAAACGTCCCAGGGACTCCATGTGCTCATTACATAGACCCTCCTTGTCTCTGAAACGGTTAGCATCACGTACCCCTTAACTTCTCTCGAGTTTAATTTGTAATTATTTAGACAACTAGATCTCTTAACTATGTAGAACTCGCGTGGATTCTCTCTTAAAGATTTATCCCAACCCGTTCAGTATTTTCGACCGTCAGATTCAACGGAATTTTATCACAGTTTGCGTGTGTTTTCTCTTCGGATTGTCGGATCGTTGTGATTTTGGGAACCAATTTTAGATTTTTCTCGATGCCCGTCCATATTAGAGCCAAGTAATAATCCCCTAAGCGTTGATTCCATTTTACCTCTAAGCGATTAAATCTAGAACAAGAATTTTCAATTATAGTTTAATTAGGGTACTTGTGAGACATTGTTTAAGATAGAACCTACCAAATATTTTTAGTTTTGGATAGTTAACATCATATCGGCAGGCAGGTTTGATACATTTTCGTTGACTTAATAATTAATTAAACAGAGTTTTTGAGAAAGTTGTATGTTAGTATGCTTAATCTTGTTTTTCAAACCTGCCGATTTTTTTTTTTTTTACAAATTAATTTTCAAGTTATTGCTTAAGACGGGAATGTAAAGGAAAATGTTTGACGATTTCTGAGCGTGCAAAATTTACTTTAACTACCTACTAATAATTATAACAAGTATAAACCATTTTAGAAATCCTCAATTTTTTTCGTGGTATTATTGCAGGTTGAATTTTTGTATGTTGAATTCCTCGAATTGACGTTGAAACGGTATTCGTTCTATTTAGTACAATTTTATCTTATATTTTATATATTCTATTCAGAATTGTTCTGCCTTTTGTCAAATTTTGTGCTTTTCGAAGGCTATTATGAACTTCATTCAACATTTGGGTCTGCTTCATCTTGCTCAATTTATACGTCTTTAGGTGTTTCTAAAATGTTGTGCGCATTCGCTGCAAAGAAATATTCTGGTCTTGGTGTTTTCTCAAATTTGGACTGTTGATAATTTCTGGTCATTTAGGAACAGTGCAGGCTCTTGTTAAATAGATTTGAGATTATCATAGTTATGTGTTGAGGAAGATTATATGATATTTGGATCTGACCGTTGATCTTCCTTATCCCTTGATGCTTTTAAGTAATGCAAAAATAATTTTTTTTTCACGCTTCAAGTTTAAAAGTAGCTTGAAAGGCATCACATAAATGAACCGCGGCATGTTCCTAATGTGGGAAGTTGAGTGCTGCGCGACGAGTCATATCGAGGTTCACTTTTATGAGTTTCATGGATTGTTCCTCTCTTTGTTCGCATAAGTGGGTAATCAATGCGATGAAAAGGATTGCATGATTCCAACGATAGAACGTTTTCGGTGGCCTAAGAATAAACTCCAGGATTTTCGCGATGGAGCGGAGGGAGAAGGGACAACGTGGGAGGAATGAGCTATGCCGTCATCGGAATAAACCGACGGTATAGTTTGGATCGATTCGAGTGGGACACGAAGCCGTCTAGTTTGCCATGTTTTAAATCTTGAACGACAAACAGGATTAATATTGCAAATCCCGCATTTTCTCTGAAGTCATCAGACGGAGAAGGGGACGTTTGTAAGGATGCACGAGAAGCGGTTTAGAGCACGAAAATAGATTGATCGAGGGAAACCTACTTAAATATTCAACTTGACGATCAACTGGCCACTGAAGCCATGGAAAGGGTTTCTGCGATAATAGAGCTGCTGAAGATTACTGCCAGCTTATTTCATTAAGGTACTAAGTGCTAGTCCTAGTTTAGATGGTGTTCTGAAATAACTGCTGAGTGAATTAGTTTTCGTGGAATTGCGTATAACTGAAGTTGAAATGACGGTGAGCCTAACAACCGCCTGTTACCATTGGTACTAACCAATGGTTTTGGTTCATTATTCTTGGAATAATACACCTCTTGATTCGCGACGGAGGTCGAGAATTTTGATCGGCCTCAATTTGTTTTTATGCCTACAGATTCCAAAACGCTGCCAACTTTACACTAGGGTTTATTAATCTTAGATATGAATGAATCGTGCAAGAATTAATAAATAGATAATTAATTAGGGGAAGGATGGGTAAGACGGGATACCATCTCTTTTTTGGACGATTGTGGCTTCATTTCCATTCAAATGTAGCTAAAAATGACACTGTTTTATTCGTATGGATGTGTTCTAATGAGAAACGTTGGAAATTTTGGGAGTTTGAACGCACTCTGGTTACCAGATTAAATGTAGTGGAAAGATTCAAAATCGTGATTTTTGAAGAAGGGGTGGGCAAGATGGATTACCTCTAGAATACGATATAAATCGTACCCAATCACCATTTTTTACCCAAATATTTGAATTTGATTTAATTTGGGGTATTAAGTTGAATGAAGACGAAACTGCCCATCTGCATGAGCCGTGAGCTGTATCCTTGAAGACTGTGCAGACTGAAGAAAACTCTCAGTCAATGCTGTGCCTACAATTAGGGGATTGGAGTACATACAGGCATCGCCATTGTCTTCATCCTCGTTAGTCGAGGGCAGCAATTCGCCAAGTGATTCCTGTTCAGAAAAATCCTATCCCATCTTGCCCCTAACAGTTAGGGTCGAGTTACTCGACTCCATTGCCCAAACCATTAAACAAAACCATGCGTAGCCACCTTTTTAGACCCATAGCGCCCCACGAGTTTGGGCGATCGGGCTGAAAACCTTGTGGGAACAACTAGATGGTGTACCGAGTATTTTGTCAAACTTTCAGGTTTAAAAAAAAAAAAGCCTACTGCCAAAATCGGCGGACGGACTTTGTTTTGTTTTTGATGATAAGTTTGTAAAATTTTGAGGGCGATAACAGTTTTCGGTATTTCCAGTCCCCGTCGCTAACTAGCGATGTACTAGTACATTGGTTTCCGAAATCCGGATTTCTCAATTCCTAGAATAATAAACCAAAACGAAACGTCCGTCCGCCGTCCAAGCCGTTTTGGGTAGTAGGAATTTTTTTAAATTTTAAATTGTTCAAAATACTCGGTTTACCATCGAGTTGTGCCCGCAAGGTTTTCAGCCCGATCGCCCAAACCCGTGGGGATCTGTGGGGCTACAAAGGGGCTACAGGAGGGTTTTTTTAAGTGTTAAGTCGAGTTAAGTGTCGTTTTCGAAGTATTTTTGGACGTAGAATCCACTTTTTGGAGTCCCAGAACGATCAGATTTCATCGTGGGGCTCTATGGGAAAGCCCCATGGCTTTCGTGGGGCTACAAAATTTAATGGGATTTTTGAAGTATCCCAGGAGGTCAAATAAGGTGTAGTTTTCCGAGTAATTTTGAACGCAAAATCTATTTTTTCGAGGTCCTACATCTGTCTAAACATTGTAGATTTTTTTTTTTTTTTTTTTTGAAAAATATTTTTTTGATGACAAGATTAATTTTTTCACAATTAACCTATATCAAAGATAATAAACCCTTGTGTAAAATGTGCAGCGTTTTTATTTTTATTTTTGGATTGACTTTAAATTGTGCACTATTTATATCAAAGAATAATAATCTCTTGTGTAAAATTTGCAGCATTTTTGTCGTAGGGATTTTTCATTTCGCCAAACCCCGGTTCGAAATGAAACCAGTTGTCTGGGATATTTCGACCACAAGTATCAATATTGCCGTACCTAGGTTATTGAAGGGTCGGTCCCAATTAAAGCTCTCCACTAGGCTTGGATTGGAAAGTTTTAATTGGAACCAACCCTCAACATCTCACGCCAATATTGAATCCTGTTCGATGTACCGGTCGTTGTAGATTTACCATCAGGCTGTTCACGGCCAATTTCAACCTTTATTTATGTGTTTTTTAGGACTGAATACTGGAAATCCCAAGAAAGAAAGTTCTGCGAGTTCTGCCAGTGCTGGATTGCCGACAACAAGCCCGTAAGCGAATAGTTAATAACGTCGCTCCATTAACACTCATCTTAAATAATTGAAATACCAATTTCATCATTTTTGTTGTTTTCTAGAGCGTCCAATCGCACGAAAATGGGAAGCGGCACAAGGAAAATGTTGCCAAGAAACTTTCGGCTATGTCGAAAAAGAGCGTGCAGCAGCACAAGGAAAGTTTGGAAATGGACAAGAACATGAAGAAGATGGAGGCAGTAAGTTCTGGTCCCATTTTTCGTCATGCACTTCTAAGGTCTGCAGCAACAAACATGTGGAACACAGTCGTGTGAATAAACTAAACCAATTCCCTTTTTTTATCATTTCATATTAGTTAAACTAACATTTTGGCTGTTTCTTAGTTTAGTTGAAGATTAGGCCTATTTGTTGTCAGGCTGATGCCGTTAATGTTCAACTAGGGGGCCACCTTTCCCCGACCTCTCCCTCCTGGCCTCAGACCCCTTCTACTCGCTTTCCGATAATGATAAGTTTTTCTTCTTAAAAAATACAGGCCTGCACCTTCTGAACCTCACGGTTTTTGGGAAATCCAATTTCAAATTTTGATTCAGCGTGAAAAAACGATACCGGAGAATGGACGATATAAGAGGAGAAATGTTAAGCCTCACTAATCATTGAAACAACTATAGGGCTGTATTTCATGTTTGTTGCCTTAATGAAAAACAATGATGCTATTCTTTTACCCCTCGGGAGTTCTCATTAATGGATTCCTTATTCCCAAAAACTGGATGAGAGGTCGGTAGGGAAGGGGGGGGGGGGCTTCGCCACATATCTCACCCCCTGGCGGCATATTGTATTTGTTTTGCGCAAATAACGCTGAAAGTACGCGAAGGAAACTTGGTCAAAAATATGTGTAATGTTTTGGCTGGACGTGAACTAACGTGGAGGATCATTTAGATTAATGCAAGGGAGTCTTATTGAAGTGTTTCGAACGGATGCTTGAGCGCACGGGGGATCAGTACTTGTTATTTGAATTGAGTTGAAACGGATCCTGAACTTGGAAGTGCCAAAATTAAATACAGATCCGTTTTTGTTGAATTTAGGTCTGAATTATGGAATAAAGATGCGAGTTCCCAAGTTCGGGATCCTTTCGTGTTGATTAAGAAAATGAGTCCTGCAAAGGAGAATAGGATTAAATGATGAGGCACTGGTTTAGGATAACGTAAGAGAGTAGAGAGGAGCAACGTGCTAATTCAAACAGTTGTACTGAGCGAGCTGCCAAGGATCCAGCGTTGATAAAGTCGTTCAGCCCCACTGCGGGACTCACCCCTCTCTAGGGTCTCACCCAGTGGCGGCTCCTGCCCTGAAACTCAGGGGGTGCACAGACATCAGGAGGGACTGTCGAGAAGGGGACGGAAAAGGTGCTTTTCTCTGCCAAAAAGCAAATTATTTCAACCATGTGCAAATGGGATAGATCTTCATCACTTTCTCATCGTCAAATTCATACAGTAGACACAAAAAATGTTCTCTAGTGGTAATCAGAAATACGCAAAGCCAATCTACCTTCTTATAGTATTCAACGCCAAACTTACGGCAAGAATGTGCACGATTTTTTAATTTTAGTGTCTGCTGTAGTCCAGGTAGTGATAAAAGCAATGGCCAGTGTCTGTAATGTTGCTCTTTTCCTCCACCGACAAACGGGAATAGTTCACTTTTATATTCTGCACTGAATTAGTCATCGTCCTACCTACACTCATAATCATAACACTTTGAAACTTTAAAAGCCGTAAATCTCTTATCAGCTTATTTATACAACTCCGATTCGATTTACAAAATCGAAATAAATCGGAAAGAACACATTGCAAACCCCTCTGGCGGAGGAGCATGAAGTTAAAGCGGCTCTTCCCGCCTTTCTCGCTCTCTGATTGGTCAATTTCACAAACCCGCGTGACATCCCCAGTCCTGAGACATTGGGGCTGATAAGGCCGTAGGAGCATTCAATTATTTTGCTACAGCCCGCCTCTCATCGGTCAGGAGAGGGTGAGCTCCCCACTTTGCCCCTCCTGACCGCAGTTCACCACCCCTCGCTCTGTTTCGCGCATAGATTAAACTATCATCGCGTCTTCTGTCACTAGCCATCAAATGAGGATGGAGGAATTTTGCAATTTTTTTTTTTTTGTGGTTGTGTTTTGGCTGGGGGTGCACATGCTCCTATGCTCCTAGCAGTAGCCGCCACTGGTCTCACCTGTAGAGAGGGTTGAGTCTTGTCGGTGGGGGATCCTACGGCTTCCTCCCTCTTCAAGCGTCCGAGCCTCGTATACGATAGGTATACCTATCTGTCTGCTCCTTTCCACTTGCTTATTAAGTTTATTCCTGCTTTATTTATCAATAAATTATGTGGGGGGCACCACTGTATAGAAATCCTCCATGACAGGATGGGGGGGGTCACCGTTTCTCCGTCTTCTGCATCTTTCTATTTTGCCTCTTTCCTATTTTTGGAACACTGAACACTTTTTTGGGCCACTTTGAGCCTGCCTTTTTGTGTTTTCAGGCTTTTTTCGTTATCCACGTTCTCCTGACATATTTCAAATTTTTCCGACTGCTACAAATACCTACCCTAGAATAACGATTCTCCTCCTCCACACGTTGAATGCAAATTTGAGTGCAATTTTGAAAAATTTTACATTATAATGCATCGTTTCATTCCAAATTTAAGGCTGCCATGAAGGCGTATCTGCAAGACATGAAGGCCAACCCAGACTTCTCATCGCAACAGATCATTGAAACCCTTGAAGAAAAAGGTGAACTTTATAAGTTGGACGAACTCATAAAGCAACATGAAGAATCTAAACCTGAACCCTCGCAAAATAAAAATTCGAAGTCCCAAAAGAAGAAATCGAAGTCAAGTGGGTCTAAGGGGATTGGGCCTAAACCTCCGGAAGAACCGCCGAAAATTCCACTAGTTAAAACCAAGTGGGTAGCAACAGATTCTGACGGGAACACTTATTACTGGAATCCTCTAACCAACGGTATGTTCCGAATTTTCATTAATGTTGAAGTATTGCTAGCCAGTAGTCAATAGCCAGTTTATTGTGTTACAGAAACAACGTGGGAAGTTCCAAGCGAAGGTTTCATTACAATGGCAGAGCACAAAGCTGAGATTGAAGCCCAAAAAGTCAAAGCTGAAGAGGCGAAGGAAGAAATGAGGGCGTACCAAGCTCGAGAAGAAATGAAGAAATTTCGGCCTAAAGAAGAAGAAAGCGCCGCTAGCAAAGTGGATTGGGAGATACCTATCGCTCCTTCTCGCCGAGTTGATCCATACGGCGGTTGGACCAAAGTCGTAAAAGAGTGAGTTCTGATGGTGCTCGAGTGGGGGATCCTCCAACTCCGCGAGATGTTCATCCAACTTCGCCTATAGAAGGCGTTTCACATGTGGACCCCCGAAAACGTGATCGAAACTCCTAGCGACTTTAATTTTTTTTACTTTTGCTTTCAAAATGAGTAGGTCTTATGTTTTTGAGTGCGCAGATTCCAAAAATCATGTTTTTATTCACTTTTGAGACCCACAAATGGTCAAAAAATGACATTTTTCGGCTTTTTGGGTGTTTCAAGCTTTCAAAATCTTTCAAAAAAGACATTTTTCGGCTTTTTGGGTGTTTCAAGAACTGTAGAATAAAGGATACAATTTTCAAATCTGTAGAAAAATATGAAAAAAATTGAGTTTCGATCACGTCTTCGGGGGTTCTGGACCACTGTGCGGCGTCAACCGATAGCGCGGCCAACCGGGAGGTTATGCTGAATTAAGCACAACTCCGGTACTCCCCCGCTTCCCAATGCGGTGTCATAGCTTCTAGTTACCCCGATGGGCTCACAGCTCACCCCTAAATTAGTACCGTAAAACGCCCTCAATAGGAACGGTTTTTGAGGTTTCAATAGGAACACACCGAGTTTTTTTGTCGTATTTCCGATTCTGGTGACCCTCCCTTCAATGGGAACAGTATTTTTGTTTTTAAAAAAGCTTTTGCAATACTTGGGTATAGTAAAATAGAGGAAAAAGTCGAAAAAAACTAGCATAATATTGCAAAGATTTTATTGATATACAAAAATTGAATCACTTTTGTTTTAGTCTTTTCTTTTTTAGTCTCTTTTTTTAGTCATCTCATTTTTAGGCATCCTGGGGGGTATTTTTCATATTTTCTCTTTCGTCGATCCATCTGCAAGTGAATTAAGAAAACATGAAAGATTAATAGCAACAAACATAAATAATCGAGCCACAGCGTTTTTCCACTTGTCTTTTTAAAATAGAGCGGTAAACGCTACTGATAAGGAATGTTCCTATTAAGGGACTTACGAGAAAAAAAGGGGTCCGCCCCACATTTTTCCCCCCTGCGTCTCACCTACTGAATATAAAATTCTGATTCCAATGACAATGTGCTCCTATTGTTTGTAGTATTACGGTAAAAACGTAAAAACTTACTTCTAGTATTACGGTAAAACGTAAAAACCCGCCTGCACTTCTAGAAGTTTCCTAGGTGATAAGTTATCACTGATAACAAACACTGATTTGAGGTGTTGCACTGTGAAGCTCTTTGCCTCGGCCCCTGACGCATGGCGGACGTACAGAGCTTCATGTATGTAATAATACTCTAGTGGAGGGGGACCTGAATTTTTTTTTTTTTTTTGCTCCATACGAATGCACCAGAGCGCACAGCAAGTAGTTTTGCCTTTTTCCCTGCTCTGCGTTCCTATTCGTGGCAATATTCCTATTGAGGGCGTTTTACGGTACCTATTAGCTACTCATCTAACAACGTTAGTAAGCTTCATAATGGCCATAAACGAACTTTAACCCCAAATGGAGAAACTCCTAATAATTATTTTGTACGAGGATTTGCAAACCCCGCCGAAACTACTCTGCCAGTGAATGAAGCTTGCCACATGTGCTCTAGATTCCTGGATCCCTAGATCTCGAGATTTCTGGATTTTTTTGATCTCTGGATCTTTCCTGGATTTCTGGAGCTCTGGGTTCCAGGATCTTGGGTTCTGTGCATTTTTGGATTTCAGGATCTCTAGATTTCGTGATTTTCGTGCCAAAGATCCAGTGAAGCCAGTCTCCTATTTTGCTCTCCGAATTCTTGTAGCCATTCTCTTGCTAACCCCAATCAAGGTATTGTCGTCAAGCACAAACGGATCTCTAGAACTGAGCTGGGATGTTTTCGCTGGCAATTAGGTGGGCTTTGGCGGAGTTGGACCCCCCCCCCCTCCCCCTGACCATTTCCAATACGCCAATCTTTCATTCACATCATCGCCATTATCCAAGAGAACGGATGGGCAATGAAGGTGACTTCTCTGCTTTTTCCTCACCTTCATTGCCCATCCGTTCTCTTGGATCAGCAACTCTGCACCATCTGGCAGTTCCAATCTCATTGAGATAGTGATCGCCATTATCGCTTGCAGAGATCAGAAGAAGGTGGACTTGCAGTTGCCCAAGACGGATACGACGATGGTCCCCATTGTCATCCCAGTCGTTCGGGAGTCCCGCGTTGGAATGAAAGAGAGGAAACTCGAGTCGCTGGCCGACGTCGACGACGTGCCGACAACTTTCAAAAAGAGGAAACTCGGGTTCAAAGGGAATATCAGGCGGCGAGGCAGCGACGACGACGACAGTGACTAAATCGGTGGCTTTAGTGGTTCATTGACCAAAAACGTACCAATAGTGGTACTCAATAAACCAAAACAACTGTGGGATCACAAACGCCATTATTGGCATTTTAGCTTTGGGCATAAATAGCTGTTCCAAGTTGTCAACATTCCATTGGTGTGTATTTGTATTCTTGAACTGTGAATATTTGTTGAACTTTCACGATTCGAACATAATTTAGGTTACTCATTATTTTATTTCAATTTTTTTATCTATATTTAATTTTGATGAAAATACAATTCGTCGTTTTCTGTGATTCTTTAATCCCCTAATCGTATTCCATCGACTCTCCTTAAACCTGTCAGAAGTTCCAAACATTAAAGTTCATGCGATTTCAATTTTGAGCGATTAGTAAGAAGGTTTGATTCGTCATGAGTGAGTTCAATATCCTGCAGTCGTCTAGGATATCTCTGAGCTTTGGAGCATAGTAGAGATTAGGGAGGACATGGCACGATAATTCGGTCATTGATATGCCATGGAGCACAGATATTACTTCATCTTCCTACATTCGTTATTTTTAAAGATCAACTGCGTGGGTTAGTCACTATAGTACTCTGATTAGTGTCTGCCAGATGGTGTGCTTCCAAATTTCTAAATGCTAGTACCGATTCAGTTTAGGGCTGGAGGGCTGATGGTGTTCGACCAGCGGGTCGAGTAGGTTGTAAAGTCCATTTTTTGGAATCCGAACTCATCGTCAAGATATTTTGGGCTTCTATTTGGCTACAAATGGGGCTTTTGAATGATACCTGGTGGTCGTATGAGGTGTCCTCCAATGAGTAATAATTACTCCAAAATTATTTTGGATGTATGAGCCATTTTTGGGGGCCCCGTATTAGTTCGAGCAGTGTACTGGAATGTACATTCTTTTTAATTTTTTATTCACAACATTAATTTTTGTGAATAAATTTTTTAAAATTAATATCGAAGAAAAATAAATCCTTGCTTTGGGTAAATACGCACCGTTTTTGTTTATTATCCTTGGAATAATACACCCATTTAATATAATCTCGACAATTCTGATCGGCCTCAAAATGTGACATTACGTTTCAAGATTTCTCGATTCCAAAAACGAAAAATTCGTTTAGGTATTTAATGGCTGTCCGCTGTCCGAGCCGTTTAGAGGTACCTAGGAATTTTTGTAAACCTGAAATTTTGACAAAATACTCGGTTTACCATCTAGTTGTGCCCGCAAGGTTTTCAGGTACTGGTTCAATATGCGGTCTACCTCGAGCTCGCGATCTCCTCACCCGCTCGTGCAGTCTACCATAACAAGGTGATGTCCTGTGTCTGTGTCAACACGTCTGGCCTTCGTTTCTGTTTTGTATTTGCAATGTTCATCTGTATCAATTGGGGGTCTCGGGTTAGTTCACTTCAGGTTCCCGTGCGTGCTCATTACTAGTCGTTCTGTGATATTTTCGTTTTGTGATATTTCCGTGTTCCTCTTTGTGTTTTCTGTGTTTAGTAAAATGAGTTTAACTGTGGGTCATTTATATCGACATATTATTTTAAACGATGAGACGTGTGTGGCGTTTTTGAAAGAAAAACGGTGCACTAGTGGTTTATCGTTATGCGATATTGTCGAGATTGTATGGTACTGGAGTAATTTATGCAAGGTATGTGACGTGAAGAGATGGATGGGAAGAAGTAAAATAACGGTCGTCGACTGGTATAATTTATGCAGGGACGTATGCTGCGAAATGTTTGAAAAACGAGGGAAAATGGGTGGTCCGGGGGAAGAAGTTCAGATCGACGAATCGCTGTTTCAAGGAAAAAGAAAATACAACCGCGGTGAACCATAGTGAACATTTCGTAGACCCGATCACTGGAGCCCAAACCCAGACGATTGAGTGCTTGTGGAGGGTCGTCAAGAATAGGTACGCCATAAAATTGAACGGGGCAAGCCCTTTATTAAGCAGACAACTCCAGGAGGAATGGTGGCGCTCGATCCATCCTCAAAACCCCTTCTACGCTTTCTTCGACGACATGAGGAGCACCTCCCTAGTGACAGCCTAATGGATTCAACGCCTAGACGATCTTCACTTCGAAGAGAAACTCCCTTAGTTAAGCACAGCACACGTAAGGTAGGTAGACCGCATGCTGAACCAGTGGAGGGTCGGTAGACCGCATATTGAACCAATGGAGGGTCGGTAGACCGCATATTGAACCAGTACCGGTTTTCAGCCCTATCGCCCAAACCCGTGTGTCGCTATGGGGCTAAAAAAATGGCCTACGGGAGGTTAAAAAAAAGGATTTCGGCTATGGGGTCGACTTAGGTGTCGTTTTCGAAGTATTTTTTCGAATCCATTTTTAGGGGTCCCAGAACGATCCGATTTCACCGAGGGGATCTCATGGGGCAACAAATGGGATATGGTGTCGTTTTCCGAGTAATTCTGGACGCAAATTCCACTTTTGAGATCCCAGATCTGTCCAAACATTATACCGAAAAATTTTCTTTTTTAACTTTTTCAAAAATATTTTTTCAATGGCACGGAATTAATTTTTGCACAATTAACCACTATCAAAGAATAATCAACCCTTGAGTAAAATTTGTAGCGTTTTTTTATCCGTCCACGTGACTCTCAATCTTTCAGCTAATATTAAACTTTCAACAGCCCCTCCATGGTCGGCTGGTTCTTTTTTCATCCTCAATCGAATCAAGTGACGACAGTGAGATCGAATGCGTGCCCCTACGTCGTAGCCGAATAACTTCCAGTTGACCTTGAGCTTGTGTCTAACATGTGAACCTCGCCAAGAGACAACAAAAGGTCAACAACCACTTCACGTTTCATTTCACGCGGACTGAAAGCGCTTGTAAACAAGTTTGGTTCGAATATCATTGGCATTTTTTTTTCTACTGGTACGTTTTTCGGGTTTTGAATTGTTTTAATTTGTCAGCGTCCCTAACGGATATCAAAATTTGATTGGACCTTCTGCTGGTTGAACATAACTCTGACTTGCTCAGGTAAGAACAAAGGTTTAGAAGAGTAGAGGGTTTTCCAAGCAGGACACACCGTCAGTTACCTGAAATTGGATTTAAATTGAAGGCCCTTTGAGACGAAGAGCACGCTGTCCTCAGGGCTGAGGTGAGAAGGAAGTAGACATGAAAACAGGAGGTGGCAGTAGGGGCTCTCTTTGGCAAAGGTGTAAAGTACCCTGGAGGTCTTGGGGATTTTATCGGGTAACCACAATGAAATTATTTCATTGAATCCGGATCACAAAAAAAAGACATGTCATGTTCCGTGTTCTTACGGATCAAAAGCCAGACTGTGGCTCAAGTTTTCAATCATTTTCGAGTTCATGCGATGGCGATTTCTCCACAGCTCATAATGAAATCAAAAAATCATCTGTGCATGAAACACTTGACTTCCATTCTTCTCTAATGCGAAAAAGTTCTTGAAAAACAAATCGCTCCAATGTCCAAACTGGGACCGCTCAAATCATTAGGTACTTGAACCATTGAAATATTATGTCAACAAATTTTGTAGTGCCGTGGCGCTACTCAATTTTGCTCTGATTTTTTTTTTTTTTTTTTTTTTTTTTTTTGTTGAAAGGAGCTGCATCGGAACGAGAGCACCCCTTGCGCCGAATGCTTAGGAAAATTCATTTGACCAAGAGCTCACCTTTCGGGATCACTAGGGTGTTTTTGTATTATTTTTTGATAGCTTTGTTAGGGTTTGTGTGACCCCCTTATGTTGACCCTTTAGGCCAAAAACACCTGGCTGGCACCTATCCAAATGATCACACATATTGGAGCATTGCAGGTGTCATGCTGCAGCAGCTTAGTGGTTTAGGTCAACCAATTTAGAGTTTTAAGTAAATTATTAAAATTTAAATAACGTTTTCTGACTTGACGTTCACCCCACACCTGTAGTCCCCCACCCCGTCAGCCAATCAAACCCGCAAACTCAGGGATGCCAACTCAAGAAACCACTTTTCCGTAGATCGTTCACATAAATTCAGTAGATTACGCAAAAAGTCGGTAGCTAGACTAGCGATCAAAAATCACTAACAAACGCTGCAAATTTTACACAAGCGTTTATTATTCTTTGATCCAGGTTCAATGGTTTAAGTTTTCAAAGGGAACTTTGCTAGCAACCTGAGCTGCGACTTTTGGTTTATTATTCTTGGAATAATACACCTTTGTTTTCGCGACGGGGGTCGACGACTCCGATCGGCCTCAAAATTTGACATTATCCGTTTCAAGAGGTCTACATTCAAAATCCGAAATGTCCGTCCGCCGTACGCCGTCCGGGCCGTTTTGGGCAGTAGGAATTTTTTTAAAAATCTGAAATTTTGACAAAATACTCGGTTTACCATCTAGTTGTGCCCGCAAGGTTTTCAGCCCGATCGCCCAAACCCGTGGGGCGCTATGGGGCTACAGAAGGGGGGTTTTGAAGGCTTTTGGCTATGGTATCGAGTCAGGTGTCGTTTTCGAAGTATTTTTGGACGTAGAATTCATTTTTTGGGGTCCCGCAGCGATCCGATTTCACTGTTGCGATCTATAGAGCTTTCATGGGGCTAAAAACAGGATTTTTGAAGGATCCCAGGAGGTCAAATATTTTTCAAGTAAAAAACAACAAAAAATGTTGAAAACAATTTTTTGAAAAAAAAAATCCAAAATAATTTTTTTTTTAACAAAAATCCACAAAAAAATTTTAAATTTTTTTCATTGACAAAATTAAATTTCTGCACAAGTAACGAACCTATATCAAAGAATAATAAACCCTTGTGTAAAATTTGGAGCGTTTTTTTTTTTAAGCATCGACGTGTTTGAAACACATCTCCAACAGAAACATGACTTCGAGTTAAGAGTAGAACGCAAGACCTTCAAGACAGAAGCGGAATGGGCGAACGACTTTGCACAGATTTTGCAACCTATGGCAGGCATTTCGTCCAAAAATTCTCTACATACCTACAGTAGTAACTAATCTGTCAACTAAACACCTTGAACTTGACAATTTGGCAACGATTGATAAATGATAATGAATACCGATAACAGGGAACGAAGAGTACCTACACACCGCATGACCGCGCCACTGTCGATTTCGGGGTGCAAGGTGGGGGACTACAGGTGTGGGGTGAACGTCAAGTCTTTTACTTGTGTCATGAGGTTTGTGTTCTAAAGTCAACAAGTTGACACCTGTGTTACGACAACAATAATTGTTGGAAACTTTTTTTTTTCTTTTTTAAAGGATAACACAGCCTCACAAAAAAAGTTTCTGACCGGGGATCTGACTATGGTATTCCTATGTATTTTTCGACGCTGAATCCGAATCCGAGGTCAAAAAAATCCGTTCACCCCTTAATGTTTTGTGTAGGCTCGAAATCATCGCCCCTACACAAAAAATTAAGGGGTGAACGGATTTTTTTTGACCTCGGATTCGGATTCATGGTCGAAAAATACATAGGAATCCCATAGTCAGACCCCCGAAGCAGAAACTTTTTTTTGTGGGGCTGTGGGGTAGAACCGGTCCCATCAACCCCTGTTTAGGGGTGCTTATCTCCTCGTTGGACTCTCGGACTTCAGTAAAGGTCCACACACATCACAAAATATCCCCGATGCGTTTGTACACTCAATATTCATCAATTTACCCCTCCTGGAGGGGTGATTTCGCCCCTATACAAAAAATTAAGGGGTGAACGGATTTTTTTGACCTTGGATTCGGATTCAGCGTCGAAAAATACGTGGTACCATGGTACCATGGTACCATGGTACCAGGAATACCACAGTGAGACCCCCGGATCAGAAACTTTTTTTTTTGTGGGGCTGTGTAATTTATTGATTTATATTTCCAATCCTACCTCATTATCAAGTTAACAATCCAAAACATAAACAAAAACATGAACAAGAAACCCGACGGGCCGCGTTTGAACCACTGCGTTACTGCCCTGCAGCCTGGCGTCTTATGCCATTCTGGGCGCCGCGGCCGTCGTACTCAGCCCGACAATCAACACACTGTTGATATTTGGCTTCAAAAAACTTTCGTGGTACTAGGGATGGCAAATCGAAAGTGATATATTGAACATATCGATCTATTGAAATATCAACTCGGAAACCCACCTATTGAGTAAGTAGGTGAGATTGAACTCTTTTATTAGGCATTTACGTAATTACCGTTTAATAGAAAGTTATCTGAAAGCCGAAGGGCATTCTCCACTGTTTGTCCTCACTTCTTCTACTTCCTGTTTCTGCTCAAGTTCGACACCAGAGTCAATCAAAAGGTGCGTTCTCAGAACAATCCTGACGGTTCGGAATAGTTCGGCGCATGCCCTGTGTGGTATGGAAGGGACAAAAGTGGGATTGCCTTGACCTCCAGGAATCAAGCCCTCGAGCCTGGACGCACTGCTGTCGCAGGACTCCTCCAGAGTCGTTCGGGATCGTTTCCAACAGTTCCGCTGTTTTTAAGATGCCGTATCCTTGTACATCATCAAGCGTCCATTTGTCTCCTTATACGTATCCGAAAAACATGTCCTACCATGTTTCTTTGTTATGATCCTTGATCAAAACTGAGGTAATCAGAGGGTCTGGGGGTGTCCCCCAGGTAAGTCATAAGAAAAAACAACCATTAACACGATCTTCCTGTTTTTTATTACCAAAATGGTTTGTGATTTGCATTAAAGCAAAATGTTTTGTGAGGTGAAAATAACAATAAATTCACGACAAAAAAAAAAAAAAAAAATTGAATATCAAATATATCAAAATGTGAAAAAGGAAAATAATTTTAATGTAATTATTACAATTTTGTAATTACTTATTACAAAAAAAAAAATCTACAAAAAAAGTGAAAAACATTGGGGGGGAATTTTTATTTGATATACTGGGAGCCTTCAAAAATCTCATTTGTAGCCCCATGGAAGCCCTGTAGATCGCCACAGTGAAATCGGATCGTTCCGGGACCCCCAAAAATGGATTCTACGTCCAAAAATACTTCGAAAACGACACCTAACTCGATCCCATAGCCAAAAGCCTTAAAAAAACCCTCCCGTAGCCCCATTTCAGCCCCGAAGCGCCCCACGATTTTGGGCGATCGGGCTGAAAACGTTGCGGGCACAACTAGATGGTAAACCGAGTATTTTGTCAAAATTTCAGATTTAAAAAAAAATTCCTACGTCCCAAAACGGCTCGGACGGCGTAAGGCGGACGGAGATTTGTTTTCGACCTCCGTCGCGATTACAAAGGTGTATTATTCCTAGAATAATTAACCAAAATTGGCATGTTGGGTATTTATGGAAAGCTATGTATTTATACGAGGCTTGGATTGATTCCCAGTTTTTAGCCACCTTTCCCCCGGCTATTTACTCCCTTTACATCCCTACTCATTGGTTATGAACGCCATCACGCCGCTTCTACTATCACAATTTTTTGTAGAGATTCCCTTGTTTGATATTTATGACAAATAATAATAATATTATTATGCTCTACTCTGTTACAGATTTCTTTGTTGACGGTGGTTTCATATTTGTCAACGTAAAGAGCTCTGAGGATGGTGTTCTTTTAAAACCAATTATGGAGAAATCTTCAGGTATTTCTGCTACCAAACGAATTGTGCTGCTCCTTGAAAAGCAGATTGGGGTTAACCATGTACATTATTGTGTTGTAGATTTACTTCCGGGGACACGGGCTGGCTCCAAATGTGTGGATGACGATCGTCATTGTGAAGATGAATCATCCGGCGATTGCGCCTTCATTAAAGAAGAATCCATGGATGCTGAGGACGAACCGTCGAACGTCGATGCCCCAAAATACCGTAACACCAAGCGAGCCATTCCATTTAGGTTAGTCGGCCCCAAACAATACTCCGAGCGAATCCATATACAGAAGTTTCCGTGTAACGTTTGTGGGCAGAAGTTCGAGCGGGCTGATATTTTGGAAAAGCACAAAGCAGTCCACACTGGCGAAAAGGCGCAAGTTCACAGCACTAAAGCTGCACCTGTAAACTTGGTTGCTCAAGAGAGTGAAAGATCATTTGCTTGTAAGTTTTGCGGGGCGTCATTCAAGCGATTGTCCACTCTGTCTAACCACATGAAAACCCACACACAGGAAAGGCCCTTCCCGTGTGAAATATGCGGCGTGCGATTCACCCAATCCGGCAACTTGAAAAGGCACAAGCGAGTCCATTCTGGCGAAAAACCCTACAGCTGCGACGTGTGTGGATCGTCGTTCACCCAAGCTGCCAATTTGACCTCCCACATGAGAGTTCACAGTGGCGAAAAACCGTACGTCTGTGACATTTGCCAAACCTGTTTCAGCGAAGCGACGTCATTGAGACACCACAAACAGACCCACTCCGCAGGAAGACCTCACGTGTGTGACGTTTGCGGATGCAGTTACGTCCGGGCTAGTAATTTGTTAGCCCATAAAAGAATTCACGCTGAAGCGAAAACAAACTACGGGTTGAAATCACCGAAACGCCGTCAAACGTCGACATCATTCACTTGTGATCATTGTGGAGAAATATTCCAACGTTACGGCAATTTGAAAAGGCACATGGCCGTCCATTCGGGCTCAGACCCGTTTGGTTGCAAAGTTTGCGACGCGACATTCGATAAAGTAAATGATTTGGTCAACCACTTGCTAATTCACAGCCTGGAAGGTGATACCGATTTGTGTTCTTCAGAGCCCGAAGATGTAAACTGGGCGGATGATAGGGTTCAGAAAGAGACTGAACGAAACCCGTTCATTTGTGACTTATGTGGAACGACGTTCCGGCGTGAATGTTTTTTGAAGCAGCATTATAGTCAATGTAAAGAAAAGAACTTGGTATGTGAATTGTGTGGGGCAAAGTTCATTCGAACCAGCCATTTGAATAGACACAAGATGCTTCACAGCAAAGACAAATCCATCGTGTGCGAGGTTTGCGGTTCCGCGTTCAATCAAACGTCCAATTTGAGGGCCCACATGAGAATCCACACTGGGGAGAAGCCCTATACGTGTGATATTTGCGACAGGTCGTTCAGTGAAGCGACTACTTTGAAAAATCACGGGATGACTCACACTGGAGAAAAGCCGTTCGCGTGTGACATTTGCGGAGCGAGATTCACTCGAACTAGCAACTTGGCGACTCACATGAGGACACATTCTGGGGAAAAACCGTACGCGTGTCACGTTTGCGAAACGGCTTTCAGTCAATCGAGCTCCCTGAAGGCCCACATGAGGTTTCACCCTGGGGAAAGGCCGCACGTGTGTGTCGTCTGTGGACTGACGTTCGCCCACGCTCGTAACCTGAAGAAACACATGAACACTCACAAGATACTCCACGCCTGCGTCAAGTGCGGATCCGAATTCGACGATTCCTCGGGTTTGAAAAATCACAAATGCCCGCTTTTGGGAATTCACTCCGACGACCCCAGTGGCAGTGCGGATGACGAAGAGATGGAGAGCTGTGTCGGTTCTGAAGATGGTGAAAGCCCTTACGCTTGTGACACTTGTGGATTCGCGTTTACCAAAGCTGACGGCTTAAAAAATCACACTTGTCGAAATTCAGAGGAAAAACCCTACTTCTGTTTCTTATGTGGATCTGGATTCGACCATGAAAATGACTTTAGGAGACATGAAAGTACTCACAGGGATGACCCTTGAAATTGGTTTTTGTTTGTTACAAGTGTGTAACAAAAACCTATTATTGTCATTACCAGGAATATTTTTGTTTTTAGGTTGTACGTGTAAATGTATTTTTAGTAGGTGTACGCACAGTGGTTCTTTTGCGAGAATCAGAACTCTAGAAACGCAGGGCTGGGCAGGGGGCTCAATGGTTCAGGTTCTTCCTTATTTGGAAAAATATTTCCCACAGTACGTATAAATTGTATATGTTACGGGGAAACCCCGACCCCATTAAAAACTAGCATTTAACTTGAAATTCGCGAATCTTCCCTGGAGATTGGGAAAAACACCTTGCCTGCTGTCTGCCTGTAAAACTTAGGACTGGCCACCTCAAATGGTACAAGTGCGATGTGACTTCATTCAGAGTTCTACCGGGTGACAAAACGAAGACGGGAAAAGCCGGATGGCGAACAGCAAGATCGGGGTATTTCCACCTCGATAGAATCTCCAGCTTGACTTCGGGGAAAACCCCTTTAGGGACACGATTAATATTCTACGCAAAAAGCTGACCCGGAAAATCTAGAATCGAAAATCGGAAAATCAGTCATTCAAAAATCGAGCATTGAGGTTATCATCAAAGAAGATTATTCAAAAATCGACCCGGGCTAAGAGTTTTATTCAGATTCCGCTCAGATTTATTATTCGGCGCTCTGGCGGCGGTTTTTAAAGGGTGCTGAATCTGAATACGTTGATAGAAATGATGAATTCCGACCTTTTCAAGGAGCCCATTGTCGTGAGTTGATTCCAGAGGTTGATGCAGCTCAAGGGTCCATCCTTCGAGCTTGGGTCTATCTCCACAGTTTCTTTGTATGATTTATCGGGTGCTGGGCGGGTTCCTCAGGAATTTGATGATACATAAAAATGCTGGGGTCAGTTAATGAAAGGTTTGCATGTACCAGTTCAGAATTGAACTTGGTTCAGAACTCCTCACAGTCAATACGCGTTTTGAACCAATTCAGGACTGATAACCCAAACATCTGAGCGAGCATGACTTTGTCATCAAGCGAACCCTCCTAATCGCTCACATTTCCATCCCATTCCACTATTGAATCCAGAGGGCATAACATGTTATTATCTGCAGATAATATCTGTTATCTGTTATAATATAACACAATAACCGAGAATCGATGTAATCTCTCAATATTTGATAACAAATCCACAAGGGGTAAATAGTTTCTGCGCGAAGGGCTGGAAGTTCAAACAAAGATCTTAGACTGATAGAACGCGTTTCCGACAGTCCCAAACTGGCTGTGAACAGCAAACTACAAATCCCGAACTAGTTCTGTTGCTGTCCATACAGCCAAAAAGGGACGTGGTCAGTCTCAAACAATTCGCTGTACATACAAACCTTCAGAACCTACTGGCAGTAGTGAGTTTTAAAAATACTTGATGAAAACAATAGAACCACTCGCCGGAGAAGGGGGCCCATCGCGCTCCCGCCAACTCGCTCCGCGCCCACAGCGACAGGCGGCGGCTCCAGGAACTAACTCTGGCTGCTTGCCAAGCTTACCTTAGATGTTGATGAGTTTCCTCTACAACCCCGAACCACAGAGCTTCTTCGGGCTGTTTCCATGGCCCTCGGCCAAAACGCAAATTTCCCGGTAAATGCCAGTTTTCACCCAGGGTTGGGGTTCAACCGTTTTACATTTAATATGCATAATATAATTATCTTTCTCGCCCTTACATCGCCTACTGAGTTGCCTGAGAAAGTTTCTAAAAGCATTTCCACAAGCTTGTGACCAAACCCCAAAATGTTTTATCTAAAAAGAAGTCACTCGATACATTTATTGGTTTTACATACTTATTATGTATAATATACATACAGTTTCGTTTTGTATATATTATATACACAACGAAACTGCAAACATCCTTACGACGTGTCGTCAACTCTTTCCGCGCTATCTTTCAGCAGAGATGCCGAGGATCTTGGCTTATCAATAATGATTATGCCCACCACTCCATGCGTTTTCCGACCGCGAAATGATGACTCAACTACCTTGGATACGGATCATTAGTGCTTTCGTCTCCTTTGTGGTTGTATCATCTAGTGGACGGAAAACGCATTGAGTGGTACGTCATACTCATACTCATTAGGCTAAAAGTCTTCTAGGCGGTGTCAGAACTAGAACGCCGATTTTCTTTTTGAAATCAGCACAATCTTATTCCCACCCCAAGAGTCCATTTGGAGTGGAATACATTCTTCATGATGCTATTTACCCTCGTGGGCCGCATATGTCCAACTTCTGGGGATAACTTCAAACCTATTTTCTGGTGTAAATACATAATATGCATTACGTATTATTAGTAGGATGAGGGACTTGTTATTAGAGTACAACTAAACTACTCAGAATCAAGTGCACACGTCTTCTTTTCGTTGAGTGCGTGAGCTGATCACAGTGCCTGTCTAGAGAGAAGCGTCTGGAGTTCCAGTGTGGAGCAGCAGTTTTTGTATATTTTGTACATTGCTTGATGAGTTATGTTTCTCTGGTAACCTACTCTTTCCGACGTTTGTACTGCCTTCTGGCCTGTGCCAAAATTCAGTGTAATCAATAGGTACTTTAAAATAATAAGTATAAATGATTGAAATTAATCATTCAAAAGCGTATTACTTTAATTGACTATTTAAATTATTCAATTAATGAGTTAGTAATCAACTTTTAAAAGGCAATAGCTATTGTAACATTCTGGCACTTAGATCCCAAAAAGCTTCAGTTGATGTCCTACCAGATCTGGATGTAATTCATAAACTGTTATCAACCGCAGCAAGTTGTCAGTGAGTTTTAGAAGCAATGAACGTTCTGGAGGCAAGAATGGGCTACATGCTCTTCTCATTGGGTGTTTGAATTTCGTTTGCCTATCTTTCATTCACAGAAAGCACGTTGCAGGTAATAAGTTAAGGTTCTAAATAATTTAGAACCTAATCATAATTATTATGATTAAAATTAAAACTGTGAATGGCCTACCTCAGAGGATTACTGCCTCTTTTTGTTTCCTTTCCTTCGCCTGATGGGAGATCATAATATTTCAGTGCAGTGGCACAAGGCACATCTATTCATGGTAGGCGGGACAGTTTTGAGCTCTGGTCGTTGGGCCAGTCAAAAGTTCCGTATTTTGTCAAGTATATTTTGATAAAAACGGTGTTTTCTGTTTAGTTTGAATCTTTTTCTGCTTTCTTTGTATTTGTTGATTTTTTCAATAACTGGTCGGAACTGCCCCACCAGTAAAGCACTTGTAGCCGTGTGAGACAAAATTTTGAAATGTATAAAAAGGGTTGTGTAAATTGGACATCTCCACCCTCTGATCCCACATCAGCCGGAAGGTCAGAGGGAATTGGTGGAGGCAGAAAGTGTATTCTACGTGGTCAGCTCCAGTTCCAGATGTATTATTCGTGGGCAGACTCCAATATAATAAGATACACTGCTCGCCCCCAATGCCGTCAACACCAGTGGGGAATCCGACCCATTAAGCGTCGGCCCTAAGATATCTTATCCTGCCCACATCATCCTCCACACTGTGACGTCAGATCCCATAGAGGCAATTATCAAAAGAATCGTTTAGGTGGGAAATGTAACCAGCGAGTGCAGCTAACGATTTTCAGCTGATTACCTGAATTATTCAGAATGACTGTGGACTTGGGAGTTAAAAATGGTTGAATAATATAAGTGGGCATATTATGCCCCACTCTCAACTTTAATATAGTTCATATTATGAACCTTATTTCACAAAAGTGGGGACACTATAGTCATAATATGATGAAGAAAATCTGCGGTCTACCAGAATGTCTACTTGCATCTTCACATGCAGCTCTACATTGTAGATTCTACGTTCAATTGAGGTACCTACATGAGCAGTTTACACTAGATCTCACCGAACAGCAATCACCAAGTGGAAATTAGGGATGAGGGCAGATGTAAGCTATGGTATCGATTAATCGTAATAATTGATAATTTGATGAAATAATCTATGTCCGTAGGGTTAAATCAATTGAATAACCGATTACTTCGCAATGACGATTATCAATTTTTTTCTTCACTGAGATTTCGGAGTTGAAGTTCGGTGTAAGTTTAACATGTTTTTGCCGGGACCAATCTACAAAAACGCTGTAAATTTTACACAAGGGTAAATGGCGCAATCTTTCCCTCAAAAAATGGAAAGTTGCGCTCACCTCTTCATGTTTTTTTTTTTTTTTTTTGTGTGTGTATCACAGCATCACGCCCGAACGGCTGAACAGATTTTCATGAGGGTGGTCTCATTGTGATCAGCGAGTTCTGGGGGTGGTTATAGGCTATCAAAATCACCTCCGTCGTCGACGATTCGTCCGATCCCGACGACATAGTTTGGTCGTTAGATACCTAGTGTGTCAAGTTACGAATTCTTAGTTACGGTTTTGGTTTCGTAGTAACAGAAAGGTTGCGCTCTTCTATTCAATTCAATTGATGGCTTGTTCTTTGAAATAGGTTACTAGTCCGAAAATCAATTCTGTCATTAAATTTTTTTTTACTCGGAAAATATTTGATTTCCTGGGATTCTTCACAAATCAGTGAAATCGGATCGTTCCGGGACCCCCAAAAATTGATTCTATGCCAAAAAATACTTCGAAAACGACACCTAACTCGATCCCATAGCCAAAACCCTTCAAAAATATCTTCCCGTAGCCCCATAGCGCCCCACGGGTTTGGGCGATCTGGCTGAAAATCTTGCGGGCACAACTAGATGGTAAACTGAGTATTTTGACAAAATTTCAGATTGAAAAAAATTCCTACTGCCCAAAACGGCCTGGACGGTGGACGGACATTCCGGTTTTGGAATCTAGACCTCTTGCAACGGATAATGTCAAATTTTGAGGCCGATCGGAGTCGTCGACCTCCGTCGCGATTACATAGGTGTATTATTTCAATAATAATAAACCATAATTTTAAAAAAAGTTGTAGAATGTTTGAACCGATGTGGGACCTCGAAAAATGGATTACCTATGCGTCCAGAATTACTCTGAAAACGACACCTTATTTAACCTAATGAGATCCTTCAAAAATGCCATTTGTAGATAGCCTCATAGAACCCCACGGTGAAATCGGATAGTTCAGGAGCCCCCAAAAATGGATCCTACGTCCAAAAATACTTCGAAAACGCTAAAGAGGAGCTACTGGAGGAGAAGGGAGTTTTTGAAGGTTTTCGGCTATGGGGTCGAGTTAGGTGTTGTTTTCGAAGTATTTTTGGACGTAGGATCCATTTTCGGGGGCCCCAGAACGATTCGATTTGACGGTGGGGATCTACGGGGCTTTCATGGGGCAACAAATGAGATTTTTTAAGGACTCCAGGAAGTTAAATAAAGGCCGTTAGTGTCGCACATCAGTCTGGCACTGAAAACCTTTTTTAAAATATATTTTCTCTATCAAAGAATAATAAACCCTTGTGTGAAATAATACCTATCTATTTATGTGGGAAATTGAGTGTGCGAGCGCACCGCACCCGCCCGTTGCATGGGTTTGTGCAGACCTTTAAAAAACTAACAACCACCTCGATCCTTATCTGTCATCTTATTACCTTATCAAAATTATCTTCTCTTTGCGTTCATCGCCCACCTCGTCTTTTTCCGGGGGAAGATATTTCCTACCTAAGGATATTGTACTCGAGCGTGTGCGTGACCCCTTCCTGCCCATTGTGATGTAAGCACTTGTTCAGAGCGTTATGATCCGAGCGGAATGTCGACTGGGGGAGAAGCAGTTACAACACAGACGTGGACAGTTGGTGTTCGGGGATCGTTCGGTGGACAGTGATGATGTGAGGAGTATCCCCGAGAACAAAACTACCAGATAAAGACAATCACCTCCGCAATCGTTCCAGGAAGCGGACCGACTACCCATTCGGCCAAATCCATTATTTCGATACACAATGTTTGTTTCTCATGGAAAGGAGAGTTGAAGTAAGCTTGTGCGTTCTTTATTGGTAGGTACCAAATTTTTACAAGGTTGACGATTCTTCTACTACTGACTAATGGGGTTAAATACATATTTTATTAAATAATTTAAAAAAAGTAATTATCTGTCCGTGTGATAACACCATTAATGGTAATATTCTATCTAATGACCTTTTATCTGCAGGAAAACAGAAAGGGAGCAAAATAGGGATCCCCACGAATCGATATTTCACTTTGACCGACATTGTCATTAAGTATCTCACTTCGTTCACACAAGCTTTGTCTGACGTTTTCTCGCCACAGGTTCCCGCCCTGTTCATTTTATTGAGCGCATACTTTTCAAAGTTGATCAGTGTGTAAATTTTCCATTTTCGAAGCATGAGCTTACTTAAATGGTGAAAGGCATTTGATGACCTTTTTTTTAACGGAAGTAGGTTGAACGAACCTATGAGAAAGAGGAAGAAATGCCAATACGTGGCAGGCAGTAAAAATTAATTATATTTAATTAAAAACTTTTAACATTTAATTAGGTACTGAAAAATGCTGCTAATTTTACACTTGGTCTAGTTTTTGATTTGGAAAATGCTGCAAATTGTATACTAGGCTTTATTATTCTTTGATTGATTGATTGATTTTTTTATTCTACCTATATATAGGTAGGTGGGTTACTAATTCTGTCAATAGAAAATATTTTTGAAAAAAAAAAAAAAAAGTACAAGTACTTGTTCAAATACGTGGGACCTCGAGAAATGGATTATGCGTCCAAAATTACTGGGAAAATACGACCTCCTGGGATCCTTCAAAAATCCCATTAGTAGCCCATGAGAGCCTATAGATCCCCACGGTGAATTCGAATCGATCTGGGACCTGCAAAAATGGATTCTACGTCCAACAATACTTCGAAAACGACACAGAACTCGACCCCATAGCTGAAACCCTTAAAAAAACCTCCCGTAGCCCCTTTTTAGCCAGAGCCCCGCGGGGTTGGGCGATCGGGCTGTAAACCTTGCGGGCACAACTAGATGGTAAACCGAGTACATATTTTGTCAAAATTTCAGATTTAAAAAAAAAAAAAAAATCTACTGCCCAAAACGGCTCGGACGGCGGACGGACATATCGTTTTTGGATCTAGACATCTTGAAGCTATAATGTCAAATTTTGAGGCCGATCAGAAGTTTCGACCGCCTTCGCGATTGCATAGGTGTATTATTCCGAAAATAATAAACTAAAGTTGAAAAGAAGAAATTTTGTACAGACAGATGTGGGACCTCGAAAAATGGTTTATGCGTTCAAAATGACTTAGAATCGGCAGCTCAATTGAACTCGAGACATCCTTCAAAAGCTCCATTCGTAGCTCCTTTGATACCCACGGTGAAATCGGGTCGTTCTGGAATCTCCAAAAGGGGATTCTACGTCCGAAAATCCTTGGAAAACGACACCCCACACGATAGCACATCCGAAAATCTGCAACCCCTCCCGTAGCCCCTTTTTATTCCCACAGAGCCCCACGGGGTGGGCGATCGGGCTGAAAACCTTGCGGGCACAACTAGATGGTGAACCGAGTGTTGTCAAAATTTCAGATTTTTAAAAACATTCCTTTTATATGTATATACCAAAATTGCTGTAAACGACGGGAAAGGTCGAATAGTCTCCAAAGCTTTCCTTGTTACTCCCCACTTTGGCGCTCACCGTCAACACAGCCTAAACTTTACCATACTATGCCGTTATTAACGTGGCTTCATCGCTGTTTCGTAAACCAGTAATTTGATTCTGAAATGTAACAAACCTCTCCATCGCTTGGCTCAACAAGCCGCTAAAGGCCTCGATAAGCCCAATTTCCTTTGACCGACATGATAATGTTTTAGAAGCCATATTATGTTGCACAGGTTGATAATGATCATGACTGGTTGTCCTCAGGCAATATCTCGGTGGCGTTGAGTGTTCCAGTTCCTACTCCGTTTGATTGAAGACTGAATTACCAAAGTACTTATCCACCCAGTTATCACTGGTCCATCTTCCATTCATCATCTCACTGCTACCGATAGGTTACTAGTAAGTTGACATTTTTTTTTTTGTAGAGATTGATAAAAAAAAGGTAATGACAAGTAAAATTTACCCTACATTAAAAATTAGTTGCATTGGGGTAAGTACACTACATTACAAATTAGTTGCTTCATTACAAATAATTTGTAATTATTAATTAATTAGTTTACTCTGACATTTACTGACGTTGCAAAATGCTTAGATTGTAGCTCCGAATCGCTTCTTGTTGATAAACTCTTCAAATACAATTTCTCGGATAGTGTAGGGGAGCATGGGGTGAAGTGGTCATTGGAGAAAGTGGCCACTGGCTGTTTTTGCGGCTGTGTTCATCATTGCAAGCGCCAGATTAGATAAAATTCATCTTGGGAGTGCAAACCTGAAGTACTAGAAGCAGAAAGTTGTTCGGATTGCCAGGAGGGTTTTTTAATTTTATATTTTATATTCTTTATAAAGTTTGTTTTTGTAAGGGACGATGGCTCGAGAAAGGAAAATGTGCCAATAGGCGTTTGCCTATCACAGAGGAATTCTTGGTTCCTTCCTCATCCCCAACCTCAGTTATGTCAATACTTGCACTCACGCGTAAACCCAACCGCCGAAACTGTCGGTGGGAAGTTATGACCTAAAAGTCCTCTCGGGGCTCTCTGACGTCTGTCAATTGACATCGCAATCAAGAGGTCAACAATCTTCGTTGAAGTTTACGACATCAACGCGTAATTGAGAAACTCAAGCCGTTTAGGGCTCTTTGTTATCTGACGATTGAAGTTGGTTCACCGTGTAATGTCGTGAAACTTTCACAAGTTGGATTGGTGATTGAAATTGAATATCAATAATCTTGGCCCTTAATCGGTCCAACTGTACGCTGAATGGTTTACTTTTAGGATAGCCGTGTAATAATCTGTTTACATAGTCGAACCCAAAGCTCTCTTTAGGGAATGAGTGGCTCCGCGTGCTAAGGCGACTGTGTTCATTCGATTACGGCTCAATCGGAGCTCTGATCAGTCTGGTCGAATCAGGGACGAACTCCAATGACTAAACCAATTAACGCTCATTTTCAAGTGGTTGTTTGCCGAAGGTGCAAAAGGCCAATGTGGAGAAAGATGACTCTGTTGATAGTCTTCAACACAAGAGCCCAACTGCTTTAAGTCACTGGGTGTAGATGAGCTTGTAGTTCAAAGCCGGTCCCTACGCTGGATTTGTTTATTTTGATAAAAACTATTTACACCATCGGCAGAGGAGTCATCTCCTTCACTAAGGCAATATATTCATTTTCCTCGTCAGTAGTATCGGGATTTATATTCATTTTCTTCCATATTCTTAATGTGCTTTCGTTGTTCACAGTAACTGTAGTAACAAACCGATAGAGAAGATCTGTTGTTCTCTATTTGTTTGTTTTTCTCTATCTTCCTGATAACCGAATCTTTTTTCGTCGACACTCAACTGGTGTCGTGAGAATTATGAATCATTTCTTGTTGTTGAAACTCCGACGACCCCTACGATGACGTCCCGTCCGATCGACAACCTTGAACAGCCACTTTTGTATGAAGAGGTTTCGCGTGATTTTAGGTTTAACATTTACAAATTCGGTGGGCTGAAATTAAGTTCCTGCTTATATTTCGATCGCTTCCGCCGGTACAATAACAAACAAAAAAACCTGTTATGTATCGTAATTATTACGATAACAGTTCAGTGGTTTTCAAGGATTACGACGGGGTTTTTTTTGCGCCAACAAAAACGGCAGGTGGTTTCTCTCTGTTTATTCGTGTTCAAGCTTTCGGCTACACGCCATCATCAGGAAATATAGTCTGTAAAACACGCTAAGATTACTAGCTAGGACTAGGGAAGCAAGGTAGCACAGGTTTACCTAGTTACAACAATTGTTATACGTACTTCGTGTGTTATTAAATTCTGACAGGATTCGACCAGCCTGCCAGTCCCGGGGGGTCTTTAAGCTGGATGTTCATAGGTAGTCTGTGGACTATTTAATATTTATTAGGGGTGTGATTTAGGAGGAGATGGAGGTGGACGATAACAGTTTAGGTTTATTATTCTTGGAATAATACACCTATGTTTTCGCGACGGAGGTCGACGACTTGGATCGGCCTCAAAATTTGACATTATCCGTTTCAAAAGGTCTACATTCTAAATCCGAAATGTCCGTCCGCCGCACGCCGTCCGGGCCGTTTTTGGCAGTAGGAATTTTTTTTAAAAATCAGAAATTTTTTCAAAATACCTACTCAGTTTACCATCTAGTTGTGCCCGCAAGATTTTCAGCCCGATCGTCCAAACCCGTGGGGCGCTATGGGGCTATGGGAGGTTTTTTTTTTAAGGCTTTGGGCTATGGGATCGAGTTAGGTGTCGTTTTCGAAGTATTTTTGGACGTAGAATCCATTTTTGGGGGGCCCGGAACGATCCGATTTCTCTGTGGCGATCTATGGGGCTTTCATGGGGCTACAAATGGGAATTTTGAAAAATCCCAGGAGGTCGAATATTTTTCAAGTAAAAAAACAAAGCAAAACAAAAATTTGAAAAAAAGTTTTCGAAAAAAAAAATCAAAAAAAAAAATTTTTTTAAAGGTTTTTCATTGACAGAATTAATTTCTGCACAAGTATCCTATATCAAAGAATAATAAACCCTTGGGTAAAATTTGCAACGTTTTTTGTTGTTTCTTATTCAAGGAATAATATATTATATATTTTCTTATTCAGGGAATAATAATATGCCTCCTGAGAATTTGATTGAAATCCGATCAAAATTGTGGAAGTTATGGCTGTGGCAAGTTTTTTCATTTCGAAAGTGAAAACAATGCTTCCTCTGCCTTGTTGACTCGGAAGCAAAATGTTGAAAATGAAAATCATGTAGGTACTGAAGAGGAAGCAGTAGGTTGAGACTAATAGTTGATAAACAATATTGCAATTATAATTGCAATATTGTTTATCAACTATTAGTCTCAACCTATACTATAGTTATCTAGTTCCTAATGATACTCATTTAATTATAATTATCTCCGGCCAATGTGAATTGCCGTTCTTCGTTTCGACATGATTTGCGTATCATTAAAAGACATTCGGGGCCTTGTCAGTATCGTAATCGCTCTGACAGTGGGAAGTTCTCACGACTCGTCAACATTCATTCCGGTGCGTCTTGTTCTTGAGTTCGCGTGGCGAAGTTTGAACTGCCCTTGACCGATGGTTGTACAACTGACTTGCGAGGAACCAGCGCCTAAGCCAAGTGGGTTTTATATTAAATATATAAACTGACAAATTTTGTCAGTTTGCACTGCTAACTTTGCAGGTAACCTATGTGGTGAATTTAAAATGTGTGAAAATGAATTTAAAGTGTGTGTTGAATGTAAAAATCATGATAGCGTGGAACTGACTCCTATAGCGCCAATGGGCTCCTTGAGGTCAGAATTCATAATTGATAACAATACATTCGGATTCAGCACCCCCCAACACTAATTTTTAGTTCGAAAATCCGTATAGTGCAGAACTGTTTTAGGTTTTGAACTGAAAGTGGAGGGCTTGTGACGTCACAACTTGCCTCACTGGGCATCGAGTAATTTGGCAAGGAGCCGCCAGAGCGCTGAATAATAAATCTGAACGGAATTTGAATAAAAACACTCGACCCGGGCTGATTTTCGAATAACCTTCTTTGATGATAACCTCGATGCTCGATTTTTGAATGACCTTCTCCCGATTTTCGATTTTCGGGGTCGGCTTTTCGCGTAGCAAAGTTGGCTAACTTGCATCTCTCGGCCAATCAAAAGTCGACTAAGCACGTGATGTACATCCTCCTGACTTCGGAATTCAAATATTATATTTTTCCTAAGGCCCTATTGTAGAGACGGGGTTTCTGCAATGTGGACCCATTTTCGTAACTTTTGAAACACGACCTTTCCAGAAAAAAATTAAAACATCGTTCAAGGAGCTCATTCGCATCGGAATGGAGGAAATACCCTTTCGTTCCTCATTGGCTAGGCACATTCCAATCTATCCAGTATTCAATCATTCGTGTTTCAAACCAAATTTTACCTTTTTTGTTCCTTTCGTTTTTACACTCGAAAGTGACTGTGACGGATCACCCAGACAAAACCAAACGAACTATTGTTAAAAAGAACAATATCTCGTTCAGCTTTGAGTTGATATGATGTAAGAGTTTGTCGACAATAAAAAAACTAAGTGATAACTTTTATCGGTCTTATTTACATGACTATAGTGTTCAATATGCAAACCCCGTTTACCCCTTCATCTCAATAAGGTCGTACATAACTATCTTATCCAAAATCTTGTCAGATGAAGTTTACTTAGCTTACTATGGTGACTGGGATGATAGTTTTTGGTCTGTTACAAAGATTCGATACACTTTGAAGGTCATAAAAGATCAATAGGTGATTAGGTGAACAATAACGAAATAGGTTATCTATTATATAAGGCTGCGTCCAAAGAACAAACAGATAACACACCTAATGGCTCATTTGAAACCTGGAAAGTCAGATCTGTTCCAGTTGGATTTTCCAGTAATTGGATAAACGTTGTGTTGCAGGTGCTGAGGGCATCATGTCGAGCCGCTGCTGCAACCCTTGTAGCATCGTCCTGATCGTAGTCGGCTGTTTACTCTTTCTCGTAGGGTTCGTTGGGTATTTCGCTTGGCCCAAGCTGTTGAACAACGAACTGAAGAAAGTAAGTTTTTACAGCTTAGGAGTTCTTTGTGTTTTTATTATTGATTCGAGTGATTAGAGATGGCGAGGTGCCGATTGCGGCCGACCGGGCTCACCGAGATATGATGAGATGCATCCCGCCAGTTTGACGGGATAACCCGGGAAATCAGCCCTTCAGCCCATGGATTCAGACACCTCATGGAGGTAGGCTGAATACGGTCTCCCAAAAATTTTGTGTCTCGCATCGAGATATTGATTCACTAAAAGGTGGATCCAGTCCTGGTTTTGATGGAGTTACAGCAGGAATCTTGAAATTTGGCAAAGACTCAGTCAGTAAGCCTTTACATATTCTTATTAATCGAAGTCTAAACTCTGGAAAATTTCCTGAAATCTTGAAGCTAGCTATTGTTTCGCCCATTTATAAATCAGGCCCTGAAGATAAATGTAACAACTATCGCCCCATCAGCCTGGTCTCTTGTATTGCAAAGCTTTTTGAAAAGTGTGTCAAAGAACAGCTAGTTCTGTTCTTGGAAACAAACCATTTGCTCACAGAAGCACAATTTGGATTCAGAAATAATCGTAGTACGCAAGATGCTGCTTGTAATTTGTATAATTCCATTATGGAAGACTTGGACGCAGGGCGTAAACCCTTAGCAGTTTTCTTAGATCAGGCTAAAGCTTTTGATACAATTTCGCATGACATTCTTTTCCAAAAAATGTACAAATTGGGCATTGTTGACACTGCACTACAATGGTTCAGAAGTTATTTGAAAGACAGAAGGCAAATTGTCCGGGTGAATGGTGTGAGAAGCGAAGAAGTCTCACTGGGGCCTTACTCGGTGCCGCAAGGTACTGTCCTTGGACCTATCGCGTTTATTATTTATATTAATGATATATCTGAGCTTGATTTACCGGGAAAGGTCCTGCTATTTGCGGACGATACTGTTTTCTACTGTTCAGCTGGCTCATGGAGTGAAACACGGAAAAAGGCGGATAATGCTATAAACACTCTATTTAACTGGATGTCCTGTAATAAGCTGACACTGAACGTAGACAAAACTACCTTCGTGCCTTTTTGTATTGATCCGCGGAATCTTCCTGAGCTGGAGGACATTCATATTCACTCGCTTGAATGCGATGGTTCGACTTGCGAGGCGTGCTGCCCTGTTAGGCAAAGCTATTCCCCCAAATACCTTGGAATTAACTTTGATACACAAATGAAATTTACGGTCCACATCCATAAAATTAACGCAAAATTAAGAAAATTACTATATATATTTTATAAATTGTCCCGAATCTTAAATAAGTATCTCCTAAAGAAAGTATATTTTGCTCTTGTTGAATCAGTGCTAACATACTGCTTGCCTATCTGGAGCAGCACGTACTTTTCGCACCTAGAACCAGTAATTAAGACTCAAAAAGCCATTATCCGAACAATTTGCAAGAGAGGGCGATACGAACATACCTCTCCCCTCTTCTCTGAATTGGGGGTTCTTCCTTTTCTGAAGCTTGTTCGGCTGAATGGCATTATACAAATAATAAAAACGAAACATTATACTTTACCTGTTCATAGCCAAAACACCAGATTTAAAAATGACAGTCGCATTGAATACCCTTTTTATCGAACCTCTTTTGCCCAAAATTCTTATATATATCAAGGTATAAAATGCTTTAATGCTCTACCCTCAAAGCTACGAGAAAAGCTATTACATTCAAAATTCAACAAGTATTTAAGAAAAGCCATTGTCAGTTTTCTATTATCTAATGATTACTTTTTCTAAGTGCCTGCCATTATATTGCTGCTTTATTTTAGAATGTACCTAATATACATTTTATATCATAATATCTTTTATCTCTGATAATATTGTTGTGTATTCTGTATTCTTAAATTCTCTGTATTAATTATTAATATGACATACCTATCTATTGTATTGAGTGGGTCGACTGAGAACAAAAACTCATCCTCCAACACGAGCCTAGGCTCATATGGAGGATTAATTTTTCCAATAGCATTTAGGCACATAGGGGGGGCTGGAAAATGGGTACCCATTTCCTTGGTTCGTACTAGTTGATGTGCCCCGATGTATACAATAAACCTGTTCATGTTGGTGGGTAGTGTCAAACATTTACCCACCAAGTACTATTGAATGTATCTATGTTTTGTACTTGTAATGGAAATAAATAAATAAATAAATAAATAAATAAATAAATATCGAAAATTTTCAAATCTGATACAAGAAAAAAACTCGTCCAAAAGTATCCTACGACGAAAACGACACTATCTCAATTTTCTCAGCGGTTATAATATAATTTAATAATATTATGTTATTATTTTTTGCTTCCCAACAAAATTAGTGGGACGCTCAACGTCAAAAACACACCAAAAAAAAAAAAAAAAAAAAAAAAAAAAAAATCGGCACTTGTTTTGGTTTTTAACGGATAACTTTGAAAGAGTGCGTTATAGGTAAAAATATTCTATTTAAAAATATTGAATTAAAGAGCACACAAATCTGCGTCGAATGAGCTATCTTAAAGTTAAAATTGAGCCAGCCGTAAGGGATTGGACTATGAACCGCAGAAAGATAAAGTAGGCCTACTCCTATCGCGTATTGCTTTTGGACTACATTATTTTCTAGGGCCTGAAGTTTCGCGGAGATGTAGGAGGCTGTCGCGAATGCGTGGTCTCTAGTTTTCCATTCTCTTTCTGCTGGGAGTGTGGCAAATGCGATATTTCTCATTCATACGAAGGAAAAGGGCTTGCAGCCTGGAGGTAGGATGGAGGAGGCTACCTCTCTGAAGGAGTAGTGTTGTAATGGCTACCGAGCAAACGGGACAGCGCGAGTAAAGTGTCTAGTGATTTGGGTCGAGAAGAGTCACCAAATTCGCACACGCCAGATACTTTGATACATGCTTTTGTACTCTGTTTCTAACGTACAACAAACAACCGAACAAATACGTACAAATCACCTCATATCACTGTACTAAAAAACGTACATTATACACTAATTGCAACATACACCGCAAGATACCTACTGCTGACAGTCGTAGTCAGCTCAGCGGATCTTCTACAGATCCTGTTGGCTCCTGTATCCAGCTCAAACACTGCTGACAGCCGTAGCCAGCTCAGCAGATCTTCCACAGATCCTGTTGGCTCCTGTATCCAACTCAAACACTGCTGACAGTCGTAGCCAGCTCCGCGGATCTTCTACAGATCCTGTTGGCTCCTTTATCGAGCTCAAACACTGCTGACAGCCGTAGCCAGCTCAGCAGATCTTCCACAGATCCTGTTGGATCCTGTATCCAGCTTAGGCTTTATCGTACACCAAGCCGAACCAGAACATTGCAGGTTCCTCTTAAGTCCTACTATCTATCTCTTAAATTTCATCTCACCATCACTCCCGGGCCGCACCTCAACATCATTAAAAACGTCAATTAACTAAGCCGGCCGCATCATCATCGTCCCCAGTGATTACTTGCATTCCATTTTGTTTGGATGATAAATTCGATTTCTTGGGTTTTTTGGTACGGCGTCAGCGATACTAGCGAACTCTTACAAATCAGAAGGCTGTCTCTGTCATTTCATTAACCACCATTCATTTTGTTTTTTCTCAGGAATTAGCTCTAACGAACACATCGAAAAGTTATGAACTATGGAAGGAAACGCCCATCCCAATGTACTTGGAGGTTTACTTATTCAACTGGACGAATCCGCTGGAGGTGTTGCGGTTTGGACATAAACCGAATTTCATTGAAACCGGACCCTACGTATTCAGGTAAGCGACAGAACTTGAGCCAAGTATTGCTCATCTGATTTATGAGTGCGAGTTGCTCATACAAAGAGTAAAAGAAGCGGTAACGGGCGAGTGTAGGTCCAAGCACCGGCTGTACGCAAGAGGCCAGTAGCTAATTATTGACAGCATCCTCCCCACTATGTAAAGCGAGCGAAGTTCGTTCTCACCTGCTGTACATGAGGCCAACTCCTAGTGGGTGCAATAAGAACTCGAATAGTGAGTAGAAGTGGTCTGAGGACAGTTGGGATATGGTCAGGGGTTGGCTGGCTATAGCAGCATGGTGGGGGGGTTACTATTTCGGAGCTCTAGCCCGAGGAGGAAGAGGATCATCTTGATTTAGTTCACAGTTATACGCAAAAAACTAAAAGAAGCACGGACACTGAGGTTTTTTTTGCTGCCATATAAACGGTACACCTCGAGCGTCCGTGCAAACTCGGGATACTTTCAGACCTAACTGAGGGCTTAAAGCGATTTTTGGCTTTCCAGGAATTTAGTCCTCCCCAGGGTATCCCCCCTCCCTTTTCTTTCTAATTTTACTGAACTGGAAGTTGAAACAGCCTTTGGGTACGTGGGTGTTAGCGGCACGAAATATGAAGCCCAGAAGTACCATAATGCAGTTATAGTGTGTTTCAAAACAAAGTTGAGAATGCAACAGCACTCCCAATTCACGGATCACAGTTAAACGCAGAGGAGAATAATGTAGTTTCACAAAGTGACGCTAGAGCGCTCTGGCGTTGGCATATCTGCCAAACACTCCTCTTCCCGTCCACGGAGCTCCCAAGAATTGTGGAGGATGCCTGCGTTGACCGCTGTAAACGTCATCTCTTAGTCCAAGTTCTCTTTTCATCTCCCAATTTTCGTTGTACTCCTACTATTACCGCTGTGCTCGCACAACATTCCGGGCTCTCATCCAAATATAAATTAGAACAAATGAAGCAAACCAAACAGTGCTGTATACGGGTCGAGTTACTCGGAATGTGTAAACTGGCCTTTAGTTATGATTCATTCTTCCATTCTATCTTCATAATGGTTTTGGTTGTCTTTTTGAGTTTGTACTACAATAAATGTTTTCCCCCAGGGAGCATCATTCTAAAGTGAACCTGGTGTGGAATAATGAAAATGATACGGTAACGTTCAATCAGATTCGACAATGGCACTTCGTACCCGAAAAGTCCCGAGGGACACTCGAAGATGAGATAACCAACGTCAACATCATAGCTATTGTAAGAAAATATTTGTAAAAAGAAGGAAAATATTTGCATCATCCGAAAATCTGATCCCCTTTACCGTTTGCTTCAGACTATTGGAGAGATCCTTCGGAAATCCTTTAGCCCGTTTTATCTCAAATGGCTGGACCCTCTACTCATCACCGAAGAAAGCAAAGTGTACGTTACCAAGACCGTGCGAGAGCTGGTTTTTGACGGTTACTCGGACAAAATACTGGACATCGTTCAAAAGATGAAGAAGCTCCATGTTCCCATCAAGATCAACATTCCGTTCGACAAATTCGGCTGGTTCTATCAGGTGCGTTTTTAGACATTTCCATCCATCTATAATTTTAAATCCACAACTCGAGGAAAACGAAGAAGTGTGCTAAAATAGAGATGCGACCCCTGCGAGGCTCTAAATCAGTTCGTACAGTTTGTGAGGAGGGGGGGGGGGGGGGGGGGGGTGAAAAAGAGGAGCTTTGGGAAATAATCCAAAGCCAAGTCTTCCCACCGCCAGGACACCTTTTGGTTTATTATTCTTGGAATAATACACCTGTTTTCGCGACGGGGTCGACGATTCCGATCGGCCTCAAAATTTGACATTATCCGTTTCAAGAGGTCTACATTCTAAATCCGAAATGTCCGTCCGCCGTCTGGGCCATTTTGAGCAGTAGGAATTTTTTTTAAAAATCTGAAATTTTGGCAAAATACTCGGTTTACCATCTAGTTGTGCCCGCAAGGTTTTCAGCCCGATCGCCCTAACCCGTGGGGCGCTATGGGGCTACGGGAGGGGTGTTTTGAAGGCTTTTGGCTATGGGATCGAGTCAGGTGTCGTTTTCGAAGTATTTTTGGACGTAGAATCCATTTTTTGGGGTCCCGCAACGATCCGATTTCACTGTTACGATCTATAGGGCTTCCATGGGGCTACAAATGAGATTTTTGAAGAATTCCAGGAGGTCAAATATTTGTCGAGTAAAAAAAACGAGATGTAGTGAACTTTGAAGGTGTTTACTTGCCAAAACTATCTATGGGGGGATCTAAGGGGCTTTCATGGGGCAAAAATTGGATATTTGCGAAAACTGTGGGAAAATTCCAATTTTTTGTCGTTCTTTTAGCACTTTTTATCAGCTAAGAATGAAAGTAAGGCCTAGAAAAATTCGTTGAACCCTGAATCTTGTAAGGCATGGTTTTTTTTAATTTATTTATTTTTAAAAAGCTCTGATATTCAACTTGGGAGTCACAATCGATAGTGTACCTTCGTCCTGAATCAGGAATTTGACACCTCAGGCAGCTGCCTCCTCCCACAACCCGCCTAACCGCCCCCTCCCGCCAAAAAATTTGTATTTCTTTAAGAAAAAAAAACTACTAAATACATATGTGAAAACGAGTTGTTGGGTCTGAGGCCAGGTGGGATATGGTCAGGGGTTGACTGGCTTGTATAACGTAAAATTGTCATCAGTTTGTGTTACGTATTATGACGGAAAATGTGAAGGCAGCGCTACCAAACGAACGTCACTTAGCGCCACTTTCAAAAGCAATCATTTGCCTGGCTACTCTTGATATTTGCAAACATGCCAACCTCAATAATACGTTTCGTTTTACAGCGAAACAACTCGGCCACGTACGATGGAGTTTTCAACATGCATACAGGCGTGTCAGACATTGAAGAACTCGGTAATTTGGCCACGTGGAATTACAGAAGCCAATCGTTCTCTTATGACGGGGATTGTGGTGTCGTAAAGGGTAGTACCGGCGAGCTGTGGCCTTCCAACTCAGCCGATGAAGATTTTATTGACATTTTCGCTTCGGACATTTGCAGGTGAACTGAGCAGATAACAGTGGAAAAGTTCTATCATCCTATTTGTTATTTGTCGGCTAACACTTTTTTGTTAATTTTTTCCAAATAGCTCGATGAGGCTGACCTACAAGGGTTCCAAGACGGTCAATGGCGTCCAAGCACGAGTTCACGTTGGTGACGCCACAACTTTTGACAACGGGCAGATAGATTCGGCCAACAAGTGCTACTGCCCGTCAACTGGGTGTTCACCTTCTGGAGCCCGTAACGTCGCCAAATGCCGGTTTGGGGCGCCAGTGTACCTGTCGTTTCCCCATTTCTACCTGGCCGACTCCTCTTATCTAGAGAAGATTACCGGCTTGAACCCCACTGAAGAACGCCATCAGATGTACATATCACTCGATAAGGTAATGTTATTTTCATGGTGAGGTCGCTACTGTCGCGTCAAAACTACAAGTGCCTAATCCAGTTTGTTGGCTTTCAGATTGCCAGTATTCCAGTGGAAGTTCACGCCAGACTGCAAATCAGCATTGCTGTACAAAGCGTTCCTGGATTAAAGTGAGTTGGGAATTTGCCACATCCCCGAAAAAAAATCCCCGTTGATAATGTCCTGTCGTGGTATCACCTGTGGGGAATTAATCCCCACTCCTTTTTGCATCAGCCAAGCGCTCCTTTGGAGTTGATACGGGAAGCGGCAGGACCACTCAAAGGGTTGTCTCTTTTTATGTTAAGGAGGGCTCGCCCAATCCCAAGGCTATGCCTCTCCCGCCAGTTGCAAGAAACGAGGCAAATCGCACCAATGGAGACAAAACCCCCAGACGGGGTGGCCCAACGTACGGAGCCAGTAATTGTATTTCTGCTCCCTGAAAAATCTGTTTGAACACTCACAACAAGTTTCTACTCCCACAACTAGAGCCGGCTCCCTCAAAACCAGTTCCTTCTGCCTCAAACATATCTGCTACTTCAAAACAGGTTCTTACCGCCTCAAACAAGTGTATTGACCCTCAAAACCAGTTTATACGCCCTCGAACAAGTGTCTGCTACCTCAAAACCGGTTCTTACTGACTCAAACAAGTGCGCTGACCCTCAAAACCAGTTAATACGCCCTCAAACAGGTGTATTGACCCTCAAAACCAGTTTATACGCCCTCAAAACTGGTTTCTACTGCCTCAAACAACCTTCGGCTCACTCAAAACTGGTTTCTACACCGTCGAACAAGCTAGCTACCTCAAAACCGCTTCTTACCGCCTCAAACAAGCGCATTGACCCTCAAAACCAGTTAATACGCCCTCAAACAGGTGTATTGACCCTTAAAACTAGTTTATACGCCCTCAAGACCGGTTTCTACTGCCTCAAACAACCTTCGGCTCACTCAAAACTGGTTTCTACACCCTCGAACAAGTGTCTGCTACCTCAAAACCAGTTTACGATCCCTAAAACAACTCTCCCCTCCCTCAATGCCAGTTCTACTAACTAAAAACCGGTGTGTGCGCTTCGATAAGAAGCGTCTGGACCCCCGAAAACAGACCTGGTTCGTTGCATATAGGAAGAAGTCCACAGTTTCGATCAGCTTCAAACAATAATTGTTTTAAATAATCAAAAGAAATTATTACTTTTTTAAGTTGCTTTCAATTAAAAAATAATTGAAGCCTTTTGGGACAGGAATTTAAAAGCAGGCTGGTAATCCGATTTTGGAACAAAACTCCAGACTGACGTGTTTGCCGCCTGGCCACCCTTGTCTCTTGCGAGAGAGGGTTATTTACCACAAACAACCTAGAATCCATCACTAATTGAGGGGGACGGCTGGTGGCGCTTTTCAAGTACAGACACCGAAGTACGTGCGCCTGTGGCAGTGTGGATCCCCCTCTTCCGAGGACTACTGGATTAGGGGGGTAAGAACACCACACAACTCCACTTTAAGGTTGCTCCAGTCGGAAGCCCAAGAAGGACACAACAGGGCAGACATCTGATTCTGTGTCCCCTTCACCGCTTTACATGCATCTCCCACTCAATGAGTCTCTGAACTTCCCTTCTGGGGATGTTTGGAAACCGAAGTATCCTGACAGTTCTTCAAGAAAGTCCGGTGGACCCAGATCGCCCATCCAGTCAGTCGTACAGCATCTGGACTAGCTGGATCCTGACAAATTGGGTCATAGTTCAGATTGCCGTATACCTGACGATCTCTCCTCTTCCGCCACAACACAGAGCAGCATAATAGGGGATTTCACGCCCCAGGTAGTCTGTTATTTTAAACACAACCATTTAATCGACAAAATTGGTCTAACAAACTTACATTCACGTACGTCCTACACCCGAGTCTGGGCTTGTAACCACATCACATTTTTCAGAAAGCCATCTTTTGTCTATAAACGATTTTTCTTCGGCACAGGTTCTTCGATGGTCTTCCTAAAGCTCTCATGCCGATGATTTGGTTCGACCAGAAAGCGGAAATCTCCGACAGTCTGGCCGGACAGCTTATGGAACTCACCGACGTGGCCGTCTACGTCGAGCCTTCCCTATTGTGCCTCGCCATAGTAGGCCTCGTTCTCCTCGCCACTGGCTCCACCATGAAGTACTTCTTGAGCCGAAAGAAAGTCATTCCGTCGTCGCCCCTGCTCAGCAGCGAGATTAGCGAAACCAGCTAGGAGCCAATGAAAGGTACTTTACGGGAGGGTTCTTTACATGATATTGCTTTTTTAAAGCGTTCGATCCAGTTTGGGTTCGTCTTCAATCGATTGCGTCTATAAGGGCGGAATTCATAGTCCTCGCTCAAGATAAGATTTTTCCTCACTAAGTTGGAGGGGTTGAGGGGGGATCTCTTGGCTTTATAATAAGCTTTCACCTTCTATTTTTTTCAGGTTCTTCCCACTCGATGACTGACAATCTGTGATGCTTCGTGCTGCTCCCAACTTTGGGCATTTTTAAAAGTAATTTTAGCCTACTTTTGACTCAGGTCAAAGCTCAATCCCTCGCCAAATGCCTTGAAGGAAATGGGCTCCTTCAATGGGGTTTTAAACATTTTTTCTGGAAAGGTCTTCACTCAGAAGTCACAAAATTGGGCCAAAATCGCAGAAAACCCAGCTTATTTACAGGGTCAAAAAATAAAATATTTGGATTGCAAGCTATGACCACTTCGCAATGACGTAAATTCTGCCAGTTCCAAATCTCAAAAATTGCTATAACCGCTCTGCGCCCTAACTATACGGATATTCTAAATGAAAATTTGTATCAGGGGATTTTAAAGGGTCTGAATCCTAATTTTCAAGGAGCCCATTGCCCTGTTGAGATAATTTTGTATCAATGCCTTTTTACGTAGAACATCGACTAGACTTTAGTAATTCGTGAGACCATATCAATGTGTCATGATCACAACATGTCATGTTCTCATTCCCTAGTTACGTGTTTTCCTATTCCAATTTCATTTTTCAATTACACGTGGAATTTCAATTGAATGAAGCCTACGTCTTTCGTTATTACACTGTTTCATACCAGTAAATTTATTCCAAATTGAGAGAATTTTTATTCTGTCGAAAATTGATTGTTACCTTCTTTTAAGTTATTGGCAATGTAAGATTAATTTTTTCACGGCTATGCTTAGCACATATTATTGCTCATTGTTCGATGAACTTTATTTTTATATTTATTTATAACTATTTATTTGGGCAGTTTCCAAAGACAGGAGTGTTCCGTAGTTTATCTGAAGAATTAAAAAACAAATTATATTTTGGTAGGTTAAAAAATTTGCTTTCGTGAGGATTCATTGTGTACTTGTTGCGTACTAATACCGACGTGATTGGATAATATTTGAACATTGTTTCAACATTTTTATGGTGATGATACCGAACGGTCTTATGTAACTAAACTATCAGAATTAAATATTTTGTTGATTTGAATTTTTGTTTTCTCAACCGTTACTCAGTTCGGCCCGAAAAAATATATTTTGAAAAACAAAACAAAAAAAAACAACCTGAAAACCTCCATACTTATAGGAAATTTGACGCTGATTACGAGTATACCTAAAACTGCTCCTTACTCTTATTTAAAAAAAGAAAGAAGACAAAAACAACGGTTTTAAGTATATTTTTCAGTTTGGAAGCCAACCAAGCATTCTCACGAAGTTTGAACACAAATAAAAGTTGTAGAGCAATAAATTTTGCGTCGATTGATCACCCTAAACTTGAAAATTGCTGCAAAAATAAGAGCGCAGTTTAGGTCGAACACCCCTTTGAACTCTTATCGAACTTCGTCAAATTGATGAATTCGATTGAAAATCCTTTCTACCTTTTGTAGAATTTCTACAAAAATAAGAGAGTCCCAGCAGATGTTTTGTGTCGAAAAATGTTTTTCTATCTAGTTGTGCTCGCAAGGTTTTCAGTCAGTTTCGGCAATGGGGTCGAGTTAGTTGTCGTTTTCAAAAATGTTCGGAACCAGGACTCATTTTTGAGGGTCCCAGGTTCATCCGATTTCACCGTGGGGATCTTTGAGGCAATCGTGGGGCTACAACTGGACCTTTTGAAGTCTTGAGGTCAAATGAGGAGTCGTTTTCCGAGTAATTTTTCAGTGTCACAAATCCATCCAATCATTATATGGAAAATATTATTTAAAAAAAATTAATTTTACCACTATTTTCCTGCGTCAAATAATAAGGGGGGGGGGGGGGGGGGGTGTCATATGGCGGAAGGGATGGAGAGAAGATGGTGAGGAGGGATGGACAAGCCTTACATCTTACTTAGGTACGGACACCTTCAAACCAAATAACCTCCATTTAAAAATAACGATTCATATTCAACCCAAACTCGTAGGGCGAAAGGAGTTCGAATGTGCACTATGAGCAGACCACGCGTCAGAGGGACACCTAAGGGCAGAGTATTCTTGTTTATTCTTTGACTTTAACATGTCTGGAGCGAAAAATAACCATTCCCACCTCGGAGCAAGCTGGAGCTTTTAGTAGCTCAGCCGATCCTCAATTTGTACGGAAAACTCGCGACTTAGGCGCCTGAAACGGGTTAAAAAATTTGTTTCCCCAATTTGTTGCATATTGCTAGGTTGCATCGATGGACACCCTAGAACACTATGAAAAAATTATTTCCCCTCCTCATTCCCTGTTACATAACCCTCCAATATTTTGACTTAGAGCTCCGATTTTCGGGAAAAATTCTACCTGTGGCTGATATACTGTGAGAACTATGCCAGCCAACCCCCGGCTGTATCCCACCCTCAGACACAACAACTCGTTTTCCCACATTCTGTAGTTTTTTGGTTTATTATTCTTGGAATAACACACCTATGTTTTGCGACGGGGGTCGACGACTCCGATCGGGCTCAAAATTTGACATTATCCGTTTCAAGAGGTCTACATTCAAAATCCGAAATGTCCCTCCGCCCTCCGGGCCGTTTTGGACAGTAGGAATTTTTTTAATATATCTGAAATTTTGACAAATTACTTGGTTTACCATCTAGTTGTGCCCGCAAGGTTTTCAGTCCGATCGCCCAAACCCGCGGGGCGCTATGGGGCTAAAATGGGGCTACGGGAGGGTTTTTTGAAGGCTTTTAGCTATGTGATCGAGTTAGGTGTCGTTTTCGAAGTATTTTTGGACGTAGAATCCATTTTTGGGGGTCCCGGAACGATCCGATTTCACTGTGGCGATCTGCAGGGCTTTCATGGGGCTAAAAATGGGATTTTTGAAGGATCCCAGGAGGTTAAATATATTTTTCGAGTAAAAAATAAAGAATTTTTGAAAAAAAAATTTTTAAACAAAAAAATCCCCAAAAAAAATTTTTTTGGAAAATAAAAATCTAAAAAAAATTTTTTTTTTCATTTTTTTCATTGACAGAATTAAATTTCTGCACAAGTAACTTCTATCAAAGAATAATAAATCCTTGTGTAAAATTTGCAACTTTTTTTTTTTTTCACTTTTGGAGCTTCCATGTGCCAAATTGGATTTTTTAAGACCAATTTCAAAATTTTCCGACGTCTAAAAGTGCCTTTGAATAAAAATTATCATTATCGTTCTCCTTCTCACCCTCCTCGTGTTGGAGCTCCAATATAATAGATGGTTACCCAGATAATTCAAATCAGCATGTTCGGAAAAAGGGGGGTTTGCCGCTCTTGCCCCACTGTACGACATCCGCGTTCTTTTTCGTCGGCGAATGCAAAAACTCAGGAAGTGGGGCTGCCCACCAGGAGCCGGCTGAGGCTCCTTGTTGTCGGCTCCTTTCGAAGTGGGGGGGGGGGGGGGGTTTGTTGAAAAGGGATTTTTTTTTCCGGTAGCGGTAAGAAGGAGGAGCTAAGGAGGGAAGTCCAAGACAAAGGCGTCACCTGGGTGTCGTGTGCTGTGCACATGCCGTCTCACCGAAGTTTCAGGGGGTGAGCGGATGAAAGTGGCGAAGGAGATCTGGAACCCGAACCGAAATACTGGTGCTGTCTCAGCAATATCGTGCATGCTTGATAAGCAAGTAAATACGTTTAAAATTGCGACTCGGGCTCTGCAGGCTGTTTAAAAGGATCGTTGAGCGGAGCTACATGGGGCATCCCACGCCAAGGGTTAAACTCAACAAATAAATCATCTCCTCACCCCTGGCAGACCAAATTCAGAGGCGTTTTTAGGCGCTCCTACGTTGTTTCAACACCCATACATGGCCAGTTTAGCATTCCTGAAGTCAAACAAGATGAAGTTCCAAAACAGCAAAAAATCTTGTTTAGAAGACCATAAGTCGTTTCAAGATTATAGTTACACTTACCAGTGGTTTTTTAAAATCTTGTTCACGAAATATCTGAGATCAAGTAGAAATCAAGATCTTCGTTAGTTAGTTTGTAAAATCCAATGGTATCTGTTTGGTTGATAGGGGGCTGACGAACACCAGGGTTCATGATGTGGTTATGTATTTCAAACTCGTGGATTGCTCGTTCTAAACCCCCCCCCCCCCCCCCCCGTTTCCAGATGAAGAAGGACCAGCAGAGAGGGAGGTATATTACCTATTTTGTCCCCAAGCACAGATTTGTTGAAAAACGAAGAGTCGGTTTCGGAATAATTTTGGGTATAAAATCGATTTATTGGAGTTCCACACCTTTTCAATACAGGTATTGAAAAGGTGTGGTAGGTCTACCCTTTTAGGGGTTGCTCTAAAAGTGGTTTCTTAGGAGCTGCAGTTGGGGTGCATGAAGGGTACGATTCGCTCAGTGTCGTTTTCGGAATCATTTTGGGTGTAACATCGATTTATTGGCGTTCCAGGCCTTTACAACACCATTTGGGGACTCCTTGAGGAGCTGCAGGTGGGGTTTATGAAAGGCTTTGGCCAGGGAATCGAGTGAGATGTAGTTGTAGGAATCATGTATGATGTAACATCGATTTATTGGAGTTCCAGACCTTCACAACACCTCTTGGGGGCTCCTTCAGGTTCTTGAGGAAACGTAAATGAACCTCCTTCCTTCCTTCGGCATCTAAAAACAGACAGGTACCAAAACGTTCTTCAAGATTATTGGCAACCCTCGGTCCGGTATTTTTGTCTTCAGCAAATTAGGGCTCTAAATACCCCTAAATATGAACGGGAAAGTGATGATCTGTGAACTCAATTTCTCACCTTGGGCTCATCCTTTTGGTTTATTATTCTTGGAATAATACACCAATGTTTTCGTGACGGGAGTCGACGACTCCGATCGGCCTCCAAATTTGCCATTATCCGTTTCAAGAGGTCTACATTCTAAAGCCGAAATGTCCGTCCGCCGTCCGGGCCGTTTTGGGCAATAGAAATTTTTTTTTTTTTTAATCTGAAATTTTGACAAAATACTTGGTTTACTATCTAGTTGTGCCCGCAAGGTTTTCAGCCCGATCGCCCAAACCCGTGGGGCTAAAATGGGGCTACGGTTTTTTTTAAAGGCTTTTGGCTATGCGAGTTAGGTGTCGTTTTCGATGTATTTTTGGACGTAGAATCCATTTTTTGGGGTCCCGGATCGATCTGATTTCACTGTGGCGATCTCTAGGGCTTTCATGGAGCTAAAAATGGGATTTTTGAAGGATCCCAGGAGGTTAAATATTTTTCGCGTAAAAAATAAGGAATAATTCCTTATTTTTTACGCGAAAAACAATCAACAATTATTGTTGAAAAAAAAATCCAAAAAAATTTTTTTCCAAAATTTTTTCTATTGACAGAAATAATTTTTGTACAAGTAACCTATATCAAAGAATAAATATATAATAAACGCTTGTGTAAAATTTGCAGCGGTTATATTTTTTTTATTGATCATTTTTGTGGGTTTGTCCCTTTGTGAGAAAAGTCCCAAGTTTCAGGACGATTGATCTCGTATTCGCCTCTCTGTAGGCATTCAAAGTTTGCGAAGTTTGCTGTTGAGCTTCAATTTCCCGGCTGATGTAGCCGCTACCTAATGAATAAATAAACACAGGGTTTTTGATAGACGTTGTTGTTTGTCGACGGAGCAGAGTTTGGAAAGGTTTAGTCTGCTCTTTTCAATGGTTTGACCAATATTTCAAGTCGTTGGGGCTCACTCAAATCAAAGATACTTAGCTCAGAAATGTCCCATCTTTAAGCACATTCACCGGGGTTCGATCTATAATTTAAAAGATACCCCGGGTATCTAGTTGATACTAGGCTCTCTAGGGATGGAACGCTATGTTTCCTGAAGAAGAGAGTGAAATTTTTGAATAATTTTATGCAAGAATAATACCGGGAGAATTAAGGATCTCACGCTCAATTCAACCAGATTATATTGAACCATTCAGTACGAAAAATTTAAAATGGAAGGTTGAGAAACCTGCAAAAATTGTCATGTTTTCAAGAGTTTACAAGTTTACAAGTTGGTCTTTAAGACAAAACGAGCGTACAAAATTCGATGTTTCCCCCCATTTTCCCCAATTTTGTTCTTTTTTGAGTTTTTTCCGCCCCGCGGGATTTTTTTTTTCCGATTGCAGACACACAGGCCTCTTATTGGTTTGGTTTACAGACGTCCCGGCGTTGCACCGCAAGGGCTTCATCTCGTCTACTTCCTGGCAGCCACGCGACAGATGTTTCCGCTCTCGTGGCCGCTTCTTCCTCTTTCGGGGGCGTCCGCCGTCCGCACATGCCGCACTTCGGGGGCCGCAACTGCTCGACCTCAACACCTGACGGATACCCTTCAGCGACTGCAGTTGAGTTTCAAACACGTTAACAAATAGAAGAAATCGTGTTTCAAGTCCGATCGAACTCGTCGAAAGACGTTTGGATGTGAACTGATTAAAAAGGCGCCTTCGGTAACGAGCTGTGAAATACCATAAACCATAAGTCACTTGAGCACCTGTGTTAGAAACGTAGAACCTTACCAGGTATATCTACAAAAACACCTAAGACGAATAGCCCATTAACAACCTTCGTTTATAAACTTCGCCCCTAATTACCATGATTTTTGGCAGAATTTTCACAAAATACCACCCGTTGATTGTTTTTTCATCGTTGATGTAATTTTTTTAAAGAATTTTTTCGTTACTAATAAATATCGACATATCAGCCCTCCTTTCACACGCACGGTGATAAGGTCAGTTTACATTAGGCGCTCATACATCACGACTAGTCACCTGCGGCAATCGACAAAACAAACATGGGAATCGACCTGAACCCCCCCAAGCTAGTGCACTCCATCACTCTCTATACCTGAACTATAATAGTAGAATCGAAGCTTGTTAAGTTCATTCCAAATTCTGACCCGACATTTTTCAAATACCTATAGGCAACCTTGGTTTCCATCCAAGAAAATATCACGTTATTTGCCCTTTTTCACCATAAGACTCATCATGTGTGGCATATTCGTGCTCAGCGTTAAATTTCACGTGAGAAAGGACCACAAAAACTAAATGAGCGGATTTGAAAGTTGAAAATTTCGCACGTTTACACCATTTTACGGGGCTGTATCTCTAAAACTAGATTCTCTAGCGACAAACTGACTTCAGATTCGGATTCACCACACCCGAAAACATGGAAGAACGAGGTTACGTATCGAAAGAAAAATTTTTAAGGGCCTGAAAGTGGGGATGTCCGCGGAATCGGGTCATTCGCCCCACTGGGGCGGACGGTCTTTGAAATCTACGCGTCATGAAATGTGGTTATATGCTAAATTTTGTATTATTTAAATCAAAATTTTTGATCCCCGTCGCGAATACATATAATATGCGTATTCCAGGATGAATAAACCAAAATCGAATGGGGGCCAGTTTCGTTTATTTTATAATCACTTTCTGGTTTTAGAGTTCAGCCGTTCTAAGTCTCTCTGGGTTGTAATTAAATTACACAACTTGTAAATTAGCTCAGCAGCTCGATACCGATCCCTACCCTAGATTTATATACTATTATTAGGTTGAGGATATATGCCGGTACAGTAGGTACCGACGACCAAAAAGCTATGGGGAATATTTAAGCGCACGCAGTGAAAAAGAGGTTTGCACGCAAAATATTTTTACAAAAACAATCTGAATGCACGCAAAAGTAATAGGTACCTAATTATTGTACTTATCACGGTTTTGTAAGCACGCTATATTTGGAGAAAGCAACGAAATTTTTATTTAAGTTAAAACGAAAAAAAAAAAAAAAAAAAACGCTGCAAATTTTACACAATGGTTAATTATTCTTTGATATACGTTACTTGTGCAGAAATTTAATTCTGTCAATGAAAAAATTAAAAAATTTTTTTTTTGGATTTTTTTTCAAAAATTCTTCATTTTTTACTCGAAAAATATTTAACCTCCTGGGATCCTTAAAAAATCCCATTTTTAGCCCCATGAAAGCTCTAGAGATCGCAACAGTGAAATCGGATCGTTCCCGGACCACAAAAAATGGATTCTACATCCAAAAATACCTCGAAAACGACACCTAACTCGATCCCATAGCCAAAACCCTTCAAAAAACCCCTCCCGTAGCCCCATTTTAGCCCCATAGCGCCCCACGGGTTTGGGCGATCGGGCTGAAAACCTTGCGGGCACAACTAGATGGTAAACCGAGTATTTTGTCAAAATTTCAGATTAAAAAAAACTCCTACTGCCCAAAACGGCCCGGATGGCGTACGGCGGACGGACATATCGGTTTTGGAATTTAGACCTCTTGAAACGGATAGGTAACGTCAAATTTTGAGGCCGATCGGAGTCGTAGACCCCCGTCGCGAAAACATAGGTGTATTATTCCAAGAATAATAAACCAAAATTGACAATTTATGAGCAGTGTTCTGGACTTGTTAGTGAAGTGGACGGCGGCCAGAAATTCTGCGTCAGTGAATGACATTTCATATGCTGACCACCTTCCCTAAACGAATGGACACCTGCATATCAGTGGGCCCTCATGAACAAAAAAGTCTTCAAGCAGTCCATTGATGGACGTACGTAGTTTTTCACGGCTTCCTCCAGCATGAATTTGCCCATTACCGAAGACAATTTGAAGTCATTCTGGGAGATGAAAGGATCGTGGAGACGTTCGACGAATTCCACGTAACGCACTACGGAATATGAGCGATCTCAATCAATGAGTCAGACGTGTACGACTTCCACTGCACGTGCACCTACTTCATGAAAAACAGTTTGTGCAAGCACACATTAGGGATGCAAATCCGTTTGAAATTAGTCAGTGCACCTCCAGAAGCCAAAACTATTCTATTGGAGCCAAAAAGGAAGAAAGGACGGCCGGCTAAAGCGAAGCAGCAGGCTCTGCTTCTGAATGAGTAACTCCGGATTTACTCATTCTTTCAGACTTCCATTGACGACCTCAGCTTTTGAGTGATGACATGATGACTAATGACCAATTTCTTCACACTTTTGCGGGATAGTGAAGCGAGTGAAACGTTGAATTCAGTTTAATTAGTGCGGGTTTCATCGTTCAGCAACATTATTTCCCTGTGCTTCAATTTATCTATCGTGTACCTAAGTACCTACTATTTTCGCGTTCAGCATATTCTCATTATATGCGAAATCGTTTTATTTTCGTTACTCATTAAATGAGAAAATTTTTCTCATTTCGTGAAATATTACAATTTCTGTGCAATCCCCTTACGACTTTGTGAAAGACTTAATTTTTGCATGATTTTACCCTTTTCATTGCGTGCCGATAAATTATACCCATATAGCTTTTATTCCGGTACAGTACCTACTCTTTGCCAAAAGCCGGCGCGCACGGTTCACTTCATGACATTATCGGTCAATGGGTGATTCCTAAACTACGGGCAAATTCGGGTCTACAACCTGTGAAATTTCACTCATTCGACCTATGCCCTTGATTTTTTCCCCAATTGCAGGTTCTGATGAGCTCTTCAATATCATTTAGGAAAAAAAAGGACATTTGGTTTCTGAAGAAACGTAACAAGGTCATTTACCTACCTATTCACATTGTCGTGGTTGGTCTAAAAGTTAAATACTCGACTCAGTAGTTGATTTTCATCCTCCTATAAGTTTTCTATGAATGCAATTTTTTTCCTCATTCAAGTTTGGGATCTTAGGTCTTGAAAAGAGGGCTTGCAATGCTCATGTGAAAATCATGTCAACAATTATGATCAACTCAAAGCTGTCCACAACTTTTTTCAACATTGTCGTGGCTAAAAGAAATCCTCTGCTGGGCAAAGGGCATTCAGGATATTTTGGAAGTTGAAGTTCGTCACATGTAGGGGGCTTCCTGTCGGTCTTTGCCATCATCCGCACCAAGTGCCAGTGGCCACTCAGTGCCGAACCAACTCTTACAGAGGAAATATTTCAGGTGCGTAGGTTTATTAGTAACATTGTCATGGTCGCATCTGGTTCTATGATTTTAATAATCAAAATTCCATCCAATGCATGTTTTCACAACGTCGTAAGAGGCTCTCATTAATTAGCGTTGGAAGAACTTTGAAACATGAGTAGTTTTGACACAATGTGATCTTGAAGTTGAAAATAACATTGTCGTGGCTATTAGTTTTTAACATGGTCGTGGACATTCAAAATTATCAGAAGTCCATTTAAAGTGTAAAAAGCAAAATGGGGGAGCAGAGAATTTCAGAAGAGGAGAGGTTGAGAAGAAAACGAGAAAATGTTTTTAGGTTTTTGTTTAAAAAAAAAATGGTTTTTTGGATTTTCTTCTTCTTCTTGTGCAAAAATTAATAATTAATATTATTTCTGTCAATAGAAAAAATTTTGAAAAAAAATTTTTTTTTTTGGATTTAAAAAAAAAAATTTTTTATTCAAAATTTCTTTATTTTTTATTCGAAAAAAATGTAACCTCCTGGGATCCTTCAATAATCTCATTTTTAGCCCCATGAAAGCCCTATACATCGCCACAGTGAACTCGAACCGTTCCGGGAACCCCCGAAAATGGATTCTAGGTCCAAAAATACTTCGAAAACGACACCTAACTCGAAGCCTAGCTAAAAGCCTTTAAAAAAACCCTCCCGTAGCCCCATTTTAGCCCCATAGCGCCGCACGGGTTTGGGCGATCGGACTGAAAACCTTGCGGGCACAACTAGATGGTAAACCGAGTATTTTGTCAAAATTTCAGATTTTTAAAAATTCCTACTGCCCAAAACGGCCCGGACGGCGGACGGACATTTAGGATTTAGAATGTAGACCTCTTGAAACGGCTAATGTCAAATTTTGAGGCCGATCCGAGTCTTCGACCCCCGTCGCGATAACATAGGTGTATTATTCCAAGAATAATAAACCAAAACCAAGATTACCTACACCAAAATTTTTTTTTAACCGGCTATTGACTTAAGAAAAGAGTTTTCCAAATACAATGCTGTTTTTTCATTTCATCAACCCAAGAAAAAAATTGTTACTCCCACGAAAAGAAATTTATCCACATTGTCGTGTGCCTCAATTCACATTGTCGTGGACCCGAATTTGAATTCAAATTTTGGAAATTTAGAAGTGATTCATGAGCTGCCATTGCGTTTTTTGCTTTAGGGGGGGTACCTAACTAAAATCCATATAAAAAAAATTTCGGTAATTTTCAAAACTTATTTTCCAACATTTTTCTCTGATCAAAATTGCCCCTAGTTTAGGAATCACCCCAATATCTTGCAAATTACTGACCATTATGTCGACAGGAACATGAATCCGTTCGACAGATAAAAGGATGAAAACATGGAGAGATAAAACAGTAGTAACCTTGCGAAACGTAAACAACAGCAGTCTAAACCAATTACATTCCTCATCATTGTAAACATTACTTCATTAGGTTCCTATTTGACTTACGGAAATGAGATGATCAGAAAGATGATAAATAAAAATTAAACTTTCAGGAGTACCTACCGGCACGTAGCTTTTTACTCGTCGGTACTGTACCGGCATATACCCACATCGTTATTATTATTGTTATTATTATTATTAACAATTAAGCAGAGGGGTTGTTTCTGGCCCGAATCCCCGTTGGGACTCCACCATCGGCAAAACCCTCCTGTTGGTTGTTGGTACATTTGATCCTTTTTTGCTCAAAACTTCTAGTACGATCTACCTGGAGGGATTTTAACTTAATACCGACGTGGCCAAGATCACTTTCACGCACATCCCCAGACAAACGCGTGGTCATGAAGCGAGGAGGTGAGCAGCTTTTCGCCATCTGCAGCTCCGCCACCTGCCGTTTCTTTCGATATCGCGTGCGTCTCGCCGACATTGAACATCTATACAGCTTGAGTTAACTGACTGATTTTCGTTTTCCTTGGACTCATTCATCATTCGACATTATTTAATACCGATGTCGATCACGGACATTATTTAATACCTAATTGCCACCAAATGACTATTATCGACGATTTTCTCATCTCATAAGTGTCTTGTTCCTCACCATTTTGCATAGCTAGTCAGTGGACTATTTTTTAATTCCTTTGACTTAATAGTTGTTACTTCTTATCTTGGGAGTTTCAGAAGCAATTGATAACCACCTGCTGGCACGAACACGAGATAACTGGCGTTATGCAATCTCAGCTATAAATAACTTAATTATCTTTGCGCGTAGGAAACACAGTACCTAATGATTGGGAAAAAAGGTTTGTGGAAACAATTTCCCCGAAGGAGGTCCTCCAGGAAAATATTTCCCCAGCCAAGTTTGCCATCCCGGAAAAAATTTTCTCTGGCAAAAATTGAATAAAATAATCAACAAAACTCACAAAGTGGTTGTTTGCCGATGGTGCAGAGGTCTAATCCAATGAGTTGGTTAGGGAGAGAGAACGACTCCTCTGCTGAATACTAAATTGTTTCAAAGCGTTTATTAGGCATTGTACACGAGTAATAAGTTTTTTTTTTAAATTCAATATATTTTTTTATTTATTAATGAAAAGAGTGAAAATCTACAACAATAACTACGCGAACAATCCCCGCTTCAGTCCAGCATGGAATCCACATTAGGAAGTCCAGCTCCGTCCTCCAGTCCCAGGCTTCTCACCTTCCGCCGAGCTCCTCTTAGTCGAAGGGAAACAGCCCTTATGACGGCGAACTGGACTCGAACTCCAAGGTAAACAATTATAGCGTGGGGACCGGTTTCGAGCAACTCACCTACAGCCCTGACAAGAAAACCATTTGTCATTAGCATCAGAGAAAACCCATAAAATTATATTAACAATGTAAACTCTAAATTATATTATACTGAAGGTATATGAACAAGTACAAAATTTGTAGTGTAAAGTATAACTGATGAAATCGGTTCAGAATGGTGGTACCTACCTAACTTGACAATAGTAATTTTGGAATATGGACCCACTGTTAAAATTGGCTCCATGACTGATGGCCAGTGAACCATTTGAAAACCAGTTAGGCTATACTACAGGTACTGAAATGAGAATTGTTTATTATTCTAGTGGCAAAACAAATACTCGATATGTGAGTAGTGACAAGGAGAAATTAGAGGTAAGAAAGAGCTTAGTTGCTCGAAACCGGTCCGCACGCTATACCTAATTGTTTACCTAAATAAACAATTTAGTATTCAGCAGAGGAGTCGTTCTCTCTCCCTAAACCAACTCATCAACAAAACTGTTGCATGACTGGAACATTTACTGTCTAGGTACTGGAATGCGGTCATATCTTGGCTTGGAATGGCGGGGTCATTGAGGCTTACAACCATATCGTTACAATGCCTAAGTCAATTTTCGGCCATTTTGAGTTAGGACCATATTCATAATATGAATTTCTTTTTTTATAGAAAATGACGTTCTCGATCCAATAGCGTTGTCAGATTTGAATTTCGGGAGAGAGGAATTCGAGAAAAATCTACTGAAGCAACAACGTTCTAACTGGAACGGAAAGTAACACTGCCAAGTTGAGCTGTTGGACTTGACAACAAATTCAGAAGAAACCAACAGTTACCTACTGAACTAACTGAAAAATATCAATGACGCCCCAGCAACAGGTTCACAACACAGTCTCAACACACAAAAGCTCGGTTGAAGAAAATTTCTAATATTTTTATATAAATATTTAATATTTTCTAGGAGGACCCTTTGGGGGAAATAATTTCCTACATTCTGAAAACATTCGTGAAAAAACATTCTTGTTGGTAACGGATTTTCTTTGATTGAATTTTCTATTTGGAAAAAGCACTGATATTGCAATTTGTCACTCAAATTCTAACACCACGAAGGTAGGTACCTAATTGACATTTTGACGAAAATGACGTCACCTGAAAACATGAACACGAGGAAAATGCGAAACTGACTGCAGCGCGTAGGTAACTGATAAAACAATGCATAACTGATAAAATAACGTGTAGCTGATAAAACAGCGCGGAACCGATAAAAGAGTTTTTTGCCTTTCCTTTATAGTTGCGTAAATATCGTGGTGTTGGAACAGGTGTTGTGACGAATTGAAATGAAAAGTGATCAAATTTTTTGATGCAATCTTTTCCATAGAGCTGGCCGATGGACCCGATTCATAGTTTGACTTTTTTTTCCTTTCAAGGTTTACAAATCAAGGAGGTACCGACACATGATTGTTGGTGGGGCTGAACACCGTGCGCCACGACAGCTGCTTGGTTACTCAGTCCGCATCTGCCCCGCTCACCCTCCGTCCTTCACGGCTGCGGAACAGGTCGCAGCAAAAATTGTTTCCGACTAAAAAAAAACTTCTTTCCAGAAGTTTCTCAAAACCCGACGGCTGATTTGTGTGGGTGATTTTTTCAATACACTAAAATGGGATGAGTTTTTTCCTCCCGTTTTAAAAAGCGCTGAAAACACAAAACCTACTCTGACTACCTGTTTTCGAGCCCATCAACTCATGTGTAAGTACAATGATTTATTGGTTTGGGACCCTCCCTTCAACAGGGTGATATCACTGGGCCCGCTGATCAGGTACCTATTGTTTGTTAATGATCACAATTCCTCCAACAGCCAGTTTTGCCTTTTTTTTTTAAATTTTATGCACGATTCAGCTTGCTTGATACCAAAGCGATTCTACATAATCTTCCAGCGACCACAGAAGAAGAACCTGACGTGTTATCATCCCTTCAGGTCAGTCTCTGGTCTTCGCCCTCCTGCGGCTCCGAGTCACAACTAAAACTCCAGGAGGTCTTTCTCCGTTCCAGAAGGATATTTTCACCAAACCGCAACAATGGAAGTGCCACCCACGTCTGTTGTGAGGTCCCATTAGATAGCTAAGTGATATAAAAGGTGGAGGCCCTACGGTGTCGCAGTAGCCCACCAGAGCATTGACATCTCAACCAATAACCATTTTCTCCATTTGACGACTCTTGGTAGGTCGTTGAGAGATGGCATCGATGAGCCCACACAAGACGTTCATCGAGGATTTTCCTCGTTTTTGCCTTATCTCTCTACCCTCTAAATAACGTAGGAGCGAACTGCTTATGAAAATTGAAGGTCTTTGGGTACAGAGGGCTTAATAAGTGCCCTTAGAAATTAAATGTTGATGATGATTGTTGAATGAATGATTTAATTAATAATTACAAAATAATTAAATCAATAATAGGCACTTAACATAGGTTAACAAAAAAAAAATAATAATAATAGGTACCTAATTATAATAATAATAATAATAAAAAAAGAGCGTTGAAATGAGTTGGTAAAAACAACATTTTTCAGAGGGTTTGGGTGTGCTGAATTCGAAAATGACCACTTTTTTCAAGGTCAAGTCCATATTTTGTCCGTCCGCCGTCCGAGCCAATTTGGGCAGTAGGATTTTTTTAAATTCTGAAATGTTGACAAAATACTCGGTCCACCATCTAGTTGTGCCCGCAAGGTTTTCGGCCCGATCGCTCAAACCCTTGGGGCTCTGTTGGGCTAATAATGGGCTACGGGAGGGTTTTTTGAAGGGTTTAGGCTATGTGGTCGCGTTAGGTGCCGTTTTCGAAGTATTTTTGGACGTTAAATCCATTTATTGGAGTCTCAGAACGATCTGATTTCACCATGGGGATCTATGGAGCTTTCATGGGGCCAAAAATGGGATTTTTGAAGGATCCTAGGAGGTCAAATAAGTTGCCGTTTTCCGAGTTATAATAGGACCATCTAGGGATAAACCCACTCTATTCATGAAAATATCATTGAAATCCTTGTGACAAGGAAACGTGGACAGAGGGACACGAAACCACTTTTTCAGGAGGCCCTAAAACGCAAATTGCGTTGTTTGTGAGAAAATTTTGATTTTAGAGCACAAAAAGTTTTTCATTTCAAAAGTGAAAACAAAGCTAAAACTGTCTTGCAGACACCGGAAGTAAAATATCCGCTTTGCTACGAGACACTTTCTACAAACTGGTAAAAGGTAAATACAAAATTTGTATCAGATACAAGATCTGGTGATTCTGTTTGTTAAACCCCACATGGATGCCGGATAGGTAGTGTTGGCATTAGCTTACCTTGAATGATTTTACTCAGCGAGTCATTTCTACCTGAATGCCAATGTTTGAGCGTTTCGGCAAACATGAAAAACTACGGTAATATATATATATATTATTTTTTGTCCCAGACTAGGGATTAAGTCTGTTGTAATCTTTAGGGACTTCTCGGATGTTGTCAATGAGCAAAGCTGAAAATCCTATCGGCCTACAACACAAATCTGGCGGATTTACACTAAACGCCGAATAAAAGACTTTTAATATTACTGACCTGAACCGATGCAACGTCGTTTTGTTATTTCGGCATCTACCTGGCAAGACGTCGTAAACAACTTGCGACCTTCGTCGAGATTTGAAAATCCCATCTCCATTCTTTGACTGTGGACAGCATCCTGCCCGAACCGGAGATCGAATAATGTCATCAAAAATTGGGGTTTTCATGAGGTGAGTTCTTCGATAAAAACATGTTCCCATTACGATTGAAATCGTTCCTGAACCGTTGTGTGATACCTAGGTACCAACAGCCGGTGCATCTAATTCAAGTGGTAGATGGAGTTGTTCCTACTAAAGTAGTTTACCGTAATGATAACTCTGTGGGAGGTCCGTAGTGCGTTAGGGGTGGCCATCGTTTTACAACCCCAATCTTCCGAGGGTAGTTCTCGATAATTGGGAGTAATTAATGATGGGCGATTGAGGTAAACGTAAAGCACAATGCTGTTTAGTAACAAGTGGTCACATGAATGCCGACCTACCTGAATGCCTTTTTTTCTAAGCAGGATAAATATCTGACTGGTTATGCAAGGGACGTACCTGAATTCAATGGGCGTGCATTGTTAACAATATTCACTGAACTAGACTGTAGGTAACATAATGCTAAAGTTATTATCAAGGTCCACCAAGGGACACTTATAAGGAAATTCTAAGGAAATTCATTTTCTGATTATTTCACGGGGTAGGTATTCACAGCGAAGGTATTTCCTACATCCCTTCCACAGGGAAGAGATGTAGGAAAACCCTCTAACCCACTATTATGGTATTTCGTCACACCACGTAATAATTATTGCATTTTCCCAACTTTACAGGAGAGGCTAAAAATGTTTTATTTTTATTGTACGTCAATTTTATAACTTTCCTCGTATTGCTACCTCTCTATAGCGTCCCAGAAACTCAGTTATTTTATGACTTGGGCATATCATGGCAAATGACGAAAATTAATTAGGTGGTCTTGGTGTTTGAAAATGTCAATCATGCGGTGTTGGTTATTCATTGAGATTGTTCATGGTGTTCGTGGTGTTGCTCGTGATTAAAATAATTAATTAGGAGGTGATCAGCTCTTGCTAAATAAAAGGCGGCAAATTTTACACAAAGGTTTATTATTCTTTGGTGTAAATTGTGCAAAAATTAATTCCAAGTCAACAGGTACCTACCTAATTTTTTTTTTAATTTAAAATTAAATCAACATGTTTAAAACTGTGTGTTTCAAACCGTGTTTGGGTAGAGTTGGACCCAAAAAAAGGGGGAAATTACTAGGTAAACGACACCACATTCGATCTCCTGGCACCCTTAAAAAGCTCTATTTGTAAAAGATCCCGAAGACGAAATCGAATGGTTCTGGGACACCCAAAAATGGATTCTACGTCTTAAAATACTTCGAAGACGACACCACTCGACACCATAGCCGAAACCCTTCAAAATCCTCTCCCGCAGCCCGTTTTTAGCGCCACGGGTTGCAGCGATCGGACTGAAAACTCTAGTATGGCATGAGGTCCCTTGAGCTCCAAACAAATGAAAAACAAATGAAAAGTATTATGATTTGGAGGTTTTAACTTGAAACAAGGAAGGATGATTCAACGTGTCACCGTAAAATGGAGATGCAGGTCACCCTCCTCCGCAACAGCCATACTGCAACTGAGCATCCATGGAACAAGGAAAAACTTGTTTTATGCTGAGCATCAAAATGGTTGTTTTTCCAGACGCTTCCATTCTCCACCAGTGATAACAATTTTGAAATTTTAAAAAAATAAAAAATAAATAAATAAAATAAAAACTTAAGGGCTCCAAAACGATCTATGGCCCAGTTACCCCAACTAACCCCATGTGCTCTCTCGATAACAAGGTGATACATCAATACGATACGTCAATAAAGCAAAATCCCTTGAAATGAGGCTGGATGCCAAACTGAGATGGAGGTCCCAAGTCAAGAAGAAAAAAAGCTGAGATTGTAATCAAATTCAGGAAAATGCACAGGCTGTTGGGTCGACGTCGCAACACAGTGGGCCATAGATTTGGGAGCTAGCTGTTCGTTCTTCAGAGAGTTGGGTTGTTAGCGTATGGTAAAAACCACTTTAAATATTCGAGTCTTGAGATCATTGATAATGGACAAAAATTAACGATTAACCCCCCCAAATTTGTAAAGGGAGTTGGTGGGATTCAGGAGTACCAATAGCATTAAATTTTCTGGTTTCGAAGTAATTGTATGTGATTTCGATTGCTGAGGGACGGAATTTCAAAAAGACTGACTTTTAACGCTTACTTACTTGGCCTGCCCATATTTTTACTTGTTACCTACGTCCGTATTTTGGCTAAGATGAAGATAATTATTGATGAAGCAAAGAAGTTTCTTTATTGATTTGGTACTACCAAAGTTCGTTACCTATTTAAAATAACCGCATGCAGATACTTTTTTGTTGGTCGATATCTCGCTGCTATTTTCTCGAAAGTTGGTTTCAGCCAAGAGCAGTTTCATCGTGGCCGTCGGGTGATGTGGGTTCGTATCTGCAGAACCTCCTCATTTCGTCGAGGATCCTGCGGGGGAGTGAGGTGCCCCCTGAGGGGACAGGCGGCCTAATAGAAAGTAAAAAGATTCTGTTAGGATCCGTCGGTGCACTATGGAGCTACGGGGATGGAGCCTCACACCAGTCTGAATCCGTCAGCCCATCACATCACCCTCAGGCCATACCGCCCACCCAAGATGATATTGAAACGAAATTGAATATTAAAAAAACGCGTTATTGCCCGAATTAGTTTTCCCTCGGGCTGAATACTACAAAAGATAACTTCAAGATAGCCGACACCCAGCTGGGCTGTTTAATACGAAGTTCAGCTTTAAACTGTGGTCAATATTAGGAGGAAAGGCAGCGAAATGAGACATTTTCTATGTTTTAAGACGTCAATAACTATTTTGGCTGCACCCAATTTCAGTGGCAGTTGATTTAAGGCCGATGGGCATCAGTTGTGACTTGGTTATTATATAGTATGTAGTGTAGTACTTGCTTCGTCTGTTCTCTCAGCCGTTGCTTACGCTAAGTTCTGGGGTTTGAGGAACCCCTGGCAAGTGCCGATAACAATCTTATCGCGGCTGAAACGTGGCTAAGTACCTACGTAGATACATGGCTGCTCACCTTCAAGGCGACAGTCTGACTCTCTAACTCACTCTTAACAAGATTTGAAGGGGGACGTCAAGTTCGCAGTGACCTGTTTGGAAACTGTTGATAATCTTACTTTAACTTCTACTCAGAGACACTAGAATCTTGCATCTGGGTGAAAAGCTTAACCAAGTCTATTCGGGAAGGGATACCATAACAACGTAATTGTTCACACACAAACATCAGCCATTCTTGACTAACGCGAGACCTTTGAAAATCGCGGCCACAAATTTGCATTAAGAGAGAATCTTTATCTATTATATTGGTGTACCAGCCTGAGGAGGAGGAGGAGGCACGAGGATGCTCATTTTTATTCTAAGGCGCTTCTAAAAGTCGGAAAAATTTGAAATTAAAAAGTTCAGATCGGCGAGCAAAGTATAAGAAAAGTCTGAAACCATTGTCAGCGACGTCAGCGAAGTCAGCGAAACGTTGCTCCACGTGGCGCATCTAAGCTCCATAAGTGGTGAAAAAAGGGGTTTTCAACTTTTTTACATTTGTAAAAAATACCAAAAAGGGAACCCCCCTCCCCACACACCGCCAGCCCCACACGTCCCGCCTCATGAGGACACTCCCTACACACTGCCTGCCCCGCCCTTCATGACTTACCAAGGACCCCCCCCCCCCCCATTAAGGAGGATCGTTTGTCACAGTCACAAACAACAATAAAGGGGTGCCAGGGGTGTGGAAAGGGGGGATAGCGAGGGGCAAACCGCTGACCTCCGAAAGTTGGACAAAAAAGGGGTAAAAATAGATTTCATCTTCCACATTAATCCTTTCACTTTCATGCTGTATTTCTTTAATAAAAAAAAATAAAAATAAAAAAACTTTTTCCATCCAGTCGTCAGTTTTTGTGTTGTCAAAGCTATCGTAGCCCTATCGTAGCTGTCGCCGTACCGCCGCTACATTTCACTTGGCAAACGTAGACCTTTCCAAGTCCCCAGTCAACCTCGCACGCGGATACTCTCAAGCCCGCGTCACCTTCAAGACTGCTACACCGTTGTCAGCGAAGAGCAAAAGGGCGCCATCTTTGCCATACCTACCCACTGCCCGCCAAGTTAGGAAATCTATTGATAGGCTACATTTCTCTGCTTTGGTTAATGTCTCAAACTAGATTGTTGTTAGAGATACACGCTACGCCGGCGTGTGGTTTTCTTTCTATTCTTCGGCGCCTTCGTGCCAAAACCCCCCCAACGTACCCTTTAGGTACGAACTAGTAATTTTGCACATGTATTGTATCATACCCTCAGGTACAACAACAGATACATTCAGTAGTCGGTACGTTGGTACGTTCAATGTTGCTCTTAGGTACATTTTCCGTATCCTTCAGATACATCCCCCTTTATATATTTCCCCCCTGTTGCTTGTAAATAGATACAATACATAGATGCGTTGTAAAATACGATACGTTTTATTTTGTACATTCGATACTTTTTATACTACTTTTATACTACGATACTCGATATTTTTTATAGTACCTAAACTTTGTTTTTAACCTAAATTGTATCCAACGAGTCGTCTGCATCATTCACCCCGTCCCAGTCAGAGTGAAACAGGATTTGACTCAATTGCATTCAAGGTATTTATCTTGCGAAGACACATCAATTTTAAATTAGGTACCTATTTTATTAATTTCACGCTACCTACCACACACGAAGTGGCTTACATGGGGTATCTTAGCTCTGAAAAGGGTAAAATTATATTTTATGTTCCAAATGAATCCTTTATGCAACGTTCATATTGAACACATGAAGAGAGCGGCCAGCCAGGGAGGAAACAAGCAGGGGTTGGCTGGCGTAGCCTACTCAATTCCTCAAACATCAAAATTAATTCTTGCCTAATGAGAGACCGTTCAGGATCACTGCTGCCTGCCTGTTGAGAAGCACCCCATTTAAAGTCAAAATCTCCTGAAACATACATGCGTGTAACTTCGTTGAATTTTTCACGAAAAGATGTTCGAGTTCCTTGTTATCTTTAGGAAATGATTAGTTGGGGCACCATCTAAGGCAGTCAGGCCACAGGCTACATCAGGCTTATTAGGTTGGTACTTAAGTACCTCTTGTTTCTGAGGGTGAGAAGCAATCAAAAATTAATAGGGACGAGCGGTAAGTAGTCCAGGTGTGAAGACATTAGAATTAGGCCTAGTTAAGGAGGGGTTTCGTCCTGGGGAGAGGGGGTTGGTGGTTTTGAGGGGGTAGGTGCATAAGACAGAATAGGCGGGTGCAGAGTATCAATTACCTTGTCGGCTTCGGCCTTGTTAGACAGATAATGACAGAGGACCTTCGGTGTGCCGCCCATTTCTTTAGTTTCTCACCTTTTTAAGGGCTTTGAAGAGAGGTGGGGGCCCCAGGGCGTTTCACAGGGCTAGAAATTCCAAAGCTTATCACGAGATTTTTCCTTCACCACTCAACAGCTTCAACGAATCACTGCAATACATTAGAGCGGTATAAAAGTATCCAACTAAAAAGTCGTTTGGGATTTTAGGACGGGAAGCAAGAATTAAACAATTTTGATCAAATAACTTATAATTGAACCAGTCGGTGTTCATCTTACATTTAACGGAGCATTTTACAATATATTTGGCAGCTTTCTGATTGCACCAACAGCCTAAGACTAGAGCATCCCCCGATGCACCTGACTATACCATTGCGCGCATTCATTTGCCGCAGATAGCTTTTTTTAAATAAATTTCCGTGCGTAATCAAATGATTTTATAAAATACACAAAAACATCACACAAAACAAAAATGTAGAACATAACATTTCGTCATGGTTTGAGCTACCCTGCAGTCGGCATATCTTACTCTTGCATCACTTAATCATTAAACTTTACTTTATTCGTACATGCTAGAAATGGCACTAAAACATTTTAAATTATTAAATAATAAAAATCGACAAAATTAACCCTTTACTACAATTTAAAACGTGCGAGGGGGTTTCGATAATAAACACAATTTTACATTCGGCAATACTATTCAAGTCTGCCGTTAATGAGTCCACAAATCACCGAGAAGAAGAACATTATCTTCAATCAAGCACTGTAATTTCAAGTGAAACAGCGGCAAGTTTTTGTTGGTGCTTAAATCTATAAGTTCCATTGTATTCATGGTTGATAATATCAATATCATATTATGGTCATTTGTGAGGAAATTTGAGCTGTGCCAAACTGAGGTTCTAATGAATCATTCGTGGGTCGCTCAAGTTTCGTGTCCTTTTTTTGAATTTTCGGCGCAATTGATTCAAACGCATTCAAAGTGCACTTGAAGTATTTCCAACATTCATTTTAAGTTTTTTGTCCAATATGCGAGACTGCTTGAAAAAGCAAGTTGAGGAACAATTTTTACTCATTGATAATAATTCCTCACTTATGGATCGTGGTTGACCAAACTTGTTGGTGACAATGATAAGTAGTTCTTTGGTTTTGCTTCTCCAATATTGAGTAGTATTTTACTCCATTTCGTTATTTCCCGTGATCATTAGTCACAGAGTAGTTTTATGCACGTATAGTAATGACGAAGTCGTGTTGGAGAAGTGGTCGATAAGATTATTCGATGTGGAGTTTCGCTGTATGGTAATTAGTGAGGTTCATACTCGATGGTAGTTTTTTCGGCAATGTCGGGAGTAAACGTTTTCAACGTTCAGTTCAGGCGGCTTGTTTCAAGTCGGACCACTGCTGCAGCATGTGGTCTTCGTGTTCGGATAGGGGTGTTGCAGGTCTTTGCGGTACCCGGTAGAATAAATCACAGCCCTGAAACGCAAAAATTCTAATTAAATGACTGAAGATGGATGATTTAAGTGGACGTACACACATTCTCTTTCTGGTTTATTGAGTTCGTCACCACTCACTTGGTAATACGAAACAGCGTTGGTGGAAGCCCCGTAGTTGGCAGCCACTTCAGACGCTGTTGGTAAGTTGAGGTGGAGGGATGTTGCAGTGACGAGGGGATGACTCGGGAGATAACCTTCAGTCACCATCAGCTCCTGCAAACGGGCCCTCACCCTCTCCTTGTGCCCGTACAGCAGCTCTTCTCCCCCAGCCCTCATCTTCTCGAGTTATACCAGGAATCTGGTAACAGACAAACAACTCATTACGGTACGGGCCACAGTGAAGCTTACAAAGACCTACAGCAAACAAAACACTACGTAATGCACGATATGGGGGGTGTTAGCGTCATCTGACGGCTCTAGTCACCGTTGTGTAGACATGAAAAAGCGTTGCCGCCTGCTTCTGATTTTGGTTTATTATTCTTGGAATAATACACCCATGTTTTCGCGACGGAGGTCGACGACTCCGATCGGCCTCAAAATTTGACGTTACCTATCCGTTTCAAGAGGTCTAAATTCCAAAACCGATATGTCCGTCCGCCGTACGCCATCCGGGCCGTTTTGGGCAGTAGGAGTTTTTTTTTAATCTGAAATTTTGACAAAATACTCGGTTTACCATCTAGTTGTGCCCGCAAGGTTTTCAGCCCGATCTCCCAAACCCGTGGGGCGCTATGGGGCTAAAATGGGGCTACGGGAGGGTTTTATTTAAGGCTTTGGGCTATGGGATCGAGTTAGGTGTCGTTTTTGAAGTATTTTTGGACGTAGAATCCATTTTTTGGGGTCCCGGAACGATACAATTTCACTGTTGCGATCTAAAGGGCTTTAAAACAAAAAAATTGTTAATTTCAAGTAAAAAAAAGTGGCGCAGGGGAGGAGGCGACTGGTTTCTTTTACTCCATGGTAGTCGTACAAAACAAGCCAAAGGTGTGTGGACTTGGGGGGGGGGGGGGGGGGGGGGGGGCTGACATATCATTAGCAAACCAAGTAAAAGAGACAAATCCAGATAAAAAAAATTCCAGAAAAACTTTAAAGCATGTAAACCGAGGTAATTGTAACCCACAGCTCAATCACCGATCCTGTGAGAGAAACTACATATAGCGATAAATCGCTAATGTTAAGACAACAGTCAGTTTGCAAGTTTAGGTGGTTTTATGTGGACGTGATTCAACCTATCGAACTGAGCTCGCCTGTTTTGTGATGGGTCATCCTGCTAGGAGACTAGAAGAAATCGGCCTTTCTTTTGTGGAAAGTACGTACTTCTTTATATTTGCTGTGAAGTACAAGATTGATTATAAAATTTGCTTGTGGAGAATGGAAAAGTGCTGGGTTACCTACCTAACTTACCCTCAGTTTTTTTTTTTGGGACCTGTGACAAGTGTAACCCATAGAAAATATTGGTAGCCTTAAGATAGTTTTTACCTTTCCTGATATTTTATGATTCACATTTTGACTTTGGGAAGGACGAATAAAAATTAAGATACAAGTTTTCTGGCTATTTTTTAATGATGTTTTTTGTTACACTGACCCCCATTACGAGTTGCGCCTACATATACGTGAAAATAGGCTAGATTTACACTTGCCTCTCACATGGTGGCGTAAGTGTAACTTTGATCCCAATTTTTATATTGTTCAGTACTAAGAAGTCAATCGAGATTTTAACTTTAAAATTTAACCAATAACCAAGGATAGAGTGATAAACCTATGGTCAAATGTTCAACAAGACAGGATGGAAATTGCAGGTGTGATGAGCGTTCAAAGTTGAACTACCGAATTTCTGGATTACACGTACCCCGATGTACATGCTGAAATTTGGCAAACGAAAAACTGGTTGTGGGGGTAGGTCCCCCTGACACCTAATAATATTAATATTAATATAATATATTATATTAATATTATTATATTGCTATTGTGAAGAACATTGTTGCTCGAGACGAGTAAATGTGGTGCAGATCAGTTGGAAGCAGACGGTTATTATTAGCCCAGGGAGATCTTCCGGCCTGGCAAATGCTATCATTATAAACGGGATGTTCCATTGGGGCTGAGTCACAGACGTAAAAGGACTGCACAGTAAGGTCTTTCAGGGCGGGGGAGCGGGAAGGCTAATCAACATCACTTGCTCTTCATATCTACGTCCCGATGATTGACCTCAAATGGGCAGATTTTGGACGTCCTCTTAGAGAGATGGCGCTGACCTACTAAAATGCAGATGCCAGAAGCTGAATGAAGCTGAATGCATAATGCAACGGGTCGTCCCAAAACAAATTGCCTGGGCAGGTGAACGTACCTTGGCGATTTCTAATTGCCTCTTCAAAAAGTCAATTAAAAAACGTTGAAAATCAACTAAGTTAATTCAGAGGGTACAATTTTTCACTTTGAGGCTGTCAAAGTGGTCGAAACGGCGCTCCGGGTCGAAAATGAAGATATTTTCAAGGGGTTGACGTCTGGGGTCCGCCTACGAGTTGAGGTCAGCAGGTATTTCCGACGTAGACTTTACACGAACTCAACGGGTTTCAAGGGTCGACGATGGTAGTTTTCAAAGCTGGAACTGGATTTCAAATGGTCCGACCCCTTCGGCTGTCATTCAATTAATTGTTTGTTTCTCTCGAGAAAAAAAAGCGTTGATTTATAACGTGGGGGTGGCGGAGTTTGTTAGGGACGAGCGTGTAATATTACCGGCATTTATAGCGGTGAGGTGGGAAAGGGGGATGATAACTCAATACAAACATCACGATGGCTGAAGGCGATTCCTCGAGGAGAAATTCGTGACCAATTTTGGACCGACCTGGTGATTGGAATGGTCCAGTGTAGATGAATCGCTTGGTTTAAAAACCGGACAAAACCACGTATTGGGCAAAGTCTCTTTATTTTTTGGGGTCTTCTCGTGTGAATACAAGTTTCGTGAGAACTAGAGACACGTTCCATAACGTTTAGTGGTAGAATTCGGCAATCCTAGGTGTTGACTGGAAGAACCAGACAAGACCTGGACGTGTCCCCTTCTGACACTCAACCACTGCGTCTACCGCACGTGTGGCACGAGTAATATACCTTCTACTTAAGCATCACTAGTGCACAGTGTTGTCTTTTATTTTCTGTAGTCATTTTTTGCAACTCAGTCAGAACAATCATGGAGCTGAAGCTTCATAGTGCACCATGGAGCTGAAAAAGTCCAAAAAAGTTGAAGTTTCTTTCCCCAATGAGAGGTCATGCTTATCTTCCCGGTGACCCAAAAAAATCGAACGGCCCTGATGAATACATCACTACCATCGCCACATGCTCGCAGATCTCTACTAAGACGTGTCATGATTGTCGACACCAGTATGGTGAAAGATTTTTAACACTGGTAGGTATCCAAATTTTTACAACAAGATACATAGTTTCTTCCTTATAAAAAAGAAATAAACCTACTGAACAGCAAACTAAATTGAAGATTTCGTCTTAGGTACCACTATTTTGAGGCTTCACAAGAATTCCCTCGAACGATAAGAACTAAGCAGGTTCATTGGGAATACCTTCCCATCAAGAAACCCCAATGTTCCAAAACTCGCCTTGCCCAAAAAGCTACAGGTCTACTCTGCGAGGAACATCAGAATCCCGTCAATGGGGTCTGCTCCTATGTCGGAAAAATAAACAAGTTTGGTCGAAAATCTTTCCAATGGCCCAAAATAAAAGGCACGGGTCGGTCACGAAAAGGAAATAGGTCTTCTCTGAAGATAAAATCGCGAAGGAAAACACCCCATATTCAAACTGAGCCGGGAACTTTTCCAGATAAGCAAAAACTAATCCGCAAGAGCGCACTAGCACTGAAATGAGAAAAGAGACCTGATTTAGACAAATTTCGAGGTTTGTTTTGTTGGTCAACTTGGTTTTCGTCGACCTTGCACATTAGTGACGCATATTCCGATACTGAGCGGCTCAGTGAGTGCAAAAGTGACGCGAATCTGATGATCTTGTTTTGGTCTTTGCCATAAAATTCGAATCGCCAGAATTTTCCTTTTGTTTTGTCTGGATTTCTGTAACAATGCCGCGAAGAACAGTGGAGGTTTCTTTTTTTACGAGGGGGGCAGTCACTTACCCGAAATAGTGACTGAGATGGATGCTGAATTTTATGCCAACAACCCGGACTACATTTTAAGTGAATCAACTGGTAGAAAAGATCACAGAAAAGTTTTCTGTATGAGAAACGTTCAATCATAGGTTTCCTGAGTGGTGGATATCTACTTGAATAACATGAATCTAACCTGCGCTTAGATAACCCGCTTGAGAGCTTGCAGCCTCCAGTCCGATTTTTCATTGGTCAGTGAGTGGCCAATCAGACAGCTTTCTGCTCGGAATCCGAGTTCGCGGTTCCATTCAAAAATTTAAATTTTGGTGGCTCACCAAAAATTCAAATTGCACTGGAGGGGCCCCAAAACCAAATTTTCTCGTATCCTGACGTGAAGTAGGACTTTCTAGGAAAAATAAAGATCAAGACACGGTTCCAGACCCCATAAGATGAAAAAAAAAAAAAAAAAAACGCTGCAAATTTTACACAAGGGTTTATTATTCTGTGATATAGGTTACTTGTACAGACATTTAATTCTGTTAATAAAAAAAATTAAAAAAATTTTTTTTGGATTTTTATATTTCAAAAAAAATTTTTGGGGGGATTTTTTTTTTCAAAAATGTGTTTTTTCAAAAATTCTTTAATTTTTACTCGAAAAATAATTAACTTCTTGGGATCCATCAAAAATCCCATTTTTAGCCCCATGAAAGCCCTATAGAACGCCACAGTGAAATCGGATCGTTCCGGGACCCCCAAAAATGGATTCTACGTCCAAAAATACTTCGAAAACGACACCTAACTCGATCCCATAGCTAAAAGCCTTCAAAACACCCCTCCTGAAGCCCCATTTTAGCCCCATAGCGCCCCACGGGTTTGGGCGATCGGACTGAAAACCTTGCGGGCACAACTAGATGGTAAACCAAGTATTTTGCCAAAATTTCAGATTTTTAAAAAAATTCCTACTGCCCAAAACGGCCCGGACGGCGGACGGACATTTCGGATTTTGAATGTAGACCTCTTGAAACGGATAATGTCAAATTTTGAGGCCGATCGGAGTCGTCGACTCGTGTCGCGAAAACATAGGTGTATTATTCCAAGAATAATAAACCAAAAATCTTCAGCGATACATCCCTAATGAGGCAAAACATGCTTTCTGGAATGAAGCTAATATTCCTTAAGGCTAATTCCACTTCTAAATTTTTCCAAGCTGAACATTATTTTTGAAGCAATATATGTACTGATTTTTCAACAACGTAATCAGAGTTATCTTGTTTTGCCTCTTCTGTATGACAAAGATTCATGAGCGTTTAGGGTAAAACAAGGACATGTCCATGCTTGAGTTTACAAAAAGGACATGTCCATCGGCTAAATATGACCACCGTGGATATATTTGATGGCCAAATTTGACCAGCTGTAAAATATCCTTGAGGGGTCCACTAAACTCTGCGAATTTCTCAAAATTTTCAATTTATTCCTCAGTGTGTAGGACATTTTTGTGTGCTTCTTGTAAAATTTGGTTTTAAAACTCAGCGAATCACATTAAATGTGTTCACAGCACGTTCAACTCATAAATTTTATGAGTTGAACGTGCTGTGAACTTTTCAGTCAGGAATCACAGTTGATAATGTTATCGTCGCTTCATTAAACCGTTGGGTTGACATGAGATGTCAATAAATTTTATCGATTTTTCCCTCCCTCTCTACATTTGAAGCTTCTATGATAAGTCTTATCACCACTTAAGGCAGCTGTATTAATATTTTCAGCTCGATACTGAAGTTAGGCCACAGTGGAGAAGCGATGAGATTAGAAACAGTCTTAGAACCTACCTTATTGACTGCTGATATAATTCATAAAGAAATTGCCTGGATGCAGGGGCTGGGTGTAGGAGTGCTGTATGTTTGTGAAGTCCATACGTAGGTACTACAGTAACACTGCCACTGATATTTCAGTCGGGTTGGTGACAGCATTACCCTTCCACGACCGCCCCAAACCAGCCGAAAAACCTCCGATTCAAATACAAAAAGAATTTGGCTTTTAGGATCTGTACGTTGAAACGTACCTACACACTACTGTTTGGTTGAGTCGTAAGGAGGTCATTATGACGTCACGCTATCAAAGTTCGTCTTGGAGTCAAGTAAACAGCGGTAGAAAACAGTATTTGGTTGATGTTTTACTCACAGAAGCTGCGATTGAAGGGCAAGGGTGCGAAAGCCGGTGACGTACTGAAGACCCCCTCGTACAATATCCGACGGAATAAGAGGGGGAGGTCCCCAGCTGGCTTTGGGGAGGCCATGTGTTCTGCTGTTCGCGTTCCGGAGTTCCCGCGTCGACGTTCCACCCTCTGAGTTGAGCTTCACATCTGGTCTTCATAGTTTGAGGAACCAGAGGTAGAAAAACCCTCAGGGCGCGTCACTCGTCCTCGAGGTCCAGCGATTGACATGTTTACGGTCCAAAATAGTCCGTTTATGCGGGACGAGACGTGATGATTTAAAGCCGGGTCAGCTTAGAGTTCCCCAAGTGCTCCCATAGAATGATACTGAATGACACAATACTGTGTATTTCCATTACAACACTTTCACTTAGGTTCAACAACCCTCAACAACTTCACTACAAATATCATAATGAGAAGTACCTACACGGATGAACTCTGAGAGACCGACACTTGCCATCATACATCGAAATGTCAAAAATAGGACCTTAGACTGGTGGATCGTGTTAGGTGGTCTTTTTCCAGGTTTCCGTTTTAATTTTTGACTTCGAGCCAAACCGAACAGGTTCTACGGTTGAGGAGAACTTGTGTAGCCCCCCCCCCCCCCCCTCCCTCGTCATGTGTCACCAAATAATTGAAGATCTATGGGCACGTAACTCGCTCTAATATAACACCCTTTTGATCTTTCTCAGAAGTTATGCGTGAGTTGGTAAATTTATGTACCTGGGTGTTGAGGCTAATTTTAAACCTCACTGTTAAACCTGACTGTTTTAAATCACTGTTGAGATACAACTGCACCAAGAAGAGATAAGGCATCTCATCGGGTAGGGACAAGACGTTCGTAAGAAAGTCTTCTGTCAGCAATTATTGATCCAAGTCCTTAAATCCTCTGTCATGAAGTTCAAACATTACACTCTCTCAATTGACCATAATGGCTCCACCAGAAAAATATCCCAGATCCACCCCTTAGGAATGGGAAGTAAAAGTTCGTTGAAATCGCAATGCGTAAGAGCAAAATGGGCAGTGTTTTTGAGCTAAACTTGGTTCCTGTATTATGACGTTTCTACAGAGATATATCTCCTATAGGAGATAGGATATGTTGCGTCGATATGGCCTTACTCTAAGCAAAGGTTCATATAAATATCTTTAGTTTTCATCAGTTCTTTGTGTAACCAAACGTCATTAGAGATTGTATCCCTATTAGATGCCAAACTTTGTAAAGGTCTTTAAATTGGTGTCAGTTATTACCCGAAATTAGTTAGTTCTAGTTTTAAATAGTCAATAGGTACTAGTTTTTCCAAGGCCCCTTCGTTACAACTAGTTTTGCCTCGTTAGAACTAGAATTTACTGGGACCCTCACCGCTGGAACTAGAAATGACTGGAATGTTTTAAGTTAAAACTAGTTTTAACTAACATTTATTAGGCAAAACTAGAATAATCCAGGGAAAGTCCGTTCTTAGAAGTGCTTGTAAGAGTTAGTTATTAGTAGTTTCAACTAGTGAATACTAGGAACACTAGAACAAAACTGTATTTGGTGAGGTTTATTTCTCGTATACAAAAAATGCGCCAAAGCTGTCATTGAAAGTGCAGGTACTCATTATTCATTGCTGCAAGCCAAGCCGTCGTGGCATTTGAATCTACACAATATACCTTTCCCAGGAAATTTCGTCTATTCCGAGGAAAACCTCTTCGCAAGAAGACAATTCGGAACTGGAAAATTATTTGAAAGGAAAAAGCAGTGACCACAATATCTTCCGCTTTCAAATTTTTAAAACTCTCAACACCAACATAATTTGATTGAGCAGAAGCAGGCAGTGTGAGATGAAACGCAACTTCCATCACGTTTTCGCCAGTTAAGTCATCAGTAAAGCTAAATATACCAGATAAGTCATCAGTAATCATGCTAAATATACCTTTGATTTAATTACTTAATAATGTGTAGGGATCCCATTACTACTGGAGTGCTGCGCTATGATAGGTAATATCATTATCATTCCCCAAAAATAAATTCTAGGGAATGTTCCCATTACAAGGTCTGGGACAAGAAGGTAGAACCAATTCTAAATTTATGAAGTTTATTTACATATTTTTACATAAGTACTGTACATCGGTGGTTTTTCTTAAATCACAAGCACAATTTCAAAATATGAAGTGCTTCATCTCGAATAATAATTATTGTCTTTCAATAGGCGAACTGAGGTTCGACGTAATCCAATTTTAGTGGTCACGTAAGGGTGGAGCCGATCCCTGATGTCCTGTAGAGCGCTGTCCTCAGCAGCTGTTTTCTATACTGGTCCAGGTGGTGTTTCAGAGCCAGGACGGCAGGGTGGTGAGGGGGGTAGTTTTCCACTTCAACGAGGTACCTGATCGCTTCTTCCATACATTCGGCGTAGCCTGTCGCCAAATCCGCAACGTCTGAGAGGAAAATGAGAAGCAAAGACGTTTTAGAGTCAAAAATAGCCACATACACGCGGTCTAGCAATTGTGATGAGACTTACCATTAAAATCTGTCAGCATGGCGACATCTTCTTCAACGACTGAAGCCTGAAAAATACGTCAATTTCAGCACATTACGAAATTATGAATCCATACAGGGTCCATACACACGTACGTAAACGGCTCAAATCACTCCAATGATCGCACGTTTCATAGCGCAAGAAAACACGAGAGGTTTAAAATCAGTGAATTCAGCGAAAAGTCTCGGGTTAATTTCACAAGTCTCACGTAGAAACAAATCCTTATCGCACAGCATTGTCTAAGGCTGTCAATTGGGAGTCAAAAGGCAATGAACTCTTTTTTGAAAACAGCATTCAAATAGGCGGAGGAAGATTATATATATAACTCGGAAATATTTTAGAGTTAGCGTCAACTAACAATAGTCGCAACAATTATTTGCATTCAAGTAACTTTCAAATTTTCAATTCTATTTCAATAACTGTTATTGAAATATAATTGAAAATTCGTCTGTTTCCAACAAATTAAAATTAAAAAATCCAACTAAAAATCCAACTAACGTCTTAGCCCTTTCTAACTCTTGGGGACTGGTAGCAGGTTATTTTTAGCAGGGAACGAACGGCACGTTTAATATTAAATATAAAAAAGAGAAAAATTTTCTAACTGATCATTTTGTTATCACGTGAAAATTCAAAATTGTGATCTGACTGATAATTAAATGAGAACGAATTTCGTTCTTTCATGCGTAAATTTAAAAAATACAATGTCCGACCGTCCCATACCGTTGACGCCGTTTTGGGCAGAAGGTATTTTTCTACGTAAGAGTTTATCCTATAGGAATCCTATCCTTCTAATTCTAAGTCTTGACAAACCGGTACCCCTATATTTTTTTCCACTGATAAGTTCAAACAAGTCTACTTTTATTTACGCATGAATTAACCGTACCTTCAGGCTAGTAGAAGGAAACCAGAACCGTTTTTCTTTGATTATAAGATTCTTTTGGTTGATTTTGACTTTGTTCCATCTAAATCCACATACCTAGTCGAAACATTGTGCGTCGTGGTCGGCCGACGGATCTTTCATTTTGGTTTGTTATTCTTGGAATAATACACCTATAGGTGTATCGATCAGAATTTGACATTATACGTTTCAAGAGCTCGAGATTCCAAAAAAACGAAATGTCCGTCCGCCGTTCAAGCCACTTTGGGCAATAGGATTTTTTTTTTTTTTAGTAACTGAAATTTTGACAAAAAACTCCTTTTACCATCTAGGTTGTGCCCGCAAGGTTTTCAGGCCGATCGCCCAACCCTGTGGGCCTAAAATGGGGCAGTTTTTTTGTTTGTTTGATGGGGTCGAGTTAGATGTTGTTGTCGAAGTATTTTTGGACGTAGAATCCATCTTTGGGGATCCCGGAACGATCCGATTTCACTGTGGGGATCTATGGAGCTTTCAAGGGGCTACAAATGGGAGTTTTGAAGGATCACAGGAGGACAAACAAGGTAGTTTTCCGAGTAATTTTGGACGCAAAATCAATTTTTTCGAGATCCCACCTCTGCCCAAACATTGTAGGCACAGAAACTGTTTTTTTTTTTTTTCTAAAAATTATTTTCTTAATAATAATAAACCCTAAAAATTGGAAGTGTTTTGGAGCAATTGTTACTCATCTTGCAACGTAATGGTCCTCAATGACTAAGTTTGAAACCGCTCAAATTCCGACTCGATTGATTATTCATTGGATAATGAACCAAAATATTAATTCCAAATTTTGACAAAATCCTCACCCAGTGATGGATGCGTTCGCGGTGCGCTACAGGTGGTATTTTCTGAAGGCATCTTGGGGTGCCATTTCCGAAGTAATTTTCAAACGAGGAATGGACCTGCGAGGGTCTCAAACCTGACCTACCACTCGACATGCAGGTCTGCTGGAAGTTTTTTTGGTTCATTATTTAGCCAATGATTTTTCATTGACGTAGCATGAACTGATGGGGGGGAGGGGGGAGGAAGGTTTGTTGCTCTTGATTTCAAATTGCAATTGAACAAATGTAGTCCATACATTCAAGTGGCGCATCATTTTTGATTCCCTGTTTGCAACGGATCGATTGAAGACCTTCTGTCCACCCGGTAGTGAACGGTGCAAGAGAAAATGTTCTCTAGGTTCCATCAAGTTGGCATATTCTATTGTCCCCCCCCCCCCCCATACGAAAAGCGCGGAGCAAATTAAGGTATCATGAAAAAAGATTGAAAGCAGGTATGTTTTCCGTGGCTATTGACAATTGAAGGGGCAGGTGCATCCATGTATTAGCATTACATCGGCGAACCTACCTACCGTGTACGTAAGTACAACTGGTGTTTACCAAAGTTTGGTGGGTAAATTAAAATTCTTGACACTTCTGGACCAACACGAATCATTATGGTGTGTTACAACATACGATTTATGTGTAATGTTATATATAACACTTGAATAAATTTCATAATAAAAGGGAATTTGGTAACTCACGCTATCTTCGATGAGAGTAGTACGATCCTCAATAAGGCACAATCCAGGTACACGTCCTTGCATGATGGTCCCAAGAAATCGATGAAATGGGGGCGTTCAATAAAATCTTCTTGTAGCGTAATTTACGACACTGACCGGCCGACTTGGCGTTCAACCAGAAACGAAGTTGAGCTCCTGACTACTCGACGGTGAATGATCACTCGACCAAGGTAGGCGTATCAAGTAGAAAGATGCTGCGAGAGGTGCTGCGGTGGGGGATCAGGAAATCCAGGTAGTGGGAGATCCGGAGGATCCACCTGTGCTGTATTTGGTGATCCTCCGGGCTCCGCGGAGGCTGACAACCCGGTCGCGCGCGGCGGTACATCGTCCACGGTCCATAGTCCTCGTAGGGCTCCAGTAAGGTTCCTGCATAGGAGGGAAAAAGTCCCCGCATGCGCCGGAATAGTTTCCCACTTCTCCCCCAACCAACGAAGTTATTCCTCATTGACTAAAACTAATATGTAGCATCAACATTTTAGGTAAGATGTCAATTTAGAAACTAGTGTTGAGTAAGTATGCTAAGAATTTTTATAAAAACGCTTAAACAATTCTAGCACAACAATTGTTAATATCAAATTATTGCTCACAAAATTTGTATGCTTCACTCACACTCATACCTTCCACCAGTAGATCCGCTGACTGGAATCTGTTCTAATCCCCAAGCTCTACAATGTTGTAGCACCTCAATTGGACCAGCCTGATCACTACCTCGGTTCATTTAACCTTCCTGCCTGGATCATTTAACTCATCACTGTTCTCTAGTAATTATTGTGATACGCAATATTGGTATACTTTATGACTAAAGCACAGCGTACCTACCACCCTGAACGTTCCAATCTGCTCTGCTTTCTCCTACCCAAGCCTGACAACAAGCTGTGGATAGTCAATTATCAACCGTATTAAATGCATATTTTCTAATTCGAGAGATTGGGGATACCGGCCTCTTCAGGCTGTGGGCTTTGCACGATCGCCAGACCACAGTATCCACCTTTGATTTGACCTGATAGTAAACAAACGTTGTAACTCTTGAAACACAGCGGATCCACCAAATCTTGTCACGATTGAAAGTATCGAGTATGATACATAAAATCTGAACTGTGACATTCTACAGTGGAGGAAATACTAAAAACCATGCAGTGAGTCACTGTTGATGTCCCATGAAGCCGTGCGAACCCAGCCGGACACCAGAGATCGAATCCTTAGGTCCATTAGTTGGTTAGATCGGGTATCTTGGGAAAATCTCCCTCTTCGTTCAACAAACGACGTTCAGCTCTACACAGCTTCCGCAATCGGCAGCACCAACCAATGTGCTAGCGACCACATAGGTAACAAGTTTACTCAACCTTACAACATACGAGCATGGTGCGGTGAGGAATTGACACAGAATCATAATATGAGGGAATATCAGATATTATCTGATATTCCCTCCAGAAGAAGAATATTATGTAAAAAAGACAATCAGCCAGTCTTTACTGTGTACAGTCAGTAGCTAAGAGTACTAAAACGTACTTAATAAAAGTAGAGATCGCATCTTCAATTTGCACCCGTCGAGGGACAGGACTTGGAGCACAGAGTAATAACAGTTGACAGTTGACTTGGAGGGAAGTTCAATATTATACCTCCTATATAAGTATACTACACGTCTACGATAGATGTTTGAGTTTGAGGAATCAATGAAATTAAGGACAACATAAACACTCGATTTCTAACTTTACCAAATCTGCAGATGAGGGATGATGATGATGATCTTGAAAGAATCGATTTTTTGAAAAAATAATGAATCGATAGCTTAATTCTTTTCTTTCTCCCGATGTATTGGAGAATCGATTCAAAATTTCGAGAATCCGACCGATTCTTTCATTTTGAAGGACAATAATAATTATTGAAGGACAATTATTGTCCTTCAATTAACAATTATTGTTAATTATCCTAACTTAGGTTATTGGTTGTCTTGATTGTCAACAAGGAGCTTAGAAGAAGCTCCTTGATTGTCAACAATTTTTTGACACTCATGACAACCAATAACCTTGGTTTGTTATTAGAAAGAAACTAAACGATTTAATTAGGTACCGTTAAATCCTTGGGTTGGTGGACTGTATAATTAGTAGTAGAAGTTTTTGAGCCTCACGAAACAATTTCTTTAATTCGAAATAGAGTAAATCAGGCAAACAAAATTTGTTTAATTTAATTAAATTAATTCAATTTAATTAGAACGAAAATGGGGTCCACCTCAAGAGAACAAAATGGCGATTTTTACACCACAAAGGGGGGTCAGCAGTTCATGGCCAGGGTGGCTAGATGGCAGCACGATCCAGTGCCTCCAGGGGTGAAGAAATTTAGTGGCCTCTCCAGGTACATTTTTGTAAAGTCACTTTACAATAATGCACCTAATTAAATTTACAAGAGATTCGTTTCGGAATTTGAAGAAGTCTATCCAAGGAAAAATCGATACTATTTACTTAAGATAATCGATAAATAAATTCTTGAAATCTCATTTTTATGAAAAATCCTCTCGATTCTTTTTGAAAAGATCGATACAATTTAAATCGAGTCTTCTTGAAGAATCTGCCATCCCTACGATAAATTCTCATTGATAATTCGCACAACCATCATTTTCATGAATCGGACCCTTTGGTCACGTGTCTTTGGAATCAGGCAGCGTTGCCAACTTAAATTAAACGTTTTTCGGTAGCCGGTCGAGAAAACTCGGTAGACGGGACAAAAATTTGGTGAATCCCATTTTAAAAACTACAAAGTTTACACAAGTTTTTATTCTTTGATATAGGGGTTTCGGGAAAAAATCCATTCTATTAAAAAAATAAAAGATGTATAACATACATATAATATATGTATATTATACATCTTATATAATATATAGGTAGGTACATAGTTAACTATTATATAATCTGATATTAGATTATATAATAGTTAACTATGTACCTACCTATTTCTTATAATTTGAAAGTTTTTGAAAATCAACCCACGAAGAAACGTCAGCGTCCAGTGATAGGGATGGGGGTCAAATTCGGTTCATATCTGACCCCATTCCCAATCACTGGACGCAGACATTTCTTATAGGTACCTACCTAATAATAGGTTGGTAAGTAATAATAATTATTATTACTATAAACATTATTTTTCTGTACAGTGTTTGGACAGATGTGGGGCCCCTAAAATTGGATTATGCGTCCAAATTTATTCGAAAAACGCCACCTCATTCGACTTCATGGCATCCTTCAAAAGCCATGATTTTGTAGCTCCATGGAAGCCTCATAGATCCTCTCGGTGAATTCGGATGGCTTTGGTATCTTAGAAAATGGATTCTACGATCAAAAATACTTCGAAAACGACACCCCACTCGATATCATAGCCAAAAACCAGCAAGACCCTCTTTTTAGCCCCACAGATCCCCACGGGGTTGGGCGATCGGGCTGAAAACCTTGCGGGAACCACTAAACTTTGGTTCGTGGTATACCGAGTATTTTGTCATGATTTCAAATTTACTTACTTAAAAAAAAAAAAAAAAAAAATCCTACTGCCCAAAACGCCGTGGACGGAGAACGGACATTAAATGTGACATTTAATGTCAAATTTTGGTTTTTTGGAATCTACACAATGAGCTCCTTTAATGATTTTTTAAAATGTTTTTCCTGCAAAGGTCGTGCTTCAAAAGTTACGAAAACGGGTCCATATTGCAGAAAACCCGTTTCAATTATTTATAGGGCCTTAGGAAAAATATGATATTTGAATTCCGATGTCTGGAGAGGGTACATGACGTGGGCTGCTTCGTCGTCTTTTGATTGGCTGGGAGATCCCTCTCTCTCTCTTCTACGCAAGTCAGCCAACTTTACTACGCGAAAAGTCGACCCCAAAAATCGAAAATCGGGTTAATCATTATAGAAGATCATTCGAAAATTGAGCATCGAGGTTATTATCAAAGAAGGTTATTCAAAAATCGACCCCGGCAGAGTGTTTTTATTCCGATTCTGTTCAGATTGATTATTTAGCGCTCTGGCGACTCAGTGCTCAACTACTCGAGGCCCAGCCTGGCGAGGTGTGACGTCAAATATGCCCGGCGTTCTTTTCAAAATCTCTAACATTTCGAAAACAGCTCAGCACGTACCTATACGGATTTTCGAACTAAAAATTGGGGTTCATGGGTTTTAAAGGGTGCTGAATCCGAATATGTTGTCAGAAATGCTGAATTCTGACCTTTTCAAGAAGCCCATTTAGACAAGATGTCATCTTGAAACGTAGGTACAATGACAAATTTTGAGGCCGATCAAAACTTTTAAGAGAAAAACAAGAATAACAAACCAAAACTGGGTTTTACAATTTTGATGTGACAAATTCGGTACCTACCTAGATTCTGATGAAAATGACTGAAAATCGGTTGATCAGTAGACGCCGCCAAAAATCGGTCTACGCTGGAATCAGGCTTTACCTCCGAAGTAATAAATATTTCCCCTACACGAGGGAATTTCTCCGCTCTGGCACCCCTGCCAGTCACCTTCAAACAGTAACTACGGCACCACCTAACGGCGACCCTCGAAACTACCAATCCTTTCGGCTTCTAAAATTATTTCTTTTTCCACGAGCTATAAATACAAATTGGAACCCTTTTAACACTTAACTGGAAAGGGAAGAGCCTCTTCCGTCTCTCCAGTCTATTCTAAACAGTTTACGGCGGAACTTCGTCGACAAAAACCGTCTCGAACTCATAAAATTCCTTCTTAACCTCAAGTAGTCGTTTTGAAATTACCGCGATTTCCCCGCCAAATTTTGTGCTTAAATTATAAAAGCTCAGATTTTTTTTTTAATGCAGTATTTGATAAATAAAATTCGTCATAATTTTCAGACAACCTCAACCGTAAAAATATCATCTAATCATCATGCTCAAATACAGAAAACTCAAGAATCTACTCATATGGAAGTGCAAGCAAAAAAAAGTCGCGCAGTTGCCCACAGCAACCAGGATGGCCGAACTCGAAGGTGAGTGTAAACATTCTTATCTGCCGATTTTTCCGTTCAAATTCTTTTTTATTCTTTGTTTACTCGTTTTAATACAGTTTGTTTGTGATTTTTGAACGCGGGAAATGTGTCATTTTTGCTTTTTTTGTCGAAAATTCCGGCAGTAAAGTGACAGGTGTTATCAGTGGGCCTTGGCTTACTTAGTGCAACGGGTGAAATTAAGTCGATATTCCGTAGTGACGGGAGTTTCTCGCTAGATTTGGGACTTCCGAGGATTTTGGACCACTGAAGAGCAGTAAGTTAGTCTTTTTTCAAGTTCGCTAATATAGAGAGGGTCGAATAATCAAGTGTTAAGGGTTGGTAAGTGGTCGTTGAACCGTTTCCTAATGGGGAATTCCGCTATTTCGACATCTATCGGTATTCGTTTCCGGGGGTTTTGCGGCGTTCTACAGGCGTCGTAGGCGATTGTGAGAAGACATGTTTGGTCATGTGAATAGCAGTTTTGTGGTGGCAATGAATTCTTATGGGGCTAAATAGAGGCGCTCCTGTTATCAGTGTGAACTTCGTGAATAGCAAAATCCTTGGGCTAGTGTGACGTTACTTGCCTTGAATATCTCAAGTTTACGGTAGTAAAATCCAAGCTTAGACGAGCGTTAGCTTAGGTATCTATAGAAGAAAATTTCTTCTACCTCCCTACACCAGAACCTTTTAAATCTATCTAAACTATGAAGGGTTAAAGGTTCTGGTGTAGGGAGGTTCATGGAAGTAGGCTGTCGTCAAACAAAATCACTTATTTATGCCATGGGGGGCCATCGACTGATGGATAAAATCGGGCTGTACCACGTCTGAAACTCCTAAAAACGGCAAAAACCCCTGGTGGCCTAAAACATCCGTATATCCCTGTTTCTTGGGGTGCTGAAGTACCTACCCTTAATAGGTGCCTGATTGGTATGAAAGGTTCCGGAAATAGGTATCCTAAAATCTGGATAGATAACTGAAATGAATAGGATTGAACAAGTTGGAAATAATTGCCTGTTTTTGACGCTTGATTGTGGCTAAACGGCTGAACCAATTCTAGTGTTTAAGGAGGTCATTCGATGCAGCATTTTATTATCTTAAATTTTGTAATCTACAAGTTTTCTCTATTATGCTTTGTTTTCGCGTTATAGTTAAAAAACGGGAAAAAGTATCTTGTATGAGCTCCAAAAGTCAAAAATAGGTCCAAAAGAGGGGTCAAAATTATATTTTGCCTTTCAATTGAATACTTCCGCTTTCATCCTGTTCTTTAAGGAAAAATGCATAATGAATATGGGAAAGCGATTAGAAGGGGTCTGAGGCAAGGTGGGATAGGTACGGTGTGGGGTTGGCGCTAACGTAGGGTTTACGACTGGCGCAATCGTAGTGCTAGGACTGGCGCAAACGTAGGTGGATTTTTCGGCTTATTTTCACCCTTCTGGCGCAAACGTAATCTGCCGTCTGGGGTTGGCTGGCTTTAGGCAGCAGTGGCCCCCTAGTCATGGTGGGCGGCTGTAAATAGAGCGCAATTAATGAACGAAGGGCGAGAAACCTCGAAATGCGCTCATTTTACGTTCGCCTGCAAAGTAATTGTTCGTCCCTGCGCTCAATATACAGTCGCCCCCTCGAACAATGCTCCAATTTCTCGTCGAGTACCCACCAGAAGGAAGTCTTAATACGACACTACTACACTCACACCACTGCATGTCTGCGCTCATTTTACACACCTTGAACCATGGAAGTGAAAGTCCTGCGCTCATTTTACGTTTGCCTTCAAAATAATTAAGAGAGAAGCTGCACTCTTATTACTTTGGCACTGGCCCAACAGTTCGTCCCTGCGCTCAATATACAGTCGCCGTCATGGTTTGTCTTTTTCATCTACAGTGGCGTTGTGTCCTTGGACACCCGCAGAAAGGCGCCCCTGTGATAGCCTGGGTTTCAGCCGAGACCCTGTAGAACCTGAATCCTGCCCAGGTATTACAGGGGCGTTTTTGTCCAATGTGGTACATCAGTTGCAAAGGACTTCCGCTTTCTCATTCCCTGGTATTTGGACGTATCTGGGAACCCATCGGGGAAGAATCTCCTTGGAACCCCGGACTCATTTGGTAGCCCCACTCCACCCAACAGTCTGGTTTTGAGGTGGTGGAGGTTCTCCCCCCAGGGACCTAGGATCTGAAACTAATCAGAAAGCGTTTTATTTGCCACACTACGCCGAGTGACAATGGTCGCAAAATTAGGACAGATGTTACAAAGTACACCTTAAATTGAATGGGCAAGACTTGAGCATGTAAAAGTTTACGAACGGTTTACTGAATTGATGTAGAATCAGATGACAGGACTGACGAGTCAGCAAACGTAGTATTATAATTTGAATGGTGATGAAGATCGTTTGAAAATATCAGATATCCGTAATCTATTCGTAATAGATTCTATTAGGAAAAGAGATTACGGATATGCGATTGTGGCGAGCAGCTTGGATTCTGTTTTGCAATTAAGAAATAATCAAGGTTGCGGCTTCTGCGGAGAATTTGCGCGGAAGTAATTTTGTCAACATCAGCTCGTTAGGCACACGATCAAAACATCATCCATTGTTGCTGATACGTAGTACCCCTTTCAAGATGTTTTTAAATACGCAAAACTTCTTGCTCAGTCGTCCAGAGGTTGAATATTCTGATCGGCCTTCATTTACACAAAATGTGCACAACACAAGTACCCAACAATGTCGATTTGAATTTTTTTCCCTTTAAATTCACAACAAGAGCCGCCTCGGGTTCTCTGCGAATTTTTCAACCACTACTCCGTCCGCCACTACCCCTAATCTGCGGAGACACTTTCTCAAGTCCTCTTCTTTTAAATGAATTACTAAATGATAAAATGCGCGTTTAGTTTAGATGCAAGTAGACGGTTCTATACCTATATGCCCCATCTATAATGGTCAGAAGCAGGCTATGCCGCGCATCCACGCTGCTGTAAAGGTGGATTCACATGGAGCGGAAAGACGGAACGACGGAAACCAATCTGATTGGCTGTTTGGATCGCTGGGGAGAATGGTGGTAGCCATTGTCGGAGCGGTCGGACAGCGGTCGGCGGAAGAAATTTCTATACTGTTTCCGACGTTCCATCGAGCTCCGCACATGTGCGATGGAGATTCCGCTAGAAGAGGTTGCAATATTTTCTCTTCGTTTTGTAGTTTTGCGTCCATTCTTACGTTTGATGAATTTGAACGTGGTCTTTGAAGATGCATACAATGAATTTCAACAAAAATTCAATCGATCTTATGAAGTGCCGGTAGGAGCTTTGAAGATCAGATCAGGAGGAAGGTTATGAATTCGTTCTCCGCCAACTATGCGAACGCTCCTCCGACTCCGCCACCCCCTCCACTGGTTTTTCCGCAGTTCCATCCTTCCGCTTTCTGCTCTCGTTCCGCCCATGTGAATCTTGCTAGGGTTATTTTCCGAGGGGTTCCTTACAGCAGTTTTTTAGGAGGCACGTTACATTTCTCGCCATTCTACCTCATCTTTTCAAAACAGCGAAGACATTTGGCACCAATTATGTTGCTTATTGGGTGTAACTGTAACATACCTTCGTCGCATTCACAACCTCATTACTGATCAAAAAGCAACTTTTGCGCAAACGTAAATGCTCTGTTACTTTCTGTCTCTTCTGTGTGTGTGCGTTTTGTATTGAGCGGAGTGAGACACAGACAACAAAGAGTTCCTTGTCGAGTCCCTTTATTGGTTCATCGACTCGCTGCCCTTTTCGTGGAAGCCCTCGTCAGATCTATAAACCATCTCAGACTGTCAGTCGTGGCGTACTCTGTTCACGGGTCGTAAACCTCTTTATAAACTCCAGATGTTGTGTTTTAATGAGTCCAGAAAGGGTGAGGAGTTGAAGTATCTATTTCATTAGATTTGATAGCCCGGAGTAGTTTTCATGGCTCTGTTTTAATCAGTTTTGGTTGGCTTAATGATTTATGTGGTCGCAGTTTTTTTTAGAGGTAGTAATTTGAACCTCATGTAATTGGGCTTTTGACGGTGGGCGTGCAAGAATGTTTCAACTTCAAATTTACGCCTTATGACTTGGCCTACGTCTTCTGATTGGCGCTGACTTCTGTATTGCCGATGCCAAGGGGGCGTGACGTCCGCGCACGTTATTTCGTCTTATGTAAATTGCCGAAGAATTTATTCCTCCGGTGGGAGTCAAACACACGCCTTTTCCGCGTACCTTCATTATTCTAATTGTCAACCACGCCGTCGGAGATGTGGAGGGGGCGAAATTCTGACCGTGAATGGACCTCGCTGTTCGAAAGGGAATTAATTGTATTTTGGCTGAGGAAGAAGAATTCAAAACAACTTTTTTTACCTGTTTTGGTTTATTGTTCTAGGAATAATACACTTATGAATTCGAGTCGGAGGTCAAATTCTTTGATAGGCCTCAAAGTTTATCATTATACATACGTTTCAAGATGAGTAGCAAACCCTTGGGTTAAATTTGCAGTTTTTTTAATTATAAAAACTTTTCACGCTTTGAAAAATATCATTTACGCCATTGTTGACGTATCCTGGAAATTTCGAAATATTTTCTTGAAAGCGTAATCGTCCAGCGCCATTTTTAGCGCAACCTTTCCCTCAAAAAATGGAAAGGTGCGCTCACCTCTTCGACATGTTTTTTTTTTTTTTTTTTTTCACAGCATCACGCCCGAGCGGGTCAACAGCTTTTCATGAGGGTGGTCTCATTGTGATAGCGAGTTCGGGGGGTGGTTATAGGCTACCTTGATTTTTCCTCCCTCATCCACTTCATCGGTTTTCGGGAGGTCCTTCACGACGAAAGTTGTTTATCTCTGATGTGTAACTAAGGAGGCCTCAAAAGGGGGACGAAAGTTTTTGTCCGATTTCGTTTCTACAAGGGTCTATAGAATGAGCTTTCCAGGCTGATTCCAACGACTCCAAAACGATTTTTGCAGCCTGAGCCGTTCGTTATTTCTGATCGGCATAAGGTTTTCTTACGCATCTGTCGTTAGGGTGCAGTTGTTTACGTAATGAGCATCACTTGGATATTTTTGATGTGTTGTGTGGCATAGTTTGGTCGCTAGATACCTACTGTTTCTTAGTTTCTCTCGCTCATTAAATATATCGTAATAATAGAAAGGTTGCGCTCATCTATTCAATTCAATTGATGGCTTGTTAATCTGGATACAAGCCGTTTTGGTGGACATATGGGATACAACCCATTTTGCGGGAAAAATGAAGGTGTAGTACCGGCGGGGGAAGCGGGTCGCGCTATAGTTGCGACGCAATCATGCAATGCCTCCCTTCTCACGCCGGCGACGCCGCATTTATTTTCGTAGACATTTGACATTTAACTCGTCATGTTACCATTGCATGGTTTTAAATACACACAGTGCATTTTGGATTGGACCCGAGGACCCAGCCTCCCCAGGCGACACTTTGTCTGGGGAAGCCAGGTCAGCGGGACCAACTTTTACGGGCGTCTGTTGCCTTGTCAACCATTGTTGACATCTCAACTATGGTCACTGGGAGATCAGACCACCGTAAGATGCTGCGCCCAGCCTCCCTTGGCGACAATTTGTCTGGGGAAGCCAGCCTTCTGATTCCCGTATAACTGCGGATTCAGGGCGAACCAGTATTGATGTTGACACATCAACATCCTTCCGGAAGCCAACGCATTCCAGGCCTACGCGACACTTCGTGCTAGCCTGGAAATGGCGGGTTTCCCCATTCTGCTCCGATACAACCTCCCAGGTCAGCAGATCACGACATCTCGTGTTATGCCCTGGGTAGGGGTATTCAAGTACTCCCTTCCTCTTCCTCCAAATACACTGGGGGCGAAATCCCAGTTACGCTAAAGGCCTTCCCCCAAACACACAACTATTAATGACTATCCTATTAAGCAATTAGGAATTCATTTTGTGCACGTAGGTACACCTTCAACATCCGTCATGCAGGGTGTCCTACAATATTGTTAATTTAATAAAATACAAACTAAATTAATCAAACTCTGCCAAAATTGAGTACACACCGTTTTGGTGAGAAACTCCAAAATTGTAGTTTTCAGCTAGTCTTTTTTCATCGTCTTCTATTCTTTGGCGTTATCTTTTTTTTTTTTTTTTTTGTGATTTCCATTGTGGTCTGCTTTGGCATTCATCACCCATTTCGTTCAGCTTTTCTTGGCAACGTCAGGTTCCCTGACATGTCTTTTCTGACCATCAATATCCCATCTATTCTATTTTTAACAACTTCTCCAGGTTCTGAGCCCAATTCTACCTTACTTCGTGAAGGGGCAAGTAACATGAGTAGAAAGAATTCTCATTTAACACTGATTAGCTGCTTCACTCTCAAATGTTTAGAACCCACCCAGTTGATTCCCTGAATATCGTCTACCACCTTCAGTCTACCTTATGAAGCTGCTGAACTGGACGATCTCTAACGACCTTACAAAATATCTTGGCGATCCATGCGATCATTTCGTAAATGTGGCCTTTTCACCCCCCTCTTGCGTGCTGCAGCGTTTGAATTTCCCCTCGTCGCTGACCCACTGAGCCAGAATAATGATGAATCTCATTTTCATATCGCGTTTGGAGGTAGCGGTAGCCAAATAGCTGAAAATGGGGCATTTTCTTGGCCACCGATTTCGTTTACAGTGGGAAAATTAGTCTTACGCACGGAGTGCTTCTAAGTGCTTGTAAACGTGGTCGATGAGCTCAGTTGTTTCCGGAAAATCAAGTGCGTAGGCTTCAAATGCCAAGGATTCAACTAAAAGTCCTATACTTGGTATTATTCGTGGATTTCTATCTTGTTTCATCATAATTGCTCTCCTTGCATAGCGTTGGCTCACCGCACACTTGGAAATTATTTGTTCAAGTTTCACGCTCGAGTTGACACCACATGCGTTGGTATGTAATATTGATTTTCTTCATTTTTTTTCAGAAGTGGAGCCGCCAGTTCCTCTCGTTTTACTCCCCTGCACGTCATGCAACCGCACATTTCGACCCGACGCCCTCGCCAAACACGCCAAAGTATGCGAGAAAACTTTGATGAAAAAACGTAAGAAGTTCGACTCGGCCAAACAAAGACTGCAAGGAACTGACGTGCCCCAGTTCCCTCCTCCCCCGAAGATCAAGGTACCCGTAATTTACTAAACAGGAGAAAAGCGTGTTGTTTTTGTTTGGCAATTGTGTACTTTGGAGAAGACTTTAGGAGTTCACAGACGCTGTCGCTGAAAATGAGTGTGAAATGAAGTAGCGTCACCTATGTACAGTTCTAAGCGATGCTTAATTATGGTTCAAATGAACTAATCGGAATCCTTAACTCGCCTGAAGGCTCAGAACTCAATATTCGCTATAGAGCTCAATAGTCGCTGAAAATGAGTGTGAAATGAAGTAGCGTCACCTATGTACAGTTCTAAGCGATGCTTAATTATTTTTGAAATGAACTAATCGGAATCATTAACTCGCCTGAAGGCTCAGAACTCAATATTTGTCACAATAAGGTTCTAAATCTCAATGCATTTTGTAAATTGTGATCTTTTTTTTGTTGAAGGAATCCCCCCTGAAGCCCATCCCCCAGTCGAAATGGCGGGAAAAACAGGTCGAACTCGCCAAAAGTATCAACTCTGTCCGGAAAAAGAGCGATGGCGCCACCATCCCAATTAAACCGTCCGACCACGAACAGTGCCCTTTCTGTGAGAGGTAAAACTGGATTGTTTCTTCTAATACTTACTAGGGATGGGAATCGATTTCCGATTTTTCCAAAAATCCATTTCTCGTTCCGATTATTTTTACTTCCGATTTTATAAAATCTTGAATCAATTTCTTTGTAAAAAAAAAAGAAAAAAATTGTTTAGTTCTTCGTGATTCATACACGTTTCGCGTCCTATGTGGATTAAAAATAACAATAATAATAATTATTATTATTATTAGTTTCAATTTTTTAAATTGATGAAAAATTGTTTGATTGTAAACTATTTTTTGAAAAATCGATCTTTTGAATCCGATTCTTACCGATTTTCCATCCCTATCCGATACCCGTTACATTGACCATCTTGACTGCTACTCTGTTTCAGCAGCAGTCAATCAAATCGTCAACATAACAAATTTCGATTTTGTTCTGTCGTTTTGATATCTCTTGTTTTGCAGGCACTTTGGGCCCAAAGCGTACGACAGACACACCGAATGGTGTAAAGAGCAGCACAACAAGCTGAGAAACAACAATGTAAATATCGAAGCGAGGGAAAGACTACAAGTTAGGACTAAGGTACCTGTTTACAATATTAAAATTGTTATGATTTCTTTATTCGAGTTGTTCGTTTTCTGGATTTTTACAATTAAATGACGACGTAAAAGTGTGTCAAGAAAACGCCGATGACTGTGAAGAACCATCTGTAGTCTGAAAAGGCGAACAGGACCCTCATGTGGGAAAACCTTCTCGAGCTGAATTACTGGCTGCCTTCGAGACCCTTTCGTGCTTTTCTGAAACTAGTGGAGAAATTGATTGAAACTGAACACACCTTGACAATTATTCTAGAGGCATTCTTATAACATGAACTAATTCTTGTTGACCGAATCGGCTTAAACGAATATTAAATCTCGTCTTCTTTGACTGAACATTTTTCCAACAACATTAAATATTCGTTACAATTTACAAATTTTGTAACACGAACGGGTCATTTCTCGGTCCCACGGTGTAGGAGGGTGTAGTAGTACTTCCTACTGTATTTGCTAGTGTTATTTCGAACAAAATGTGACGTTTCTCATCCACCGATTTTTGTTTCAGTACCGCGCTCCTCTTTCCAATAAAGTATTAACTAGAGACAAGTACCTTCCGAGGAGTCGAGACCCAAGTCCTATGAGCCTTTCAAGGATAGAAGGTGAGGGATTATTGAAACTTTCTTAATTTATAAAATAGATACAAATCCTGATTTATCTCCGCTGGAGTGCCCTTTTCATTGACGATGCGGCGATATATCCACAAAGTTGATACTCGTAGTGGCTATACTAGTGAGCCGCAATGAAAAATGATCTTCCACGGTCACGTGATATCGACGTGACTTACGAAATTCGATCGCTTCAACGGTTGACCGAGTGGCCAGTGTCAACCCATTGCCACCGTTGAATTACTCAATTTTCATTTCACTAATTTCGCTTCTTTGTTAGTTGACGATCCGGTGAAGCAGAAGTTGCCGAGTCCGCTCAACAGGTCGCAATCCTTGCGGATGAACGGCCGGTCTCGAAGTTTGATCGCGAAGACTGTGCCTGCAACCGAGTAAGTTGAAAAACGATGGAAATTGACACAATGTTATGACATGAGTATAAATCCCCGTTATTCCTTTGTATAAATAATGCAAAAATGTGTACACTTTGTGAAACATAGACAAATGTTGATGAAGATAAAAATTGTTGACCCCCCTTAGCCAAAACATTGGTTGATCATGGCTAACAGTTTGCGCCTATGTGTGTATCTCGATGGTACATTATGTAGATTGGGAAGAAAAATGACTCATTTACTATTGTATTTAGTTGTTTATTAACAATACAAAGTGGGGAACAGTTTCGAGCAACTAAGCTCATCTACAGCCTAAAGAAACTTGAAGCAGTTGAACCGCTAAATTGTTAATAAACAATTTAGTACAACAGTAGAGGAGTCATCCTTCTCCCCAACATCCATATTCATTTGGATATCTGCACCTTCGGCATACAACATGAATAATTGGTACCATCGGCTCATAGGGTGTTGGTTATCTGAACTGTGTTTGTGACGAAGACAAGGCTTGGTGAATCAACGCTGATATATATTAATCATCGAGCAAGTGGTAGTCTTGGTTGTAGGAGCTTTTATTGTAACTTCAACACTATCTTCTCTGACTGATGAACTGAATCTGAGTAGGGATTTTACTCTCCACCCAGAATGCATTGCCATAGAGTAGAAATGATAAGCTCCATCCTAAAGATGTGTATATCTTCTGAATGGAAAGGAAATTTAAATGGAGTATGGATTGTTCTTTTCATTCAGAATGTACACAAACTAGAGCACCACTTGCAGGGCTTCGACATTCAGTAGGGATTAGGGATGCAAATCGATTTTCGATTAAATCGAAAAATCGATTTTTTACCTCCAATTTCCGATTTGTTTGCAGTCGATTGATTGTACCGATTTTTATCCAAAAATCGATTTTTTGGTGAAATCGATTTTTGTTTTTGAGAGATCGGTTTTTGTTTTCTGTATTGTACCTACTCTTTGTGTACCTATGCAGCAGACCCACAAGAAGGAGATAATATAACATAACCTCAAAAAATGCCCCCTCGCTTACTGGGAAACATGAAACCTGCCTCTCCCAAACTTGCAATTATTGCTATTAAGTACATAACCTCGGTGTCTACGTCAGTCCCGAGCGAGAGGCTTTTTTCTAAGGCAGGTCTCATGCTGACCTAGGAGGCAACAGGTTGAAAGGCGACACTCTTTCCAAATTATTATTTTTGAACAGTGTAGGTACCTACCCGAAATTTACTTTTTCTAAGTGTAGTGGTCCAAGTGCCTACCTTGTACGTAATTTGTTTGATTTTTTATTAAACTTGGCTCACCCCAACTTCCTAATTATACTTTTACTATGAAAAAGGTGTCTTACAATAATAATTATATATTATAATAATAATTATTATTACAGTTACAGTTCCAATATTTTCTTTAATAATTTGCATTAAATTAAAACCACCTAAATTTCGGTAGGTAAAATATTTAATTACCTGCTAATTTAATTACATGCTGTTTTTTTAATGAATGATAATTTTTTTTAGTTTGTCCGTAAAATCGATTTTTAAATAAAAATCGATTTTTTTAGCCCGATTAATTGGTACAATCGATTTTCGCGGCCGATTAAAAATCGATTGTCAAAATTTTTTGACCACCGATTTTGCATCCCTAGTAGGGATTTGACTCTACATGCGGAAGGTATACAATAGAAAGGGCCAAGTAGCAGACTATCGTCATTTAGTAGGGATTATTCTGTTCATTTAGAAGGTACACAATCTAAAGGATCGTTTAGCAGGTCATCAGCATTCAGTAGGTACACAAACTGAAGGCTTACAGAAGGACAATAACATACAGCTGAGATTATATTATACTCCATTCAGAAGGTATCCATCTAATGGTCCATAAACTGTGACATTGAGTAGGGGTTATACTGTACATGCAGAAGGTACAAAATCTTGAGGAGCCCCTCTTGAGGATTTCTTAAGGATGCCCTTAGCAGAGGGTTCGAGGTTTAGTAGGGATTATGCTTTACATTTAGAAGGAATTACAGAAAGTCATACAGAAAAACATAGATTAGGGGTTATTCACTCCGTCAAGTGTACAACAAAGGGCCCATGGAGCAGGACATGGAGTAGGGACTAAACTCTATAATATACCTAGTGAATATTATTCAGAAGGTACATAATCCAAAGGACTATAATATATTTTGGAAGGACAACTTCATTCGGTAGAGATTATAATCTCTACCGTATGTAGTCCATCCAGAAGATATACATCAGAGGTCACATTGGTTCCGATTGCTATTGAGTAGGAGTTATGCTCTACTTTCAGAAGGTACAAAGTCCTAACAGGGCTTTGACATTTAGTAGGTAGTACTCTACATTAGGAGGCGTACAATCGGAAGGATTACAGAAGGACAACGACATAGAGGAGAGATGGTACGATTAAACTCCATCCAGAAGGTTTAGAATCTAAACCTTCTTAAACTTTAGATCTAAGGGCCGATAGAGCTGGAAATTGATATCGATTTGAGGTTATTCTCATCATGCAGAAGGTAAAAAATCTTCAGGACCATAATATTGACATTCAGTAGAGATTGTACTTTCCAAGCAGGCACAGAATCTAAACTCCGCGTTTGTTACCACTATAACTCTAACCTTTGGCTAGTGAACTTCACTTCACACGTAGTGTACGCGTGAAGTGTACGCCCTCAAAATAAGCCCTTCGCTATAATGTCTATATTTTTTACGATGATTTCCGCTTAAAACATTAGAGATTGAAAATGTCTTCTACCCCCCCCCCCCCTTCCCACCCTTTTATTCTGAATCCACCTCCTCGCTCGCCCGCTCTACGATTTATTTTGTTGCAGACTGAGGAACACTAACATTCGGAACAACAATTCTTCTATTAACCTAAGAGCAAGGGAAGTACCCAAAAGTCCGCGAGATCCTGAAAGAGCTTCAGCAAACAGCAACGGAGAAAACACCAAACCTCGAATCGTCTCTAGCAGCAATTCGAAAAAGTAAGTGTACCAAATGCTAGAAATAATTTATTTTCAAGGTTACTCTTTGGTATTTAACGGAGAATTACTGTGAAACGAACCTTGGGCTGTATGGAAGGTTGCGTTAGCTTATTGGGTATTCACTAATGAACATTTTCAAGTTTCGGTTTGTACTAATTGTTTAAATGATGGCCTAATTACGCACGTTCTTTAAAATTAATGCATGTCCTCCCTAACATACTTACAATTATATTTTGCGGGGATTGGATGCCTCATCGATTTTTCTATTTGTCGGAGGTCTTAGACGGCGAAGTGGTCGAATACACTTTATAGGCCATTTTCGTGTAATTGTTTTGCTTTCCGAATGCGCTGTAGGTGCTGATTCGATTCGCCCTCCCGCAGGGTGCCAGTGGCGGTCGATAGTGATGCCGAATTGAGGAAAAGCCGCTCCTGGACGTCGCAAGCCTTCCTGGACCCGAACCCGGAGGAATTGCAAGTTCACTCGTGCATACTCCACCCGATCACTGTGAAAAGGTTGCAAGAAGGGGGCCTGTCGGATAAATCCAAACAGTCGGTATCCGTAAGTAAAAGTTTCGACATTCTCCCGTCCACCTACGTCGTCGACAAGTTTGCCGCTCCGGGTTCGTGCCTGCTCCAAGCGGACAGGTTGCTGCGTGACGTCAGCCCGGAGTTGTTCCCCAGCGAGCATGACGAAGACCTAACCAGTGAAATGGTGTCGGACAACATTATGGGACCAGAGACTTTGATCACATCCGAGTACACAAAGTACGACAAATTTTTTATATCAAGTGAGACTAAGACTGATGGCCTGTCGACGTCAAAAAAGCTTACAGATGAATCAGAAATAGTTGAAAACGCTTCGTTGCCGTACGAAAAGAAATTTGATCTCACCCCTTTCATCTACAGCAGTCATAAGTTGAAAAACGGAGAAGTTAAGTGTGAAAACTCCTCAGCACCTTCCCATGTAAATATTGAAGATATAAAGTCTGAAAATACGACAGAATTTTGTAAATTAAAGACTGATAATTCGGTAGTCCATGAAAACGTTGATAACATGCCATTGTCTGAAACAGGTGTTTCTCAAAGTATCCGCATGGACGAATCATGGAAATCACTGCCGTTGGTGGTGGCAGTTGAACGGAATCTTCTGGCGATTGAGTACAATGCAGACGAGGGAAATTCCGTATCGAGCAAAAAGCAGTCCACCAGTTCGAGTAGCCGTTCAGAGCAATTCGACGTGGCAACAGTGGGTGACAAGTCGGACGCAGAGTCGGAAAATGCTGAAGAAGAGAACAGCGGTGGATCAAGTCAATCGTGGGACGCTCACGCGGAAGTACTGAAAAGCGTCGCTGACGACTACATGGCCTGGTTCAAACAAGCTGACGCTCAATGCTCCGATTCCTACTTGTACGTTGGGCCGAGCGACACGGAATCCCAAATATCCGCGGAAGAACATCCCGACTCGTTTTTTGTCGATTTGCATTCGTTTTTCGAGAACAGCGCCACGTCGGAGTGCATTTACACCGACAACGGGTTTCCTCCGAGAATCGTCAGAATCGAGAGTATCGTCGAGATCAACGAGGTTGCCACGTCTGTCGACGATTTGGAAGACTTCATCAAGCAAAACCAAACCAACGCTGATACGAAATCTGACACGCCGAATTGTTCCGTAGTTAAACTTGAGGAACACGCCAACGAAACGAGCTCATTCGAGAGTGACCCAACCCTACCAGTGACGTCCAATAGTAAACCCAAGACATCTGCTTCTTGCCATACCATCAGCAATCACTCAAACTTGCCTAAACCACTACACAAATCTTGCGAAAGCATAGTTCCAAATTTGCCACAAGCGGAAATCGACAATAAAAGTGATCCGTTGCAAGAATCTCCTGTGGATTCAAAGTTGGATAACTCCGTCTACATCGTTGACAGTAAAGGATCTCTGAAAACATTCAACGACACCCAAGATGCTGACCCTTCTGACGACGATGCAGACGACAATGCACCTTCCACCGAAGAGGAAGAATTATCCAAAATTGACGAAATTCAAAATGTACTTGAGGCGGTTGAAAAAGGTCAAGGTGATCAAAATGTTTCAAACACCGCCGAGCTGAAAGACTGCGAAAATGAACTGAAAAACGGCAGAATTCGCTCGTTAAATGAACTTGTAGCGTTTGTCATTGACAATAAAAATTCCAAGGCTGATTTTTCCAAAAACGTTCTGAACTACAATGTGCCAAATATTCCGTGTTTCAAAGAGTTTCACCAAGATTTGATGACGCTCATAAATAATAAGGCTGAGCATGTGCCTGTTTCTGTAAAGACTGAAAGTGTTCAGGTAGATTTGCCCTGTCTGGCATGTCAAAAGTGCAGGAGGGTGGAGAACAACGATAAGACTACTTGGACGACTCTCGCGCTCGAAGCGGATTTCGAGGCCAAGTACTGCATCGAGCTGGATGTGCCCGAATCGAAATCCCCCGAAGGCGGCTCACCCGGGATGGAAACGTTCCTGCTAGACGTGACGTCGCAAGATGATACTCTGGAGAGCATGGCCGACTCCGACTGGGATCTGTCGTCGACCTGTTCGTGCTCGTGTATGTCTTCGGAGAAAATCAACGATGCCAAAGTCGTGAGGAAAAAGACGGTCAAGTACTACGAAACCATCGAGTACCGGGATACGAAGTCGGGGCCCAGCACGATTAAAACCAGCGTCAAAGAGCTCCCTCCGTTGAAGAACCCGCCCAAATACGTTGTGGCCAAGACAACCAAGAAAGAGATCAAGCCGATTTCGGAAAGTGATAAGGAGGTGTTCCGGGTTCAGGAAGATCGGTGCGGCGGCGAAAATTTGAAGCTGCCTCCGATTAAACGAAGATTCGAGAGGCATCCGCCCTGGTCAGTATTGTTGAATTTACTAACGTTTGAATCAGGGTGTCCCTGTGGAGGGAATTATGGCGGGGGGGGGATAGTTTTTACAAATTGGCCAAAGAGTAATTTCACCCGAGTAACTTGTTTTCTGCTTGGATATTGCCTTGAATGTTGCTCGTTGGTCGTTTGTTGTGTTTGAAATTCTTACATTTTAGAATCTTTTGAACGTTTAGTAATACAAGCAGGTTGGGGCTCCAACTTTTCGAACTTTTAGAGCGTTTACTTTCTTTGATCCCGTAAGAAGGATCTCTAATCTTATAGGACCGGTTCCTCTCTTTTTTTTAGACATCTTCCTCAAGTAGTCCGTCACGTTATCGCCACTGTTCTTCCACAACGGTTTTCCTTACAGTGAGTATCGCGTGATGTTCTCAAGCTAGAAAAATCCGCACTGTTATCGGCTGAAAGGCTTTTTACTTTTGAATACACTTTAGCAAACAGCCGAGGTAGAATGATGTGTAGAAAGTGCACTGTTTTATTATAGCACAACGAATACCTGTAGATTCACGTTGATGTAGTGAGTGGTTCATAAAACCTTTCTTGGGGCGCTCATTTTGACGCAAGGCATGTTCAGCCTGGTGAGGTTGGCCATTATGATACAGTTTTTGTCCACATGCTGCTGAGTTAGGACTCAACTTCTACCTCCCTGACAACCTTGTTTTTAGGGGGGGGGGGGGGGGTATCCCTAAATAGTTGTATTGTCTTATGACCTACCTGGGGAACACCCCTGACCTCTGAATTATGACGGTTTTAGTTCAAGGATCATAGCAAGAAAACATGGAACATGTTTTTCGCATAAGTATAAGAAGAAAATTGGGCGCTTGACGACGTTCAAGGATTCGGCCCATCCATAATTTATCAATTCTATTGATTACCTACATTTGCAACGCTTAATAACAACATAATTCACAACAGAGCGATATGCAACGATGAACCGATTGGGAGCTGGCTCGAGAACGATGTGGGCCTAGAGTAGCCTGTTATGGTGGGTGGGGGATCCTCCCAACTCAAACAGCGTGACGATCGGGTTGGCAGGTGGCTCACAGTGTTGCGAAATGGCCGATTCACTGGACATCGCTTGTTCCCAGGGTTATGTGCCGAGAAAAAAAAAATCAATTCTCGTCCTGCTATGTATTTTTTTGTGCTGAATCGAATGGTGAAGGCTTTATGGCGATAGAAGTGGGTGGGTTGACGATAGAACCCATAGAATCTTTGGTTCTCGAAGAGTCTGCGATGTTATTTGTTTACATAGAAATAGCAACTTCCTTCGCACCTATGTATCAGAATGTTTTTATTCATAATGAGTTGAATCACTTACGATGATGTTCAGGTGCGAGCCATGCTTCGTTCCTGTCAAGAAACATCTGTCTTCTGGACTCTCAATCTTTCCACCTTTTCTTCAAATGTATACCTACAAAAGGTTTTAAGTTTCTGTACCAAGAGAGCATTGCTCCTGTCTTGAGACTTTCACCGGTGCATTTAAAAAATTTCATTTTTGGAGAATGTCCGCATTTTTTGGAGAAAAAACTCACGGTTTGTCCGCAGCATCGTGGAAACATCCAAACAGATCGCGACAAAAACCGAAATGAAACGATAGAAATAAAAGTCAGAATAAAACCCTCGATCAGCAGCCGAAGGAAAGAATAAGTTCCGGGTGGGGGAGAAGACAGTGGGATTCAGTGTCCCCCTGATAGCCCCCTTTGATGTCTCGGCGTTGAAACGCGCTGAGCTCAGCAGATTTAAATTTAAAGACGACGCGACGTCTCTTCATCTGCTGAGCTCTGTGAGGGGGGGGGGGGGGGCACACACACGATCAGCTGGATCCCCTGTCCAGGGCTGTCTGCCAGTAACACCAAACATCGTCTTTATTTTGACGCTCCTATATACTTGCAAACCACACTTGTTCGTACAAGAATAGACCTAGCCGGCAAAAAGGGCCGAACGGGATTCTTGCGTATTTATACCAAGAAATACCAAGCAGAGGCCCCTGTGAAGCCCGTTTTTTTGGAGCTTTTTGGCACATTTTTTGTACGAGCCGATTTTCACCAAAACTGTACTGAAAACCCGTGTTTTTTTGTAGTTCTTTCGATTGGATAAAATCGATTTGACAGTTTTAGGTTTATTATTCTTGGAATAATACACCTATGTTTTCGCGACCGATCGGATCTGCCTCAAAACTTGACATTATCCGTTTCAAGAGGTCTACATTCAAAATCCGAAATGTCCGTCCGCCGTCCAGGCCGTTTTGGGCAGTAGGAATTTTTTTAAAAATCTGAAATTTTGACAAAATACTTGGTTTACCATCTAGTTGTGCCCGCAAGGTTTTCAGTCCGATCGCCCAAACCCGTGGGGCGCTATGGGGCTAAAATGGGGCTACAGGAGGTTTTTTTTAAGGCTTTTAGCTATGGGATCGAGTTAGGTGTCGTTTTCGAAGTATTTTTGGACGTAGAATCCATTTTTGGGGGGTCCCGGAACGATTCGATTTCACTGTGGCGATCTATAGGGATTCACATGGGGCTAAAAATGGGATTTTTGAAGGATCCCAAGAAGTTAAATATTTTTCGAGTAAAAATTAAAGAATTTTTGAAAAAACACATTTTTGAAAAAAAAAAAAAAAAAAATCCCCTCCATAACATTTTTTTTGAAATATAAAAATCCAAAAAAAAATTTTTTTAATTTTTTTTTCATTGACCGAATTAAATGTCTGTACAAGTAACCTATACCAAAGAATAATAAACCCCTGTGTAAAATTTGCAGCGTTTTTTCTTTTAAAACGCATCATGCATACTATAATACCATGACAAATGTGTGGTTTAATTATCTTTAGCATAAAATGTCATTGGACGTTGGTCCATTTCCAATAAACTCATCGTGCATTTTCCCGAGAACTGTCGATTTTTAACAACGATTTTCAGCATCTTCCATTGAAAGCCTACGGAATGACTGAGTATTGGGGATTGAAAGTACGTTTTCTACATTCACCAGTGTCTAAATAATAAAGTATAGTGCGTTAGGAACCCTTAGGAAGACTTTCAAATTTTGGCCAACGTCGCAGTTTTTCCGTAAGTCGCAACACTGTGCGGCGGCCGGAGGGGGTGTCCAGGTCACGCAGACCCTCGTAAAAACATGTACCTACCATGTTGAAATGTCATAGTTTTGTACACTTGGTTCTTCATTTCTGGTTGGCTGGTCATGTGTCATTTTTCGAGACTGCAGATTAGTTGTGCAGGGCTAATCATGTCCATCTGTGTGATTTTCGATTGCCGATTTTGGGGGTCTGCTGACCAGGGGCCGTGAATCAAAAGACATATCCATTTTTTTTATGCATGGAACCGTGACCTAACTGACCAGGAAACTTGTGACGAAATGCATGCGCATGCTCATGTTTTTTATGCATGCTGGCACATCCCACTAGTTCGGCGTCCTCACTTGCCTTACCGTTAGGCCACTAGTTTGGCTTTCTCATTTCTCTAACCGTTAGACCACAGAACATACCTATTATTTTCCTGAAAAATTTGTCAAATTCAAACATGTCTGAGTAGAGTGTTATCGTCAAAGGCCAAGAAATTGACAGTTATTTGGGAATCATAAATAAATAACCAAGATGTTTTAGTCATCTACTGCATTTAAACTAATTCCACATTAACAAGCATACGATTCGCCTGGCTTATTTTCTGCACCTTGTGTAATGCCTCTTCGAAACCGTTTTGTGTTGTGCATGTTGGGTGCATGATTTTTTGTTGAGGCAACTACGAGATTGTGACGGCGCCTTGATCCGAAGATTGTTGAGTATGTACTCTTGTACAATGTTGCAGTGAATTGCCTACCATAATATGATTTTGAGAACGCTAATTTATTTTGTTGTAGATTTTACAGCACCGTATTTTGCTTACAGAGACATGGCCAAGTACGATCCCTTCGCCTCCGCCGAACAACAAATGTTGGAGCTCTTTGGTGCGGCGCAGCAGGCAGCAGCGCAATCTTCCCCCGTCCAGAAAGAAGAGCCCAAAGACCCTGAAACTTCCCCCTCTCCCGATACCCTTCCGTCCTCGGCATTCGCCATTTACACACCTAAACCTCGCCGCACGTCAGTCGACAGTGTCCGGTCTGACCACACTACCAAATCCGACAACACCACAAGATCCGATAACAAAGAAAATAACAATGTAGACGTCACTTCAGACGGCACTCTGTCCCCCGTGTCGCCCCCTATGGACAAAAACAAAAATTTCAGCTTGTCAAACCTTTCGCTCTGCTCCATTATAAGCATTGATTCCGTAGATTGCAACCGAAACCCCGTCATCAAATCGTACAAAATGCGCGACGAGCCTCTCCAAAGATCACTCTCCGCCGTCGAAGGCAAACACGGAAGGAACCGCGTCAAAGTCAACATGCAACAAATGCTCTACGGATTCGACTCCCCCGAAAGGCCGACGTCCCCCAGTAAAGTCGACGTGGGCAATTTGGAAGCCTGCGAAGCCGAATTGATCGTGTCGATGATGGAATTCGAGAAAATGCTTAACAATTCCCCGATCCCCACTTTGGACGGACCCTCTCCCGACAATCCCAAACCCGCAGACAACTCCAGACCGCCCAAGTCCCCCGAAGAGGATCACGATTCGAAATCTGCGGTGCCCACTTCTATTGATTCAGCTTACGGCAGGTACTGAACGAATCGATCTCTACATTATGGAAACAAAGAAAAACAGCTTGAAAAGGAAAATTTCAGTATTTAATACTGAAACCTCACGTTAGGCTATTCCAGTGTTACCACTATAAGAGCAAGCAGAATAAATCACCTAATCAATAAATTGATTTATGCATCGGATAGCATTTTAATTTTAATTTAACTATTAGTTGGCACTTTAAATTGGTCGATAGATTAGGTTAGGTAGCAGTTAAAAGTTGAATTTTTCGCTTTTGGTTTACGTCCAAATGCTTTTTTGGAACCAACACAATTCTGAGCAGTGCAGCAGATTCGAATGGAACCTTTTGTCAGCTATATCTGTCAATTGTTCAAGCAATCATTTTAAATTAGCACCAATAGCGCCAACTCCCACTAATATATCAGTATTTTAGTGATAGGCAGTGGCCCTCCATAAGTATAACTAGGGGACCATCCTCTGCTGGCTGAAGCCAGCCAACCCCCAGCCTCTCTCACCTGGCCTTAGACCCCTTCTACTCGCTTTTCAATAATGAATACTTATTTTTAAAGAAATACAGGACTCTGTTATAGTTGCCGTGATGTAACTTCGGTGATGACCTTACCCTCTCCAAACCTCCCTTAGCATCCCCTACTCCGGTTTTCAGGTGTGCCACCTGTACACAAGGAAATTCCCGAACATTTGAATTTCCGAAACAAAACATTTCAACTTTGGGATATTTTTACAATTGGGTTGATTAATCCTACAGAGGTGATCTCCCTCCAATTGATTTGGATTGTTATTGACATTTTCTATTTTCAGTAATATTGTACATATTTAAAGTATTTATACGTAGAACGGCCCTGAAGGGTGATTCCTGAGTGTCGAGCTCAGCGACTTCATCGGTTTATACGCGGAGTGGAGTGAATCATTTGGGGCACAATAGGTAGTACCTACTGAAGAGGGTTTGCCGTAGGAGTCCCGTTTTCGAAAAAGACCTCAAAATTTAATGAAATCAATAATACTCTGGAGAGAGCTGATATTTAAATATATAGGTCCTGACGAACTATAAAAATCCAGTATTTGGATATTTGGTGCCTGGAATGGGTTTTGAAAGAGTTTCCGACCGTTTCTTGCTGGTTTGAATTTTCCCTCCTAGTGGCAGCAGCGGGCCACGGAAGGTGGAAAGGGTAGAGCCTCGGGCGTCTAGTGGGCGGGGCCTATTTTTTATACCATCACTGAAGTTACATCACGACGACTATAGTATCCCGTGAGAAGCCGTCTTCTACCCCCCCCCCCCCTTGAATGTCAACTATTGCGTGACTCACGCAAGGGATGAGCAATCGGTAAAAAGTATCGATTTTTTAAATAGATTCGAAATCGGCTTCAAAGAAATGATTCTCAAAAAATTGTTTCTCTCAAGCATCGATTTTTGCGTAAATCGGGTTTTTTAGCGATTTTTTGTGTGGATCAAACTCGATCATAAATAAATTAAATATATCATAAGTAGGTAAATAAACCAATCAATAAGTAGGTAGGCGATTGTACATATATTTCTTGTTCAAGGAGTGTATCATCAATCTAATAATATTATATTGGATTATAATATAATTATAATCTATATCTATAAAAATGACTGCCACATCTGTTTGAGGACTTGCTACTTAAAAACCAGTGGAGTGTTTGGCACCAAATTGTGTGAGAATGTTTGTGAAGATGGTAGATTTGGTGGAAGGTTTGGTGGATGTGTAGATGGTTTTTAAGAAGTTTCTACAAAATCGGTCGAGCCGTTAATGAGATAATGAATTTTCAAAATCTGTCGGTGTGTTTTCGCAGTTTAACCGGATTTTCATTAAATTACTATTTTTATTGAGTGCAGCGAAGCACCGGGTCAGCTAGTAGGTAAGAAAAAAGTCTGAAAATATATTCACACGAACCACATTTCATCTTCCACATCCTGCAGAAATAATAGTTTTGAAACGAGCTAACGATTTTTTGAGAATCGATTCTTTGAAGCCGATTCAGTCAATTAAAAAAATCACCCCTCATTATAACTAGGAGAAAGAAAATGTTTCAAGGAGAACAATAATTTTCAAAATTGGCTAAAACCCAAATTTTGGAACCTCTCTACCCCGATTTTTTAAAATCCCGATTTTGGGAAAAATTGGGATAAAAGTATGGATTCTCGATTTTATCGTATTAACAAAAATCGATTCAAAAAATCGGGTTTTTTACAAAAAAGAATCGATTTTTAGAAAAATCGGAAATCGATTGCCTATCCCTATGCGTGAGGCTGTGATTGGAAGCGTGCCCTACGTTGAATTGGTGGGAATTGATTCTTCATAAATATAACTAGGGAGCCAACCCCTGGACCTCTCCCACCTGGCCTCGCACCCCGTCTACTCTCTTTTCGATGACGAATAGTTTCTTTTTTCCTTGAAGAAATACAGGATGAGAGTTGAAGGAGTACTACAACGAGACGCCTCGGATCTGTCAGCCACCGATGGCTTGTTGTCCGTGAGGTATGGCCGAGACCCAATCTCTGTAATGGTTGTCAACCACGCATTGAACTGCAAAAATGGCGGGCCGGTCAAACTAGGGCATGAACATATTCGGGATGTGCGAAAATGGCATGTCTCGCGTGGAACTCTGCGGGCCTCGAGGCAGTGTTGGTCGATGGGGATGGTGGCAATCCTCGGTTCGTTGTGGGCCTGAAAGTGCACGGAGTTTGGGACCAGACGTCAGCGTACTTTGATACCCAGACGCTTCCTCTTAACTTGATGGTGCCCTTAACTGGCCGACAATTGCCCAGAATGCAGCCAATATGACACCGTAAATATGATGCCGCGGCAGAAGACCTCTGGGGTTCTTTCACGCCTTTGGTAGTTGGCTGTGACGGGTCCTTGCACGGGGAATACGACCATTTCCTGAAACGAATGACTGAGGCCCTACCCGAAAAATGGTCAAAGCCTCTGTCCCAAGTCACCTGTTGGGTGAGAGTGAAGACACCGGTAGCAGTGGTTAGGGCAGCATCAATGCGACTTAGAGTCTATTGCCGACGGGTCCGTTGCCTTGGCCTAGAGGACGGGGCCCTTATGCCTCTGTGATGATTGTCGGCCAGAGTTCGACGGCGCCCAGAAGGGCATAAGACGCCGGGGTAAATGCAGACGTCGGGTATCTTGTTTATTTATGTTTTGGCTTGTTACCTTTTAGGTTAAAAAATTGACCACATTGAGGCAATGTATTGGTGTTTTCAGACTTTTCTAGTTATCTTGCCGAGCTGAATTTTCCTAGACCAATTTTTGCGATTGCTAGAAGTAGGTACCCTAGAATAAGCACTATTCTCCTCAGTCCTCCTTCTGGGGCTCCAACATAGTAGACTAGGGGACCATCCTCTTCTGGCTAAAGCCAGCCAACCCCCGACCGTTAGCGTCAATGAGAGGAAGAAAAGGTCCCTTTCACCAGCTGCCCGGAATCGTATTTTCGAATCCATCACTCGGAATCTTAACGCCGCCGATTTTTTCCTACCCAGAAATTAACTTTCTTTCCGTTTCCAGCCTGACGCGAGCCTCTTCCGGCGAGGGCGACTCCACCAAAATGGACCCGCCCAAATTCTGCCACGAGTGCGGCACCAAATACCCCGTCGCCGGCGCCAAATTCTGCTGCAACTGCGGCATCCGTCGCATCGCCATCTAACCCGTCGGAGAGTCTCATCGAGGGCGAGCGTCTTGAAAGTAATGTCGATTTAATGAAAACGAACCGGGCCGTACGAATAAAGGAAATTTCGTACGCTGACACGTACATTTTTATGATTGAGTAAACAGGAATTTCACGCGCTGTTCTATTGAAATGTCTTTTTACCTGCAGACTAGGAATTTTAACTTTAACTCAAAAAAGATCTTTGAACCAGGAAGACGTTGTTTGATTGGTTAATTGGAAACTAAACCATTAAACATCTCTTCCGCAGCATTTACGTCAATATTGATTAATGATACAGTACGTGTTATATTGTTCTGGTTGTTACGCACAATTATTGTGTTCTAAATTTTAAATGGGTTGTGTCGTTGGCGCTTGTCACGAAACTGTTCTCTGGTGCTATCGTGTGGTTGAAAAGTTTTCGGTAAAATTTGTTCCTTCGGCCCAAACGTTTTGTATTTCCTTGGGTTGGTGTTGGGCTAAAAGCTGCTGAGTTGCCGAAGTTCGGTTTGATGGAAATGAATTTGATTTATTTTAGAATGTTAACTGTGGTTAAAGCATTTTCACAATTCAGGTCCCTTTAATTTCAAGTTGTTGGTTTGATGATTTCGTAGGAGTAATTTTTTTCCGGCGACTCCTCGTTGAGAATGCAATTCTTTTGAGTTTTTTGTTTCTTGTAGAAACTTGGTTTTCACGTTTAGGAAGAAGAAAAAATTGTTTTTGTACTAGTGAAGCCTTCTCCTTGAGCCCTACGGCTAGACGATGTCAAGTAGAAAGCGCTCGTCATTATAAAAGCCAGGCTTGACCTGAAGGACCTGACGTCTTAATCCAGTCACCAGGTGCCTCCAAAGGCGTTTTCGATGCAACGTTTGGTGTAGAGTTTATCAACGGTTGTTATTTGAGGTGCTGATCGCGAATACGAAGCTTCCAAACAAAATTTATGGTCCGAACATCGTCAAAAACGCAAAAAACCACGAAATTTCGACACTTTTTAAAAGTTTTTATCGGATAAAATTGAAAGGATGCGTTTTAGGTAAAAATATTCTATTTGGTAAATTAAAGAGCACAAAATTCTGCGTCGAATGAGCTACCTTAAAAACCAAAATTAGCCAGCCGTAAGGGTGTGACGGGCCGTCAATGAATGGTGATTTTATTCAACTTGTCGAAAAATCAAGATAACTTCAAGTTTCACTGTCTTCAGCTCGAAAGTGGTAAATCCCACGTAAAAACTATTCAATGGAAGTGTTGTAGAGCATCAAATTCTGCGTTCTGAGAGCACACATGTTACTTCTGGTGAACGAAAATTTAGAAATGTTTAGGAACCCTCATGAGCGGCAGCTTGCCATCCTAGGCCAGTCATGTATTGTATAGTGCCATAAATTACTTTTGAGCCTCTTGCATGTCTATGTGATGTTACTAAGAAAATTTACGAGTGGGCGGGTTGCTACGGGTCTTCCTAGTGAAGGATGGATGAATTATTGTTAGACGCTAGACGGGAATCTGAATTTTTCGCGAAGCACGGGTGTCCCAGCTAGTTATAGAACATCTTTACCCATAATGCACCCTCTCAAAGTTATCTCTTAAAAACTAAAAGAAGTACTGAAATTTCGTGGTGTTTTGCGATTTTTACAGCGTTCGAACCACAAATTTTGTTGGGAAGCTTCGGATTCGAGTTTAACACCCCACAAGCACATGTGAACACGTTGAGGAAAATTCTACACCAAACGTTGCATCGAGAAACAAAAAAATTGTTAATGTTATGATCGAGGAATCGAGAATGTGTTTTTCAGACAATGGAATCGTCTCAGGGCAGGGGGTGGGGTCAGAAGGAGTTGTGGTTCTCGCCTGGGGGGGGGGGGGGGGGGGGGTCGGGTCGGTGGGATATTTCCGTTGACTTACCTTACGCCCAACAACTTCAAACCTCCATAAAAACACATTCTTGAGTTAAAAACACCTGGTGACTGGATTATATTGGCTGTTGTTAACGTTTTCATCATCAGGTGCCACTGGTAACATTTCCAGGGATTGTATTAGGGGAGTAATTTTGTCTCTAAACGAATTCCGTCCTCATTTTCCGCCATAATCTGCCCATTACATGCCATTTTCGCTGGTAAGGCATATGAAGCCGTAACGGTGTTGCTGAATACTTTATTATTTGTCCCATTTTGATCCATAAAACTTGAACTCGAAGTTTCCATCGAGTCAACATGTACAGAATGAAATGAAAACTTCAGTATTTATTAAGACTAGAAAGAATGTGCCTTTATTTTGCCTTCAATGCCTTCGGCTGATAATCGTAAATATTCAGATTCTATTTCACTAAAATCGTGCAAGGTGCGTGGCCTTACATTCTTGCTTATATCTTACACGTGAAAGAGAGCGTAGACAGTTTTGTATTAAGAATACTCCATTAATATACTTTTGTTTTGTATTAAGAATACTCAATTAAGAATTTGTACTTGGAATCCTCCCTGTGGAAACCAACTCACTTTCAATTTGTCTTGATCTGGTTTTAGAACAGTCAACTTTTCTGAGTAAAATTCCGTTTTAATCAACGAGTCTTATTATTGTTTCAAATGGAATTTTAGCCTAACTTTTGGAATTTTCAGACTTTTCTAGTTATCGACTTACCCAGCTCCTCCTTCTTGGGCTGGAGCTTCAATAATATAAAGCCAGCCAACCCCCAACCGTATCCTACCTGGCCTCAGACCCCTTTTACTCGCTTTCCCATGTTCATTAAGCTTTTTTTCTTTAATGAAGCGAGCCCCCCCCCCCCCCCCCCCCCCCCTTTTGCATTCAACTAGTGTGCAATATTGCAAAACTGTTTTAACAACGATCTAACTAAAATACTCGGATGTCAATTGTGACTGACTCGAACAAACGTTTATCTGCAATAAGACATGGACTTAAACGTGTGAGGTACTTATTCCGGTTTCTATTATTTACCTATGTATTGGGCTTAACGTATCTTTCAATTTTGGTTTAACGACTTGATACGGTGACACTGAAAATGTCTAACTTGTCTACCAATTTAATATTTAAGTGTCTTCAAAGGTGCATTTTCTATGTATTTCCCTGAAGTTTTTTTATTTAGATTTAGTGTAACTCAATTTTAGTGAATTGTCTTAATTTGTTTCGTAAATGTATTTGTTTACCAGAATGCACAAAAACCAAAACTAGTTTTTCTCGACTTACCTGCGTCATTTTGCGTCTATTCCTAATCTAGTCTTCTATTCTAACCTTTTGTGTTAATCTAACTTGTATTACCTTTATGTTAATCTTCTTTTTTTTAAAATAACATCACTGAATCTCAAACGAAATCAAAACGAAGACAGTACTTGAAGACAACGAACCTTGAAATACCTCGAGATGGTGAATAGTATTAAATACAGTATAAATTTTAGTGCAATAATGCTACCGGTGACTGGATATTGCTAGAGGGAAGCCTCTTAAGCTAGCTGACGAGACTTGATCGCCTTCGCAATTAATGTTTAAATGATTTTTTTATAACTGTCGAATTCTCATACTAATCTAGTTCATTTTGTGCCTTCTAAGATGCAAATTTTATTTTTCTGTGATACAAGTGCACTTTTAGAAGTTTTAATTCTCCTCGTCATTAGTGTTTTTTTTTTTTTTTTTTTTCACACTTATCTTTTTCCCAGTGTTTGGGATTTTAAAAATATACCTTGTGCTGAACAAGTCTGTTTACGTGCAATGCCTGTGTGGTCTGGCTTTTTACTTTGTACAGGATTCGTGTAATTCTTCTCTTAACTCGTCCAATAAAGAGAGTTGACCTACTTGTCAGTTGTATCGTATTTCCCCTTCGGTGAAAATCGTAACTTCAGTTCGTTTCTAGTGCTGGTTCGCATTCGATTCCGAACGGCCAGAAATTACTCTGCGAACGCAGCTACATCCGCCCCTGCCTATTAGACTGCCTGCGCAAAAACCAGTCATTAGGTGTCCAAAAGTGGTGAATCCGAACTTACTCTGCGAACTCACCTAATATTTGTTTTTGTGGGTGCTGAATCCGAAAATTTAGTTATCTACTTGATTCGGATATAGCTTCACCATGAAAATGGCGATAAACCATAAAATTTCGGTACTTTTTTTGGTGTTTTGCCTAAAACTCGGGAACCTTGCGTCCTAGCGATATGAACGTTCCATACGAAATTAAAGCTGATTAAATTACCTAAAAACTGCGACCAAGAACGCCTCGCTAGCTTTTTCCCTCTGGCCGATAGAGCGCGCTGAAGTTTGACCAATTTTTCTAACTTTGTAAACTGCTGTAACGAGCTTAGATTGAGCTTCTAAGGCCATTTCTGGCCCATCACAATCTTTCGCGTACCTTCTGCTCAGTTTCTTCCCCCTGGGAAAGAGCACTTACGTTTCTTCATTCTTCTTTCTTCTTCTTTGGTCTTCAGCAATCCCCTAGGGGGAGTACAGCGGCCCCTGTGGTGTTCAGGCAACAGACCGTATCTTCTGCCTCTTCTTGTAGCTTCCAGTTTTCGGATCATGTGTGGTTGCCCTCTCCACGTTTGCTTGTCTGGTGGAGGGCGAGTACTTCTAAAAATGTCCTCCCCTCCCTACATCTATCACGACTTGTCTAGATTTAAAAAATAAAAATAAAAAATCAAAAAAAATCTGAACACCTACATACAATGACGCACCCTGATCTTAAACCCACATACGATGACATAATTTCGCAGGTTTGTTTCCTAACCTATCCTCTTTCGCACACCTTTCATTCACTTCGTTCATTCTAGACCAGTGAGATGGGGGAAAACCCACGGGTCCCGCGACCAACCCTTCTTAAAGCGGCCCTCCTGGTACCCGTCCTGTAGGGTCTCCCGTCTTTTGGAGTTTTCCAACGCCCATAAGGGGCGTTTTACTAACTTTTAAACCAAAATCTTCGTATTCCTGAACTCCGAAGTCTATTATACACCGCAATCGGTCCTCCAAACCCCCACGTAAGGTACACTGACCCCCCCCCCCCCTTCCCACAACCTCATCCTTAAAACCACCGCTTGTGAATGACGTTCAGGAATCGGCCCCTTGAAAAGGTCGGAATTCATCATTTCTATCAACATATTCGGATTCAGCACCCTTTAACCCCCCCTACACACATTTATAGTTCGAAAATCCGCCTAATTACGCGCAGAACTGTCTTAGAAATGTTGAAGATTTTGAACTGAGAGCGGAGGGCACGTGACGTCACACCTCGCCTGGCTGGGCAACGAGTAGTTGGGCACAGAGCCGCCAGAGCGCTAAATAATAAATCTGAAAGGAATTGGAATAAAAACACTGGGCCCGGGTCCATTTTCGAATAACCTTCTTTGATAATAACCTCGATGCTCGATTTTCGATTGACCTTCTCTAATGATTAACCTGATTTTCGATTTTCGGAGTCGGCTTTTCGCGTAGCAAAGTTGGCTGACTTGCATAGATACGATTGAGAGGGATCTCTCGGCCAATCAAAAAATGACGAAGCACCCCACGTCATTTACCCCCTCTAGACCTTGGAATTCAAATATCATATGTTTCCTAGGGCCCTATAAATAATAGAGACGGGTTGTCTGCAATGTTGACCTTTTATCGTAACTTTTGAAGAACGACCTTTGCAGGAAAAGCATTTACAAAAAAAAATCATTAATGGAGCTCATTGTATTTTTCGGGGGGTTCCTCCAGGCCTGCTTTAGTTTTTGAAGTTGTTTGCGGCATCTCAAATGCTATTAAATAGCATTAAATGCTATTTTGAGATGCCGCAAATCAAATTTTGATCCAATGTGGAGGTTAGGGATAAGGATGACTCCTCTGCCGTTGTAGTTAAATTCCATTCTCAACAAACAATCACATTTATTGCTGTTGTCAATATTTAATAGTATGTCAATTGTTTTGTGCAGCCTCCTTTCACTAGACACCCCTCCTACAGGCCTTCAACGTCAGGGAGCAGATAGTACGTTTTCGTGAGAATGAAAACGAAACGAAACGAAACAAGGGAATTTCACCCTGAATTTTCGTCCGACTGGCTGCTGCCGTCGCGGACGTCGTAAAAGATCTCAAGGAGGATCGGAACTTGTCTGACGATTGCGCTCATGGCTCCCCATTGCCTCGTCCCCCTGGGTCGGGAGGAGTTCGCCGTCCGATTGAACGCAGAAAATACTAAGTATTTTCTGCGTTCAATCGGACGGCGAAAGTCTTGTATCGGTGACCCCGCTCCTCACGCGGTCACCCATCCAAGTACTAACCACGCCCTTCGTTGCTTAACTTCGCTGATCGAGGGAAACGGTAGTTTACCCAACGCCACACCGGACGACAACGACAACACACCGACGACTTTTCGTGAGAATGACCCAAGCCGTTTTTCGAAAATTTAGAATTTTCAAAATACTGCTTGTGTTGGTACCAGGTAGTTTTGGCGTCATGTATTTGGCCCGATAGCCTCTCACCTTTGGAGCTCTCTGAGGCTGTACAGGGCCTTGAGGCTGGTTTCGAGATTTATTTTGGAAGGGAGTATAGTAAGGTGTCGTTTTTCTAGTAATTTTGGACGTAGAATCGATTTATGGTTGTCAGAGACCTGCCCGACGTCTACGAAATTCTTCTATAAACTCCAAGCTGTTTTTTTCCTCGTGAAACCTCGTCAGCGGACCGCTTTGTCTTCCCTCATCTTCAATCAACATCCATTGTAAATATTACATGTCAGTTGGGGGCGACTAAAAGGTCTCATCTGTTATATGCATTACCACCCCCTCACCCCTTTAGCCCCCCCTTGTTGTGTAGCTTGTTCTAATTAAGACATCCCCTAAAGGCTAACAAGCGATGTGTCTCAATGTACGTCCCGATATTCATTTGGCGAACGAATAGCACATATGGCAGTACTTCGGAAGGGGATCCCGTTAGGCAGCTGACCCTCCAGAAACTGGTCAGTTTCGAGTTGATAATCCTCAAAAAGTTGGGATGAGCTGTGGGGGACTCGTGTGACGAATTGGGGGCTTAAAAAGGTTTCTTGAGGTATTTACACAATGAAAACGTTGAGGATTAATTTCAAATGTGCAGCACAAAACGAGCACGATACTTTCAGGATCGGGCTTCCTGTGCCCACCCCTTTCGCACACAACACCCCCAAAAACAAACCCTTCTTCAAAATGAGACCCCCTCGGCAGGGCTATCGGAGTCCCCCAGGCGGATTTTGGCGTTCTCGAGGGAATCTGCCTCGTGCAGTGCACATATGTGTTTGCCTCGTGTTTGTCGACCCGTCCAAAGCCGTAAAACCCATTTCACGTTGCCCAACTGCTCAACCCGCCCCCACCCCTAATCAAAATCCAAGTTGGGAAAGCAAACTACACCGAGCCTGATGAAAAAAAAAAAAAAAAAAAAAAAAAAAATCGATCCCGAAAGGTCGTTGAAGTTTGAAATGTCTGTGTCCGCTGACGCGGCGTCATTCCAGCTCAATTAGGGGGTGGTGATCATGAGGAGCCAGCAGGCAGCACAAAGGTGATAGAACAGAAGTGTAACATAAGGCATGCAGATCTGGAGGGCCCCAACAGACAGATGTCCTCGTGTAAACAGATGTCTTATCAACAAACAGCAGCAGGACCTTTGAAGGTTTTTTTGGGGGGGACGACCAAATGCGTCAAAACCGCGAAAATCGACAGATAGACGTGAAGAAGACGACATGTGACGGAATTTGGTTTCAGGGCGGTTGGCAACATTTGGGCGTGAGATCTCCCGAAATGACATTAGATTCCAAAAACAAAATGTCCGTCCGTCGCACAGTGGCTAATTTCTAGGTGGAAAAAATGCAAGCTTTTTTAAAGTAATTTTTCGATACAGGATCTTCTCAAGACATGTTGGAAAGAAACGACTAGGAACCTATTACGTTTTTGGGGTCAGTCGTGTTGTGTGGAGCAACGCGAGAATGACAGATTTTTGAGTTTGCGAGCGATTTTCGCGCAATTGCGCGTGCAGGGGCACAAAGGGCAGCCCTGCCTGACACCCACACCAACAGGAAACGACTCAGTGCCCCCCCCCCCCCCCCCCCGACTGTCCAAACCGAGGCAGAAGTCAAGCTGCAGATATTCAATGCAATTGTAAGGGCGGTTTTATGCTGCACAAGTATGGGGGTTTCAGGAGTATCTGGTCGTGGAGCGAAAATTTTGAACTAATTCAATTAAGAAGGGAGCCAGTAAATTGAGACTGAAAATGACCGTTTTGACACGAACTGTCGAATGGAGAGAGTTTTGTTTCGAACTGACTCATGAAAGTAGAGAGTTTTGGAACGAACCCTAAAGTTTGGGAGCCAAAACCAGTGGAAAGGAGACAGTTTTGCTTGATTCTGAAGTCATTTTTCGATGGAGCGCGGGAAAATGCTTCAGAATCCACTGCTAACTAGATTTGGCCGAAAATGAATGAAGACAGTTTTGGAATCCACCGCCTTCAATTCATAGGATAATATCCTTGAAATTTTATTTCATTTACCTCAGTACGCCCCGGATTACTTGCTGCATTTGGACCGAACTGGAGACCGTCTCTGCAAACACTCTCTGCCTTCACCTGCAGTACATTGTGAGGGTCGCGGGGGATGAGTGAATCGCGCCTACCATGGAGGAATAGAGAGGAGAGCTCACTCGTTAAACCGCGTTCCCAAAACGCCAAACCAGTGATGGAACGGCGGGTGGGATTGCGACTGCAGCGCGACCCCTACGAGATGTAGTGAACTTTGAAGGTGGTAAGTTACCAAAACTGAACCAGAAGATGGCGCCCTGCGAATTCCGACGTGTCGTTTGCATTCACAGTGTACGCGACTACACAATCAATTTCGTTTAACGAAATTCGTTATTCAGAGATGGTTCCTTCAATTTTTCCTTTAATTGTAGTAGCACAACAGTGGAAGATAAATCCGTTTAGTGAGGTATTTGGGGCTTTCCTTCGTAAGAAGGGCTAGTGGCTCACTCTAGTCGGGTTTGAAGGTACTAATAGTAGTTCACTACGTTCCGTAGGGATAGCGCCACCGTCGACTATGGCACATGAAGTCCTATTCAGTGAACTCTCCTCTCTATTCCTCAGTAGTTTAATCTGTGTCTCTATTCCTCCATGCGCGCCTACCAAGGATTGTCGCCAGGGATGTCATCGAGGCGGGATTGTGTTGGGCTGTCAATTGGAGGGCTTTGGCTGTTCAGTGTCAGGATAATTTGTCCTCCTTTGACGCTGACTTACTGCTGCAGGGCTTCGTTGATCGGTGGGCGCACTTCAGGCGGAGGATGCAGTCGGAGTTTTTCACTCTTTACAGGGAGCTGGACTCGGGTGTCAAGTGTGCCAGCCTTGTTGGGAACTGTCCCCCAGAGACCCTTGCAGCGTTGCGATGGATCTTCAAGGTCCGAGCTGAGTTTCTGACCATAATATGGTCAGACATATTATGTCTCTGGCCGCCAGGAGGAGTGCTATGTGCAATTGGCGCGAGAGGGAGGACACTTACCATTTTTTGTGCGCGTGCCCGGTGTTGTCGGAGTCTTGCGGCTTTCGGCGTCGCAGCTGACGAGGGAGACGGCTCTGGGAATTACGAACGGTGATTGGGGCCCACTTGTGCAGTTTTGCAAGTTGGCTTGACGATATAGGAGGTTTTTGGTGCGGGAGTTCAACTTCTGAAGCCTTCCCCTTGTTGTTGAGTCCTCCCGCCATGGGGAATCCGATCCATCTTTTTTTTTCTCTCTCTCTCTCTCTCTCTTTAAAACTAGATATAAGTAGATATAATGATAGATGTGTTATTCCAGTCAAACCTCCGGCAGACGGTTATCATAACCATTGCTGTATTGTTTATTTTCGTCATTTAAATTGTTTTAATTGTAGTTTTTGTAAATAAAAAATTTATCTATCTATCTAGTCTACATCTGTAGTTATCGCGAAAGTTCCTTTGAGACGGTTACGTAGTAGGTATCAAACTTCTTCTAGAACTGTCCGCATCAAAGTTACCCTGTGTAAATAAATTTTATTAGGTTCCAAAGGGTGTGAATTAGGTACTTTTTTTTTTTTCTTCTTCTTTTTTTTTTAACAAGAGATACCGTCCTGGAATCCGAGTGAAAATTGATTAAAATGACTTACAGCCCCGATATTTATGGTTAAAGAACATTTTTTCACCACCCAAGTCCAAGAAATAATTTCCGCCACCTCTTGAGGTCGTTGGTCCGGGCCCTTTTGGCCTGTAGGATTTTGTTTAAAAATCCGACATTTTCACACAATGCTCAGTTTATCATCTAGTTGTGCCCGCAAGGTTTTCAGCCCGATCGCCCAAACCCGTGGGGCGCTATGGGGCTAAAATGGGACTACGGGAGGCGTTTTTTGAAGGGCTTTTGGCTATGGGATCGAGTTAGGTGTAGTTTTAGAATTATTTTTGGATGTAGAATCCATTTTTGGGGGGCTCAGAACAATCCAATTTTACCGTGGGGATCTATGGGGCTTTCATGGATTGATGAGGACAGAAAGGAATTTTGAAGGACGCCAGGTGTCGATTTCCGAGTAATTTTGGGCGCATAATCGATTCAAGTCCCACATCTGTCGAAACGTCGTCCAGGAATTGTGGTTTATATTCATTTAATGCAACAGAAATAATTTTTGCGGCGTTTTTCTAATATCTGGCTGTTCATGTCCTCTTTTCCCAAAATAAATCTGCCAACCCTTGTCTTTCTAGGCCGAATTACGGGGTTCAGAGGCTTTCCCAAAATTTATGGGCAACTTCGTAAGCAAAGCAAGCACTCGTGGCCGATACAGCGCGTCATATTTAAAAGGAGCAGCCTCACAAAATGACGCACTTAATATTTTGACTTTGACAAATCGAATTTCGCAAGAGGTTTTCGTAATGTTGGCCCCTCGTAATATCATCCCCGAGGCTGCAGCTCCCCTCAGTTCCTCGAAAATTTCGTAATAATTTTTATCGGCCTCGAGGGAAGGGCTGACAAAAGCTGCCATGGTAATCTTCTCGCATTATTCCGATTGATACACCCCAAGGATGGGACCTCTCCTTGCAAGAAAAAGGGGGGAACAAAGATCTTTTTAGGCCCTGGCCGTATATAGTATATGTACTAGTTTGCTGTACAATGGCTGGTTGTGTCTAGGCGTCTCCCTCTGCCCAGCTGGCCTCTGCACGTGTTCACACACTCGACTCCCTTCAAAAAGTATCCCAGCGTCCTTTTCACGACCCGAAACGTCCGGGAAGAAAAGAGAGAAAAAAATAAAAAATAAAAAACTAGAAGGGTTCCTGACTGAAGAAATCTGGAGTGACAATCGCGTTGGAATTTATCGTCGAGTCAATCATTCATATCGTACGTGGTTTGTCGTATCTCACCCACCGAAGCTGGCACAAAAACGGCGCCTTTCGTTCCCCCGGAGTTTTTATCTAAGGGCTACAAGAAGTTACTTAAGACTCAAACAACCCCAACTCATTATTGGAGATTTCAAAATATTTTGAAAATACGAAGTTAAAAGTCTTAAAAGCGAGAAGATGCTAATTCTGCAGTTCAATTCAAAACGCTGCAAATTTTACATAAGGGTTGATATAAATTAACCAAAAATTAATTCTGTTTCAATCCAGAACCCAAGAATCCAAAAATCCCCCCAAATTTAAAAAAAAAAATTAATTACATAATAGGTATATGTAATTATTATTTTTTTTTTTTATTATACGCGATAAATCGCGAATTGATGTATATTTTTGGAAACGACTTCAGCTCTCCAGTGGTAATGTAAATTTACATTAACCTCTGGAGCTCTGAAGTCGTTTCCAAAATGGCACGTCAAGTTGCCTCAATCTCAAGAGGCGATTTGGAGAATTTCTTCACAAAATCGCTCATAAATACTTTTTGGTAGGTACACCTGAACTCAATGGAGGCATGAAAACTCAAGGAGCTTAGAAGAATTTCTTCTTCTAAGCTCCTTGTGAAAACTCGATTACTAGATAATCTGACAAGAAGAAGAAGAAGAATAAGGAATCAAGAGATTCCTAGATAAGAATCTCTCTTATCTCAGCTCTGACGAAAATTAAATTTTGGAGTCAGACAAGTCTGATCCACCTTGAGAACACAACCATCCCCCCCGCACGGTCCTCCCTACCCGAGACCGTTCCAACTCCAGTTGATTATACCGTATCAGTCAGCTGTGCATGCGTAGCTCCGATGTTCACTTGAGCGTCGTTATGAAAACAGTACCCACCAAACTTCACGTACGTGTCCTCCCGTGAAGTTTTTTTGTTTGAAATATTTAGGTTCATTCCGACGTGTGAAGTCAAATAAGTGTTTATTTCCGTCGGATGAAATATTTCTTAGCAGTGTTGATGCTGGGGGACCCGCGGGCTGCGCCGTTTTACAAAATTACTTTTTGGCCGCGGCTGTTCGTTTTGGATCCCGGAGTCGGGGTCGGAAAGGGACGCTAGTGTCATTCCGCGGGTCCTTTGCACCTTTACTTGACGTTTCCAACTCCGGTAAAATTAATTGTCTTGCTTCAGGTTTACATCTACGGTTACATCGCTGTGGTTTCCTTTTTTGTTTTTTCGATTATTCTTCTGGTGAGTCTTGTGTTACTAATTTTCTTGTCAGCATTAATGCTAATTAATGGTAATTACCTCATTGGATAGAACTGCTCGGCGAATGGAAACGCTGGGCAGGTAGAGGGCCGTTCCCTGACGTCCTCGTAAACCAAATTATAAGCAGTCGCGGCATGCTGCGCGCTGGTCTTTCAACATGTTCCATGGAATGCTTGTCGAGCAGAGGGCCGCTCCCTGGCGTCCCCAACAACCGAATTGAAAGTAGTTGCCGATGTCTCTCGTGAGTCTTTTTAACACTGTCATGTTAAGACATGTCATGTTCTAGGAAAGCGCTCGGCAAGCAGAGGGCCGCTCCCTGGCGTCCTCATAAACCGAAATCGAAGCGGGCCCAGTCCCCGTGAGTCTTTTAACATGTTCCATGGAAATGCTTGTCGAGCGGAGGGCCGCTCCCTGGCGTCCTCATAAACCGAATTCGAAGCGGGGCCAGTCCCCGTGGGTCTTTTAATATGTTCCATGGAAATGCTTGTCGAGCGGAGGGCCGCTCCCTGGCGTCCTCATAAACCGAATTCAAAGCGGGGCCCAGCTCCCGTGGGTCTTTAACATGTTCCATGGATACGCTCGGCAAGCAGAGGGCCGCTCCCTGGCGTCCTCATAAACCGAATTCAAAGCGGGCTCAGCTCCCGTGGGTCTTTTAACATGTTCCATGGATACGCTCGGCAAGCAGAGGGCCGCTCCCTGGCGTCCTCATAAACCGAATTCAAAGCGAACTCAGCTCCCTTGGGTCTTTTAACATGTTCCATGGAAACGCTCGGCAGGCAGAGGGCCGCTCCCTGGCGTCCTCATAAACTGAATTAAAAGTAGTCCCAGCTATCTCCGTAGACCCTTGCACATGTTTGGTCGTAATTATTACATTTTTAGTTTTTCTTCTTTGGCTTGTGTGATCGATTGTTTGTTCAGCTGATGATCTTCCTCGCTCTGGATTGACTGGATTGACTGGTTGTCTGGTTGGATAAGTGGATTCAATTTAAAAAAGTCGAGCCGAGGTCTACCCCATGGTGATCTCGTAGACCCACGCTCGCTCCTACTGGTCTGTATCCATGGATACCTACCTACGCTCGCCGTCTCCAGGTCTGGTTCAAGGTTGGGCGGTCTCACACGAACCGCCGGTGGTCGGTCACCGCATCCCACGGAAAGTCTCGACGAGCTGAGATTCAGGCAATCTCTTGTACCAGATTCGGGCGGTCTCACGTGAACCCCTGATGGTCTGTCAACGCAATGCATGAAAAGTCTCGACGAGCGGTCACCCGAAGCGACTCTCGGGATATCTCCTTCTGATCGCGTTCTGGTGAGTTATGTTTTGATAATTTTCTCCTCAGCTAACCTTCCAAGAAATCCCAGAGAGTCGGAGAGAGAAAAGACGCCTTCTTGATACAACGGAAGAAAAGGAACGTTGACCGAGCTCTCTGGTGACCAAATTCGGGCGGTCTCACCTGAACCCCCAATGGTAACGCTCGACGAGCTGAGGTTCACTCCCAGGTCCGGTGAGTCACATTTAACTAATTTTCTCTTCAGCCAACCTTCCAGGGAATCCCCAAATGGCTACCTACCTACCTATACGCTCATAGTTAATCAGACGGAAATGCATGGTGACTGAGGTCCACTCCTTGGTGACCTCTTGGGACAAATTCAGACATCCTTTGGTCTGTCAACGTATTTTATGGAAACGTTCGGTCCGGTGAGTCACATTTAACTAATTTTCTCTTCAGCCAACCTTCCAGGGAATCCCCAAATGGCTACCTACCTACCTATACGCCCATAGTTAATCAGACGGAAATGCATGGTGACTGAGGTCCACTCCTTGGTGACCTCTTGGGACAAAGTCAGACATCCTTTGGTCTGTCAACGTATTTTATGGAAACGTTCGGTCCGGTGAGTCACATTTCACTAATTTTCTCTTCAGCCAACCTTCCAGGGAATCCCCAAATGGCTACCTACCTACCTATACGCCCATAGTTAATCAGACGGAAATGCATGGTGACTGAGGTCCACTCCTTGGTGACCTCTTGGGACAAAGTCAGACATCCTTTGGTCTGTCACCGTATTTTATGGAAACGTTCAATGAGCGGAGTTCTTTGGTTCGTCTTCTGGTGAGTCGTATCTTTATAACCTTCTCTTCAACCATTTATGGGATGCCATCTTATGGTGCATCAGATGGATTTACTTGTTGATCGGGATCCGCTTCCTGGCGATCTCTTTGGCAAAATCCGGGTGGTCATGACGGCTCCTCTGTCAATTCATACAGATTCGATTTTCACTACCAATTCGGTTGCACTCATGTCTTGGTCAATCAAACTTTGAAGCTCGCTCTTCCCGTGTTTTGATCACTGTTCCAACACTGATCAGGCGGTTTTTAACAATGAAAAGTTCGGCTGCCTTGTATCTAATGCCCCTGAAATTATTATTGTTATTAATCATGGATAACTGACCAGGGAGGCCTCCTAATGTTTGTAAAATTTCCCTTGGATCACTGGAGCCCGTGGATTTCTATTCTTGGATTTTCTCTTGGGTCCGTCTTTGATCAGCCTTGGATTGAATTTCTACTGTCTTCGTAGTGCCCTCCTGTCAGCTGGCGAGTCACTCAATTAGTTTACTCTCTGTAAATGCCGGCTGTCTTTGTCCACCACCACTGGTGTCTTGGGATTTCAGTGTTTTGAATTGGCCACTTGGATGTGGAAATTCATGGAAATACTGGATCGGGGCATGAGGTCCCAATTATTGCCCATGCTAAGCTCGAACTTGGCATATTAAATATTGCACACATTTTGTGCAAAAGTAAAGTAATGTGGATTGTGTTGAGTGGACCCTGCTTCTGGGAGCCGCTTCCCCCCCTGGGGCTGGGGCTTCATGTGGTCGGACGGTTGGACGTAAGGTCACTAACTCAGCTGATTGTTTGGATCAACAATTTTCATGTCGACTGCGACTTGGAAAGGCACCGCAAATGGGGGTTCTCCGTTATCAGTAAGTTCGATTTGGGACGTACCTATTAAGAACGCATGGTGAGTTAAGGTCCCATCAGCAGTCTTCCAAGGCTGTGTAAATCTGACAATGGTGAGTAAAACTCCCAGTGATTTACTAGCTCGTTTTATCTAATGCCAGCATAGGGAAGATCAAAACTGTATGTGACTAGCACTGAGGATCTTTCTAGGATCTTTTGAAGCGAACTGGAGGGAGAAAGACAAATTTTATTACTTCGCTGTTTGGGATGCAAGGCAATACCTATTTGACACATAAACAATAGCTATGTGCCCACTAGCACACACAATATTGTGGTCTGCAATAGAAAGCTCTTCCGTATAATCCCGATCATCAAAATCGTCGTGATAGTGCGAATCTACCGCCTCACATTTGAGTGGGAGGGGGCTGTCTCAAAGAATATTGACCTTCTTTTTATCAACACCTTCAAGATGACGAGATTCGAAACATCCTGGATAATTAGGAAGTGGAATTCGATTATCAGCATCCTTTTTTTTTTCAAAATGATGAGCTCGGCTACAGATAACTTGTGCTTAAGCCCTAAAAGATGGGCGCCCTGGTTTCAACTTTCAATACCGCTAGATGTTTCCAGTGTCGGACAACCCCAAATCACTGAATATATTTCGAATTACCTGCAAAAAGGAGGGAGGCTGTCCATCACAGACCCAGGACAAACCTGTTGCCTGACCCGACCTATTCGCTACCAGTGCATACTGATCACAGGGGACACCCAGTCCCATCAGATTTCAACCAATTGACCTGTGATTATACTGCGGTTTACTTAAATTTCAAATCTACCCAGGACCCTGGCAGCTCTTCCAGGTGGCTGGTTGCCGTGTTGCGCACTTCCTCACTTGTCAAAACACCTGAACTTAAAGGGTCCGATTAGCTTTGGGGGGCGGTGATATCAGGTATCACTTGAATTGGTATGGGCTGTTTCCTGTCCTGTATCTGGATCGTTATAGCCCATCTGGCACACGGTAGCAACAGGGGGTGAAGCCTTTACAGTTTGGAGTGTACAAGTTTTGTCCATGTTGGATGGTTTCACTTACTGCTGTTCTGCTTCCCAAGGAAAGAGGTCTCTACTGCTGACAGCTCCTGGTGTTAGAGAGTTCCAGAAATCGACCAGTTTGCCTCCCAAAAATCAAATGTTGTGGGGGCATCACGAAATTCAGTGCACTGAACTGAGTGCATTGTGCATCTATAGATACGTCGCACCTCAGCCCAGCCACAGGGCCGTCACTGCATCAGTCCGTTTCTGGAGTCCCTCTGCAGTTGACGAAGGATCCTATTGAAACAAGTTTTGGATCTGCTGACGTACTTACCCTGGTCTCGTGGCAGGCTGAGATTACCTCCAACAATGTGGGCCTTCGCAATCCATCTTATCATCATCTACGTAATCTTCCACATCATTCTACTTCCTCTCTGCACGTCTACGCTAGTGACAATGCCCAATTCAGTTTTGCCTGCTGGGCCATTTTGCAGATGGTCGATTTTCAAACCAGAGAGGCTTTGCATCTCTCACACTGTCATTTCTTTCACTGTTTCTGGCTGGACGACGAGTTTATAATCGCAGGCTTCTTACTTACCTTGTAAGTATCTTACCTGTACTTACCTCGTAAGTACCTTGTTGTCGTTCGTTACTCTTGGTTTCACTTCAGTTCGATAATCAACATTTCTGGAGTTAAGTAGTCCTACTTGGGATCCAAGATCGTTGCAGTTCGATAATCAACATTTCTGGAGTTAAGTACTTGGGATCCAAGATCGTTGCAGTATTCAGTATTCCTCAATTCCCGTCATCCCAGAATAACGGGAGTTGCTCATGGGTTAGAAGCAGTCCTCCCAATTCATTCAGACTTCGGTGGCTTCGTCCATGCCGATCTCTCATTACTTTTCAACATTGAGGCTGATCGGGAGAACCGTCCTATTGAGGAACAGGTCGCGACCTGATCGGGGGAGCCGTCCTCGGTTGGGGGCGTCGTGTAAAGTACCTATGCACTCAGTGGTACTTAAGGAATACGGTTTCATTATGAATGTACCAATATATTTGCGAAACAACAATTTCTTTATGAATTGCTTGCTTTAGGAATGCTGTTTTTGTTTGCTGCCGTATGTGACATGCTCATACTTGGTGAGAGGTAGCATAAAACTGCATACAATGATCAATAAATAACATGAATGGCCAATACATTTTGTTTGGTCCAATGGAATGCAGTCTCCTTGTGGAAGCGCCAGGTGCTGGCCTGGTCACGTAGGCACCTTTTGTTCTTTTTGAGATTACTAACGCATGTTTATAGCAAAAAACGTTGTTTAATGAAACGATCACTGGTCCTTTGATATTCAAGGTTTGAATATGAACCATTCACTAGTACCTATTACTAGTTGTTTTCTCCGCATTTTTCACAGTACCCACTCCTGTTCACTTGAGCTGTCAGATAACAAACACGTCTCAAGGTGGATCAGACTTGTCTGACTCCAAAATTGAAAAGTTTTTCCCCCGAAGGGAATAAAAACTATAATTTTGGATCAACAAGTCTGATCCACCCATTTTATTCACTTGACAGCTCTGGTACTGATTTTTTCATAACGACGCTCAAGTGAACATCGGAGCTACGCATGCACAGCTGACTGATACGGTATAATCAACTGGAGTTGGAACGGTCTCGGGTAGGGAGGACCGTGCGGGGGGGATGGTTGTGTTCTCAAGGTGGATCAGACTTGTTGATCCAAAATTATAGTTTTTATTCCCTTCGGGGGAAAAACTTTTCAATTTTCAATCATTTAATCAATTAATCTGTCCTTTCTGTTAGGGATGTCAGATTCTTAAAAAAGAATCGATTTAAATCGTATCGATCTTTTTGGAAAGAATCGAATAGAATAGATTTTTTAAAGTATCGATTATTTCAAGAATCGATACTTTTCAAATTTTTAAAGAAAAATTGTATCAATTTTTAAAATTGATATTTTTCAAATTTAGAAGGAAAATTGTATCGATGTTTCATTAAAAATGCCGATTTTTAAAATCGATACTTCGAATTTTGAAAGGAGGCATTTTTTACCCACCATGGATGATGGACAGGCCCTGTCCGACAGGGTCCTTAGATTGTGATAAGCAGTAATGAGTTTTCTTGATTCTTGAGGTATTTTCACCTCATCACATCCCATTGTGGTTGCAGTGGTGATTGGTGGTCTTGATTGTCAAAAATAATTCTTGTTCATTAATAAAAAAAGAATCGGGCCGATTCTCGAAATTTTGAATCGATTCTCCGATACATCGGAAGAAAAAAAAAGAATCTAAAAGTATCGATACTTTTTTGACATCCCTAAGTTTTCGTACCTACTGACTTTCGTTTCCCTGATTCCCGTTCCAATTTTCCTTACGTAATGCTTAGGCTTAGTACTATATTCAAATACGCTAATTGTGATGTTGAGTCCCGTAATTTTTGCGAGGGGGAGGCTGTTATTAATGCTGGCCACATAATTGTCTGTGGTGTTCGCCCACCAGATGATGTCTGCACCAATATCTTCGCATTGGTTCTGCAGACGACCAAATTAAATGACCGACCGCACGTCGTGGAAGGAAAAATCAGCAAAAAAGGAGAGGAAATTTTATCATTCCACTGTACATGTAAGGCAGGAGAGTCAGCGGAATGTAAACACGTCGTTGCCGTCTTACTTCATTGCAACAGGTACGTTCCTACCAGCCTAATAATCAATTCCAATTTCAATCGTTTTCCCCCAAGATCCAATCTTGTTCTGATTTTCCAATCCAAGAGCTTGTTTGGACTATAGTGATGTAATAAGAGGCTTCCCTGTCCAGCTGGCCTCTCAGACCACTTTTTGACGAAGCACATTGTAAAACCTATTTCGATTCTGACTTAATAATAATATTATTATTATGTATTGTTCTCAAGACTGCAAAATCAAGAGGTCTCTGAGGTACTTTCCCGTTATCCCCCCCCCCCCCCCCTTCACTCGATTTTGGTTACGTTTCGGCCGCTAAAGGTGATTAATCATCACGAAACTATTTCTCATCTTTCGGATAACAGGTTTATATGGCAATTACGAAAAACAAATACTCGGTAAATATTTTACACCCTGGGGTCCTTCAAAAATCCCATTTGTAGCCCCATAGACTCCCACGGTGAAATCAGTTCGTTCCGGGACCCCCAAAAATGGATTCTACGTCCAAAAATACTTCGAAAACGACACCTGAATCGATACCATAGCCAAAACCCTTAAAAAAAACCCTCCCGTAGCCCCATAGTGCCCCGCGGGTTTGGGCGATCGGGCTGAAATCCTTGCGGGCACAACTAGATGGTAAACCAATTTTATCAAAATTTGAGATTAAAAAAAAAAAAAAAAAAAAAAAAAAAAAATCCTACTTACTGCCAAAAATGGCTTAGACGGCGTACGGTAGGTAGAAGGACATTTCGGTTTTGGAATCTGGACCTCCTGTTAAACGGATCGGCTTGCCAGGCCAAATTACCATCCAGGCAGGTAGAACGGCCAAGCGGCCACTCAGGCTAAAATTTCCGGCCATATACGAGGGCTTTTCAATGAAAATTCGCTGGTCGGGTTATGCGTTGCTTGACTAGGTATATTTTCAAACTGGAATTCATACCTATTTGACAACCTCCTAACGATTAATTTCCAACTCCTTTCGTTTTTGTTTTTTCTAGGCACCCCATAGAATCTCTTGAGAGACTACCTGGCACAGACCTCACATGGACCGCCGGGAAAGCGGGAGTCGTTGCTGACTACCGCCCTGCTTCCCTGGATACATTTTGCTGCTTCCAGTCCACTCGAAACTTCGCCGAACCCGTCGTGGACGATTCGAAATCAGAAGAAATTTGGAAGGAGTTCGAAAAGGCTTGCCCTCGTTCAGCTATTGTACTTCATCGCAAGGGGCGGTCGACTATCACAGCAGACCCCGTGGAAACGACAAAATTTGTCGTTTAATGTCCTGCACGAGTCTTCTCCGGATGATCTCGCTCTCATTGTTCAGCATGCAAGTAAAAGATTATTATTTTTATTTTGTTATTTTTAATTTTTATTTAGGTACTTTTATTTTTTGGATTAAAATTCTATTCTAAAATTAAATATAAGCATATTAATTTTTTAACGCTCCTAATTTTACACAAGGGTTTATTATTCTTTAATATAGAAAAATTGTGCAAAAATTAATTCTGTCTCATTGAAAATATTTTTGAAAAAATTTAAAAATTTTTCTGTAGGTCCAATGATAGAACAGATGTGGGATCTCGAAAAATGGATTTTGCGTTCTAAATTACTCGAAAAACGATACCTTAATATGGTGACCTCATTGACCTCCTTCCAAAAAATCCCATTTGTAGCCTCATGAAAGCCCTATCCCCACAGTGAAATCGGATCGTTCCCCAAAAATGGATAATATGATAAAAAAATACTTCTAAAACGACACCTAACTCGAACCTATAGCCTAAATCCTTCAAAAACCCCTCCCGTAGCCCCTTTTTAGCCCCTCAGAGCTTCGCCGGTTTGCGCGATCGGGCTGAAAACCTTGCGGGCACAACTAGATGGTACATTGAGTATTTTGTCAAAATTTCAGGTTAAAAAAATTTCCAACTGCCCAAACCGGCCTGGCGTACGGCGTTTTTAGAACGTCTGACACGAATACATAGGTGCATTATTCCCTGAACCATAAGCTTGAGAGATGGATTTTGGTCATTTTCAATTTTTGGTTCTTGCTGAGCGTTTCCAGACGGTAAAAACAAAAGCGTAGGGGGAGGGGGATTCAGGGATTTCCGTCAGGTTAGTATCAAACCGGAGTTTGGCGGGATCTGGTCGGCCCTTGCGAGAAACCAGAAGTCGCTGCCTCCTGTCGGTACAAACCCGAGGGAAACCTCCCCCTCCTTCAACACCGTCCTCCCTGATTCCGCCTGAGGCCATCTGGACGAGGTCGGGAAACGCCAAATACAAAACACGTTGGGGGTTTCGGGATCTGGTCAACGTCTAGCCGGGAGAATGACGAAAGCTAACATACGTCTCGGCAATAGTGGCGGATCCAGGATTTGTTGGTGGGGGTTTGTATCAGTAGCGGATGCTCAGATTTTGACGGGGTAGTCTCTGGCAATGCGCCTATTATTACTTCAGTGAATCAGGTTCAAACATGAACTGGTATATTTTTGGCAAATTTTTTCGAGCTCAAATACGATGATAACAGAGTCCGATATATATATCCTATATATATCACTCCTATTCGCCACCTCTGAATTACAATGTAATGTCATACTCAATTACATACTCGCACCGATAACTCGAAAAACAACTCTGAATCAAAGCATGTAAAATACGATAAGTTTTGATTTGTAAAAAGGTGAAGGTGTATGAACATGTGGCGTCTGAAGGGAAAAGTAAGTATAGCACTCCTGAGGTGGAAAGGTGTATTATTTTAAAACAGTTTCCAGACACTAAATATAGGAAACCTGACTTGTCACTACAATACCCCTCAGTCGGATGAACACCGCAGATGGGCAGCACATGTCGAACTGGAATTTCGTTGCGGGAGTTACGGAGTGTCGTAAAAGGTCCGCTGACCTGGTTCGCCATTGAGAATGAGGGGGGAAATCGCTACGGATCTAGTAGGCTCTGGAATCAAGATTGTAGATCATAAAAGAGTCCGCAGAGGCAACCAAAGCGAGCGGGAGGGAAAAATGTGCTGTCCGGCGATTTCTGTCTTTAATCTGCCTTTCGCATGTTTTCGTATTTCGGCGGCTTATTCTCCTTCTCCACAGTCACTCGACACGGTGTGAGGTTCCATTTCGAAAGAAAACGGTGGGAATCATCTTCATCATATCTGGGAGCGTGTGGAGGTGATTTCAGTTGCAGAAAGTGTCACAGTCAGTGTCGATCCCTCATCTGCCCGCTGTAAAGCGCCTAGAAATCGAAATTATTTTTCCTTTTTGGTTTCCACACTGAGAGAAAAAAAGGGCCTATTCTAGGTTATTTTTCGATTTTTTTCTAGGTTAAATGCTGCCAACCTAGATTTTTTTTTGGTTTTCATTCTAGGGTGGAACAATTTAGTCTAGGTTGAATATAATTTAACCTAGATTGAAAATAATGGTGAAGTTACCGTCCTAAAAATGCAAACAACCAAGATTTAAAATAGTTAACTTTAGTAACTAAAGTTCTAGGTTAAGTTCGCAGTGTGTGCCGCCGCCTCCATCCATTTACAGTCTAGGTTAAAAACATTAATGTCGTGGTTGTCTCACCCTGGTATTCAATGTTTTTCACTTTCGTAGACGGTTGATTTTCCCTAAACGAAAAAGTTCTCACCCCCCCCTCAAACAATTTACAGCCATGGCGCGTTAACCTAGAACCCTTTTTTCTCTAGGTTGTGCCCCTTTATTTACGAGGTTGTTTCATTTACTATCCCTGTTGTACCAGTTAAATTTCTAGGTAGCTTCCTAGTTTTTTCAGGTTGGTCCTAATAAATTACTAGGTGGTCCACTTTTCTTTCTAGGTTTGCTCCACTTCCATTGCAGGTTGGTTCTATCAACTTCAACTATCTTTCTGGGTTGTCTCTAGTGCTCCAGAAATCCAGGAAAGATGCAGAGATCCATAAAGTCCAGAAATCAAGGAATCCAGAGATCAAGAAATCCACAGAACCAGAAACCTGGACTCGAGAGATCTAGAGCTCCAGTAATACACAGATCCAGAGATCATGGAATCCAAAGAGCAAGAGCTCCAGAAGTCCAGAAATCAAGAAAAAGATCCAGAGATTCAAAAAATCCAGAAATCTACAATTCCAGAGATCTCGAAAATCCTAAATTCTAAAGTTCTAGAGATCCAGAAATCCGGAGAAATATCCTGAGATCCAGAAAAATGTTCTGAATATGTGGACATTCTGTATTTAATCCAGAAATCAGAGATCCAGTGATTCAGATATCCCGTGACCCCGTTCTCAGACACGTTCCAAAGTGGTACAAAGTAAGGTGTTTTCCCCACCAGGCGTTTTGTGAGACATTTGCAACCCCATGTCCTGCACGACATTTCAACTCGCAATAGAACTCAGGTGACATGGTCAGTTAAACCGTTGAGTTGCGTTAAACTTTTCATTACCCACTCATTTCCAAGAGACATTCACAGGTTCTAATTTATGTACATACGCAAGATATCCGAGATGAGAAAATTACGAGCCCAGGTGGTCACTTGATCATTATTCACATCTACTCCCTTAATTAAAACCATAACAAACACGAGTTCTACTAGTAATGGGAGACTTTGTGCCAAATGAAAGAAAAAAACCTGTTCCGCGTATGAAGTTGATAGATAAAATTTATAATGAGGCGACTTTGTAAATAGTTGGTTGAAACGCGTAGAAGTAATCAACTGGAACGGTCAGAATCAATCAGAAGTAATCGGATTCAGTGAAGAGCCTGAAATGAGGCCGAGGAAGGGAGTTCGCATGGGTGGGGCTGCGCAGGTGTTCCGATGTGGCCGACGTGGTTCTGCTCGATACTGCTGCTGCGAAATTCCTTGCGTGATTTGGACATTGTGGAAAATTCCGCGGTCCAGTCAACGAATGGCTCATAAGGGGGGGGGGGGGGGGGTCTAGCTCCGAATTTTGGTAGCAGAAGGTTTCTCGTGGTGGTTAGAAAGAGAACATGCTAAAAGTCCTCTCGTCTAGGGGTGTGGCAAGGGGAGGGGAGGGGAGAAGGTGGTCCCGTTTTTCGGTTTTTCGCCCCCTATCCCGAAAACGGCCAATCCTATCGAAAAATTCACCGTATACTGAAACAAAGAACACAAAATTGTCTACAACTTGGATTTTATACATTTTCGAGATACAGCCCTTCAAAAATAGGCTGATTCCGCCAGAAAGTGCAATTGCGTTGGTGGCGTTCAAAAGGCACTAAGTCCATTTTTGACAAAAAATGAGTTAGGACTGGTTCCTTAAGTATTTTTGTATACCGAATCGATCTACGAAGTCAGAATGGAACAAAATGCATCGCTTCCCTATGTAAATCACTTCTGAGAGTTTTCAAACTGGTCAAAAGGGTTCGGCTCCACCGGTAGAAACCAAACGATTGGCATTGGTTCCAACATGAATCAGTCAAAGAGTTATAACCCAACCTGGTACCGATCAAAAGGTTATAATTCCACTGAGGGTCATGCAAAAGGAACCATAGTTCCATGCTTCAAGTCGCAAAAAAATCCATTTTCTTACTTGCGTATAATTTTGGAAATTTTGTTTTACTGCGAACTTTTAGTTGAAAGAATGATGTCAGAAAAAGAGGGACGTCAATTGATCGAGTGGCATACATGAAAACCGGTTTTGGCGATTTCCTTGACGGATCTAACGCCTTTTGAACGCCACCTCCTCAGTTTTCACCCGTTTGTCGTCTTTCACGGCCAATATCTCGGTTTTTGTGCGTTTTCACCCACCTACTTAGGGGTACGGGTTGATAGAAAATCTAATTAGCTTTCATTGGAGCACCAGTAGAACTCTGTAGGCCAAATGAATCACTCTTTTTTAAAGGGGCTATGACGCAATTTCCCAACTTTTGGAAAAACACAAAAAACTTCCCCAATTGCTATAAAAGTTGGGAATTTCAATTTTTTTGATATAATATATCAGAATATTATTCTGGTAGAGCTAAGTAAGACACTGTGCAGCAGCATCGTTTCAGGTTTTTTCAAATTTTTCATGTGTCCCAAAATCGCAATTTAAAATCGTGCACATAATCCCTTTCAAAAGAAAATGGCTTTTTTGCGGTCAAAGGAGGACGTGATTGGGTTCGAATTAATCCAATTAGCAGGTAATAACGCCAACTGTCAGGCAAAAGCAACATATTTTGGAAAGTACAAAAAATAGTCAGATTACAGCAGGTATTATCCATCTTGAGTCTCATCGTCCTCCTCTGCCACACTCGGCCAATCATTGACCTGTTCTTCGAAAAACGTGCGGTAGGTATTCGCCAGGAATGTAGTTGAGGAGTTTATTCAAATCCCCAATTTTTTTGGAGTTGAGTGCCACTCGTCCACTGGGATATTTGTGGCTCACATAGTCCCTTTCAAAAGAAATCGAAGATTTCAACTCTCTTTTTCTCTGGCAAGCGTTAATATTACAAGGCTCCTTTCAATAGGAACCGAGAAAACGAATTTAGACCAAAACAAGCCCAATCGAACACTACTCGGTAAGCGGAAAACTACGTTTTTGAGAACGTTTTTGGCTGTAGCTCGGAAATGACCCGATTCCAAATTACGTTTTTCCTGGTGAAAGCTGATTAAATTTGAAATAAGGGACGGTACATTGCATTTCTATTGAGACGACTTTTTTCAGAATATTTTCGTCTCTCACACCGAAACTATTTCTTCGATTGAAATTTCATTGACCGCACGCGAAAAGTGATTAAATTTCCTTACAGATAGTAACCGAGCCGTTTTGGGTAGTAGGAATTTTTGTGCCATTGTTTTCTACCATTGTTGTGCCCGCAAGGTTTTCAGCTCGATCGTCCAAAGCCGTGGGTCGCTAAGGGGCTATAAATGGGTTATTTTAAGGCTTTTGGCTATGGGATCGAGTTAGGTGTCGTTTTCGAAGTATTTTTGGACGGACGTAGAATCCATTTTTGGGGGTCCCGGAACGATCCGATTTCACTGAGGGGATCTATAAGGCTTTCATGGGGCTACAAATGGGATTTTTGAAAAATCCCAGGAGGTCGAATATTTTCCGAGTTAAAAAAATTGATTTAAAAAAATTTAATAAATAAAATAAAATAAAATAAAAATAAATAAAAAAACAAAAATTTCAAAATTTCTCGATATTTTTTTCAAAATTTTTTTGTTGACAGAATTAATATTCAGACATGTTACCTATATCAAAGAATAATTAACCCTTGTGTAAAATTTGCAGCGTTTTTCGATAGAATTTACCGTTTTCGAGAAAACCGAAAAATGGGTCCTTCGCCCACCCATCGGCACCCCTAGACGAGAGGACTTTAAGTATGTTCTCTTTCAACCACCCCATCCACGTTTCCGAGGAGAGACCTTCTGCTACCGAAATTCGGAGCTAGGATCATTCATTGACTGGACTAGCTGGCCAGGATTGCACCTATCAGACGTTTCAGTGGAAGAGAGGGAGTGTGTTATTGTTGTGGTGGGGGGGTTATTGTGAAGAGTTGTCGATTGTTGTGCAAGGTGTACAAATGAGGGGGGGGGGGGGGGGTACGTGTGGGTCTGCCGAGGTTCCCACGAGACTTGCGAGGGAGGGCCCCAAAACAAAACTTGACGGGGGATTTGGTCCTCTCGTGTTTTATTTGTCCTCTTCCAATGTTTGGCTAACCCGGTTGAACACCAGCTCCGTCCAGAGACACCCCGGCCACCACGCTGGATCGTGAAATGTTTTGGTTTGCCCGCCTCATGCGTTCGTAACACGCTACAGGTCGGTAATTCCGGCTCTTCCCGAAAAACCGTTACAAAGCCGGCAGTTGGCAGTCCGGCACAGTGCTCCCATATGTTCGCAGGCTGTATGGAGTGCACCGTGCACACCGGGCCCGTCATAACCACCGAAATCGAAGTCTGGTCGAGCGATAAAGGCGCCTGCAGCTGGTGATATCAGCCTCGGATCGCACACGGCCACACGACTGTCGCATTCATCCCCTGCGTCACCCCCTGCGAACTCCGCTTTCCCATGTGACCCCCACCTGCCCCACACCAGACCCCCCCATCTGCTCCAAGTGTGCTGAGATTGTTCCGCATACCTTCTGTACCCCCTGGGCTTCACACTGGGGTCGATCACCTCTTTCCTAATTTCACCTCATTTTGGTTTAGTATTCATGGAATAATACACCTATGTACTCGCGACGTGGGTCGAAAATTCTGATCGGCCTCAAAATTTGACATTTGACAAAACCGAAATGTCCGTCTGCCGTACGCCGCCCACCGTCCGGGCCGTTTTGGGCAGTAGGAATTTTTTTTAAAATCTGAAATTTTGACAAAATACTCGGTTTACCATCTAGTTGTGCCCGCAAGGTTCTCAGCCCCATCGCCCAAACCCGTGGGGCGCTATGGGACTACGGGAGGTTTTTTAATAAGGATTTCGGCTACGGGGTCGACTGAGGTGTCGTTTTAGAAGTATTTTTGGGCGTAGAATCCATTTTCGGGGGTCCCAGAATAATCCGATTTCACTGTGAGGATCTATGCGGCTTTCAAGGGGCTATAAATGGGGGTTTTAAAGGGTCCCAGGAGGTCAAGTTAAGTAGTAATTTTTGACGCCTAATCCTTTTTTCGAGGTCCCACATCTGTCCAATCAATGTGCAGATTTTTTTTTCATTTTTTCAAAAATATTTTCTTAATGACCCAGAATTACCTTTTGTACAATAATAATCATTAACTTATAAGAAAGAATAATAAACCCTTGTGTAAAATTTGCAATTGTCGAGGTGATAATGACAAAGGTACTATCTGCAAAAACCAAGTTTTGAGATATTCACGTTTGAAAGTTTGAAGGTGAATGATAAATCAGCGAGCGGACAAAATCAACCGAAAATTTGACAAAATACCCGGTTTACCATCTAGTTGTACCCGCAAGGGTGTCAGTCCAATCGCCCAAACCCGTGGGGCGCTATGGGGCTAAAATGGGGCTACGGAAGGGGTTCGGCTAAGTGGTCGAGTTAGGTGTCGTTTTCGAAGTATTTTCGGACGTAGAATCCATTTTTGGGGGTTTCAGAACGATCGGATGTCACCGTGGGGGGCTACAAATGGAGCTTTTGAAGGATGTCAGAATGTCGAACGACCATTCGCACCTCGAGGTATCGTTTTCTGAGCAATCTGGGATGCATAATCCACTTTTGAGGGGGTCCCACATCTGAGACCGAGGAGTGCCTAATCCTACTTTTTCAACGGAAACAATGGCGCAAAAAATATAATGGGAAAGCTAAGATTATATTTTCATTTTTTATATTTTTCGTGAAAACGTTAAAAACAAGAAAAATAAAGGAATGATAATACCTTACTTTATTACTAAATCGGTAACTGTGACCTGGAGGTAACTTTTTGAAAAAAAAAGAAAAAAAGAGAGAGAATAGAACTGAGTGGGATTAGTAAAATTCGACAAGAACATTGTAAAACCAATAACGTGACAAAACAGGTACATACTAAGTGGTCCCCTGATTTGTTTTTGGCCTCATTTTTGGATTCTACACATCCAAAAACAGTATCATTTCAGCCCGATAATATCGCATAATATCACACAATATTATTATGTCGAATCGCTTAGATGTTATGATTTTCCTTCCCCTAAAAAAAATCTCAAAATTTAAAAACGCTGTGCGCCGTCCGTTTTAGGTTGTTGGAATTGTTTAAAAATCTGACATGTTGGTGATAATATCTACTAATAACTTCCAATATTTGTTTAAACATCTGACATTTGTTTAAATATTTGTTTAAAAATCTGACATTTTGATGATATCCAAATATTCCAATATTTGTTTAAAAATCTAACATTTGTTTAAAATCTGACATTTTGATGATAATATCCAAATATACCTAATAAATATAATATCCAAATATTCTAATAGTTTTTTGTTTAAAATTCTGACATTTGTTTAAATATTTGTTTAAAAATCTGACGTTTTGATGATAATATCCAAATATAATAAATATAATATCCAAATATTCCAATTTTTGTTTAAAAATCTAACATTTGTATAAAAATCTGACATTTTGATGATAATATCCAAATATAATAACTTCCAATATTTGTTTATTTTCTGGTAGTATGTAGAAGAGTATATTATAATATAATAGTATTAGTAAGATAATAAGAGCATTACTCTACTACCAAAAAATAAACAAATATTGGAAGTTCTTATGGACGTAACTCTTAGGTCTCCGCCTTATTTTCATCAAAATCGGTTATCTACTAAAAATCAATCTACAGAATGACAACCGGAAAAACACTTTTTGGGCAATTTTCTCGCATCAACCGGAATATTAAACTAGTCCACGTGCAAAGGCAACTAACCGTATAAAAAATTACACGAAAAAAAAAAAAACAAAAAAAAAAAACGCGGCTGCGTTCTTATTAATGAAAATTTCTCACAGAGTTGGAGAGGACCGAAGAACAGATGTATGGAACAATCAGAGGCCCTGCTGCACACTTGTGGCAGGTGGGGGTCACATGGGAACACGCTGCTCCACCCGTATGGCACATTGTACATTCGTGCACACAAAGACTAGTTTATTGCGCCAAAAGCCGAATTAAACACTCGTAGGTAGATGTTGAACAAGAAGACTGTAGCTGTTAGCAACTGTTTATTTTTGTAACGTTTGAGTCTGGCGTGTCAGTGAGATTGGGGTCTCTTTTTGCGTCTGACTGCGGCCGCCGGGCAGGGAGATGAGGGGCGGATGGTTCCGGGGCAAAAGCTGTTCAGCAGCTTCGTGGTGTACTCCACTTTGGTCAGCAGCTGATGCCTTTCGACGAAATAGGGGTTGCAGGGGTCCACTCCGTTCATGACCAGGCGCCTGATTTCCTGCGGATTTGTGAGACGGCTCAACATAGTGAAAACTAGAAGCCGGGGAATTCATAGACTATGTGCGGAATTCATAGACCTTCCTCAAGATAAAATTTTTTCTCACAAAGTTGAGCAAGTACTGTGTTGCCAAATAGGAAATGTTTAAAGAAAAAACAATGAAAACAAAAACAATAGTTTTAGAAATGTTACACAAGGGTTTATTATTCTTTGATATAGGTTACTTACTTGTGCAAAAATTTAATTCTGGCAATGAAAAAAAAAAAAAAAAAAAAAATTGGGGGGAAAAGGTTTTTTATTTTTTATTTTAGGTATTTAATTTTTTTTTCAAACATTTTGTGTTTCTTACTCGAAAAATATTTGACCTCCTGGGATCCTTCAAAAATCCCATTTGTAGCCACATGAAAGCCCTATAGATCGCCACAGTGAAATCGGATCGTTGCGGGACCCCCAAAAATGGATTCTACGCCCAAAAATACTTCGAAAACGACACCTAACTCGATCCTCAAGCTTGAGAAACGTCTATGAATTCCGCCCTAAGATTATAAAATTTATAGTCTGTATTTAATACAGACTTGAAATTACCAGCAAAACCTTAATCGCGTAATCAGTCCTGAGTGCGGCATGTTTTTCAAAAGTGAGAATCCTGTTGAGGACGAGTTGGGCGTCTTCGTGGCTGAGGTTGTGCTTGTTGTTGGTGAACTGCTTGAGCTGCTCGTTTGTGATCTCCCTGATTTCGTCCAATGTTTGCTTGTACACGTCTACCGCTTTCTCCTACCATAATATGTAAGTAATTATTACTATAATTGCGCAATGGGATGTTTTCTCGTTGAACCATCCACGTGAGAACGAACTGTGTTAGGAGCTGTTTTGTTTATTTGTACTGGGAAGCCCAATTACATTGCAATATTAACAGGAAAATAAATTATTTACACGCAAGAAGAAAGAGTAAACTAAAGATGAGTGTATCGGTCCATAAAACAATTTCCATCACGTAGGTATAATCGAATTCAGAAACGGTGGTGACCAGCAAATTAGCCGATCGGGGCTCCTGCTAAGGGGTCGTTGTAGGGAGTTCATGGCTGAGAAGAGCTCATGGACTAGGGCTAGGCAGCGTGCAGTGGTTTCAGGGGCTGCAGGCTGCAGGGAGATCTTCGAAAGAAGTGTTGGAGTATGCAGGCATGTATCCAGGCATAATGATAATGCGTGGTCAGATATAATGCTAATGCTAATTCTACGCTTATCAACAAGCGAATCCAGCCTAAAAAACTCCATGAGCGAAAGTAGTCCACATCGGAGGGGAAGGAGGACGAGGAGGAGAACCATCTTCATCCTATCTTCAGTCTGTGAGCCGGGGATAACCGTCTGTCATGGCTGTCTCAGGTCGATGCGATTGTGTCCAGGTCGTCTTCCTCAATACACCTTTTTCTACTTCAAAGTTTACTTTTGGTTATCGTTGAGGCAGGGCTCCCTGAACCGCCAAGCTGAAGCAGATTCGTGTTATACAGTGTTGTAGGGTTCAGAAGAAGTGTTTCCTTTTTTTTTTTTTTTTTTTTTTCGATCTATGCTGTACTGCTGGTCCTTCAGACTTGGGTTTTGTAGGGTTCGAGCCAGGGTGTCGAGTAAGTGGTCGTTTTCGAGGAAATTCTATTCACAGAAAAAAATTATGCATTTTTCAAGTATGTCCGTCCAGTCGGTAGGGCTCAATAATCAGAGCAGAATCGATACGTTCTTTTTAAAAATGGCGAACTAACCCTTCAAGGTCCTTTTTTGCTCGAATTGCCAGGAAACTGGATACCCCTTACCTACTTGCAAGAAGCGTTTCAGTGCCATCACCGAATCACTTGGTTCGGGATGAGGAAGTTTTGTTCCGAGCATGACATGGCATTGTCTTCCTCTGTCAAATCGATTTCACAAAATGGAACTGACAGGGCGCTGTTTGCGGTTTGCCATGCCTGCTTCGCGAGCAGAGCAAGTTACTGCGCCATAGCCTGGGGAAATTCGAGCCATGTACTCAATATCTTCAGTCTCCGAAAGCGAGCTATAACAATCTTAGCCAATCTGCCCTTATCTGATAAGGGCACCATCAGCACCTCTGTGAATCGGTGCCAATGAATGAGACCTTCCATCTTGCCCAACAACACCCATTGACAAGTCTTTTTTGTGACATAACATGATGAAACACCCTTAATCTCCATTGCACACACCCTGTCACTCGCAAGAAGATTGTGGCTTCCCTTACCAGCTATCGAAACTTCAACCTATTCAATAATAATCTCCTTTGAACAATTTTTGATGATTTATTTCGTCCGTGACTGAGATCTGTCCATCATTGAGGCCTCCGACTGGGTGCTGGGAGTCACAGGTAACCCTCCTGGTTGCGGTTCAAAGGGCCTACTTGCGTTCTCCGGTCTGGACGACCTGAGGTACACGTTCAACTGGCTCTCCAAAAAGTTGACTGCTTCCTGCTTGCTCATCTTCTCGACGCTTTCGAGCAAATCCACTTTGTGCTGCATATTGTCCAATTTGCTTACGTACTCCTGCATGTCCGACAATTTCCTCCCTGCGTGCACGACCATGTAGTTCGTCGTCGCTATGAACCTCGTCCTCTCGTCCGCTGGAACTTCCTCGAGCGATTTGACCATCTTCTGAGCGACCACCACTTGCTCCCTGAGAGCGTTGTACAAATCTTGCTGTAACTCTATCATTTGAATCTGGTAGGAAACGAAAATATCTTAGAATGGCTTGAAGCTTTTTTAGTATGGTCCAGTGTTGTTGCCTTTAGTGGGAGGTGTTTATAAGTTGTATTATTGGTTATTTCATATTAAATTCTTCATATGTGCAGCAATAATTTTTATTGTAAAGTTATTTTGGTTTGCGAGGTTCAGCTGCGAATGTGTTCGGCCCTTTGAGGTTGTCTTCGTCTGTTTTTTCTGATTTGAGTATCAGACCCAACGTTTCGTCCAATTTGTTCAAAACGTCTTCTTTCTTCATGCTTTTGTCGATTTTGACGTCTTTCACTTTCTTCGAGATGGCTTCCACTTTGAGCAAAACCTCTTGCGTTTGTTCCAACGTACTTTTTGCTTGTGCGACCATTTGATCCACGGCGCTTGCCATAGTGGCTTTCTCCTTTTCGTCGAAGTTCGGCACGGCGTTGATGTTCTTCTTCACTTTGACTGCTTGGGCCGCGAGTTCCTCGTACAATTCCTTGTGGAGAGTCACAATTTGCTTCTGGTTCAACAAACAACACCCTTTGTCATTCCTTTGGGATTTTCACTTGGATTGCTTGCACTCGCGACACTTTCATAATAATAACCTGGTGTGCATGTTGGATAATTGCATGATTCAATGGAGGGTTAAAAATGTGATAACATAATTAGATTTCTCATACGTTTTCTAGAGGGACAGCGACCGCAGGATCATCCACATGGTTTCTGACATGGAGGAAGAGTTAGGGCTCTTTTCGCCGTCGTTTGAAGAGTCTTCCAATACCTAATTGGGACAGGAATTTCAAATTTAAATAATTTCTCACAAAGTTGAATCCAAAAGGGGCCATCCCAAATTATTTCATTTTGAATAATCGTTTGTTTTAAACAAGCCATCAAAATGTCGTTTTGTTATATTGAAACATGGGTTCGTAAACGCCACAATGTAAATTATAAGGTAGGTGCACCAAATAAGGCCACCTTCTTGTATTTAAAAAACTTTCAGTGTAATCCAACAGATGGCAGCTCTATTATTGTCACTCAGTGTTGCCAATATGGGGAAAACATATCAACACTGGTTATTATTCCAGAGCCGAAAGTGTGAGTTCCAGTTCCTGCTTTATAGTTCTGTTACTTGCTTCGTAAGAGAGGTGAAACTGGCAAGTTCTATGAACCATTTTTACTGTAGATTTCGTTTTGGGGATTGACTTTGACGTAAAACCATCGAAACTGGCTGAGATATTTGTGGGAAGGGGAGGAAGTTGTGTGAGGCCAGGATGGCCTTATTAGGAACACAGTGGCCTAGCATATAGTTGCCTGCTTAGTACTTATTCCTCTGAAGTACCTACTTGCTTACATAATATGCGTGATGTTGGTTACGAAAATAATTTTTTTTAAATTGGTGTTTAATTCTAAATTTTCTTGATTGCCTGGTCCATTTTTAGGGGTGGCCATTTAAGGGCATTTAAGGGCCATGAGTTGGAGGTGTATAAAATCACTCAAAATATTTCGAAAAATCAGAAAACTTTTTTTATGTGCGGCTCAATAATGTGCCCAACTTTCAAGTTGATAGGCCCAGTAGTTTGGGTTGTATAGAGGTGGCCTTATTTGGTGCACATACCTTATATTATTGTACAGCCACCGGTGGAACTACCAAAGTATAGTTCTCATCATAGTGATCTCTTTATTGGTATTCCTTTTCCTCAACAGAACCATACAACCATGTAGATGACCCCTTTTGTAGCAAAATTAGAGTTATTTTGTATTTAACTTGCGGTATTATCGGGCTCCAACGAAAAATCTCAATCTTTTGCCGAGCTTTCGAAATATTATAATTTCTTCCTCAGGCTCAGAATCAAAGTATCGTGTAGATTCTACAACGCCAGTTAGGAATGCTGAGCCAGGACACACCAATCATTTGATAATTGTCGATAATCGGTACTATTGTATGTAAGAATTTAAATTTAACATCATTGATGCAGGAGCAGAAGAACTTGTGATAACTATAAAAGTCCCCTGTCGTATACTTTGTCAGTAATGTTTACAACCATTGCATTAATTACCATCTGTCAGACCTCAATGAGGCTCTTTAGTGGTTACGAGTATCTCGGATATACCGACTGATTCAGAGACGTCCGATGGATGCTATCTTTGCCCTCACAAACCAATTACTCCGAGCTGTTAATTGCGTTGCGGGCCTCACTCGTGTTTTTCTTCCAACAAACTAATAAGCCGACCAAGTTCGGGTTTAAAAGGAGGTTCCGACGGAGGGGCTCGCCATAGACTTGGAGGATTTTTCTCTTCAGGTCTGCGGTTTTAATAGGGGCTGAAAACTAATAAACCTCGTCGACGACCTCGTGCGACAAAAAAGTGACAAGTGTCTAACGCGTCAGTGGTAACTTATCGCTTTTGTGGCAAGTTTTCAGGTCTTCCTTGATTTTATCAAAATTGGATCTATTTCAAGTGTTTATTTTATTCTGTCTTCCCCTCAAAAGAACTTGGTAATAATTTACCTGCAACTCAGCTGCTTTCCTGGTGGTGGCTTCGATTCTCTGATTGACTTCCATGATTTTCGCTTTCAATGCCTCTTCTCCCTCTTTGGTCTGCACAAGCGAGAGCCTTTTGATTTCTTCCACGTCAGATTTGATTTTGCTTGCCTCCTGAAATACATCATCAGCATGTTGTCTGTTGGTTCACTGTTTGTATTGGTTGAGCATACCTGTTTGGCCATTTCGGATTTCTCCTGAGATACGGCATCGATCTTTGTTAACTTTTGCGTCAGAATTGCTTCCATTTCTCTGGCGCTCGCCAGCATCTGCTCCACTTGGGGTGGCAGCTTCTTCTGCTGATCGGGATTGTTCTGATCCATTCTGCGATTGTCCGAATCTGCTAAAACATTCACAAATGCAATCTCAAAACATCATTGTCGGCTCACCCTGTTAGCTAAATTTACCGGAAATCAGCACAGGAACGCGAAGAGTATGAGGTAGACGAGGAGAGTGCCAAGTCGCATGAGACAATCTCAGAGCTTGCTGTATTCTGTGGTCATCGCCGACGTCCCTTGCACTATGAGCTTGTGTGAGTCACGCAGCTTGTTCACGTTAAGATGTCATTTTGACGAAAGATACGCTCACCTGGTTAACAATTTGTTGTGATATTTACCTCTTAGAGACGGATTGGCCTGCAATTAAAGTTGCCAATTGAAGTTAGCGCTACCTAATTCAAAACCAGTTCTCAATATTTTGAATGCTATCGTTGAATAACTTGACAGTAATGCGAGATTTTACTTTAATGGTTTTCATCGGTTCTCTGTGTGTATGATTCATCTCCGAGTGATAGCTTCAATGTTGATTTATTCTTTATTGATTGATGCTTTGCTTCGAACTCGTTTCCGACTTCGGCTTGATTCCCCTTGTGGTTGCAGGGTCGGCACCGAACGGGTCCAGAGGTCATCGGGCCATTCCGAGTCCGGTATCCCTTTGGCGTTTTCGGTCAGGAACTCGGTCACTTCTTTGAATTTGTTGATCCTGTTCAAAATGTCCGCTCTGCTCAAATGTTGGTCGTTTTCGACTTCGTTTGAAAATTCCGTTATTCTGCGGTTTTTCGTTTGCTCGAAGTCGAGAGCTCTTTTGGTATAATCAAGCATTACGGTCAGCAGTTCGGTCAATTCCAGTGATTCACGTTTCGGCAGCCCCAGTTTGGGAAATATTGAGTCTTTGTAGTAGGCGCAGAGCTGCTCCAAATCTGAGTACGTTTCCAACCAATATTCCTCTAGTTTTTTCTATTGTGCAAAAGAAAATGAGTTCAAACGCTCGTTCCTATTGCAAAAGATTATCACTACTTCTTCTTTTCACTTACACGAGATTCACCCAGCTCTTTGGTAGCGCGTACCAACACATTGTTCATTTCTAAGACTCGGACTTTCAATTCTTCTCCTTCCTCCATGCGGTTGATCTTGTACCTTTTACTTCTGAGAACGTCGTCTAACTCGTAAATTATTCGCTCCTCAAATGCTGCTGTATCATACATTTTCCCCTTTACTCGGATAAAAATGGCTTGAAGTTGTGCTCCAAACTGCGTCTGTACTTGATCTCTCATTCTCTGATCTGCAATCCATAGTTTGGTTTTACTGGAATGCATGTTCTGGTTCACAAGACCTCATCCTTCGAAGAAGCGATAACATTGTGTAATTGCTTTGTTCGTTGTGTACATGCAGACGGTTTCAAGGTTTCCAGCTTCTCCACAGTTACCTCAGCGTGACATCCCCATAGCCATCGCCATATCAACAGCATCTACATTCACACGTACAATGAAATGATACGGGCAGCATTGTGGCGTTATGGCATCGCATGTGTCCAAGAAAGCGGAGACTCTCAAGGCCGAGACCAAAAAGTTGGAAGATATTGCCAAAAAGAAAGCCCACGCGATAGAAAAGACTGAAAGGACGGAAGAACAAAAGGCTCAGAAAGAAATACGTCAGATTGGCGTGGAGCTGAATAACTTCAAAAAGATGACAGACGACGTGATAAGTGGGAAGGCAGAGCCTACCGGATGGGATGAACAAGCTGTTAGCGTTGGTCAAAGGATGAAATATTTAATAGAAGAGGAATCCCGAGTGAAGGTCTGTGCTGCTTTTTGTTATCACTAGTCTCTCCGGCTCGCTTCGCTCGCTCCCCTAGTGGGGCGCGTAGCATCGATGGACACGTTCATAACCCTGCATCAAGGTCAACTGCTCCTTCAACATCAAAACCCCCTGGCTGATAAAATGATCGGCCGAGCGAAGCAAGGCCCCCCACCCCTGTCAAAGTGCTAGTGAAATCAAATTTGAAAACTCCACCTTCAATAATAATAGAACTACCTATTTGAGCGGCCGAGCAAAGCGAGCCCCCTGGTCGAGAAAATGATCAGCTGAGCGAAGTAAGACCCCCCTGTCAAAGTGCTAGTGAAATTTGATGTTGAGATTTGAAAAGTCTTCCTTAATAATAATTATTATAGAACTACTTACCTATGTGGGTGGCCGAGCAAAGCGAGCCCCCTCTGGCCGAGAAAATGAACAGCCGAGCTAAGCAAGCCCCCCCCCCCCCTCCCTTCAAATTTGAAAAGTTTTCCCTCGATAATAATAGAACTACCTATGTGGGTGGGCGAGCAAAGCAAGCCCCATGGCTGAGAAAATGATCGGCCGAGCGAGGAAAGCCCCCCTCCCTGTCAAAGTGCTAGTGAAATCAAATCAAATTTGAAAACTCGCAGGAAAAAAGGATCATAGCAAGGAAACATGGTACATGTTTTTCGGATTGGTATATTTAAACTTGATAGGTATATATATTTTCAGAATTTGAGGCGGACATTGACATGAGTCCAACCCCTTGACATAGCAGCTTTGAACAGTGCTGAATCCGAATTTAAGCTTGGGTAATCATCTACAGCACAACCCGCGTAATCCCTGAAAATTTCATCAAAATTGAATCAATATTGGCTGAATTCCCGCCTCTCCACCTTTCAAAGGTCCCTCGCATCCTCCATTTTCTAAGATCCCTGACCCCGCGCGAATTAAAACGATCCAATTGTCTTCTCACCGTGAACTCCCCCCCCTCCCCCTCGGTTTATTTAAAATCCGACTTCGGAATCGTATTGGCCATAGATTGAAGCGCATTTGGCTACCATAGGATACCATACCCAAAAAACGGCTCCTTACTGGGTATTTTTGAACCCGAAAAAACGTGGGACAAACGCGAGAAAGACGATTTTTCGACGAATTTCCCGGGCGAATTTCCAATTTACGATTTGATCGACGTCTTCCTCCAGGTCTGATCTATACGGCTCGTATTTTTTCATAATTTTTTCGACCCCCTAAACGGCCAGCGAGCGGAAAGTGAAAAAACTCACTCGGGAACGCGTTAACGCCAACCTACCACCCGACACACACACACACGATTTTATAATATAAACATATACAATAATATTATTATTGTATGATATGATATGATGTTCCGCCCTCGCTAATAGTACAGAAGACTGTTAACAAAATAACAATTAGAGATCTCTAATACATCCTCGAGGATGTATTGTAAGTTGTTTGTTTGTTTTTTACAGCACGATCTCTTCATCAAGGCTGACGAGGCGGCAAAAGAGTTGGAACTGAAAGCCAAACCCATCAGGAAAGATGTGCGATTGATTTCGGATTTTTCCGAAGAAGACCGAGTTCAGCTGCTGTCAGGGATTGACAAATCCATAAAAATGCTTCAAGAAACGTGTCAAAACATGGAAACGGCCGAGTCCAAATTGAACAGGAAAATGCAAGTGTTGATAGACAACACGCCGGACCCAGCCGAAGACAAGCAATCGATATTGAGGAAATTGCAAATGTCGTATGAGGTTTTGTCCGGAGCCAACGACCCCGACAGGGTTAGAGACGACGTTTTGAGTCAAATCAACAAAGATGGGACGTGCCCGCCGAGTTCGAAAAAAGCCGCAGGATCTCCACCGCGAGCGCACAACAAAACTCCTCAACCCGCGAACGCTCCCAAACCCAAACATTGACTGTGGGTCTGCGGCAAAGCTCGTTTCATACAGTATGACCACTTGAAACCAGGCCCTGGAAAGCCAAAAATTTTCGAATACGGCGGAAAACTGCGGATATGGTTTCAGCCAAAAGTGCCACGTGCTGACATGACGATCTGGTCAGCAAGTCATGTTCGTCTTACGTATTTTGTGTACTTCTTGGATAATTAAAATTTGCGACACTACACACTGACTCCTCTAACTACGTAAGGGAAATAGTAGCACACCAAAATGATCGAAGAGTTGATCGAGGTATCGTTTTTGAAGTAATTTGCTACGTTCGGATTGGGGATCCCAGACCTGTACAAAAGGCTTCTACGCGACTACGAATGGGCTTTTTGAAAGACTTAGGTCTGGAAATTTTCAAAGTAATTTTGAACGAATATTCAATTTTTTGGGGACCCTTATTTGTCACACTATAAGTGTGAAGTTTTTCAATAAAAAAAAAAAATTTTTTAAGTGATGATCAAAATAATTTTTGCAACGTTAAAAAAGTGTCAGGCAGAAATAAATTACTGTTATTACCGAATTTTGTGTTTGTGGCGAGTTTGAAGGGCATCGTGAAAAATTTGTTCGGGCTCACCAGGTGTTTCAAAAATTGCCGCGTTAATCAGCGCACATATTTTCGCCAGTCGAATGTGCAATTAGAGAAGATGCCTTTTGTGAAGACTTCCTTAAGCGGGCAGTTTTTTTTTTTTTTTTTTTTTTTTTTTTCGTGGTATAATCTGTTCCGCGCATATGCTCGCACGGCCTGACGAGAGTTAGGCGCTAAAGGCTCGCCTGTCGAGATAACTATGATTAAAAGATTAGACTGCGAGGGGAAGCTACCATATGGTCGGTCATTATTCTTTCTCACCTTTATCCAGAACCCCCTTCTTTGTACGTCTTCAAATCCCTTCCAAGGATAAGATTGGAGGGATTTTGAAAACGCCTCAAAATCGTCTGCGGGGTGTTTGTTTGACGTCGGGGCACGTTGAGGCTCGATGAACTTCTTGTTTCTTCCCTCTGCCTGTCTTCCTATATTAGGATCTGACTGTTTTGGAAGTCTTCAAGGATGCGAGTTCCTTATGCAAATCAACCGAGGACAATCCTAACAGGCTCTGCTCCCCCTGGGGATTCAAGGTCAGGATCATCGCTTTACTTCTGCATACCCACAACCATCTGTTTTTATTTCTTCTGCTTCTTCTCATATTTTTCTCTTTAGGTTGACCATCTCTTTAGTCGTTTTGTAAAAAAGTTGTAGCTGCAAAAGATGACCTTGTGCTTAAGATGAAGCATACTTTCCAAAAACGGCGACATGCTGAATCCCAACAATTAGGTGATTGCCGTAAATCACCTGGTCAGTGGGCCCACTAGGTGCCACAAAACCCGATTCTCAAAGAGCTTTCTGTGACAAAGTTTTTACTCAGACTGCTTTGCTGATTTGGCTCCTCATTGAATACTCATCCGACTAGGTACGTAACGGGAAGTACTCAGGTGGCAATGCTCCTCAATCATAACTCTGCTGATTTTTTACCAACATTACTAGATTCTGAAAATATTGATCCGTGTTAGACTTTTTGGTCTAGCGCATCCTTTTTGACACGGAAATAAATTAAGGCTGAAGTACCAGGACATACAGCACTCGCTCCAGACAAATGTAGTAAAGTAATGTTCAAGTGACGGGACATACAACACACCGTTAGGCTATCAACAGGCCCCCCGAGGGGAGCTCCACCAGAGGGGGTCTTAACCTTCCGCCTGGCTCCACTCTCCAGCGGCAGCCTCGACCCCCTCGAGTCCGACACCAGTCCAAGGGGGACGATCAAAGACCGTGGGCTCTCCTGGCCCGAGGTACTGGATTAGAGGAGCAGCTCCAAGCGTTAGAGTTGCGTTAGGGCAGCAAACTCCTCACTTTAAGGCCGTCTCCAGTAAGAGGCCCGAAGGGACTAGCCCTTCTACCGCTTTACATGCCCCTGACACCGAGGTATCAGCCTGAACATTACAGGGGTGGGCATGAGGGACTGACACCTGAGTTAGCCAGTGGGCCTTAGCACCACCGGCATCATCTAGTTGGGGGGCCAGATGGTCCCCTGTAGGTGGTCCGCTACCTGGGAGTAACGTTCCAGGAGTGATTTGGTGCGGCCGAACTGGACTTCAGACGAGTGGCCACGCTTGCAGGAGCTGGATGGGGGCTCCCTTATGAGGGCCTCCTGGCAGTGTACAGGGGGTTGTTAGAGGGCATACTCCTGTACGCCATTGGGGCCTGGTGGGACCTCTTGCATGCCTCCATTGGAGGAAGTTGTTGCTGTACAGAGGGGGGCCCTCATCAGGGTCATTAGGGCCTACGCCTGTACGGCTGCTGCCTCTCGTGGTGCGTTGGTATGCAACCTATCGGACGAGGAAGGGGCTCGCCTTTGAGTTGTTTGGGACCTGTTTCTCGGCCGAGGATGTGCTCCGCCAGGTAGGTGAGCTGCTAGCTCGGTGGCGGCAGGGGAGTGGGAGGCGTCAAGCACTGGCTGGCACACCTTTGCCTTCTTCCCCAGCGTTGGGGGGAGGCTTGAGGCTGGGTGGGTCAAGCTGGGTTTCCTCGTGACCCAGCTCCTTGCTGGTCATGGGGATTTCTCGGCAAAGCTCCTCCACCCTGACACGTCCGGTCAGTGCTTCTGGTGTGCCACCACAAGTTTCGTGGAACATATCCATCAGGAATGGTCGCAGTTCTCGGCCAAGAGGCTGGCCGTCGAACGCATAGCCTTCCCTGATGGGTTGGGGTGGGGGGGGGGGGGGGGGGATCGGTCCTGGTATGTAGGCACGGCCAAGGCCTTCAAGGCCCTGCAAAGTTTGCCCATGGGCATGCATGCCACGCAGGGGCCGGCCGCACTAATAGAGCAACCTACAGCCATCAAGCTATGCGCCTTGGAGCCCCCGAGGCAATTGCTGGTAGCGTGTCCAGCATTTGCCTCAAGTAGCTACCAGGACATACAACATACGTTCTATGCACACTTAAACAGTAAAGTGATGCTCAATTATCGAGACATACATCACACTCTCTAGACAAATCCGTTAAAATATTGCCCAAGTAAACCCCATTGTGCTGCATGTCCTGTTTCTTGGGCAATAGAGATTAATCTCTAGACTCTCCCAATAAGTAAAGCTTGAGGTGTCTCTTTGTCGCATCATCTGGCTCATAAATTTCTCACAGTTTCTCCACACCATGTGTATACATAGACTCATGTAGCGAAATATAAATTTTCCATTTAGTAAATTATGGATAGACTTTTTTTAGATCCAATTTTGTATACCTATTCGAAATCATTTCGCGTCGTCTGTTTGTTACATGAATTTTTTACTCGACTTGTCATCCTACAGCTGGCGCACTTTCCACGATTATAACATTTGCGGCACGTGTCCGGCGGAAAAAAAAAACCGTCGATCCTCGTGGCAGTCCGGAGGCGGTCGTCGATGACGTTGGCCGATGTTGTCCACAATAAACACTCGAACGGGCGACGGTATGACTAATATTATGAAATGTTGTGATGGGCGAGGGGCGTTCCCACATTGTTGGTTTCATCGTAACTACGAAAAAGGAACAAACAAAGTTTAATCAGCGTAATAGTAATAGTGAATTTTGTTGCGCTCGCCCCTCCATCTCATCAATGTCGGCATCTGCCTTCCGAATAGAATCGAAGATGGGAGATTTATCGATAGTTAAGTGGTTTTTTTGTTATTTGTTCAAAAACAGGTTCATAGGTTTTACATTAAGAATTTAAATTACTTCCGATACTTGTGGAAAAATGCTTTTAATCGGTGAGATGATCTCCTTCTTTCATTTCGGACGCTGAAGGGTGAAATTTCAACCGTGGGGCCTCAAAACTCCGTCGTTGGGGTCAAGTTAGGTGCTGCCATCTCTGTTTTATCAAATACGGGACTTGATGGAGTGGACTAAGCTTGAAAAACGGGACCGGACAATCAATGAAACCCCTCCAAAAAATTTTTTTTAAATATCGATTTTTATTATGTTAATTTTTATGATTCCACTTCAAATTCCGTTCAAATCGACACTTTTCAACGATGTTGGAGACCAAGCTGGTGTGGGCTTTCTGAGAGATTTCTCGAGCCAAATGACCATGTCGCAGTCAAAGAACGTGAAATGCACGACAAGCTTCAATAAATTGTGTCACTTCTAATAACGTTCTTGGACTGTAAATCTGGAATCTAGACGTTGATTGAGACAGGGTCGTTCGTCTTTTCTGGAGCTGAATCGCAGTTGTTAGTCAGACTGAGGGGAAGAAGAAAATTTAATGCACCATCCCTGTGCCCCCGGAATTTAAAACATTTTTGAAACCAATAAATTGGGCGTTGGGTGCGAAGCCTAAGTGCTCTTGGAAATTAATTTATTATATTATCAACAATTTAATTAAAATGCTAAGAATTTGCGTGCAGTTCAAGGCTGTTTCCCTTTGGGAAAGTGAGAAACTAGGGACCGGAGGACAGATCTGAAGTGGCGTCCAGGACTGATTGCCTGACTTCCCGTCCATTGCTAAGATCAAGACCACAGAGGACATAAAAAAAAATAAAATAAAATAAATAAATTTCATCATTAAATAATGAAGAAGGTTAGGAAACAAAAAAAGTCGCAAATAAAGTTCAGAATAAATAGAATTTAAAAATAAATAAATACATTAAAAAATATTTATTAACTTTAGGTAAAAATAAGATTATAAAATTTATAATTAAATTAACATTTAATGTTAACTAGCTGACCCAGCGCGCTTCGCTGCACTCTACGGTTAAACTGCAAAACCACAAACTGACACACATGCTAGCCCATACATTGGTCCAACCGTTCTCAAGTTATGCGATCAGCAACAAAATACTGATTAATTTTTATAGCGAGAGGAACTAAGAAACAGTAACAAAGTAACAACGCAAGTTGGTTTCTCCTAGTGAATTATCAAATTCCCGTCTATCACCAATTATATGCAGCCCACACATCCCATACATCATCCCACACATCCCATACATCATCCCATACATCCCACACATCATCCCATACATCCCACACCTCCCACACACCATCCCATACATCCCACACATCCCATACATCCCATACATCCCATACATCCCACACATCCCATACATCCCACACATCCCACACCTCCCACACATCCCATACATCCCATACATCCCGCACATCCCACACATCATCCCATACATCCCACACATCCCATACATCATCCCATACATCATCCCATACACCATCCCACACATCCCATACATCCCACACATCCCACACCTCCCACACACCATCCCATACATCCCACACATCCCATACATCCCATACATCCCGCACATCCCATACATCATCCCATACATCCCACACATCCCATACATCATCCCATACACCATCCCATACATCCCACACATCCCATACATCCCACACATCCCATACATCCCATACATCCCACACATCCCATACATCCCATACATCCCGCACATCCCATACATCATCCCATACATCCCACACATCATCCCATACATCCCACACATCCCATACATCATCCCATACATCATCCCACACATCCCATACATCATCCCATACACCATCCCATACATCCCATACACCATCCAATACATCCCACACATCCCATACATCCCATACACCGTCCCATACATCCCATACATCCCATACATCATCCCATACACCATCCCATACATCCCACACATCCCATACATCCCGCACATCCCATACATCATCCCATACATCCCACACATCATCCCATACATCCCACACATCCCATACATCATCCCATACATCATCCCACACATCCCATACATCATCCCATACACCATCCCATACATCCCATACACCATCCAATACATCCCACACATCCCATACATCCCATACACCGTCCCATACATCCCATACATTATCCCATACACCATCCCATACATGCATCGTATGATCGATGGGTTTCAGACCCACGTTGTAGCACATCAAAACCTTCCTTAAGCTTTTGCGAACATTATAAAAAAAAAAATTAGCCAAATCGGTCCAGCCGTTCTCAAGTTATGCGATCACCAACAAAATACTGATTATTTTTTATATATATAGATTAACTAATTCGGCGATTAATTAATTAAAAATTGTTTTGGCACTAAGAGGAGTTTACTTTCAAAAGGGCATGTATCCGTGTTGGGAGGATTTTGGTTTTTTTGTGTTTTCCTGTTCTCATGGAAGAGCTCTGTATACAGTTGCATCGATTTCCCTCCTAAAGCGTTTCTATCCCACATTAAAAGCGAGCTGAAATTTGAGTTTGCCACCAAAATGGCATAATATGCCATGGGATATATTATATCGCATCCATAGTAAACTGTGAATCCGTTTCCACCTAAGAGGCACTTATCCTGCAAGTAGAATGGGTTGTTTTTTTCCAAAAGGGGCACATATCCAAAAAAGGGTTTTCTCCTGATGAGTTAGTTTACTGGGTAACTACTCGAGTGCAGCACTTATCAAGAATACGATTCACTAGGTTAACTCCCCAACTCAACAGGTGGCGACACAAGGCGGCTCTCGTGTCCGCGTGTTGTGCGCTACGATTTCGAACCTTGCTCTGTTTTGCGAATAATTTTTCTCGGCGGTTTCGTTGTTCAGTTTGGTGATTTTTCTGTTGAGTGCAGCGTTGGCAACCCTACCGCAATTGTGGTAGATCTACCGCTTTTCAATCTCATCTACCACTCTACCGCTTTGGCACTCAAATCTACCACTTTGGGGCATCCCATTCTGAGGGATGTGCATGAGAAAAATGGTGCCTGAGCAGGATGATGTGCACATCTGAAAAGTTGTCTTCTTGATTTTCAAGTGTTTTTCAATTTTAATGATCTTACAATAATTTTACCACAAAAAATTAATACCTAATCGAAATTATTGTGATTTTTTTTGTGTGAATGAGTTTAATGGCACGTCAATGCACAATTAGCTATTTAATGTTCCTTCGTCAATACAAATACACGGTTTTTGGTTGGACGCAGTTTTTTCTTCAAAAATGCCCTTGTTGTTTCTCACCAAAACGGCACTTATCCAAATGAAAAATGTTGATATCATCCGACAGAAAATATTATAAAATTCCTAACTTCCTTATTTTCATCATTCGAACCAAGACTTAAGCAGTACAGTAAATTGGGAAAACCATTAACTTTTCTCAAGGGCACTAAACGTTTTTATCAGTTTCTCAACAAAAAGTCGAAATGGATATAATATATCATCATCATACAATACAATAATATAAAATCGTGTTGGCCGACGGTAGCCGTGTGGTAGACGGCCGTGTGGTTTGTTGGTACGGGATAACGCGTTCCCGAGTGAGTTTTTTCACTTTCCGCTCGCTGGCCGTTTAAGGGGTCGAAAAAATTACGAAAAAATACCAGCCGTATAGATCAGACCTGGAGGAAGACGTCGGTCAAATCGTAATTCGGAAATTCGCCCGGGAAATTCGCCGGAAATTCGTCGAAAAATCGTCTTTCTCGCGTTTGTCCCACGTTTTTTCGGGTTCAAAAATACCCAGTAAGGAGCCATTTTTTGGGTATGGTATCCGCGAGCCAAATGCGCGCCAAAATATGGCCAATCCGATTCCGAAGTCGGATTTTAAAAAAAACCGAGGGGGAGGGGGCGATTTCACAGTGAGATGACAATTTGATCGTTTTAATTCGCGCGGGGTCAGGGTTCTTAGAAAACGGAGGGTCCAAGGACGTTTGGTAGGTGGAGAGGCGAGGAAACTGGTCGGCCCAGTATACAAGTAGTAGGGGAGGGGGCACCTAAACGGCTGAACGGATTTCTGTGTAGGACGGGTGAGAAGACAATTGGATCGTTTTAATTCGCGTCTGCAGTTCCCCGCCCACCCGCCTACACCCTTCCAGCACCATTTTCAAATTCAAGGGGGCCTTACTTCGCTCAGCTAATCATTTTATCGGTCAGGGGCTCGCTTTGTTCGCCCCCCACATAGGTAGTTATATTATTTCAAATTTGATTTCCCTAGCACTTTGACAGGGGTGGTGGGGGGGCAGTTGACCTTGATGCAGGGTTATGAACGTGTCGATCAGCCAGGGGGGTTGATGTTGAAGGACCAGTTAGCGTTGATGCAGGGTTATGAACGTGTCCATCGATGCTACGCACCCCACTAGGGGAGCGAGCGAAGCGAGCCAGAGAGACTAGTTATATTATATACATTTCGACTTTTTGTAATATTATTATGCCCTTTTGTCATATTATGTCATATTATGCCCTTTTGAAAGTATTCTCCTCACTTAGTCCCATTATTTTGTACCCAACCCCTTTCTAATCAATATTACGAGTAACATATTAACATAATATATTATAATATAATATTATTATGTTTACAATTATTATATCATAGATAACATTTTAGTAGCTGCTCAAGTGCTATCATAGCCAATACAATTATCAATCACGTAAAACAATCGCTTGTGTCGAGAAAACTCGCGACGATCAATTGTTGAATCGATGTTGATTGAATCGACTTTCATCAGAATCGGATTTCAAAATCGACTTTGGAGGAGCGATTTGACGCCAGACCTCCCCCCCCCCCCCCCCGGTCCGCCCTTTCTTATAACTTTTAAAAATGACCCTTGTTTGAAAAGACGTGAGAAAATACCGCCTAGGAATGCGTCAAGGCCTCGCCGGTCACACATAACATTAAGGGGCGCTAAATCAAAGCCGAGCTTGACACAACGGTGGGGAGGGGGGGGGGGGGGGTTGTTGTTGGGTCCGAAGGGAGGGGCGGGGGGGTCTGGCGCCTCGGAGTCTGAATCACACCTGCACCTCCCACTCTGAGATTCTCTGGCGCACAGGTGTCCCGTCCTCGAACCCCCCCCCCCCCCCCCTCCAAGGGGAGGCTACTTCTACCACCCCCCTCCCTTCCTCACAACAAAGTCACGTCCTCGCTGGCTTTAGCTTCCCTTCAGGCTTTCACTTCGCCTCATCCAAGTTTCTGCCTTCTAACGGTATTCTACATGAGCCCCGCAGCCTCACAGATCTCAGAAACACTCCCGTTCTTGGAGATGAATCTCAACAACACACTCGTCCCACTAATTTTCATTGTTTTGAGGAATACCCTTCAACTTCTGGGTTCCACAAAATTAATAAATTTGGAATTGCACTCAAAGTCAAATAATTTTAATCAAACTTCAAATGGCAGCACTCTGAAAGATTTTTTCAAAGCTCATCAATTTTCACCTTCACGAGTCGACAAATGACGAGAACAAGCCCAACAAAATGTCCATCGTCTTCAACAGGATTCGAACCCACGGCCCTCATCGAAATGTAGCGCGATGTGTCCGACCAGAACCACTCTGCTAACAAGGAGGTCCCAAAAATAACCATAATTTCACTCAATTAAAACAAATATAATATATTTTTGCCTCCTTGATAGCAGAGTGGTTATGGCAGGACACATTGCGCTACATTTCGATGAGGACCGTGGGTTCGAATCCTGTTGAAGACGATGGATATTTTGTTGGGCTTGTTCTCGTCAGTTGTCGGCGCATGATGGTGAAAAATTATGAGATTTATGAGATATTATCTGAAAAAGATAATTAGAAGTTATTTAAGAAATAATACTAAATAAAATACAAGCATTGAGCTTACAGGTTCAGTCTTATGGGTCTGGCAATCCAAAGAATAGATTCTACGTCAAAAAATACTTCGAAAACCATACCCAACCTAAAAAAATTCAAAACTCAACTTTTAGCCTTTTTTCATGCCCCTTGTGGACAGAAAGAGAATGTCAGATAAAAAAATTCCTAATATCTGAATTTTTGGAATCAACCCATCACGAAATGTACAAAGACAAATTTAGGAACTGGTCAAAAATTCTGACCAGCGCACAATCACGAAAAACCTGGTCAAAACCCCCGAAGTCATTGTACACAAGTTTTTTGGGGTGCTGAACACGAAAATGATGTTCAAAAACTGGTAGGACAGTTGCAGTGGTTCAGAATTCAAATCTAGGTGACCACAACTTATACCGCGCTCGTTCCATCATATTACAAAGATGTAACCATGGTTTCTTATAGGTTTTTCAATGCTGAACACGATGGTTTTGTCAGAATTAAGATATAGTTGATCGCAAGAGTGATAGTGCGAAGATAAGGTTTAACATGAACAACCAAAAGCGTGCTAAGGAACAGAATTTAGTTTTTACTTTTGTTTTATGTCCTGTGGACGTCTTTTTTTATACATTATGTTTGAAAAATTGAAATTAATGACAGCCCTACTGCACGTGGAAAAAATTAAAAACACTACACAAAAAGGATGAACAAAAATGGATTAAATTCAAAATAACAACTAAGGTCGATCAACAAATATCACATAATTGAAAAAATACGGATCAACAAAAACATTTCTTCTAGAAATAAATTATATTCCAAAAAAATAAATAAAAATAATCAAGGAAATTCGGTAAAAACTTTGAAAATTGTCACACTTGCGGGCCAACTCCTCCTTTTCTCCATCACTATACTTTAATTGAGGGTACTTATTAAAAATTCAATTCATTATTACCTTTCCTGCATCTTCAGAGTAGATTCCCTCTGACCTTACTGCTTCAAACAGCTCCTCGTAGGCGACCAAATAAGGGGTTCCTGTGTACACAAAACGTCATTACTCGAAAACCTGACAAAACTAGACGATGAGATAAATTGTATTGTAATCTGGGGCAGTTACAGAACACGTCTGTACCCCGAGTAGACCATTCTTGACTGTTCCCTTTGAGTTCTACATTCCAAAAGACATAATTTTACATGAATTTCAATGAATTACGATTTTAATTGAAAACCACCTCATAGATTCGTTTAAAAAATTAATCTTAGTGATAACAATTAGCTTACCAGTGCTGGATGAGGTCATTCTGCCCGGGGGTTTTCTACGGAGACTGATGAGCACGAGATGTAACTTGGAAATCATAGTGTGAAAAGAGGGTCAAACGCACAATATCACCGATCTCATGATTGGACTTGCACGCCCAGCGTATTGGACTTAAATCGACCCTGTCTTGTGCAGTTATGTTTTAGTTTGGGTATTAGCTGTCATTTAAACCAGTAGCCGATCAGAAATTCGATGAAAATTTTTTTCGATTTTGGTCACCTAGATTTGAGTTCTGAACCAGCGCGCTGGTTAGAGAGGAATCCACCAATTTTAAGGAAAAAAGAAAGATTTTAAGTACCTACCTATGAAAATTGTTACTGCTGTTTTCTTTATCAAAAAATACTAATCAAATAAACTACAAACTAATAGGTAACACAATAATTGTCCTAATCCTAATTATTAGGAAGCGATTCGGTTTTAGGAAAGTACCGGATGATTTGAAGGAAATATTTCCTCTCAGCCAGTCTTCGTGGTTTTTTACAGAAACAAGCCTAGTCCATTTAGATTTTCTCCAACCCCTTCGAAAATTATTCGAATACCCAACACCTTGCCGATTTCATTTTGACATTTTCATGTCTTTACTTTGGCACACAAACGAAAAAAGCGTTACTTTTTAGTGTAATGAAATCGCATCACGAAATTTGTAACTAAGAAGCGTATCTCCTGGTCAACAACAAACACAATAAGGTGAATAATATGGAAGACGAAGACATGAAATTGGTCTCCTGTGGTTGCAGACGAGTCTGCAAGCTGATTTTATTATCGTGTGGTGTTCCTTCAACAATTTTCTCTAATTAAAACCTTTTGGACAATTTATACAAATGTATAGTATTTCGCAGGGCCTCAAATTGACATTGGGAATGAACAAACACTTGCAGGCTTGTAGAACCTATGACTCGGCGTTACACATCTCACTAGGTCATCTCATGTGGCTCCTCTTGTGTCTGTTAACCCTTAACCCACTCGCAAGCCGCTAACATCACATACATCTCGTACATAGGTAAGGTCTTTCTCCGTTGTGCTCTTATTTTTCAGACTGACGTTTTGTTTAAACTCCTTGCCACAGATGTCACTGACATAAGGTGTTTCTCCCACGTGTGTCCTCATATGTACCTTCAGCGTGTCATTCAATTTGAATCCGGAGCCACAGATTTTGTGCCATCTGTGGCAAAACAAAATTTATACTCACTGTCAAAGGCGACCTTTTTAAGTTCACTTATTTCAGTAGTTCCAGCTTTTCGTCCATTGTGTCCATCACCCACTCAAATAGTTCACTGCTTTTGAACAAAGGAAAACCCCACTTCAGAACCTGCATGATATTATAGGCTGGTTCTGGCAGCTGATTCCAATGGATTCCGACAGCCAGATAGATTACCTAAAATCATTTAAAAAAAAGTTTGTTGTGAGCCTCGACGAGCGTCACTGCTTTTTAAATCAATGAACGTACCTAATGAAAACTGGCTCGTCCCAAAATATTGCTCCAAAATGTTTTTTCTTCCTCTTACAATAAATACAGTACGTACTGTATTTAAGGTATGGTACCTACGTTTTCAGGAGGCACAAAAAACTGTTCATATCACTAAAATGAGCATACCTGGGTGATTCTCCCATTGGGAACGAAATTGGGATTTCGAAATCCACGAAATGAGATTTGGGTTTTCGAGGGAAATTTTTTCATGAATCCCTTGTAGTTAGGCTACTGATCATACCTACAAAAATCCAATCATAGAAATTCGTCGTTTAGAAGATGCAGTACCATAAATGAAATCACTATAGTGAGGGAATAACGGAACGAGTTTTGAAACATCATTCGTCATCGTTCATCATCGTCCATCATCGTTCATTCATTCGTCATCATTCATCATCGTCATCGTCATCGTTTGAAACATTCAATTCGTCGTTTAGAAGATGCAGTACCATAAATGAAATCACTATAGTGAGGGAATAACGTATTATGTGAGGGAATAACGGAACGAGTTTTGAAACATCACTCTTCTTCCTGGGCGCCATGGGGCTGTGGACAAGCATTTAGAACAAAAATTTCAAATTTTTATTTTCGAAATTCACCTCAAAAGTTATTACCTCACGTGTTCCGTTATTCCCTCACTTGTCATGAAGTGAGGGAATAACGTATGAGGGAATAACATTATGGATGTTTTATGGAAGTGTAGCTCTTCAAATGCATTTTTCAGGAAAAATGAAGATGGGTCATTGAACTCGCTCTAAATAGACACTAATTAATGCAAATTAAACATGGTTTAAAACGTACCTTCACACAGATAATGCGGCGTGAGGGAATAACAGGCTTGATGCCTCACAAGCGATCTTGCCTGAGCAAACTCCACAAATAAACTAACCACAAATGAGTTTTCCAAAACACGTGTTACCCAGCTTTTTGCCGCAACCTGACCAATGTTTCCAGCATTGTAAAACTAAATAATAGCGCTCTGATTCGCAGTGGCGCCCAATTCAAAAAATGTGAGGGAATAACAGTAAATCTGTGAGACAGAGGTGTTTGAGGCCACTGATCCTAGGATAGGCAAACAGTGGCACTAACAACCGTCGAATATGGTACGCCATGACCTAGGGAAGTTACCCAGAAAAAGAAAGAACGCGCCACTAGTACCATAGGGGAAATATTCACCATCAAAGTCAGAAACTCGTGTTGTGAGACACGTGAGGGAATAACTTTTGGGCATTTCAAATTTAAATTTTGGCATGAAAATGAGTGAATATTAAACTCAAATTTGAGTGGAAGGCAAGACGAGGACACCTACTGTTGGATGAAAAAAAAAATTAGACTGAAAATAACATACATATCCAGCAGCCTCCCAAAGACATCATTTCGTTCCAAATGGAAGAATCACCCACCTGACACTTGAATCAATTTTCCTTCTTCAACATCCACTTTTCCTGTCGAAATTGACCATTTTTGCATTTATCTCAAAATCAATCATTCATCATCATCATCGTTTTTGTAATCATACTCAAAACCGCCAAAAATCTTGATAGGTCAAGATTTTTTTTTTTGAGATTTTTTTCATGATACGGCTTAAGCGTATAATGTCATTTAAATGTCATTTAACATCTGATGTTATGGGGGGAAAACGGCAGAGGCTTCAGAAGAGGTTCAGAAAGGAACTGGCTAAAAATCTCCTGTTTCAACTATTTCAGGGCTCGACATTAAGTTGTTTATCTCTGAAGTGTAAAATTTGCAGCGTTTTAAAACGTTTTTCAATTTTTGTTTTGGGGGATTTTTTTTTTCGCCCTGCAGGATTTTTTCCCGGGGAGCTTCTTTCCAATTAACAATGCTAACCATTCGAGTTCCACAAGTTCCAAAGGGGCCACCCAGAAAATAAGCGTCGGTGTGTCCGAAACCCGCCAAAAGGGGAGACTAAATTAGGCCAAAATACGGTAGAAACTGCCGCCCAACGATAAACGTCCAGTTTGAAGAGTTATGAAAGAAAAGCGCTTTCGATTAATTAGAACCTTCCATCCCAGAAAGCTAATCACTGTGTTCCAATCATCGTCGGGCTCGTCTTGAGGTTGACCGGATGCGTCAAACACCTGCGACTCTGCCTGAATGAGCGCGACGTCCGCTCGTGAAAGCACTGACGCATCCCGTCCAGCTGGTGTCGAAAATCCGCTCGACGTTGAAAATCCGTTCAAAAACTGCCGGCAACACCTGAAAAAAAGGCTTATTTCCGAGCGCACAACTAATTTCCTCGTAATGGGCCCCTTAGGGCGGTTTTCGGGACACCTGGAGGGCCTCAGTGGGTGGTCTAAAGACTAATTGAACGTTTTTTTGGGGGGATATTTTAAATTGAGATTTCAGGGATTTTCTGGGTGTCCCACGGTATTTTTCTTTTCGTTTTTTTTTCTTCGTAAACACCCAAATCGCCCTTTGTTACTGCCTTCCACAATGTACACTCTCACCTCTACATAAATACATATCCTTCGGCGACTTTACGGGCCGTAGAAGGTCCGACGAAACAGGAGTTCCGCTATTCTAGAGACTATTCTCGAGGCGAACATAAAATCCGTCCTCCAAATCGAAGGTCTCGCGAAATCTCGTCTGGTCTCCCACGCCTGTACGGCCTGAACGTGCTTCCGATATGGTCTTCGTTCACGGCGATGATTCATCAAAACGACACCGAACACGGACATGAGCCGGAAAAGCGCCAGCAATATCCTTTCAAAATTTGAGTGGCGTTCAAAAAACCATTCACGATGAAATTACCCCCAAGAAGGCACCTGGGTGTGATCTGATTTCACGACATATCCTCAGAAACCTTACGCGAAAAGTAACACGAAAAGGTAGGTTGGAAGGAGCCGCCCGATTGAACGCAGAAAAATTTTCTAACAATTAAAAATCATTTAATATTTTTTATTAGGGCTCGGCAAATGGCATATTTGCATATTTCGTTTACGATATGCCCAACCTATAAGAAGCCTAAATATACCAAGTTTGTGCAAATCGGATGATCCAAATTCGAGTTTTTCGGGCATATAATTGCATACATTGGGGTTTTGTTGGATACGAGCATATTTGGGCCATTTCGCTACTAGGTAGTATATTTTCCTATTTATTTCAATATTTCTGCATATTTTAAGATTTTTTTACATCAACACTATAAATTCTCTCAACTAGCATTCTCTCTCAGCGTCAACAAACTCATTTCTGCAGGGAAAAAAATTGTAGTAAAGGCACCTAGCCGAGTGCGCGCCTTTAAATTGGCACATCCCGTACTGCCGCTGCCCCCTGAGCCAATCCTGAATCGATGGGGAACCTGGATTTCTGCAGCGCTCTACTATGCTGAACACCTATAGGCTGTCAAATCAGTAGTGGATTCGTTCGACGAGAATGACAGCCAATACATAACTAAGGCAAAGAAAAGCATGGCGGACAGGGACACTGTACACTGAGAGAAAAAAAGGGCCTATTCTAGGTTATTTTTCGATTTTTTTCTAGGTTAAATGCTGCCAACCTAGATGTTTTTTTGGTTTTCATTCTAGGGTGGAACAATTTAGTCTAGGTTGAATATCATTTAACCTAGATTGAAAATACTGGTGAAGTTACCGTCCTAAAAATGCAAACAACCAACATTTAAAATGTGCCACCCCCACACTTTAGTTCTAGGTTAAGTTCACAGTGTGTGCCGCCTCCATCCATTTACAGTCTAGGTTAAAAACATTAATGTCTGGGTTGTCTCACCCTGGTATTCAATGTTTTTCACTTTCGTAGACGGTTGATTTACCCTAAAACGAAAACGTTCTCACCCCACCTCAAACAATTTACAGCCATGGCGCGTTAACCTAGAATCCTTTTTTCTCTAGGTTGTGCCCCTTTATTTACGAGGTTGTTTCAATTACTATCCCTGTTGTACCAGTTAAATTTCTAGGTAGCTTCCTATTCTTTTCAGGTTGGTCCTAATAAATTACTAGGTGGTTGGTTCTATCAACTTCAACTATCTTTCTGGGTTGTCTCTGTTTCCAACTCAATACGAAAATTTGAATGTGACGTCATAATATGACTGCAAATAGTGACAGAAAATAGATGATTAGAATTTGACAAAGATTTGGCCTCAACCCCCCGGGTAAATAGCAGGGGTGCCAAGACAACGAGAATTAAAGCCCACCCCTACAGTGGCGCTCTCCGCGGCCGCTTAGCGTACCATAGAAACAACCTGGAATTTATCGAATGAATTACAACCACTGTTGTTTAAACCTAAAACTATTTGTGGTACTACGGTAGTTTTAACCGAGACTGAAAGTCTAACTTTTTCTTCTGGGTTGTTAACTAAAGTAACAATCTCGCCTTTTAAATCTCTCGGTTATTTTCAGTTGTACAACCGAGACTTTAATGGAGGGGAATTATATGGAAGGCCAAATCATTCAATTCTAGGTTACCCCACTTAAAAGTCAAAGGTAGGTAATATATTTTCTAGGTCTTCACAATGTCAACCTAGACCAAATGTGAAGTTCACATTTGGTCTAGGTTGACACTTTTTTATTCCAGGTTGTGGTCAGAGGGCAGGTAATAACGGATTAGGTTGTTTCTATATGGGTCTAGGTTGTATTAATATTTTTCGATGTTACTTTAACCTGGACCAATTTTTTTCTAGGTTGAATCAATTGATTCTAGGTGGTTTCAATTTCTTTTCGAGGTTATTTCGTATTTTACCTAGCCACTAAAAAAATCTTTTCTCTCAGTGTATGAAACTGCTTGTAACTATGTAAATATTTTATTGTCTAAATATGTGGTCAATGTGTTTGATAATTTTCTTAGATGACTTGTAACAATAAAAAAGTTGGTTGAGCGCCCCAATGCAATTTTTTTCTTGCCTTCATGACCCTTTCACAATTTTTGGGGGGCATATTTTAGCATATTATTATCTTTTAAGGGCATGTTTTTGCGTCATATTTTGCGGGTTTTCGGTCATATTTAGGGCATTTATTGGTCATATCCTGCCGAGCCCTATTTATTATTCTCAAAATAATGGTATAGGTGACCCAGATCACGTCACATTCCAAGGTCTCAACGTCACAGCACGTGCTGGCATCGCCGAAAGTAATCCGTCGTAAAGTTCGGGTTTTAACTGGACAGCAATAACATCTCCACAACAACAAAAACTTAGAAATTTCAATTCGGCTCCTTTTCCTAGGGATGGAAAGATTCGGTTCGTCAAAGACACATCCGCGCGAATAATAAAATTCCCTCCAGCTATCAATAGAACAAACGCACCGAATTGCGGGCAAAGATTATTACGTACGAATTTGGGTTATTATTTTATTTTATTTTGTAACAATAAAATGAGGTATCACTTCCTCCAGGGTGTATTCGTGTGATCGCCCGTCAAACGAGGTAAGTGAACGACATAACCAGAAAAATCAAGACTTAATGGGCTAGGGAACAAGGTCAGAGAAATGGGAAAATTCGGCCGAACATAGTTGAACTAATATTGAACAAAGTACTCAGTTAGCACTGAGAAATTAGGTGTCTGAGCAGAGGAAATCACCAGTGAATATTTGGCGTTTTGAATTTTCCCGCCGTGGCACTTTAACTAATCTGCCAGAGTGCACTCGCGCAAAAAGTAGGAAGTGTACAAAAAATCTTTTTTATTTTGGGTTCTGTGATGTTGGTGAACATGAATATGGTATGTACCGTCACTAGCGTCAGAACAAATCCGAACGACTATTTTCCTTGCGATTTCACCTCGTGAATCTCTCTGATCGCTTTTAGTTCATTGGCTGACCACCAGAGAGCACTTCTTGGAAGCGCCACTCTTCCCTCCAGATTCAAAGTTGACATTTTCGAAAGTGCCCTGTAAATTTGTATTACAACGTAGGAGCCCAAAACTCACTGCTACGGCTTCAAATTATGAAGTTCTTTAAGAAAAAAGTATTAGGTCGACAATCGGTTCCCATGCCCGGTTAGTTATGTGTCTCAGGGCGTCAGGGATTCACTTCTCATTCAAGGGATCAAATTTGGTAAATTTGAAGCGGTCGGCCTGATGCTGTTACAGAGTTAGTGACTGGACTATTTTTGGCCTCTCTAAATACACTCTTGTTAAATCAAATATCCGATCTATATTTTCAGAAACTATGAAAGCATCGACGATTGTTGCTGTTGCTGTGGCCATGGCGATGGTGCTCGGAGCTTATGCCATGCCAGAAGATATAAGCTTGAGGTCACGTCCCCCCTGCTGAAAGGCCGTAATAATGTTTGCACTTTCTGAGTTAAATAAACACTGATTTACGCTGCAGGTGGAGATATGAAAATGTAATCGTGAAATCACGTGATACGTTTTTTTTTATTTAGCCGAAAACCTTCGAAAACCCCTCCCGTAGCCCCATAGCGCCCCACGGGTTTGAGCGATCGGGCTGTAAACCTTAGGAGCACAACTAGATGGTAGGTACGAGCATTTGGCAAAATTTCAGATTAAAAAAAAAAAAAAAAAAAAAAAAAAAAAAAAAAAAATCCCACCGCCCAAAACGGCTCGGACGGCGGACGGAGGTTTTGTTTTTGGAATCTAGACATCTTGGAAAGAATAATGGCGAACTTTGAGGCCGATTTAAAACAATAAAAAACATTGAAATTACTGAGATATTTTCAATGCTCTTCTCTCATAAGAGAGAAAGTACGAGCGGCCTGCCGCGTTTTTTTTTTTTTTTTTTTTTTTTTGTCAAACAGATGACGAGCCACACTTTTCGTAACTATATTCTTTAATTGTAGTCCAGTCCTACTTATAGTCCAGTCAAAATCGACAATAAATTCGCAAAACGAGATGTATCTCTGCTTTTTTAATATGATGTTCGGACCCATTAGGGTAGTGTATACCAAATTTTGCAACTTCCCAAAAGCTGTGCTTCACGCGTAGCACACGAAAAACCGCGATTTTTTCGGCCTTATTTCAGTTTTTGCTCTATATCTAATAAACTATGCATTTTTCGTCGAAAGACACTATATACGTTTTTAAAGAGCATTAAATGTGTGACAATTTAAGCCCAACCGGAGCTGTGTAGGACAATTAATTCCAGAGTTATGGCACTTTGAAAATAGGCTTGAAGACCTGAAGACAGCGGAAGCACGTTTTTCAGAGCGTTTTCGGTTGTAGCTCAAGAACTATTGGTCCGATTCCAAATTGGTTTTTTTCTCGTGAAAGCTTAATAAATGCCCAATCGCAGCTATTCCATGTGAAATTTTGATTTGAGCGTTGATAAGGGAGGGGCAGGCACGGCAAAGAAGTGGCACATTTCGAACAAACCGTGTTTCTTTGCACATTTTTGCCTATAACGCGAGAACGATTGGTCCGATCTTACTTTTCTTTTTTTTTAGGTGAAAGCTGATTAAATTTTATACAGGAGACGGCACATTGCATGTCTATTGAAACAATAAAAGTGCCATTCGTATTCGTCGGAAAGGGTGGAAACAAGATATTTGACCCTCTACGACCACGTTTTTCGGAAGATTTTCTTCTCTCCCTCCAAGAAAATTTCTCGTTCGAAATTTTATTTCCCCCACGCTTTTAAAAATTTAATCAGCTTTCACCTAAAAAAAAAAATAAAAGTAAGATCGGACCAACCATTCCCGGGTTATAGGCAAAATATGTGCAAAGAAACACGGTTTGTTCGAAATTTGCTACTTGTTTGCCGCACCCGCCCCTCCTTTTTCAACGCTCAAATCAAAATTTCACACGGAATAGCTGCGATTGGGAATTTAATAAGCTTTCACGAGAAAAAAAGAAATTTGGAATCGGACCAATAGTTCTTGAGCTACAACCGAAAACGCTCTGAAAAACGTGCTTCCGCTGTCTTCAGGTCTTCAAGCCTATTTTCAAAGTGCCATAACTCTGGAATTAATTGTCCTACACAGCTCCGGTTGGGCTTAAATTGTCACACATTTAATGCTCTTTAAAAACGTATATAGCGTCTTTCGACGAAAAATGCATAGTTTATTAGATATAGAGCAAAAACTGAAATAAGGCCGAAAAAATCGCGGTTTTTCGTGTGCTACGCGTGCAGCACAGCTTTTGCGATGTTGCAAAATTGGGTATACGCTACCCTAGTGGGTCCGAACAACATATTAAAAAAGCAGAGATACTTACTTCTCGTTTTGCGAATTTAGCGATTTTTAGTGTCGATTTTGACTGGACTATTATTATGACGATTTGTTTTTTTTAACAGCCGACCAGTCACAGTTTCTGGAGACGATATGATCCAACCTCCGAGTGGTGTCACCAGGGTATATATACGCTATAGTGCTAGTAGGCTGATGTTTCGTTCGATTTTGGGTTGTCAGGGAATTTGAGGGATAATCCTTAAGCCCCTGCGCAACTCACATTTTACGCTAACGACAGAGAAGTTTCTGGTGCTTTCAGGTGCAGACTCGAGTGCATTTTCCAGGTACGTCTCACCTCTAGCAATACGCACAACCTTTCTCCCATTACGGTCCCCAATTTGTCGTCCAGGTGCTTCGTCTTCCAGCTAATCCCCCCCCCCCCTCGCCTTATTTTCGCCAAACATATTTGGAGTCGTCCGGGTTGTGGCGCCGACCTCGCCCAGCAGCCTCATTAGGGACGAACATAAACGACAGCTCAGCCGACGTCAGCAGCCTACCTGAGAACCCCGACGGGGTAAACTGCTGACCGAGGGCGACAACGCGGCGCCAACCAGACGCCTCACGTATCATTTTCTCACCGATAAAGCTCCTCTCGTCTCGCTGGACAAACCCCCCCTCCACCGCACTCACTCATTACTTTTTTTTTCATCTCGTATTGTGAGCACGTCCTCACAAACCTCATGCCGTCTTACAATATACTAACTACTCCACCAGGGAACTGTAATTGCGCGAAAGACTGACTGTTGTTGGGTCAGCTCACTAATATTAATAAATTTGGATTTCTACTCCCCCCAAAACCATGAAAATTTTTAATATTTAATATTAATCACGGCAAAAAAAAAAAAAAAAAAAAAAAAAAGCATTTCCAATCTCATGAAAAAATGTCCGAAAAAATAACGCTTATATAAAATTTCGATTCAGTCAAAGTTATTTTTTCGGGGATATTTTTTTCTGAGATTGGAAAAATAATTTTCTCAATAATTTCTCCTCACACTAATTATTAGTATTTAAAAAATAGTATTTTAATAATTTTAATTCTTTTCGAGAGATTCATGAAATCGTCACTTAAGTTCTAACACAAAGTTCTAATAATTCTAATAGGTTTAATTCCATATATCTTTACTAGAAGAAGACATTTATCATATACCTTATCCTTAGCACTACCATTATGAATCAGAATAATAATTTTTGGATGAATTAATAAAACACAAAGAATATTTGCTCATATAATCCCTATAGGGACACCTGCTATACATAGAACATTAAATTATTATTAGAAATTTTCTAATGTCAATTATTGGCATTTTGGCGAAAATGAGTTTTTCACATCATTTGACGGGTATTAACATAGCCGAAAGCATAGTGACCATGCCAAGATCACCTGGAAACATTAAAAAAAACGAGAAAATCGCGAAAATGACGTCATTTGTTGGAGCGATGGAAAACTCGGGACAAACCATTCCGAGGAAAGGAAGACTCGGCCCAGCCCCGTTTACGACCTTGCTCAGCATCAATCGCCAAAGGAAAACTCGGACCAACTCAGTTAATGACCAAAATGGCAAAATAGATGAAAAAAATGCACAAATTAATTCTGGGTCATTTGAAAATATTTTTGAAAAAGTTAAAAAACGGACAGACGTTTCGTTGTTTTTGGAATCTAGACATCTTGAAACGTATAAGGTTACATTTTGAGCCCGATCAGAATTTTCGACCTCCGTCGCGATTACATAGGTGTATCGTTCCAAGAATAATAAACTAAACGCTGCAAATTTTACACAAGGGTTTATTATTCTCCACTTTTGGGGGATTTTTTGGACAGTAGTTTTTTTAAATCTGAAATTTTCACACAACACTCGGTTTGCCTTCTAGTTGAGCCTAAGTTGTTTTGTCCCATCGCCTTGTGGCGCTAAAAACGGGCTACGGGCGAGGGTTTTGAATGGTTTCGAGTTAAGTGTCGTCTTCGAAGTATATTTGGACGTACAATCCAACTTTGGGTGTCCCACATTCATTCGATATCACCTTCGGGACCGTCGCTTTCGTAGGGCTACAAGTGGAGCTTTTGAAGGATGTCAGGAGGTCGAATGAGGTGTCATTTTCCGAATAATTGACAATATAATTACAAAATTGTCCTTGTGCTTAATTTGTGGTGGCGGAAACACAGCGATTTTCTGGCCCTTGTTCGAGTTTTTTTCTTATAACTCGTACACGACGCATCCTACCGAAAATTATACTCGTTCTGAAATTAAACAGCATAAAATTTCGCGTCAAATGACCACCTCAAACGTTAATATCGGTTCGGCAGTTTGGCCGCAATCGATCGTTAAAGTGGTCGTGTTCTGCAAAAGTGAAAAAGTGCAAAAGTTGAGTTTGGGGGATCGAAGGAAACCTCAATCTGGATGAAAAAGTCTGTAATGAGTCAGGCTGTTGAACATTTGGTTTTGCTGTATCTTAAAAATAACATGCCCACAAGTGCGATATCTTATTTGCTACCTGTGGATGTAATTGATTGCCAGACTTTGAGCAATGTGTTGACATGGACCTATGGCCCTTGGAGAACATGTAGCCTGCATTTTGAATGCTGTCACCTGAGGGCTTGGCCCTGCCGTGGCAAAACATCCAAACTATTTAGCGGCTTCTTTCATTTCAGAACTTGATTTGTGTCTTTCCTTAGGAAAGGAAGTTTAGTTGACCCTCATGAGGACATTCCTTTTTTGCCCATTTAGGAGTAAAGTAGATTTTTGGATTTGATATAATTTATTGCCAGGGTTAGAGCAATGTATTCATTTGAAGCTGAAGGCCTTGGCGAATAAGTGGAAAGTATTCTGAACGTTGTCACTTAAGGGCTTGGCCTTGCTGTGGCAAAATGTCCAAACTGTTTAGGTGCTTCTTTCATTTCTGGAGTAGATTTGTGCCGTCCCTTGTAGGTTCTATAAAGTTACCCAATGCTTCTACAACATAGGTTCTTGTCTCAGGAGTATATCGAGTAAATCATCGATCACCCAAACATTGCTTATAAGACGACCTTTCGCTTTCTATTCCCCCAAAGCCATGGCCTTCAGTTTGTGCATGATTCTAAAAATACGTCTCTAGACGTTCTCTAGGAGAATAATAATACTCCGATAATAATAAACCAAAAGCACGTACACTCCTGCTCATAACAGTTCCCCGAATCATCCCTTGAAACCCAGTTCTGACCGTTTTCGTCATTTTTCAATTTACAAAAAATGCATCTTACTCAAGAGGAATCCAGTCAGCGTTTCCTAATCGGGTTCTTCGTAATTTTTACGAATTGCCCTGACGCCAAACTCGGTTCTTATCTGCAGCCGACACACGTCCAATATCAGCGCATATAATTCACGTCATGTTTTATGGATCCGATGACATCTCGTCATGAAACCTTCTGACCCGGTTTGCTCGAACATCTGGGCCTTTTTCGAAGGCGCTCAACTGGTCCCAGAAAATGTCCCAGCAGCCTGGCCCTGAGAGAATGTCTGACAAAACGCCTGAATCGTGAAAGCTCGTCCAAACCGGTAGATTAGATTAATCGTAAAAACCGTCGTAAGAAGCTTCCACCCGAAGTCGATGCGTTTGAAAACCCTTAAAAATCCCAACTTAAAAGCTTTACTTCAGCCGCCGAAATGAACTTGGATGTCTCGGGTGTAAACAATCTTATCGAATGGGTTTGTCGTTTCGGAGCTTCCCCCCATTAGTGGGAAGAGACGAAATCGGGAAACCATTTACCACATTTGGTTCCAACTTTATCGGCTTTTAGGCAAATTATGTTGGATTACGACACTGTTCAGCGGCCTAACGTCTAATTCCACTTTACCGGTACACGACCAGGACCTGCGAGCGAGGTCAGCATTTTATTGTGGAGAGCTCCCGCGTTTTTAGTGGTTTCTATAACCTAAGTAAAGCATGAAAAAGGCGAAAAGTGATTTTAAAAAAATTACAGAATAGATAAATGTATTGTGCAAAAATTAACTCTGTCAACGAAAGATTATTTTTGAAAAAAATAAAAATAAATAAAAATATTCAGTAGGTACTTTGGACAGACGAGAGACCTCGAAAAATTGGATTCTACGTCCGAAATTACTCGGAAAACGACACCTCAATCGACCTCCTGGCACCCTTCAAAGCCTCATTTGTAGCCCCCTCGAAATCCCAAGTTCTGACCTCAAAAAACGGATTCTACGACCAAAAATACTTCGAAAACAGCACCTCACGCAATCCCATAGTCAAAATTTTGTGTTAACGCCGTCAAACGACCACATCATTTAATACATAATAATTTAGCTAATACGTAATTATGGCCGAATAAAATTTAAAAATTTATAAATCCTCCATGACATTGTAAGGAATTCGATTTGACCACACGTTACCTCTGTGTAAGGAAGATGATTGAGGGGAACCTGGATATAAGGAAGAGGAAGTGTCAACATTTGTTATTCGATTGACTTATTCGACTAATGTTCATCATGCCGCCCTGTCAGTGAACCAATGAACGAAAAAAAGTGCGAACATTTCTCGATTCTTCGAGCTGGTATTTTTTTTAGCTGCAAAATTGGATACGTTACTGATAAGAGCCACAAAAAAAAAAAAAAAAAAAAAAAAATCAAAACTCACGATAAAGTATCCAGAACATTTTCCCATGTCTTGTACAATGCACTCCTGCGCCTTGGGTACATGCCAGCAGTGTGGAAACATGCTGTAGTCATAGTTGTTCTGAAGCCTGGCAAACCTCAGCAGGACCCGGCCAGCTATCGCCCAATCAGCTTGCTACCTCTGCTGGGGAAGCTGTACGAGAAAATTCTCCTCAAGAGGTTAGAGAGTGCTCTTCAGGTGTCATCAATCATCCCGGACCATCAATTTGGGTTCAGAAGCGATCATTCCACGACTCAGCAACTACACAGGGTTGTAGACTACATCCTGCATGGCTATGAACGAAAGAAGTATATTGCAGCAGCCTTTCTGGATGTACAGTCGGCGTTTGATAGAGTTTGGCATGATGGACTCCTCCTAAAAATCCGACCATTCCTCCCGAATTCCCTGTTCCTCTTCCTCAAGTCATTCTTGAGGGGAAGAACGTTTAGGGTGAAAATCGGCGAGGAATATTCGTCGTTCAAGACAATCAGCGCGGGAGTTCCACAAGGATCGCCTCTCAGCCCGCTTCTCTACAACGCCTACTGCCATGACTTCCCTGATACGTGTGACACGCTTCTGGCCCAGTTTGCAGACGACACAGGAATACTCGCTTCAGGAGACACCGTCATGGAGGCAAGATGGCACCTGAAGAGACACTTGGCTAAAGCTGAAGAGTGGCTCAACAAATGGAAGGTGAAGGTCAATCCAACCAAGTCCTCGCTCATCACCTTCACGCTAAGGCCGGGAACAGTCTGCAACGTCAGTCTCTGTGGTGGTTTACTTCCAAGGAAAAGTCAAGTTCGGTATCTAGGTTTGACCCTAGACCGTAGACTAACTTGGAAGTACCACATCAAGAACGTCAGAGAGGCTATGAAAAAGAGGACATTCCTATGCTGGCCAATGCTGAATTGGAGATCCAAGCTGAGTTTGGAGAACAAGAAGCTCCTTTACTCGGCTCTCATAAGACCTATATGGACTTATGGCTGCGAGATCTGGGGTACAGCCTGCTACACTTCCACACAACAGATTCAGCGACAACAAAACAAGATCATCCGTTCCATAACAGGTGCCCCGTGGTACGTGAGAAACGACGTGCTCCGGGAAGACCTCCAATTATCCACAATTCAAGAGACCATCACTACACAATACACAAAACTGGTGGAGAAGGCCGAAGGAAACATGAATCCATGCGTCGCGGCAATCACAGCTCCACCAGGTTTTGCGACAAGACTCAAAAGAAGACATCTCAGACATAATCGTATCACTACTCTCACTGCTCATAACAACGCAGACATCCCATCGCAATCAAACTAACAGAACAACCCATCCAAAAAGCTCATCGAAGCTAGTGGAGAAAATAAAAAACTTTTGACTTTGACTTTTTTTTTTTTAACATGGAACGTTTTTGCCGTCACAGCCCGTCCACAAATGAGACAAAATCACCGTTACGAGAGGAAATTACAGATTCAACATTTTTTACTAAACAACCTGGAAGATATATATATATATATAGCTTTTATAAAAGCTACGTAGACAACAGTAACTCATTGTGAAGCTTAACAAATAGAATAGATAGCTATAAAATAAAATAAAAACCAATTTACTCTCCGCAGGTCCCAGCTTTAATGGATATTTTAAAACCATTAAACACGTTAAAACATCCGTTTAACACGTTAAAACACGTTCCATATTCTGTCAAGATTCACCCTATTTAGACCGAGGACTAAATTTGTACCATGATGAACACATATCACAAGCGTACACCCCACTGACGGAAACGTTGTTATTTTTCTTATTTGATCGATTTTCCCTCTTTTCATTCTGTTTAATTTTTATAATTTCTTTTTTGCCACCGTCATGGAGGCAAGATGGCACCTGAAGAGACACTTGGCTAAAGCTGAAGAGTGGCTCAACAAATGGAAGGTGAAGGTCAATCCAACCAAGTCCTCGCTCATCACCTTCACGCTAAGGCCGGGAACAGTCTGCAACGTCAGTCTCTGTGGTGGTTTACTTCCAAGGAAAAGTCAAGTTCGGTATCTAGGTTTGACCCTAGACCGTAGACTAACTTGGAAGTACCACATCAAGAACGTCAGAGAGGCTATGAAAAAGAGGACATTCCTATGCTGGCCAATGCTGAATTGGAGATCCAAGCTGAGTTTGGAGAACAAGAAGCTCCTTTACTCGGCTCTCATAAGACCTATATGGACTTATGGCTGCGAGATCTGGGGTACAGCCTGCTACACTTCCACACAACAGATTCAGCGACAACAAAACAAGATCATCCGTTCCATAACAGGTGCCCCGTGGTACGTGAGAAACGACGTGCTCCGGGAAGACCTCCAATTATCCACAATTCAAGAGACCATCACTACACAATACACAAAACTGGTGGAGAAGGCCGAAGGAAACATGAATCCATGCGTCGCGGCAATCACAGCTCCACCAGGTTTTGCGACAAGACTCAAAAGAAGACATCTCAGACATAATCGTATCACTACTCTCACTGCTCATAACAACGCAGACATCCCATCCCAATGAAACTAACAGAACAACCCATCCAAAAAGCTCATCGAAGCTAGTGGAGAAAATAAAAAACTTTTGACTTTGACTCTTTTTTTAAATTATTATTATATTATTTACTATTAGGCACCTACTATTAATTTATTTCATCTTCCCATTTTCTTGCATTTGAAGAGCCCACTCCAAAAAAGATGAGAGTCATCTTTTTCTCGAAAATAAGAAAATCGTTTTTGAAAGTTTCAAGACTCGCGCTTATTTTTTAGAAAATTATTTTTAAAATAGTAGGGCGCGCTAAATTTTCGCTAGCCCCCCCAAAGATGCTGTGCAGCTTTGTTATTTTGGCAAAAATTAAATATTCGGGCGATTTCTGACGATAGATGAATAAAAAAACCCTCCGAAGTGTGCAAAAAAGATGAATGTCAATCAAAAATTCTGCGAAACATCAATCAAATCACAACCAAAAATTGGTAAAATAGGGTTTTGAGTTAGGTTTTGCTTGAGAACCAGAATCTGATACTGAAGTGAAAAAAAAAAAAAAAAAAAAAAATTACTGAAGCAAAAACTACTTAATCAAACATTGTATTGTATAATACAATACAATGTTTGAGTAAGTACTCAATAATTGTAAACGACATTCATCTTTCTTGCATTGCCGAGAACTGACTCTCATCTTTTTTGCATTGTAGTCCGAAACTTCCACGATCGATTTCGGCTGAAACTGTCATCTTTTTGGTGAATTTGAAGTTACCAACAGAAACTACTTGGTCTGGAAAAGTTATTGCCAACCTAAACTTATTTTCGAAAAAAACGTGACCCTCATCTTTCTTGGAGTGGACATTTGGTTTTATTTTAATTTTCTGGTTGCTCAAAACCCCCTCTCTCTGTTGCAATGAAGTTTTACATTTTTATCGTTTGTCCAAAACATTTTTTGACATTTTCTGACCACTGTCATTTTATTCCGTTTAGGTCCTCACGGTGAGGATAGTAATCGTTTATATTCGCTGATATTCGTTTCTCGCTGATATTCTCAGCATATTCTGTACCGCCTTTTCACTCATAACTACAATACCTAGCACGTATTTTCTAAAATTTTGAGCCAGTTATCATCAAAATCGGTTGACTGTCTCGGAGGTGGGAAGTCAATAAAAATGCGCAATCCTTTTTGTGCGTATTCTTGTTTTTTCGGAAACCTTGAATTCAAATTTATTTCATTCGGAATAATTCCCAATTATTCTTCTCTGACTGACGGCTGACTCCGCGGAGTGGTGATTTTCTAATCAAAAGAAAGCTAAAAGGATCCGCGGAGTGGGAGGTTGGCTACCGGATGCGACAACACCTGCTATCTGCTGAGCTTCACCGGGCGCATCCGACGGTCCTGCGGGGGGGTGGGGGGGGGGGACTAGCTGACTCGGACGGTTTTTCGTATTCTCGCCGTCCGTCCGGGAGCGGATTTCCGTCCCGGGAAGCTCAGGTGTTCCCCCCTCGGACGCGTCCGAAGTGTAAATCACAGAAGCGTTACGAATTATTTCCCCCCTTCGAGCCCGACTAAAAATCCCACACGTTATCGGCACATCTTCAGAAAACAGCTGCGTTTCTTGGACCAGAGAAATTTAAAAAAAAAATGTAATTCTTTTATTGACTATTTCAACAATCAATTACGGATGGGTTACAATGGGGAGCTCGTGTGGGAAAAACCCCTCGGAGACGCTAAGGCGAAGAATGCGACTCCTGGGGGGGGGGGACTGGCTCCGCACAATCCGCAAGCTTCACAATCCGAAGGCTCCGCGGACCTTCTCCTCGCACCTGAGGATGCCGACGTAATAATAGCGTGAGAGTCTGCGGTGTGGGACACAGAATCTTAGCTAAGCCCCCCCCCCCCCCCCCCACTAAAAACGCACCTCTTACCTGAACCGTCTTTGTCCCATTTCTACGAGGTCCACCTGTTTACCGACGTTTGAAACTTTTTTTTTTTCTTTTTTTTTTGGAGCACCTGATCGGTTGAAAATGTTAAGAAATTTTTGGTTCTACCCGCGAAATTTCCCACGATTTTTTGTTTGTTTATTGTTCTTGGAATAATACACCTGAGAATTCGCGACGGGGGTCGAAAATCTTCTTCGAAATTTGACATACTTTTCATGAAGCGTAGATTTCAATCACCAAATATCCGGTGGGGCTGAAGGGCCAGATTTTGGGGGAAAAAAAAAAAAAATCTGAAAAACCTCTGAGTGACGCGGCTACCTTCCCCCCATGACCAGCAGTTGATACGCTAATAAAAAATATAAAAAATGAGACCATTGGGTTAGCGTCCAAAACTAGTAGGAAAACGAGACCTCATTCGGCTTCCTGGCATCCTTCAAAAGCCTCATTAAATACGACTTCTGTAGCCCCATGAAAGCCCCCATAGATCCTCACGGTGAAATCCAATGGTTCTGGACCCCCCCCCCCCCCCCAAAAGAATTCTTCGCTCAAAAGTACCTCGAAGATGATACCCCTCTCGGTATCATACCCGCTAACCTGCCAAATCTCCATCCTAGAGCTACAAAGGGGCTCCCCTTTTTAGCCTCACGGAGACCCACGCGTTGAGGCGATCGAGCTGAAATTTAATCGAGCTTTTTTTAATCTGAAATTTTGACCAAAAACTCGGTTTACCATCTAGTTATGCCCGCAAGGTTTTCAGCCCGATCGCCCAAACCCTTGGGGCGCTATGGGGCTAAAATGGGGCTATGGGAGGTTTTTTTTTAAAGGCATTTGGCTATGGGATCAAGTTAGGTGTCGTTTTCGAAGTATTTTTGGACCTAGAATCCATATTTTGGGGTCCCTATATATTTCACTGTTGCGATCTATAGGGCTTTCATGGGGCTACAAATGGGATTTTTCAAAGGATCGCAGGAGGTCAAATATTTTTCGAGTACAAATCGAAAAAATTTTGAAAAAAAAAAAATCCAAAACATTTTTTTACTTTTTACTTATGTCTTTACTTTGGCACATAAACGAAAAAAAGCGTTAAAAAATGCGTTGAAAGAAGCGTTACGGTTGGTAGCAACGAATAAACTAAAGACATAAAAATTTTATGACATTTAATGTCCTAATAAAATGTGTTGCAACTAGCAGACTCGTATCCAAGCGTGGTTTTTTCTAAAATTTCTAATCTTTTTTTCATTGACACAGAATTAAATTTCTGCACAAGTTTATTATCAAAGAATATTTTATTATCAATTTTTTATTTTATTTTTTCATTTTAATTACAGAATTTTTGCAGTCAACCTACGTCAATGAATAATAAACCCTTTGCAGGGCGTTACAGAAGTGGTAGTCAACCCCCCCCCCCCCGTGATCAGAAGGATGAGGGGGAGGGGAGTTCTCGACGAAACTTGTCACATCAGGATCACATCGTGTGAATAATTAGACGTCAACCGCTCGTCAATCCCGTCGCCCACTCGTCGCTTCTAATAGACGACGGGGGGAAGGTGAATATTTTCCAATTTACATGATGGGGGTGAGTGGCGGGGTTGTGGTGAGGGGGGTAAATCGTGAGAGCGATTCCGCCGGGACTCGACTCTCCCACGGATTCGCCCTCCGGGTGCTCCTCATGAATGGAAGAATAAGATCCCGGGAGGACCTCGAAAGCCCCCCCTCCCCTCCCCCCGAAGTCGAAACCGGTCCAGGACCAGGTGGGTGGCCCCCCAGCCGCGGACGGCGTAGTTACCTTCGGTTACCTCAGCTGCGGAGATGCTCCTCGTGATTATGACCAGCTCTGGAATGCGTCTGCGGGCTTCACATGAACTTCTTGTCCGGCCGTAATAATCCCCCGGACAGCCCCATCACGAAACTCTTCTAATCCCTCCAGAGAACGTTGCAACACAAAAAACTGACTAATTACGATCAAAAAATGCAAATCGAAATCTTTATCCAACATTGGAAACCGACATTCAAATCATAAATATCAACTCCCATGATTTATGTATTGCCATTTATTATCGAAACCAGCCTCGCTGCTGCTTACATAATGTATTCTTAGTGTATTATTCATATGGACGATTCTTGATTGGGTCCCGTAATGGTAATGGCGAGGAAATCAACCCTCTCACAGATCCCATTTCCATTGTGTCTATAAACGATTGACCTTTGGCGAGCAATTAATCTGATAATTAAGAGCTAGGGTAAAGTTCCCTAATATGGTACACCTTTTTTGGATCACATTTTGGACCCCCCTACTTGTCTCAAACTTCCAAACCAAAATTACTGGTGATAGTTATACCCCTACTCTAACAGTATTAGAAATCAGAGTGTCTGGAAATTGCTTCAAATCGGAGAAAGAATTTATTTTCCAATTAAAGTCATTTTTCACTCTCCAAAAAAGGGTTTCCCAATATGGCACCAGTTCCATATTCATTTAGTTAATTCCACCCTCCTTCTGTTAATACGTTTTGACGTCTTTAGGATCATAAAAATAAGGAATAAATCATTTCTCTGTCCCGAATATGGTTTTAATAATCACTAGATACAGGTAACTCATTAAGGACATGATTAAGAAAAGAAAACTGTTACTTCAGTCTTTTTTCTTGAAAAAATTGTTCTAATTGCACTTTTCTTGTGAGATCTAGTAGTGCAATGAAGAAAACACGCCAGACTTGAAAAAATTACGAAAATCACTAATTAACTAGAACACTTATGAAGGGTGCCATATTAGGAAAACTGGGGGGTTGACAACAATCAGAGCTGATGAAGTGCTAAGTGCGTTCAGGCTGAAACTAACTTAGGGAAGATGTTCTTTGACGAAAGACAAACTCAATCATATGCTGAAAATATCGAAAACTACTCGCCACTAGTCATTAGCAGGTGATTGCACCCGGGTCCAAAAAACTTTAGGCGACAGCCATTTGAATCAGGTGTTGTGCTGGTTGCATCAGGTGGCCCATGAAAATTTTGACCCTCTACCTGGTGATCATGCTTGGGTAGCTTGCATTTCACGTTACTGCCATCACGCTGCGCCTCATCACTTTGGTTATTTTGAGGAGTGCCATATTAGGCACTATACCATATTAGGGTAATTTACCCTACCGTTGCAGCTGTACTTGTGGACGTTACAGTGAATCTATAAGGTCCATTGGCTACGTTGAAGTTTTCCATAAGGGTTTTGTGGGGACAACACGTTTTCGCCACCTGCGAAGAGTTTCCCCGAAAGGAGAAAAAAAAACCCGCCCACATGCGCAACACATGACTTTTGATCCGAGAAAATACCCGAAACAGGAAGTGAGGATCCTTCGTGACGAATTTGTGTCACGTTTTTCACTCAAAATCTTCGCCAACCCCCCCGTAACAATACTCGGTGAATATGAACACCATGTGGCTGCTTTGTGGGTGCGAGGCTGGCATTTCTCATCGAACGAGACGGCCTGGGCCCGAGAAAGTTTGAATGGTTTCTGGTGTATGTACGTCGCACATGGAGTGTATTGTAAGGAGCACATGTGGCTCCTCCCACGAAAACACGTTCGACGACGAGAAAGAGGCGGCGAAAAGGAAAGCGCGGTGGTTGAAAAGGTGTGGCAGATCCAGGATTCTTTAATATGGGGGATTTGCGATCATGTGACTTCAGGTGAGGGGCGGGGGGAAGGAAATGGGGCTGTTTCATAACGTGAAAATTTCAAAAATCAAACGTCCGTCCGGCGTGGTCGTAAACAGCTGATTTTGTGCAAAAACCTTAAAAGGTTTGAAATTGGCCGCTAATCTAATATAATGGTCCTTCAAGTTTTTTGGTGTGATGAAACCGATTCTAAACCCCGTTTTTCTGTATCCACTTTAGATGATTGGTTATTACGTTTTGACATTTTATGTCTTTGCTTTGGCACATAAACAAAAAAATCGTCACGAAAACTGTTGACGAAAATTGTCCCAAGCCGTTTCTAGGGAAATGGAACAAAACGCCTAAAAACTAGGTCATACAGGAGCCAACAGAATCTGTTAGCCAACAGAATCTCGGCCGCCGGTGATGGAGATTCGCAATAGAATCTGATTTTGCCCGAGATTTTGGATTTTTTTGAGGAATCTGGAATTTTAACAAAATACTCGGTTCACCATCTGAGGCGGTTTCTAAAACCGTTTATGTCCGATTTAGCAATTTTTCAGGAAACACGAAAAACATGCCTCAACTCCACCAATAAGCCGGGAGACGCGATTTCTTTTGCATTTGACTCATTTGGCATCACCGAGTGCGAAAATTTTGAACTTAATTAAATTGAGATTGAAAAACGCTGGAAACTTTACACAAGGGTTTATTATTCTTTGATATAGGTTACTTGTGCAAAAATTTAATTCTGTCATTGAAAAAATTCAAAGTCAAAGTCAAAAGTTTTTTATTTTCTCCACTAGCTTCGATGAGCTTTTTGGATGGGTTGTTCTGTTAGTTTGATTGCGATGGGATGTCTGCGTTGTTATGAGCAGTGAGAGTAGTGATACGATTATGTCTGAGATGTCTTCTTTTGAGTCTTGTCGCAAAACCTGGTGGAGCTGTGATTGCCGCGACGCATGGATTCATGTTTCCTTCGGCCTTCTCCACCAGTTTTGTGTATTGTGTAGTGATGGTCTCTTGAATTGTGGATAATTGGAGGTCTTCCCGGAGCACGTCGTTTCTCACGTACCACGGGGCACCTGTTATGGAACGGATGATCTTGTTTTGTTGTCGCTGAATCTGTTGTGTGGAAGTGTAGCAGGCTGTGCCCCAGATCTCGCAGCCATAAGTCCATATAGGTCTTATGAGAGCCGAGTAAAGGAGCTTCTTGTTCTCCAAACTCAGCTTGGATCTCCAATTCAGCAGTGGCCAGCATAGGAATGTCCTCTTTTTCATAGCCTCTCTGACGTTCTTGATGTGGTACTTCCAAGTTAGTCTACGGTCTAGGGTCAAACCTAGATTCCGAACTTGACTTTTCCTTGGAAGTAAACCACCACAGAGACCGACGTTGCAGACTGTTCCCGGCCTTAGCGTGAAGGTGATGAGCGAGGACTTGGTTGGATTGACCTTCACCTTCCATTTGTTGAGCCACTCTTCAGCTTTAGCCAAGTGTCTCTTCAGGTGCCATCTTGCCTCCATGACGGTGTCTCCTGAAGCGAGTATTCCTGTGTCGTCTGCAAACTGGGCCAGAAGCGTGTCACACGTATCAGGGAAGTCATGGCAGTAGGCGTTGTAGAGAAGCGGGCTGAGAGGCGATCCTTGTGGAACTCCCGCGCTGATTGTCTTGAACGACGAATATTCCTCGCCGATTTTCACCCTGAACGTTCTTCCACTCAAGAATGACTTGAGGAAGAGGAACAGGGAATTCGGGAGGAATGGTCGGACTTTTTTTTTTTGGATTTTTAGGTAGGTAGCCTACCTATTTCAGAAAAAGAAATTTTTGTTGTACCTATTAGGTTTTGATTTTCTCCACTAGCTTCAATTAGATTTCACCTTTTACTAAAGATTTCCGTGGAGAGGAAATTCTAATGAGTCTATAACCAATTTTTTGCAATAGCTCTGCCTTTTTTCAAAAAAATTTTTTTTAGTTTTTCTTTTTACTTGAAAAATATTTGACCTCCCGGGATCTTTCAAAAATCTCATTTGTAGGCCCATGAAAGCCCTGTAGATCGCATCAGTGAAATCAGATCGTTCCGGGACCCCCAAAAATGGATTCTACGTCCAAAAATACTTCGCAAACGACACCTAACTCGATCCCATAGCCAAAACTCTTCAAAAAAACCTCGTGTAGCCCCATTTTAGCCCCATAGCGCCCCACGGGTTTGAGCGATCGGGCTGAAAACCTTGCGGGCACAACTAGATGGTAAACCGAGTATTTTGTCAAAATTTAAGATTAAAAAAAAAAAATTAAAAAAATCCTACTGCCCAAAACGGCCCGGACGGCGGACGGACATTTCCATCTTGGAATCTAGACCTCTTGAAACGGATAATGTCAAATTTTGAGGCTGATCGGAGTCGTTGACCTCCGTCGCGATTACGTAGGTGTATTATTCCAAGAATAATAAACCAAAATGAATGTAGACAGTTTTGACACACACTGTCGAATGGAGAGAGTTTTGCTTCGAACTGACTCATGAAAGTAGAGAGTTTTGGAACGAACCCCAAAGTTTGGGAGCCAAAACCAGTGGAAAGGAGACAGTTTTTCTTATCTCTTGGGTCATTTTTCGATGGAGCGCGGGAAAATGTTTCAGAACCCACTGAAGGGTTTTTGAAGGGTTTCGACTATGGGGTCGTGTTATAACACGTCGTCGTTTTCGAATTATTTCAGGACGTCCCAGAACGATAAGATTTCATCGTGGGGATCTACGGGGCTGTCACGGGGCTACAAATGAGACTTTGGAAGGGTGAGAGGAAGTCGAATGAGGTGTTGTTTTCCGAGTAATTTTGGACGCGTAATCCATTTGTCGAGGTCCTTCCACATGTCCAAACAGGAATTTAAAAAAATATATATTTTTTCAAATAAGTAATAAAATGAATTTATATCAATATCAAAGGTTTTATTGTCTCATCTAGCTTCGATGAGCTCTTCGGATGGGCTGTTCTGTTACTTTGGTTGGGATGGGATGTCTTGGTTGTTGTGAGGAACGTGAGTAGTGATACGATTATGTCTGAGATGTCTTCTTTTGAGTCTTGTCGCGAAACCTGGTGGATCTGTTATTGCCGCGACGCATGGATTCGTGTTCCCTTCGGCCTTCTCCACCAGTTTTGTGTATTGTGCAGTGATGGTCTCTTGGAGTGGATAGATGGAGGTCTTCCCAGAGCACGTCGTTTCTCACCGCGGGGCACCTGTTATGGAACGGAAGATCTTGTTTTGTTGTCGCTGAATCTGTTGTGTGGAAGTGTAGCAGGATGTGCCCCAGATCTTGCCATAAGACCATACAGGTCTTATGAGAGCCGTGTAAAGGAGCTTCTTGTTCTCCAAGCTCAGCTTGGATTTCCAATTCAGCATTGGCGAGCACACGAAGGTCCTCTTTTTCAAAGCGCCTCTGATCCCAAGATAGAACTCGAGACGGAACAAGCATGTCTTGCTATCTTTCCATCTACCACGGTCGCCATCTTGGACTTTCAGATCACAATTTGCCAGCACAAAAACGGTCCCCAGCATCAGCGACTCAACCGCCCATGTCTCAAGCCGTTTGCGCAGGTGTGGCATCGCTTTCAATGTAGGTTGAACTTCAATTTCAAGTTTTGAAAAACCTATCTCGGTCATCTTGACATTCAAATTGGCGATGAGTCGAACGGGTTCTTCGAGCTTTTCTGGGTTATTCACCTTCGAAATTAGCGCGATGTTGATTCATGTTTTTCTAGCTGATGAATGAATATAAAATCAGATGAGTTTCGGGGACCCTCGCCTTGTAATTTGCCGCGAAAATTGCCCGGACAAGAATCCGGGTCCTCCGTCAAGGTGCTCGCGAAGATGGGCAAGTCGCGCGGAAAAAATTATTTTTTGGAAATACTGTCTTTTGGACGCGTTCAGTTGTACGATCGCTCTGTCGCCCACTGACCATCCTCGAGCCCGTCCTCGCACGATCCCCGTTCGTCCTCAGGGCGCGGAGGTTGTTATATGGAAAACAGGTAGTCGGCGGGACACTGGGCAGTTACGAGGGGGGGGGGGTTTCTCAAGTCAGAAGTGGGACAAAACATTTGAAGACCCGTAAACATAACGGCGACTCCGCCGGAGAGAGGACCTGTCTTCGTATAATTATCTAATGCCCGTAAAGGGGGAACAACAAGAAGAAGGAAAAGATATGACAGAACACGACGGCGGTGAGGGGCGGGGGGCTGAACAGGATATCTTCTTGGTGATTGAGGAACGCTATAAAGTACCGTTTCACTAAATGAAGAAAGGAACGGAAATCTCCATACAACGTAAAATAGAAGTTTAGCTGCCTCTCTAATAAAAAAACAAAACAAAAAAAACCTCTAAATAAAAAACGTAGGTAGCTCTATGGCTAGTATGTTTTTTTCTCTCTTTTTCTCTCTCTCTCTAATTCACAACGTAATAAAGAAAAATGCTATCACGTTTATGAAATAAGGGAAGTTGGGGAATTAAGAGACAAAAGGGGTAATAAGAGACAAAAAAAATTTCAACCGAGCCATTGACTGTATTATTATTATTATTTATTAATGTATTTGTGGACATAAGTCCTATATATACATGGGGTTAAGCCTGGCTCGTTATGGTTTCAGTATAACAAAGTACATTGATTATTAATATATAACAAGATATTCCAACATGAACAGGATGGAGCAAAGAACAATACGCAGGTACCTAATCATCATCATATCATATCATCATATCATACATCATACAATAATATAAAATTGTGTTGGCCGACGGTAGCCTTGTGGTAGACGGCCGTGTGGTTTGTTGGTACGGGATAACGCGTTCCCGAATGAGTTTTTTCACTTTCCGCTCGCTGGCCGTTTAGGGGGTCGAAAAAATTACGAAAAAATACGAGCCGTATAGATCAGACCTGGAGGTAGACGTCGGTCAAATCAAAAATCCGAAATTCGCCCGAGAAATTCGTCGAAAATTCGACGAAAAATCGTCTTTCTCCCGTTAGTCCTACGTTTTCCACTTTCAACTCGCGCCAAAGCCCGTTTAAGGGGTCGAAAAAATTACGAAAAAATACGAGCCGTATAGATCAGACCTGGAGGAAGACGTCGGTAAAATCGTAATTCGGAAATTCGCCTGGGAAATTCGCCGGAAATTCGTCGAAAAATCGTCTTTCTCGCGTTTGTCCCACGTTTTTTCGGGTTCAAAAATACCCAGTAAGGAGCCATTTTTTTGGTATGGTATCCGCGAGCCAAATGCGCGCCAAAATATGGCCAATCTGATTCCGAAGTCGGATTTCAAAAAAACCGAGGGGGAGGGGGCGATTTCACGGTGAGAAGACAATTGGATGGTTTTAATTCGCGCGGGGCCAGGGATCTTAGAAAACGGAGGGTCCAGGGACCTTTGATAGATGGAGAGGCGGGGAAACTGGTCGGCCGAGTATACAAGTGATTTCACTAGCACTCTGACAGGGGGGCCTTACTTCGCCTTAAAAATTTGATTTAAAAAAAACCGAGGGGGAGGGGGCGATTTCACGGTGAGAAGACAATTGGATCGTTTTAATTCGCGCGGGGCCAGGGATCTTAGAAAACGGAGGGTCCAGGGAGACCCTCGCCGAGCGAGGCGAGACCCCCCTGTCCGAATAAGCGGTCGGCCGAGCGGAGCGAGGCCTTATGTCTGAGTAGGGGTTTGAACGTGTCCATCGATGCTACGCACCCCACAGGCGGCAATACACCCCACTAGGGGAGCGAGCGAAGCGAGCCAGAGAGACTAGTAGATAATAACAAATTAACGACAATGTTCACAACACGGGATAATCCTATCAAAAACGCACTAATCACATTTCCTCTTTTAATTGCTATCCACTGAGCCTATCCTACGTTTGACTATTTTTGATTTTATTCATCGTATTTTTTTCCTTTTACCTAAGGCCTATTTCGTTTGTGTGTGTTTTTTCTTTTAATATTCTCTCACCCTTTCAGGTTGGTTTATATGATTGATTAGGATGTATACTTTTTCTAATGCTTTTCCTTCCAGTCATCCTCTCTTTTCACTCATCTCACCACTCCCTGAGGAACTTTTTTCTTTTTTTTTAAATACTTTCTGTAACTGAACGATGGTCAGTCCAAAAAGCAGAAGGCCCGCAAACGGCAAACCTCCCTGAAATATTGGAATATTCTTGCGATCCTCTCTGGGTCTGGAGCGACGAGAAACGTCTCGAAAATCTCTCTTGGCGCTCCACGGAGCTCAGGCAGGAAGAATGATCTTGTTGCGGAGTACATCAGGCAGAGCGCCATTACGTGATAAAAGTCCTCATTCTGCTCGAGGTTACATATCGAGCATGCAACCGTTGGGGTGAGATGATACCGCATCTTGTGAATTGACACAGCCGTCACATGTTTCCCAGAGGTACGCAGCTGGGCCAACACCTGTTTTTGGTGAAATGGGACGTCAAGCCGCAGTTACGGTTGTGGTAGACCATCGAGTTTCGTGATTTTCCAATACATATCAGTGTACCTGGATTCTTGCAAGGTTGACACATCCTCTTCATGGAGGCGACTAGCAGCTTTCTCCATAATTGCAGCTACATTGGACCTCAAAGCACTGGCTGTAGACGGTGGCCATTCCAGCTGGCAGTTAAGGCGCTCCAAGAGACCAAGGACTTGAGTCCACCAGTTGAACTTTGGCACGTTTGATGGTGAGGCGTGGAGGGTGACGAGTCTCTGCAAGCAAAGCTTCGGGTAGCTCTCTCTCTCTAATTCACAACGTAATAAAGAAAAATGCTATCACGTTTATGAAATAAGGGAAGTTGGGGAATTAAGAGACAAAAGGGGTAATAAGAGACAAAAAAAATTTCAACCGAGCCATTGACTGTAAGTCTTGTAAATGTTTGGGTAAGTAATTTGTAACAAAATTTGTTTTACATACTTATTTAATAGAAGAAGAAGCAAGAGATTTATGTTGAGTAAAAGCATAAAATAACACCAAATTCAAAATAAACAATACGGCATTGGTTCTGAAGGCACAATGCAAAAATAAAACAAGTTTACTAGTTCTATGGTTGAAGAAACATGAATAACTCACCGTAATGCTAAGGAGAAAAAATTGAATTCTCATGTTTCGGGTTTGAGTGAGAAGGTTTTGAGAAGGGGAGTGAGAACAGAAGGGCAAATGGGCGAGAAGCCAGCGACGAAACCAGAAAGAAAACCCACTAAGCAGAGAACTGGTCCAGCCTAAAGCTCTTATATCTCCACGCTGTCTTGCAGAACTCAACCAGCTCCAACCAGTTAAGGATCCTGATAGCTTCATCACTGTCCAGGAGAGGACAGCCAAATGCGGCCTGACGAAATTCCGCGAGCGCAGGGCACACACAAGAAGTGGAACTGATCCTCTCGCGCCCGCACAGATGAAGCATTCTTCTGGCCTGTCCACGGGATACGGCCTGGCGTTGAGGAAGGCAAGTTCAGTCCTCATCCTGAATGACCATCTCATCGACTGTATTGGGGCCGCCGCATCACGAACCAGGCTCGCACTTTTAACGGATGGGTCCTGATAAAGAGTGAATGTTTCAGAGGCCTCAGCTTTATTTCTGAATTGGGTGATCTTCTCCCCCACAAAAGACCTGACAAATTCCACGGACGTCCGCCTTCATAAGAGCTGCGTCCAAAGATGCCACCACTGGACCCAAATTTGGCTGCAAGCGTGTTCCAGTTCTCCGCGCAGTCAATGCCCATCTGTATGACCTTACTGGCCACAATGCGAGGCAATCGAGAGTCCGGCATCCTCGCCACCATCACGAGATAATTCAGAAGGAGACGCAGAGTAAACGCAGACAATGTCTCCATCTCTGTCTCCAGCAACAGCAGATAGTCTGGAGCGTACCGTGAAATACTCTCTTGATGAAAAGCAGGAGGACCCGTTCGACGTCCACATACTCTCTGAAGCCCCACACCTGCGCCGCGTAGGGTAGAATTGCCCTCACAACTGCACGGAATACATGCAACTTCGCCTCTAGAGGATACACAAATAGAAAATCCACAATTTTTTTGAGATCCATAGAAAAATCCAGCCAAGAGAGAAAAATCGTGAAATATTTACGAGCATTCAATGACTCTTATTCCCGAAGTTGGTAAATAAGAGACAGATGACGAAATCACTATTAGAGATGAGAAAAAGTCTTAAGAGACCTAAAGAGCATTAAGAGACAATTAGCAACGTGCCTCTTAATAACCTAAATGTTTCATCGCATTTGGTTCAAACCAAAAAAAAAAAAGTTATGAATTTTCAAAATTAGGAGAATAAAAGGTCAGTCAAAACTTTCGGGTCTGAAGTCCTGCAAATTTATAAAAGCTTTTTATTAAAATAGTTAAACACATTATTAGTAAAAAATTATTCTTATTAAAATAGTTAAAATTAAAATAGTCTCAGCATGTATTTAAATAGCGACACAAACTTAGGTAGTTCGTGTTCAGCACAAATGGGGTTTCAATGTTTGGTAAGGTGGTACCAAGCTGAGAGCTGTCCAAGGCTTGCTAAGCTCGTCCCAAGCTGACTAAGAGTATTAAAGGCTTGAAAAGCTGGTCCCACGCTGGCTACGGGTTTCCAAGGCTTGTCAAGATGGTCCCTACCTTTATAAAGGTATACAGTACACTGTATACAGAGCTGTACAAGGCTTGCAGAGCTGATCCCAAGCCGACTAAGGGTTTCCAAGACTTGCCAGGATGGCCTACACGCTTTCCAGACCTGATCAGCCTGTTTTAACTTTGTCCGGAACGGGAATCGATTGCCGGGAGTAGATCGCAATGCCCCACAACATGCCCCGATGGACAGACTGATCGTTCTTCTTGTGGCCGATTCAATTTCGTTGTTACCAGGCCTAAGAGGGATTGCGGAAGAAAAATTCCCCGGAAAATCCCTGTTTTGGCCTCTCTGGAAAAATTTGGAAGAAAATCCCCGTAAAAAATCACCGATCTCAGTATATTTGGGGGGGATTTTGCTTTCTTACATTCGCCTAAGAGATATAAAACCCATGGGGAGAATAAGACCAGTGATGGGGTGATTTTGGGGACTACCCATCAAAGATGCGACCTACCGAATAGAATGACATCTCGGAAAATGCCATGCTAAGACTAAAAATTCCCCTACAACATGAAACTAACGTTGACGTCTCAGCATAGGCGATTCTGTCCACCCATGAGGTTGTTACGATTCATAGAAACGACTCATTCTTAAGAAATTCAAAGAATTGAAGAACCAACATTTTGGTAAGTAACTCTCGACCATTTCAAAGATTTCGTGAACACCTTTTGTCACAATTTTCTTTTGATAAGCCAACACCCTTGCAAAGATCGTCAAAGGGGTTTTCTGTAGTGCGGACCCGCAATGTGGCAAATTCCATCTTACCTCCTACATTACATGACCGTGTCACCCAACTCCATTGTGACGTTAGGCACCTGGTCAGCCGTCCCTCGACGTTTCCCGTGGGACAGCCGCGCAGCCTGCCTCAACTTCTTTGCTCACACGGCACACACCTGGGCAAATGTGCGGCGGAGGGCCGGCGAAGGTCTCATTGAAGGGAACCCTCTCGCATCGGCGATAAAGAAATCCGGATGGGGAACCTTTTTCCCCCTTAAGAGCCGCACATGTCATTTACCGGCGTGTTTATGTTGCTGATTCATTTCCATTCAAAACATTCGTCTGCGGAGTACGTTCGGTTTGAATGGCGTATTCTGGCCTTCCCGAGCGTCAACAGTAGTACAATTAGTTACAGATTTTACGATTTGGCGAATCATCAACATTTTCGGTTTTCAAGTAGTTTCAATGTTCGGAGCTACCTAGTTGGTAGTCCAGTAGGGGGATCCACCTTTTAAAAAAATCTTGTTAGTCCTGTATTTTTTATATGTTGTTTAAGACCATTACGTATAAATCCACGTTTTAGTCATTCTCGTCGTTGTGCGTTCTTCGCAATCTTGAAAAAACCGTCTAAATTTTGCGATTTTTTCAGTTTTCGGCCTATAACTCGTTCCCCGTGCAGTTTTGCGAAAACTATTCCATTACCCGAAATGTAGAGGATAAAATTTCCTACAAATTTGGTCCCACAAGATTTTTTTATAGGACCTACAGTAACGGAGATATGAGGCTGCAAAGACGGGGTAAAATCTCGTTTCGCAAAATTTCAACTTTCTTACCACTTAGCGACGCAAACGTTTCCAAAAGACGTCGTTTTAGCGAAAAATCGTAATAGAGGTAGTACCCTTCCAATTCATGCCTGTAAAAAACATTTACGGCCAAAACCAAGGCGTGGGAGTTTCTTGTGTATGTGGTAATTCAAGTGAATCCAATCATCTCCACCATATTATGGTGGTCGTTGACGGTGGACGCCTTCTCCATAATGTGGTGTGGAATCGAATCGTAACTTATGAGAAGTTCATGTCTAATGAGCCCAACAAGTAAAGTTTTGTTTCATTCCTCAGAGGTGAAACTGCACGCAGTCATAAGCTGCAAACCAAGCTAAGTCTTTAGCAACGTAATATGTTTTGGTGGTGGGTGAAGACATTGACTTGCTAATGGTTCTAAATGGGACTTCTTTGGGGTCCCGGAACGATCCGATTTCACTGGAGGGATCTATAGGGCTTTCATGGGGCTACAAATGGGATTTTTGAAGGGTCCCAGGAGGTCAAATGTGGTTTTTTATGCTTTTTAAGTCGGTTTTAGGGGTTTAAGTAGTTTTTTACAGGGGTTTTAGAGTGTAAGTGTTTTTTTCAAGGAGGTCAGGGGATTTGAAGGGGTTTAAGTAGTTCAAGGATTTTCAAGTCGTTTCAGTTTTTTTCTTTTTTTTTTTTTTTTGTAAGGGGTTTAACAAGTTTCAAGTAGTTTTTTTAAAGGGAGAAGTAGCTTTTTAGGGCGTTTGGGGAGGAGTCCACCCAAAAATGAAAAAAAAAAAAAAAATTAATAGGTAACACACATGTAACATGTAACAACAACAAGGAACAACATGTAAACAACATGCAACATGTGCAACATGTAAGGAACACACAGTAAAAAAAATCAGATATTTTGGGGCAGCGGAAGTGCAAAAAAAAAAAAAAAAAAAAACGCGATCAAAACAATCGAATACACAGAAAAAACAATAATGTAAACATTTGGTAAGTGGTGCTGTTATACATTTTCTGATACCTAACCTTCCTAAATGGAGAACATACATAACTTCTTCTTCTTTTATCAAAGAAGAAAGTAAGGAAGAAGAAAGAAACCACAAACGAGTGGGAGGGGGGGGGGGGGGGGGGGCAAAAGAGCTCAGTTGTGGGGCGGTCGCCCTCGGAGAAGGTCGTGTTGGCTGCCGGAACTTTGAACTGCCTCTCTGAAAATTCGTGTTTTTCGACCTTTCAGTACAACTAGCGTCCAAACTAATGGGCCGATTCAAAAAAATTTGATGTCATTTTTTTTTTTGTCATGAAATTAGCTAAAAAGCCATGGACTTTGATTTGTAAATTTTGTACCAGGGTTTACACAGTCACGGCTTTTAGGTGATCAAAAATGGAGTCAAGCTTCCCACTTCCGGCTAAAATCGCATAGACCTGATATAAAATATCCGACTGCATGGTTTTATAGTCTTTTTCAATGTAAATGAAAGGACGAAAGAAAATTTTCGTTTGGATGAGTGGTTATGTAGATACATGTCCCAGTATGCGAAAATCGTGATTAAATTGGTAAAACTTACAAGGCCTGTAGTCAGGTTCCCACTAGGACGATTTCACAATTTTTTTTTTTTTTTTTTTCATATGAAACCTTCAAGTTCCTGCTACATGTGGTAAAAATCTCAAATATTTAGAATCAGTACACAAAGAGCTATTGAGTGAGATGCATGGAGAGAGCGGCTGAGCGGCCTTGGGTGGACTCCTCCCCTTTTAAAAACGTCCCTGAAATTAGGGATTTAAGAGTTATTAAGCCACGAAGTGGTTGATTACCGGTCGAGAAGTCTAATCCAATGAGGACCTGGCGGTTAGGGAGAGAAAACAACTCCTCTGCTGGCGCGGATACCACATTGTTCATTCAAATAAACGAAAGTATCGAGGGGACCGGTTTCGAGCAACTATGCTCATCTACTGTAGATGGGCTGTAACAGCCCAGAGTAACTTGGAGCCGTTTTAACCTACGTTCAGGTTGGTTATTAAGTCGTTTTTTAAGAGTTGAAGGGTTACGAGTTAAGTATTTGAAAGTATAAAAATATTTTGGTAAAAAGAGTTCAATAAATTTCAGGTTTAATTTTAAGAGCTGTTAAGGCATTTTTGATACCTTTTTAAAGACCGTTCCCGCCATTTGAGTTAATTTCGCTCTGATTTGTTGCAAAACCGGACATATCCAAAATAAAATCTCCAATTACCCCCTCCCTGCAGCCCCCCCCCCCCAACATTCTCTTTTGGTGCTTTATTACCTACCAACTATCTTAGTGTCACATAACCCAGAAGAGTTTTGGTTCTTATTTAATTTTCCTTCGGCGTGACTAAAAATCGGCTTTCCTGACAACGTTTCCGTTTTGGAGATGGCCGGTTTTGCAATCAGACGACACAATTTCAACATTACATCAGTAATAATTCATTCATTCAGTCTTCAGCCGTTTTACAATACTTGTTACTATTTAAAAATTAATTTTAAGACTAATTTTGAATTTTTATTAAACCCCGCTAAAGTCCCCGCGAAACCCGATCTGGGGATTTTTTTTTTAATCAGTAGAACTTTTAATGCCCACTTTAAAACGGTAAAACTATACAAGAACGCTTACTTTTGACGACTTCCTCGGCGATTCCGAACCGTTTAACCCCACCCATAAAGTATTAAGTCCGTTGAAAAAAAAAAAACCTTCCGAGCAAAAAACCTCTCCCCTAACAGGGTGATCCAGTATTTTAGAAAAATTCAAAAGATCTATAAAAATCCCGAGTTTGACAGGTTTTCTGTCGTATTTTTTTGCTCTCAGGGCACCCCCTTTGTCAAGCTGTTCGGGTGGATACGGCCGGGAAATGTTCAGGTCTTGAAAGGTCGTCAAAAACGTGGTCGTAAGAAATATCTTTACGAGACACTTTTACGCCTTTAGTTTATTTACATGAGACGTGGGGGTTGTTAAACAATAGGTCCCATTAAACCGCAATTGAGTCACTTGAATAATCGAGACGTCAACTGTTTATTTTGTTTTATTGGTTATGCAACGAGGGCGATCCAACTCAGCTCAGGTCCAACTAATTGCAAGCGAAAACATCCCAACTCCGCCAACGATGCGTTATCAGGCTGAGGGTCCCACTGACCTGGCTTCCCTGGACAAAGTGTCGCCAGGGGTGGCCCAGTCCTCGGGTTCAATAAAAAATGCACTGCCCAAGGCCGTAGCCAGGGGGGGGGGGTTCATTGGGGTCCCCCCCCCCCCCCCCCCCCCGAAATGAAAATGGCTTGACACTAGATAGAATTGGATTTTGAACGGAAAAATAAAAACAGTAACTGTTTTTATTTTTCCGTTCAAAATCCAATTCTATCTAGTGTCAAGCCATTTTCATTTCTACACTGAGAGAAAAGATTTTTTTAGTGGCTAGGTAAAATACGAAATAACCTCGAAAAGAAATTGAAACCACCTAGAATCAATTGATTCAACCTAGAAAAAAATTGGTCCAGGTTAAAGTAACATCGAAAAATATTAATACAACCTAGACCCATATAGAAACAACCTAATCCGTTATTACCTGCCCTCTGACCACAACCTGGAATAAAAAAGTGTCAACCTAGACCAAATGTGAACTTCACATTTGGTCTAGGTTGACATTGTGAAGACCTAGAAAATATATTACCTACCTTTGACTTTTAAGTGGGGTAACCTAGAATTGAATGATTTGACCTTCCATATAATTGCCCTCCATTAAAGTCTCGGTTTTACAACTGAAAATAACCGAGAGATTTAAAAGGCGAGATTGTTACTTTAGGTAACAACCCAGAAGAAAAAGTTAGACTTTCAGTCTCGGTTAAAACTATCGTAGTACCACAAATAGTTTTAGGTTTAAACAACAGTGATTGTAATTCATTCGATAAATTCCAGGTTGTTTCTACGGTACGCTAAGCGGCCGCGGAGAGCGCCACTGTAGGCGGTGGGCGTTAATTCTCGTTGTCTTGGCACCCCTGCTATTTACCTGGTGGGGTTGAGGCCAAATCTTTGTCAAATTCTAATCATCTGTTTTCTGTCACTACGTGCAGTCATATTATGACGTCACATTCAAATTTTTGTACTGAGTTGGAAACAGAGACAACCCAGGAAGATAGTTGAAGTTGATAGAACCAACCTGCAATGGAAGTGGAGCAAACCTAGAAAGAAAAGTGGACCACCTAGTAATTTATTAGGACCAACCTGAAAAGAATAGGAAGCTACCTAGAAATTTAATTGGTACAACAGGGATAGTAATTGAAACAACCTCGTAAATAAAGGGGCACAACCTAGAGAAAAAAGGGTTCTAGGTTAACGCGCCATGGCTGTAAATTGTTTGAGGTGGGGTGAGAACGTTTTCGTTTTAGGGTAAATCAACCGTCTACGAAAGTGAAAAACATTGAATACCAGGGTGAGACAACCAAGACATTAATGTTTTTAACCTAGACGTAAATGGATGGAGGCGGCGGCACACACCGTGAACTTAACCTAGAACTAAAGTGTGGGGGTGGCGCATTTTAAATCTTGGTTGTTTGCATTTTTAGGACGGTAACTTCACCAGTATTTTCAATCTAGGTTAAATGATATTCAACCTAGACTAAATTGTTCCACCCTAGAATGAAAACCAAAAAAAAAATCTAGGTTGGCAGCATTTAACCTAGAAAAAAATCGAAAAATAACCTAGAATAGGCCCTTTTTTTCTCTCAGTGTACCAACTGTTGGTAGGGGGTCTTAGCTGGTGGTAGCATGAATAGGAATGGTAGCACTCACCACAATGTGCGACACCAGGTGGGTCGAAAACCATGATGGGTTAATCAGATTCAGAGAGATTTTTTACGTAATCCATGACACTTTAGAAGATTTAAGTACTGCTTTAGACACTGAGACGGCATAAAAGGCTACTTTGTTTTTGACGTCGATTTCATCTGGAGACTTCGTTGTGTCCCTCTGTTGTTTGGCAGAAATTTTTTTCATACACGCTGCCCTTGAGTAAAATTTTACAATCTCCCCTATGTGACCTAGTAGCAGCACTACAGCATGTGGATCTTCTAATGAAGACTTTCAAAAGCATTCGGGGAAACGAAGAAGCGAAATTTAAATGTATTTTCATTGAGGCGCAAAATTTACTGTCAGGAATTGACGAAACCATAAAAGTTCCCAGAATTGCAAAAAAGCAAACGCATCGTGCAAATTTTAACACCGAGGACCCAGAAACTTATTTCAGAATTTCTATTTTGATACCACTTTTAGACAACTTTATTAATCAGATGGATTTGAGATTTTCAAGCGACAAGTCCATTTTAGCAGCACTGTTTAAGCTTATTCCTTCGGAGTGTACACGAATTAATGAATTTAATAGTGATGGTTTTCAAACATATAGCAAACGCAGAGCTCAATCTGTGGAAACTAAAAAGGCAAGAGGAGGACGAAACAAACAGACCCACATGCGCGATTGAGGCTCTGGGAGAATGTAATAAGCATTTGTTTTCAAATATTTTTAAACTGATTAGAATATTTGCAACCCTGCCAGTAACCACTTTTACCCAAGAAAGGACTTTCTCTACTCTTAAACGTCTAAAAACGTATCTAAGAAATTCTACTGGCCAGGAAAGATTAACTGGATTAGCACTAATGGCCATCCATCGTAGATTTAATATTTCAACAGAGGAGGAATTGAACTGTTCGCTACAAAAAATAATTTCAAAATAAAAATACACATATACATCCAAGTGAAGTGGGGTATTTTTTCAATTTGCTCCTACATTCATTTTAAAAATTTACCATATCAGGGGATTTTAGAAATTCGATTTTTTTTTTTTTTTTGCGAATACAATACTTTCTCTTAAGTAAAAATTCTGTCTTTTACTTAGTAGGTAACTTTACTTACTAGTTACTATCCAATACTATCTAATATCCAATGAAATTTCGCAAACCCCCCCGAAATAAAATCCTAGCTACGGCCTTGCATGATATCATTCTTATATAAACAATAAGAATAAACAGGTGTATCTACGTTAAAGTCGGCTGTGAAATTGGGCCAGTTCGAGTAATGAGCGGTGATTCTGCTCACGGGAGAAACTGGACTTCCCAATCACACCACCGCCGGTGGCGCTTCCCGTGGCCTGCGACTGGCCCACGAGCGGCAGGCCGGCCATGCGGCCACATGTTATTCAATGTTGAGAGTGATCTGCGTGGTTCTGTCAATTCGGCAGTTAGTAGGATTTAAGGTCTATGAGTTGGAGGGTTGTGATATAGCAAATTTGCTTCAGGCTTAAGCCTCTGAAGTTCTTGAGAGTCCTTGGAGACTTGCAGTCTTGACGTACAGTGGTTTAAACATCTCAAACCAAACTTGAAAATGCGTGGATGAAGACATCTGGCGTCGAGGGTCACGATCCTGGCTATCTCTTCAAAAGTTGCGGTCTGGCGTATCTTTGGGGTCCCCCTCCACATAATCTTATCTGTTTTGACCCCCAGAAGGGAGCGGGTTCTCCGTTTTCTGACTCGGCCATTCCGATAAAGACGGAGACAGGTCTCAATTTCCTTAGCTGACTCCAACAAAAAAAAGAAAAAGGGGCCTCGAAATATAAATCAACTTAACGGGTTTTGAGACCATCAGTTATCGCCTTAGGAGCTACAGGGTGGTCTTATAAGCTCTGGAGATCGGATTTCAGATAGTTAATAATCAGGCAACCGATCAACATCACAGAGAAGGTACGTGTCCTAAAATGATGTATCGAGGTGTGGTTTATTATTCTCAGATTTATCCGCTTAAGGTTACGCGACCGCGTTCAAAAATGTTGCCTATGTTTCATGTTGTGTAGATTCAAAAATTTAAATGTCCGTCCACCGTCTACGCCGCAAGGTGGTCTCAAAACTTGTAAAACGGGCCAAACCCCTTATAAGTAGATTAATTGACTAAAAGATCGTATACCCCTGTTTTTTGGAGTGCTGAATAGGAATCTACCCTGAATAGTTGCCTGATAGGTATGATAGGCACCTACAAATCGGTACCTCGTAGGTATGATAGTTACGACAGGTACCTGAAATATGTATGAGAGGTACCTGAAGATACCTGAAGCATGTATGGTTCCTGAAATCTGGATAGATAACTGAAATGATCTTTGGTCAGAGGCAGGATTGAACAGAAGTTGGAAAAGTAACCTATTTTTGACGCCTGATTGTGGCCAAACGGCTGAACCGATTCTAATGTTTAAGGAGGTCATTCGATGCAGCATTAAATCATAATCAAAATTTCGTTTCGTCAACAGGCTCTACTGAGTGTTAGGTACTGGACCAACCGTACTATAGCGCACCGTGTTGCACGGGGTTTCCTTGTTTTGTTTTTTTAAATTTCGAAATAATTTAATGTAAAAAGATGATATTTTTCGATATTATATTCAAAAACAAGCTGCGACCGACAGGAAAAATTAGTAAACAAATAGATTCTGCGTCCAAAAATACTACGAAAACGACACCTAACTCGATCCCGTAGCCCGAACCCTTCAAAAAACGCCTCCCATAGCCCCATTTTAGCCCCACTGCGCCCCACGGGTTTGAACGATCTGGCTGAAAACCTTGTGGGCACAACTAGATGGTAAACCGAGTATTTTGTCAAAATTTCCGATTTAAAAAAAAATTCCTACTGTCCAAAACGGCCCGGACGGCGGACGGCGGACAAACTTTGAGGCCGATCGTAGTCGTCAACCTCCGGCGGGATTACATAGGTGTATTAATCCAAGAATAATTAACCAAAAGGAGCCAGTGTAAGGCGTCTGGCAGATTTGGGTTACCTATGGGGTTGGGGAACGCATTGGCGTTTGTCATAATCCTATTTTCGCAAAATTCAGACGAAGAATCATTAACCCTTGTGTGCAGCTTTTTTAAAAACGTCCTTCAAGATGAATGCTGCTAAAGTAGCCATTGAAACTAATGAGATAATAATTATTATTATCCCATCAGTTTTAATTCCCACTTCAGCCACTCATCTTCAATTATTATAATCAACGGCAGCCCCGAGAAACTTGCTGGTAATTAAATCCGTAAATTTTGTTCGTTGTGGGTACCTGGTCAGCAGACCCTCCGGTTCCCCCTTATTATTTCATTCCTCATAAAATTAAAATAACAGCTTTTTCAACCAGGTTACTGCAGATGTCGTGTGGCCCCTCCGATGCGATTGATGCAGATTTTTTCCCACACTGTGACGCTGCGTTGGTCGGGCGGTGGGGGAAGGATAATAGCCAGGTAGGAGCATAACATTCCTAATCCCTCCAGCGCTCAGGTGATAGCCCGGATTTTTTGGGGGGGAAGTCCCCCGACAAAAGCCTTCCACGCCGATCGACGAGGGGGTCGGTGGAGGGGGGAGAAGGCGAAAAAGTGGTGGACGCGCAGAGGAACGTCAGGCTGGGACCGCTGACCAGATGCTCAAGGTTGGAGTGACGTCACCTTCAAAATAGGCTCCTAAATGGTGTCAATTTTCAATCATCAAGAACCCGTGAAAAGGTTCAATCTAACTGTGTCTTGATGGTGCGGTATAACTAGTGCCCCTTAGAAACACCAATCCTGCTCCCACTTCGTCAACTTGGAAATTCCTTCGAAATCGGTCGTCATCATTAAGACCAACTAAAAACAGTTACCTACAATTTTGATAATCAGTGGCCTCACGTTACTGAATGTCATCGTGCAGGAATGCAGTAAATGTTGCGGCAAACGGAATCCGGTTGATGTCTATAGACAGATTACAACTTTTTGAGGGTTCTGGCAGTCAACCCTGTGAACCTCGACCAGAATCTTCTTGGCTAGCAGCCTTATGAGCTGTTTTTCCTGGTTCCACAGCGTCAACATTTAGCGTACATCTCTTGGTTCGTCGGCAGCTCGACTGTCGGAGGAGAGGTCATCAAGACAACCATTTGACCCTGGCCGATCAATGCTTGCCGCCTGCATCTCCGCAACCAGGGGAAGTCGAATGATCTTTCACTTTGGGGTGATGGCGTTTGTCCATGCAATTGCCCAGCCTACTTTTAATTTAAAATTGTCAGTTTTGCCTCGAGATGATGGTCACCACCAATGATATCTGAGGTAGACGGTATTGCTGAATCTGGTAATATCTCAAGAAGGGAAAAATCCAATAGAAAAATATTCAAGTTGAATGTTTACGCCACGAGGTTCTTTAGAGTCCTTTGGCGAGCAGAAACCACTTTTTAGCAAGCAGAATCTGGTTTTCAAATTTGCAAATCAGTCAACAGAAACTTGTATTTCGACAGTGAATTTGCAAAACAAGGCACGTCTTTTTCCAGGAATTTGATGGATCTTTTCCAGAAGTTTGATGGTTTTTGATGGATGAGGGGGTTCACATTCTATCAAAAAAGCTCATAACCTTATTTGCGAAAAAAACGGACTAAATGAGTTTGGTTAGGGAGAGAGAACGACTCCTCTCTCTCCCTAACCAAACTCATTGGATTAGACCTCTGCACCATCGGCAAACAACGGACTAAACACATGGTTTTGCAAATACTGTCGATTTAAGGGAGTAGAAACAAGTTTTTCAATAATTTCTACTAATTATTAGTAGAAACTTTCGTTTTTTTATCAGCAGAAACTGTTTTATAATCCGCTGTTTTCGGTAGCCTGACGACCAAGCTTGAATGAATGATTGATTGATTTATCCAGAAAGAAGTATGAAGAAGGATGTAATGTAGGCAGGACTTTTGCCGAAGCGCCTCGGTTGCTGCGTTTTGCCAAGTTCACAGCCAGCGTGATTGCGCTTCTGATGGCATCAAAAGCGTAAACTCAGATAAACAGTAGAACTTGCACATCAGATTGAGGTTTATTTAGAACTTAGTCACTGATTAATTTCGGATATTGCTTATGTTTAAATGTAAAATTGGAGAAAAAATTAAAATAGTAATTAAATTTAATTTTTTTATTGATACTTGCCTATAGATTTATTTTTAGATACCTAATTTATATCAGAGAATAATAAACCCTTGTGTAACGATTGCAGCTTTTTTTTTTAGTGTTTTGAGTAAAATTTGTAAAAAATTATGATAATATAAGTAATATTAAAATCATGATAATATTATTATCATGATTTTTATATTATAAAATGATTATATTGTGTTATAATATGATCATTTTATGGTGGTGGAAAGGTTTTGAGGATCATTCAAATAAGACGTTCCTAATGAAGTGAACAAGAAGAAAGTGGCGAGAAATCAATTTTGGAGGACATAGAAACAGAGTTTAAGAGGAATATTTAACAAATTGAAGATACTAGAATAGTATACAAGTGATTAAAATAAAATAGCATACGGCGATTCAAAATCTGTTCTAATACCACCCAAAGTTTTTGAATCACTGTATGCTATTACATTTTAATCACTTGTATACTATTCTAGTATCTTCAATTTGTTAAATATTCCGCTTAAACTCTGTTTCTATGTCCTCCAAAATTGATTTCTCGCCACTTCTTCTTGTTCACTTCATTAGGCTCCTGATGATAGGAGAATATCTCTTGAAACGTCGGCTCACATCTTCGTATTATTTGACTGATCCTCAACACCTTTCCACCACCATTAATAATCAATTATTGAAACGGTCAACATCGTCATCAACTATTGATCTTTTATGATTTTTATTATTATATAATAATTTTTTGTAACGAGCCATTTAATTCTTTTTTTTCTCGAGAATTGGTCTCCGACAACATTAATTAATGGAACCATATAATAATAATCAATTCTAATAAAGTTTGCATCATTTGCGATCGCGTCCATCTCTTGCTCTTCTTCGAATTTGGGGCAGATGAAGAAGGGGGATGCGTTAAGGGGGTTGGGGAAGGGCTCGAAGGGGGAGGGGGGCTATATAAATGACCGGGAGGGGCGAGCAGCGGCCATTTGCCGTGTGAAGCTCCTCTGCGCAGTGTCTTACGTCACCGAACTCATTTCGTGAAGTGAAAACGCCCTGCCGCGAGTGTCCTGACCTCAAAACAACAAAAAAAGTGCCTGCGACCACCTCGACCGTCGAACGCGTCTCCCGATTTTCCCGCCGTTTCTTCCCGAAATACCGCCAGGACGTCGTCCGAAATGAAATCCCAGTGCGGAGTGACGAAGCGACGCGACGTCGAGAAAGAGGAGCTCCAAGTGTATCTGACCCGACTGAAGGATTTGGTCCCTTTCATGCCCAAAAACCGCAAACTCAGCAAATTGGAGGTCATCCAGCACGTGATAGACTACATCTGCGATCTCCAAGAGGCCCTCGAGGCTCCGGGACTCCTCAAAAGCCCAGGAACCCCCAACAACGGCCCCAGGCAACCTCTGGGCGTCCTGGCATCCAACACCATCGCCTGCACCGTCGACGACACCAATGTAAGTCCCAACATCAATACAATTCAATGCCTGCCATGATATCTGATGAGCCACAACTGGCTCTACTGTTTGTGCCAAGTAAATGACAATCTTGAGTCAACTCTTAAAAAAAATCATTGTAAAGTGGGAAATGATCTCAGGCGGTTGACGTGCATCGCGATGCAAATTTCCCATTTCACGGTGATAACGTAGTTTTCGTCATCTCCAAACAAGGCTTGTGAAACGTCAGAAATCATGGAAAACAAACTGATTGGATTTGTCATCTCCACGCCTGACATCCTCATTCACGTCCCGTTGTATCTCAAAAACTTCGAGGAATGTGTGTCTCGCGCTACAGGCCACAGCCAGGTCGCTACCCTGGTCAGAGGGCCCACACCTGACGTACACCGGTCTATGTAGGTCTCGCTAGGTGAAAGCTACAATTCCCTCCCCGCATTGTTCCTCGATTACGCGTTCTCTCCGCGTTTCCAAATCGAGTTTCCCAACCTTCGGTAGAAAAAACCCCCCCTTCGAAAACACTCGCTCGGCCTCGTTTCGGGCGTTAATATGCGCATAAAATCATTCACCAGGTGGTTTGACTGTCAAATTTGTAGGGCTGATTCGCCAAAATCGCCCTTTTCAGTGCCATATCATTTCTGTAAGCAGATTGTGAAAGTTTCGTTATTTTGCCTTTGGCGGCTTTGTCGTCTTATGTTGCCTACTTCTCCCAATCTGCAACTCCAAACAAACTTTTGGGACCCCAAAATGCCAAAATAAATTTCAGTTGATGATTGCAATACTAATGAAATGGACAAAATGGTCAATAATAACAAAATTAATCCTAATTAAATCAACTTAGGTTTTTTCAAGCAAAAAAAAAAAAAAAAAATAGAAAATTATTTAAAAAATAAAAAATAACGATATTATTATTATTTACAGTTATTTCATTTTTTTAATGTAAATTTTATTAAATTTTTTTAAACTTTATTTAGGTCTAAGGAAAGGAAGGGGAAAATAAATAAATTGAAAAATTATTAAATTAAATTGAAAAATTATTAAAAAATAACGATATTATTATTTTTTAGGGACCTATTTTTATTTTATGTATTATCATTATTTCAAGCAAAAAAATGCAAATTGAAAAATTATTTACAACAAAATTTATTTAATTTCGATACACATATTATTATTAACGATTTTTAATTTATTAATTACTAATTAACATATTAATATTAATTAATATATATTTTATCTTTAATTGCTACCTAAAGGTGGACTATAGTCCAAGGAAATTTCAAAATTTATTTTGGCATTGACTTGTTGGGTCCCAAGAGGCTTCAATTTCGTTCTCTGTTTCGTAACTTGGTCCTTTGCGGTTTGCAGCTTCACCTACGTCCGGACAAACAAGTTATTAATTACTTTTATCCTGTTTACCAATTGGCTCAAGCTGTTACGACTCCGAACCCTGCTGCAATTTTGAGCGGAGCTCCCCGCTATCAAGTTTTATTGTTGCCTCTGTGACAGTTGGACGTGTTATAACTGGTTCGTCGTCGTTTCTGCCCGTTTGTCCAGAGCCCCGACCGCTAATGTCAATTATAAAATCAATACCGACTTGGGTGAACTCGAGTTACGTAAGCTTTCCGACGTTTTTGCATTCGAGTCACGTTTCCTCATTTATATCCCTCGTCGAGCGTCAGGCAAATGACTGAGGGAAATCGTTCTTCGCCGCGCCAGATGTGGGCAGTGATCGTAAAAAAAATTACAAAAAAAAAAAAAAAAAAAAACGACTCGTTTCGGTGGGAAATTTTCGCGTCGAAATTTCCATCATAACAGTTTTGATGACATGATGGTATTTTCTTCGAGCATTCAAATTGAAGCATCCTAGAAAAACGCTCATCTGGGTTTTTCTTGTCAAGATGACGATTTCTGGGGAAAGCCATTTTTTTCTCCTACGAAGTGGCGAATCTCGAGATCCCCCTCGACAGTGAAGTGGTGCATTCTGCGCAGGGACCGATTCCTCAATCCTCAATCCACCCGGTTGGTGACAAAACTTCCCGCCAGAATGCTCACCAGTATTTGTACACACGGGAAATTTCCACGAAAATTCCCTTCTCGAAAAAATACCCCTCATCACTCCCCACTCATCCGCCTTAAAACCTCCCAACAAGTTTCCCAATGGAAAATTCATGTTGAACAATTTCTCTCGCTACTCTGAAAACATCCAACTCCACTTAACCCGAACGTGTTTTTGCTTGTTTCAGGTGGCGCTGGCGGAAAAACCCTCCCCCTCGGACACCAGGCCCGTCTCCGTCTGATCCCCCCTCCCCTTATTATTACACCCCCCAAAGTTCGTCTGTGATTAATTTTATTTAATTATCATTTCAAGAAAAAAAAAACGTAGAGAAAAACACAAAAAAATATACGAACACTAATGTCGAACTAAGTTTACTTTAATTACCAGTCCAAGAATTTTAAATTGCTTTAATTCATAAAAGACCGAATTTCGTTCGTAATTTTTGTTGATTGATTTTCGAACAAATAAATTTGTTCATTTATTATTTGTTTGAGAAATTTTTCGAATTGTTTTTTATTATTTTGTATTTCTTGGACTGACTGTTGTTTTTTCTTCGTAGGGTTAAAAATCACTATTTGTACATTTTGTAAAAATGATTGTAAATATTTAAATGTATCACCAGCACTTCAATGTTTGGGACTGGTATAAATTAATTTGATATTTCTATAAAAATATGTGGATGAAAATATAATCGTCATTTCCTAAGCACGTATTTTTGTGAGATCTTGTTCAAAGTGGATCATAAAGGCGAACGGGAAACAGATTGTGTGAAAACAATTTTTAAACGATTTATTCAAAAATACTTGGGTGTTTGTTTTCTGGTGGTTTTCACAATTATTTTTAGTATTTCTTTATTTCAGGTATATTTTTTGGGGCGATTTTGTCGAATTTACGCATCAAAAAGTGGATTAGTTTTTGCTGGGTTGAAAGTGAAGCTGGTGGAAGTTCAATAATTGAGTTGAAACGCTCACCCTGAATAAATGAGGAAATTCACAATCGTGTTGCTGTTACAATTCATGAAGCCAGATGGCAGAAGGCAAGTACCTGAAAGGGGCAAATCGAACAACGACGCCATTTTTCCCCAATCTACAATAATTGAGAATTATTCTCAGCAACTATAAAAAGACGATTTCAGAGTAGTCTATTGCAACGATAAATGAAATAACTTTTCGACGCGTTTCGGTCGATTAGTCCTTCATCAGTACAATACCTGTGGTCTAATCAACCAGAACGCGTCTACACGTTATTTAATTTATCGTGGAAATAGGCTGCTTCGTCTGAAATCTTCTTTTTATAAAATGGATTCCATCTCGCCGCATACACCTTACGTTACGTAGGTATCTCAGCAACTAAAGACTTGGTTCCAGTAATTCTTCAGGTGGCGTCGATTATCTAGGATGAAGGGCACCAGTGTTAGACACAAGAGAAATTTTGACTGTGACAAGCAATAAAGCTAAGGTTTTCCTTTGTTCAAACTTGAATCTTATGTTTATCGCTGCCCCAGGACGTCCGCTAACTACTCAGTATTGAAAAATCTCCACGATGAGTTCGTTTTTTTCGAAATGCATTTTTGGCCCAGTGTTGACAAATTATTGGTTGCTCCCAGTGCAAATCGATACCCAGTGGCATGGCAAACACTAGTGCAGGTAGCTATCAGAGACTGAAACCTTCCCAATGCTTGACAGTTTACTGGACAACCCTATGACGTACAAATGTACAGTTGAAATCAACTGTGTCATACTGGTCCAGCGTTTGATTCTCAGCAAAACCAGGACCCAGCAAGATCTCTCCCAGGGTCCAGCAGGATCTTCTTTATTAAGATTTAACCTTCAATCAGAAGTAAAAACAAAAGTAGGAGAGGGGAAATTGGGAAAGGATCCGTACCTTTGTAATTGACAGCATTGCCAAACTCTGTTTTTGGCACCTGAATCTACTTCAAATTTATTATTCTCTGTTGAGGTTAATTGTCAAAATTAATCCAGAGCAAGTGGATCCAGGGGAATGACACAACAAATAGGTAACAAGAATGATAAACAAAATAACAACAAAAGAAACAAAAACAGCAAATGCGTGGACTACCTACTCGTCCCAGAACAGGAGGCCCGCTCCGTCTTCCAGTCACACCGGAACTTTCTTCTGGTACCCCGCAGTCTGGATGCCACTGCCTGGACGACAGTGAACTGCAGCTTCACCCGAACCCATGCAGCAACTTGCGAAAATGGACGAGCCCACTTTTCAGTCAGAGTCGAGGCGAGCTGTCGATTGAATCGCTCGAATTCTCGTCGCATGCACACTAGTGGGGAGAATGAAGCCCTCAAATCTTAAGCAGCGGTGTCATATTTTGCGTGTTTCGTCGACTCAGCATTCCTGGATACCTGTTCCCAGTTGAGGTGGGCATAGGAGGCCGCGTCGGCGTTAATAACGCGATTGTCAAAAAACGCCAACCTTTCCCTATGCGGCATGCCACACCCCAGGACCACCAAGTCTGCAATGAGTGCTGGGCTGCCATCCATTGCCTCTCGAAGTACTGGCTCAGTTCTTACCCCGCGCACACGTCCCTCACACAATCATGGCCCCTGTTTTACAATTCAGGGCGTGGTTCAGGTTCATCGGTACCTCGCAGCCATCACACGTCTCAGGCAAGCCATCAGGCTCCAACCCATATCGTATGGCAAGGGCATCCCGGAACTGTGAGGCGCAAAGATCGCAGTCATCCGCCGCCAAAGGGAAGCGCCTTTCGTCCGCTGAATGGTGCATTGCTGGCGAAAGGGTAAAAGCGACAGCAGCTCATCACCTCCAACTGATAGATCAGCCTTTCTCTGGACACGGGCCTCTTTCAGGGACTGGCTGACATGGTCCTCGTGGTTGACCAGTTGGAAGAGCCCCTCCTGTCTGAGTTTGAATTTTCACACGTTATCTCTGATGAAATCTAAGCAAAAAACTGATTGAGAAAAACCATTAGAACAATTCAATTTGGACATGCAAAATAAAACTTACCACCTTACGGAAATCACAAGAAACAGCACTGAAGTGCTGACAACCCGCGGTGTCGATGGATCTCCTCCAGTTTGCACAAAAACGTACCTGCCTGAAGACTTCACAAAGAAGATATTGTGTTTCAGAATTCAGAAGAATCAATACCGTAGAACACTCCTAGGTATGCCTTATTATTTACACTTTTCAGTGAAATGTCAAACACCGGACCCTCAACATTTCAAGGCTGAGAAAGACGTGGACTTAACGTAGAAAGGAGTTTTACATTAAATGTTCAGAATATCCCCCTCTATAATATTAAAGTGATCCTGAAATTCATAGAACGATGTCGAGGTAACTGGAATCAGCTGGAAGGAACATTTTCCAAGATCTTGGATGCATCAGTGCTTTATAATGAAACAAACGAACTACCTATGTCATTCCTAGACACATCGTAAATAGATTGCAATTTTCAACTAATTCAGTCCATATGATTATCATCACGAGGTCCATTTCATGCGCCCAACACTTTCCCCTTACTTTGCCAAAGATTGTGGAGCGCAATTTACCAAGTTCTTCCACTGCATCTTCCGAAGTTTTCCATCACAGTCGAGCGACGGTATCTCCAGACTGACTCGCTGGTCGTCCACTCTATGCCTGTAGCTTTTCCGCCTCCAGTTTATTCGTCGTTCTGATGACAACGCTTCACTCTGCGGTGCTATTTCTCTTTGGGCCAATTTTCAAATTTACAGGCTGCTTATCAACAGTTGGCGGTGTGGATTTCGGTTACCTCAGTAGTCAAGGTCCTTCAACCGAATTCCCTTCTGTCTGAGAATAGTCGTTTTTCCTTCATCTCTTTCAAAACTACTTGGTGGTGTGGAGGATCTGGGTTCGATAGGGGAGGGACCACTTGGGGCGAGACACATTTTTGTTCATCTTGAGCTAATGATTCGATGATAATGAGCAAGCCATTTCTAAAGCTCTCTACTCTTCTAAAGGCTATACTTTCTACTTGTCTAACGTTCGAGCTAGTACACTGCAGTAAACAAACGGACGGGAGCCAATGTGACCAACGCAGCGAAATTCCCGAATTCTGGTCGTATTTCAAGCGTCACTCGCTGGGGAGCAGGCACATGATTGTGAAAACTTGAAAATGTCAATATGATTGTGAGAATCATCCTAGTAACCTGCACCGTCGGGACTTCGTTGCCAACTTCAGATTGACAACTGGACACGATTTCTTCTAGAGTCATCTACATAGAATCGGCGATGCTCCATCACCGACATGCCCCCTGTGCAATACCAATGCACCGATGGACGCCAGGCACTTGGACCAGTGGCCAACAATCTTACGACCCCGACACGACGACGAGGACTCCGTCTGGGGAAGGAAAAGTGATGCGTATTGGGCTGCTAGGAAGGAGATGGCGTTAAGGCCGGCGTAGGATTAAAAAAAAATCACATAAATGTCAATATTTTATTAGCAATCAAAATGTATGGTCCTTGTCCTGAAATCCGAACCTATGACAAGATTGAGTTTTTAAATACCAGGGTAGGGTCGCTCCCTTCACTCGCCCATCTCAACCCCAGTACGATTTTCTCCACGTGAATCTCCTGCTCATTTCAATCTCCACACGAGCGGGATTGTAGCCACTTGGAGCCCCCGCACATCCGTACAACCCCCCCCCCCCCCCCTTCCTTCACGAAATGATAGTTTTGGTTGGGTAACGGCGCGAAGCGGAAGCAGATAATTACCATAAAGGAAGCTGCCATTCAGGCTGCTCAATGACTGTGGTCGTCCGTCCATGGAGAAGTACACTGGGGGTTTCACTGGGGGAAGGGGGTTCCGCTGTTTCTTGTTCATTCAACTCGTTTTTTTCCCCACCGATGAATGAAACACAACAGTAATATTTCGTTTCGGGCGCATGAAAGAAGCGAAGTGGGACACGAGTCGGGAATCCCACTGGGCCAAATTTAAGGGTTACTCATTAAAGCAAGAAACTTACAGACTAAAAATGAACAGACCCCCTAGAAAATGTATTCAGCAGGTTCATAGCTATGCGTGTGGCCCCAGGCGTGACTGTGGCATTTGTGATGACCTTTGCACGAACCTGAACCTCCCACGCACTTTCTTTTCAGCCAAATCCGACTTCAGAATTTCAATGGTTACTGCGCCTACACCCACCTTCTCATGGGTGGCCGAATACCCTCACGAGGAGAGGTTTAAGAGTGAGCTGCAAGGAAAAGGTGTTCTGGGAGTTGGTTCGAATTTTAAAAGATTGCGAAATCCTTATTTTTCATTCAAAATTTTGTTTAATCCCACGTAAAAACTCACTCAATGGAAGATGAAAAATATCTAATTCTGCGTTCAGAGAGCACCAAATTTGTGACAAAAATTAAAATTAATTAGGTTACCAAAAAAGGTTACTTTTGGTCAATCGAAAATTTAGATATTTAGAAATGTTTGGAATCATTATCACCCTACTAGGAAAGGTCGTGGAGTAGAAGTTCGAGTAATTGTTGACTTTCATTCAAGCGCAAAATGGGGTCTGTAGGCCTCATAGATCGATCACAATTTCTAAAAACGCTGCAAATTTTACACAAGGGTTTATTATTCTTTGATATACGTTACTTGTACAGAAATTTAATTCTATCAATGAAAAAATTTTAAAAAATTTTTTTTTTTTTGGATTTTTATTTAAAAAAAAATTTTTTTTGGATTTTTTTGTTCAAAAATGTGTTTTTTTCCAAAATTCCGTATTTTTTACTCGAAAAATATTTAACATCCTGGGATCCTTCAAAAATCCCATTTTTAGCCCCACGAATGCCCTAAACATCGCCCCAGTGAAATCGGATCGTTCCGGGACTCCAAAAAATGGATTCTACGTTCAAAAATACTTCGAAAACGACACCTAACTCGATCCCATAGCTAAAAGCCTTCAAAAAACCCCTCCCGTAGCCCCATTATAGCCCCATAGCGCCCCACGGGTTTGGGCGATCGGACTGAAAACCTTGCGGGCACAACTAGATGGTAAACCAAGTATTTTGTCGAAATTTCAGATTTTTTAAAAATTTCCTACTGCCCAAAACGGCCTGGACGGCGGACGGCGTACGGCGTACGGCGTACGGCGGACGGACATTTCGGATTTAGAATGTAGACCACTTGAAACGGATAATGTCAAATTTTGAGCCCGATCGGAGTCGTCGACCTCTGTCGCGAAAACATAGGTGTATTATTCCAAGAATAATAAACCAAAACCTAACATCGCATTTTCGGACAAGTCTTCCAAAATTTGGAACCCCATTTAATGAACCCTATTCATTATCGAAAAGTGAAAAGAAGGGATCTAAGGCCAGGTGGGAGTGGTTGGGGGTCGGCAGGTAGCCAGCACGGGGTCCTAGTTTTTACCAATCGAGCCATGTTTCTATAATTTCACGCCTCTAATAACTACGGATCGCCAATTGAGTTCCTTGTGACTGACGATAATTTGAGAATGTTCCGTAAAAATTTAAGGTTGTTGACAAATGATTTTACATTTGATATCGCATAAATAAATAGTTGACACTATGATAGTGTCACTATTCAAGGGAGCGATGTGGGACTTGCATCAAGGTTGGTCCGTCACGTGTCGCATAGTTGAGGTCAAAACGGTACTGGGAGTAGTGGTTGTGATGCTTTTTATAATGACTGAGCTCCAGAATGAAAATGGAGGGTATAGTCAGGAGTCCTCCAGACCTGAATCGCCCACGGCAGCTCGAGTTTGGTGGTAGCCCCAACACAATGCAAGCGACTCGTTTTTGTGCGATGAAAATGTATGTTTGCAAGGCCCATGTCAAGATGCCATACCGAGTGCAGGAAACGAAGAGGCCATGGTAGATCATCGTTACAATCTCATTGGAACGCATAAAAAAGGGCCTAACGCATGGCAAGGTTGACATAGAGGAAGGGAAAGGAGAACTCACTTGATAGGACTTCATGTGCCGTAGTCGATGGCGGCGCTATCCCTACGGAGTGTAGTGAACCACACATAGTACCTTCAAAATTTGATTTAATCTGACTGGAGTGAGCCACTAGCCCTTCTTCCAAGGGAAAGCCCCAAATGCCTCACTAAGGTCTCCATGGAGGAAGGTGCTACTACAGTGCTACTTCAAAAAATTGAAGGAAAAATTGAAGGAACCATCTCTGAGTAAAGAAATCGGTTGTGTAGTTATGCACACAACGAATGCAAACGACACGTCTGGGCGGTATTCGCTGGGCGCCATGTTCTGGTTCAGTTTTGGTAAATTACCACCTTCAAAGTTCACATCTCGTAGGGGTCGTGCTGCAGTCGCAATCCCCCCCCCCCCCCCCCCACAAGCGTTCCACCACTGGGTTGGCGCTTTGGGAACGCCGTTTAATGCAAAGTGAGTTCTCCTTTCCCTTCCTCCATGAAGGTTGGTTAACTTGCATCTCCTGGACCGATCGAAAATTGTTGAAAATTACTTAGAACGTCTCACTCTTTGGCCCAGGAACTCAAATAGGTATACCTATTTTATATTTTCAAAAGACCTATAAACGAGACCTATTTTCAAAATACCTTATTTAAGACGGTTTTTTTTTTTTTTTTTTTTTTGCGTTGACTGGAAGGATGACCTTTCCAGGAACAATTTAAAGTGCAATGATACAAGGAGCTCCCAAACTTCAATGATTTCGTGTATCTCAGTAAAAAATACCATCGTAAAATAAAATACGGACATAGTTAATAGAAAACGTCGTCAAAGATAAGAAACTGGGTAGGTTGGATCTCTTTGTTTGTAGAAGATGGAGCTGCACCCTTTCAGTACCCGAAGATGACAAGAGGGCACTCCTAAGGAATTAGGTAGCTGTTAGTCACCCTATGAACGCACCCATTTCCAATGCGTCTGCTGTGCGGAGATTTGCACACTTTTTGGATTTTTGTGGATTTTGTTTGCTCGCCAGGAATATGTGGTGAGGCAGTCACTGATGAAAAAGATTACTGAATGATGAGAGGGGGGTTGGGATTCCAGTGTAACCCTTTTGGCTACAAAGCTCATAAAAGACCCCCAACTGAGGACCCAATAAAATGTCATCTAGCCGGTAAAAGGTCAAATAATCTGACAGGAAGATTAAACGCTTTGTCATCCCTTTTCCCTTCCCTCATAAACCCACCCTTACAAGAAGACCCGACCAGACGATGTGCAAGAGCCACCCCTATCCGCACATGACCACAAAACCGTAGATGTGAGTTACGATTTGTCCAATCCATCCAATTCACTGAAATATTTTAATTTGGACTTTCAAGATAAATGCAGCAATAACAAACTTTTTATTTGCCGTATAGAACCTAAAAATCCCACTGTGCACTATGAATCAACTCAATCATCCATCATTTCAACTCTATGTGTGATCAGCCCTTTTCCTCCGTCGCTCGAGTGTACATCAAATAAAAACCCCCCTCCTCCCACACCGTCAGACAGTTCCGGGCAATATTCGCCCTTTTGGGGATGAAATAGGGAGTTCCCTTGTTGACATCGGACTTGAGTACACACCGCTAACTGTATTGATCCTCTAAAGTCTCGTAAAACCATCATCTGACCTCCACACTATATAGCAACATGAAGAGTTCACTTGGTATTGAGTTGTACGCTTTTTTTTACGCGACGTGTAAAATCATCGTGATGCTTTTACGGTGGTTATTTGGCTTGAAGGCGTCTGAGGCGTAAGTAAGCAGGTAGGCCTAAGTAAGGCCCTCCACCAATTAACTGAAGTATTTAAATCTAAATCACTAATTCTCACCGTGTCTGTGGCTGACTATGTGGCTGGCTGAGTATGTCAATCGCCTACTCTGACTAAACTATAAGCCCTAAAAATACGCCGATTTTTTCTATCGTCTCGGGCGACCGTTTAAGAGTCTCTAGGGGGGTCGAGAACCCCCAAAATTCGCTCAAATCCGCGCAATTGACATCAACTTTCTTATTTCAAATGGGAACCCCTATTTTTTTCACCGGATTCGGATTCCTCGACCAATTTTACGTCCGATAAGCGAATTTTTTGGCACGCGCGAATTCGCTCAATTTATTTTTTCGATTTATTCCGTCCTTAATAGACGGATTTTTTCCGCGTTTCGTCCTACGCCTACCTAGAGATCCGAATTTTAATAGGAGATATCGACCAAATTCATTCCGACAATGAGCGGATCAGGACGGCGATTTCAGTTTTGCAGTTTTCGTTAAATCGCGGGGCGGGCGAGCCGTCGGGTGAATTCTTGCTCGGCTTACCAAATGCCGATACCCCCCCGTCTACACTCTTCACTCCGAGCGGGTGGGCCATCAGCCTTTAAGGGGCGCTCCCGAGGTCTATGCGCAAGGTCTCCCAGAAGGAAACGGATGTAAATTAAATGAATCGATTTAAATTGAATCGATTATCGAGAAAAGTAGAATCGATTTAAACTGAATCGATTATCGAAAAATTGAATTTAATTGAATTTAAAAAAAAAAAAAATTAAAATAAAAATAAAATAAAAATTAAAATAAAATAAAAATTTTTCCTGTGAGTTTTCAACTATGATTTGATTTCACTTGCACTATGACAGGGTGGGAGGGGGGGCATACTTCACTCGGCCGATCATTTTAACGGCCAGGGGACTCGCTTATCTTATAATCGGAATCGATTATCTCATAAAATGAATTTAATTGAATTTAAAAAATAAAAATAAAAAAATTAAAATTAAATCATTAATTCTATTATTATTGATGGTGGAAATTTGATTTCACTAGCACGTTGACAGGGGGTCTAATTTCGTATAGCCCCATGAAAGCTCCATAGGTCGTCCCCAAAAATACTTGGAAAACGACACTTAACTCTACCCCCTCGGCATTTTAGTCCCATAGCGCCCCACCGGGTTTTTTACTGTGAGTTTTGATTTGATTTCACTAGCACTTTGACTTACTTCGCTCAGCTAATAGACTAGCACTTTGACAAGGGGGCCTTACTTCGCTTGCCTACTCTGACTAAACGGTAAGCGATAAAAATACGCCGATTTTTTCTATCGTCTCGGGCGACCGTTTAAATACGACTAGGGGGGTCGAGATTTTTCTAAAATGCGCTCAAATCCGCGCAATTGACATCAACTTTCTTATTTCAAATGGGAACCCCTATTTTTTTCACCGGATTCGGATTCCTCGACCAATTTTACGTCCGATAAGGGGGTCGCGCGAATTTTTTGGCGCGCGCGAATTCGCTCAATTAATTTTATCGCCTTATTCCGCCATTAATAGACGGATTTTTTTCGCGTTTCGTCCTACGCCTACCTAGAGATCCGAATTTTAATACTTGATATCGACCAAATTCATTCCGAAAATGAGCGGATCAGGACGGCGATTTCAGTTTTGCAGTTTTCGTTAAATCGCGGGGCGGGCGAGCCGTCGGGTGAATTCTGGGTCGGCTTACAAACTGCCTCTATCCTCCCGCCCACACTCTTCACTCTGAGCGGGTTGGACATCAGCCTTTAAGGGGCGCTCGGAAGGTCTATGCGCAACGTCTCCCAGACGGAAATGGATGTAAATTAAATGAATCGATTTAAATTGAATCGATTATCGAGAAAAGTAGAATCGATTTAAACTGAATCGATTATCGAAAAATTGAATTTAATTGAATTTAAAAAATAAAAATAAAAAAGCACTATGACAGGGTGGGAGGGGGGGCATACTTCACTCGGCCGATCATTTTAACGGCCAGGGGACTCGCAATGCTCGGCCACCGACATAGGTAGTTCTATTATTATAAAGGGAAGGCTTTGCAAATTTGATTTCACTAGCACTATGACAGGGGGTCTTACTTTCCCCAAAAATACTTGGAAAACGACACATAACTCTACCCCCTCGCCATTTTAGCCCCACATTTTTCCTGTGAGTTTTCAACTATGATTTGATTTCACTAGCACTATGACAGGGTGGGAGGCAGGCGCGGATCTAGAACTTTTTTTCGGGGGGGGTCACAGGGTAAAATCAAAATATATATAACTCAAATATATATATATAACTCAAAATATATCGAACTACTGAAACGATGTTCAATAAATCGATACTTTTTACGGTATGGACATCCCTAACCGGTAGTCAACATTTGATTTGCAACAGAGCACAGCAATTTCGAATGACGTCAGAGAAGTAGGTACCAAACGACCTTTTTACATGACAAAATTGGTCTTTTCGCTTGGACATAACATCATTTTGTTAGATTTTTGGTTTGGAAAAATTTAGTTCATCTCAAAATTTCAAAAATTTTCAAAATTCTACCTGGTTTGGGGGGGGGTCATGACCCCCGTGACCCCCCCCTTGAATTTTGCCTGGTGGGAGGGGGGGCATACTTCACTCGGCCGATCATTTTATCAGCCAGGGGGGTTGATGTTGAAGGAGCAGTTGACCTTGATGCAGGGTTATGAACGTGTCCATCGATGCTATGCACCCCACTAGGGTTACTCAGCTGGGTGCATAGGCGAGCAACTAACTATTGATGGCACCCCAGGGTTTCTTTCCTGTGAGTTGTCAAATTTGACACGTTGCCAAGGGGGGGGGGGGGGGGGGGGGTTTCTCGCTCGGCCGATCAATTTACCAGCCAGGGGAGGCTTTTTTAAAACTTTTCAAATGACAGGGGGGGGGGGGTCTTGCTTCGCTCGGGCGATTATTTTATTAGCCAGAGGGGTCTTGCTTTGCTCGGCCACCAACATAGGTAGTTCTCCTATTATTGATGGTGGAGTTTTCAAATTTGATTTCACTAGCACTTTGACAGGGGGTCCTTACTCCCCCCCCCCCCCCCCCCCCCCCCCCCCCCCAAACAAGGATCTATATGTACGAGCGATCAAGCAAGACCCTTATAAATAATCTATATCACTAATATATATAATATTCTTGAAAATCTCGAGAAATTCAAAAATGCTCTATGTTCTGAGATAGGTTGAGCGCCCTCAAGGATTTTTTCCGTTTTCCCCTCCTTCAACCCCCTCCCTTCCAACGACACTTAACTCTACCCCCTCGCCATTTTAGCCCCATATTTTTCCTGTGAATTTTCAACTTTGATTTGATTTCACTAGCGCTATGACATGGTGGGAGGGGGGGCATACTTTACTCGGCCGATCATTTTAACGGCCAGGGGACTCGCTTTGCTCGGCCACCGACATATGTAGTTCTATTATTATCAAGAGAAGGCTTTTCAAATTTGATTTCACTAGCACTTGACAGGGGGGCCTTAATTTCACTAGCACTTGACAGGGGGGCCTTACTTTCCCCAAAAATACATCCCCTTTCCCCAAAAATACTTGGAAAACGACACTTAACTCTACCCCCTCGCCATTTTAGCCCCATATTTTTCCTGTGAGTTTTCAACTTTGATTTGATTTCACTAGCACTATGACAGGTTGGGAGGGGGGGGGGGGGGCATACTTCACTCAGCTGATCATTTTAACGGCCAGGGGACTCGCTTTGCTCGGCCACCCACATAGGTAGTTCTATTATTATTGATGGTGGAAATTTGATTTCACTAGCACGTTGACAGGGGGTCTAATTTCGTATAGCCCCATGAAAGCTCCATAGGTCGTCCCCAAAAATACTTGGAAAACGACACTTAACTCTACCCCCTCGGCATTTTAGTCCCATAGCGCCCCACTGGGTTTTTTACTGTGAGTTTTGATTTGATATCACTAGCACTTTGACTTACTTCGCTCAGCTAATAGACTAGCACTTTGACAAGGGGGCCTTACTTCGCTCGGCTAATCATTTTCGTACCATGATTCACCCAAATCACAGGTGGCAATATACAACCACAGTGGGCAATACATCCACAAGCGGCAATACACCCACTAGGGGGGGTCTGGGGGGCGGCAATTCACCCACAGGCGGCAATATACACTCACAGGCGGCAATACACCCACAGGTGGCAATACACCCACAAGCGGCAATTCACCCACATGTCTGCTTAAGCGATCGGCCTCGCGGAGCGAGGCACCGGCCTCGCGAAGCGAGGCCCACGGGGGGTCTGGGGGGCGGAGCCCCCCAGCTGGGTGCGTAGGCGAGCAAAGCGAGCCGGAGCATCTAGTCTATATCACTAATCACTAATCACTAATATCACTAATCCTCACCGTCTCTGTCTCTGGCTGGCTGGGTATGTCAATCGCCTACTCTGACTAAACTATAAGTCGTAAAAATACCCCGATTTTTTCTATACTCTCGGTCGACCGTTTAAGAGTCAATAGGGGGGTCGAGATTTTTCTAAAATGCGCTCAAATCCGCGCAATTGACATCAACTTTCTTATTTCAAATGGGAACCCCTATTTTTTTCATCGGATTCGGATTCCTCGACCAATTTTACGTCCGATAAGCGAATTGCGCGAATTTTTTGGCGCGCGCGAATTCGCTGAATTAATTTTTTCGATTTATTCCTCCTTTAATAGACGGATTTTTTCCGCGTTTCGTCCTAAGCCTACCTAGAGATCCGAATTTTAATAGGAGATATCGATCAAATTCATTTCGAAATCGAGTGAATTTTGAGCGCGAGTTGAGTTTTGAAAAAACTGGGCCATCGCCACCGACCCATCGCGTCGGGTGAATTCTGGCTCGGCTTCACTCCCATCCTCTCAACACCCTCTATCCCCCCGCCCTCACTCTTCACTCTGAGCGGGTGGGACATCAGCCTTTAAGGGGCGCGAGCAAGGTCTACGTGATATCTCCCGGACGGACGTAAATTAAATGAATCGATTTAAATTGAATCGATTATCGAAAAATTTAATTTAATTTGAAAAATAAAAATAAAAAATTAAAATAAAAAAAAAATAAAAAAAATGATCTTAATTCTGAGATACGTTGAGCGCCCTCAAGGATTTTTTCCGTTTTCCCCTCCTTCAACTAAAGAAAAGGAGTGGGGATTTAAGCCACTATTGATTCGATTTTGATGAAATTTTCAGGGAATCATTTTATCCGCCAGGGGATTCTACGTCCAAAAATACTTGGAAAACGACACTAACTCTACCCCCTCGCCATTTTAGCCCCATATTTTTTCTTTGTTTTCATTATACTGGCCAGGGGATTCAATTGTCCTACCTACCTACATATTTATATGTAATAAATTACATATTTTAGCCCCATATTTTTCCTGTGAGTTTTCAACTATGATTTGATTTCACTAGCACTATGACAGGGTGGGAGGTGGGGCATACTTCACTCGGCCGATCATTTTAACGGCCAGAGGACTCGCAATGCTCGGCCACCGACATAGGTAGTTCTATTATTATCAAGGGAAGGCTTTGCAAATTTGATTTCACTAGCACTATGACAGGGGGCCTTACTTTCCCCAAAAATACTTGGAAAACGACACTTAACTCTACCCCCTCGCCATTTTAGCCCCATATTTTTCCTGTGAGTTTTCAACTATGATTTGATTTCACTAGCACTATGACAGGGTGGGAGGGGGGGCATACTTCACTCGGCCGATCATTTTATCAGCCAGGGGGGTTGATGTTGAAGGAGCAGTTGACCTTGATGCAGGGTTATGAACGTGTCCATCGATGCTAAGCACCCCACTAGGGTTACTCAGCTGGGTGTGTAGGCGAGCAACTAACTATTGATGGCACCCCAGGGTTTTTTTTCCTGTGAGTTGTCAAATTTGACACGTTGCCAGGGGGTGTTTCTCGCTCGGCCGATCAATTTACCAGCCAGGGGAGGCTTTTTTCAAACTTTTCAAATGACAGGGGGGGTCTTGCTTCGCTCGGGCGATTATTTTATTAGCCAGAGGGGTCTTGCTTTGCTCGGCCACCGACATAGGTAGTTCTCCTATTATTGATGGTGGAGTTTTCAAATTTGATTTCACTAGCACTTTGACAGGGGGTCCTTACTTATGTACGAGCGATCACGCAAGACCCTTATAAATAATCTATATCACTAATATATATAATATTCTTGAAAATCTCTAGAAATTCAAAAATGCTCTACGTTCTGAGATAGGTTGAGCGCCCTCAAGGATTTTTTCCGTTTTCCCCTCCTTCAACCCCCTCCCTTCCAACGACACTTAACTCTACCCCCTCGCCATTTTAGCCCCATATTTTTCCTGTGAGTTTTCAACTTTGATTTGATTTCACTAGCACTATGATAGGTTGGGAGGGGGGGGGGCATACTTCACTCAGCCGATCATTTTAACGGCCAGGGGACTCGCTTTGCTCGGCCACCCACATAGGTAGTTCTATTATTATTGTTGGTGGAAATTTGATTTCACTAGCACGTTGACAGGGGGTCTAATTTCGTATAGCCCCATGAAAGCTCCATAGGTCGTCCCCAAAAATACTTGGAAAACGACACTTAACTCTACCCCCTCGGCATTTTAGTCCCATAGCGCCCCACCGGGTTTTTTACTGTGAGTTTTGATTTGATTTCACTAGCACTTTGACAGGGGAGGGAGGGGGGCTTACTTCGCTCTGCCGATCATGTTATCGGCCAGAGGGAGCTCGCTTTGCTCAGCCACCCACATAGGTAGTTCTATTCTATTATTATGATGGTGGAGTTTTCAAAATTGAGTTCACTAGCACTTTGACAGGAGGGGCGTCTTATTTCGCTCAGCTGATCATCTTCTCGGCCTTTTTAGCCCCATATCGCACCATGGGTTTTTTCCCTATGAGTTTTCAAATTTGATTTGATTTCACTAGCACTATGGCAAGGAGGGGGGGGGGGGGGGGGCGGTTCCTCGCTCGGGCGGTAGAGAGTAGACTTTTGAAAATTGATTTCACTAGCACTTTGACTTACTTCGCTCAGCTAATAGACTAGCACTTTGACAAGGGGGCCTTACTTCACTCGGCTAATCATTTTCATACCATGATTCACCCAAATCACAGGCGGCAATATACAACCACAGTGGGCAATACATCCACAAGCGGCAATACACCCACTAGGGAGGGTCTGGGGGGCGGCAATTCACCCACAGGCGGCAATATACCCTCACAGGCGGCAATTCACCCACAATTCTGCTTAAGCGATCGGCCTCGCGAAGCGAGGCACCGGCCTCGCGAAGCGAGGCCCACGGGGGGTCTGGGGGGCGGAGCCCCCCAGCTGGGTGCGTAGGCGAGCAAAGCGAGCCGGAGCATCTAGTAAGAATTTAAGCTGCAAGTTTACCCCCCGAGAGCCATGACTCCACCTGGGTGGGTCCGCTGACCATGTGTCGACATTTCAAATGGGCGTTTTTGGGTCTGCTGACCCAGGGGCTATGATTTAAATAAAGCTAAAAGAGTTAGTCCGCTGACCATGTGTCGCCTTTTCAAATTGGCCGTTTTTTGACCTGCTGTGATTTAAACACAGGTAGGTATTCATATTCATGAATATGAAATGAATTAATTCCCAGGCTGCAGATTTGTGAATATGACTGTATTAATAACGTTATGAATATGAATAACGTTATTCACAGTTTTATTCATAAATAACCGATTATTGACAGTTTCATTCATGAATAACCGATTATTCACAGTTTCATTCATGAATAACCGGTTATTCACATCTGTATTTATGAATAACGAGTTATTCACGGTTTTATTCATGAATAACTCATTATTCACGTTTTTATTCACAAACAACCACTAGTTTTGAACACATTCCACAAGCTTTTATTCGCGTTATTCATGAATAAAAATGTGAATAACTGGTTATTCATGAATAAAACTGTGAATAACGTTATTCATATTCACAACGTTATTCATATTCACAAATCTGCGGACTGTGAATAAATTCATATTCATGAATATGAATACGCCCACCTCTGGATTTAAATAATGCTAATAATACTAATAGCATGAGTCCACTGACCATGTTTCGCCATTTCAAATTAGGCAGTTTTGGGTCTGCTGCCCCAGGGGCTGTAATTTAAATAAACCTAATAGTGTGAGTCCACTGACCATGTGTCGTCATTTCAAATTGGACGTTTTTGGGTCTGCTGACCCAGGGGCTGTGACTTAAATAATGCGAATAATACTAATAGTGTGAGTTCGTTGACCATGTGACGCCATTTCAAATTAGCCAGTTTGGGTCTGCTAACCCAGGGGCTGCGATTTAAATAAAGGTAGTTGTGTGGGTCCCCCAGAACAACGGTAAAAATGAGGCCACGGATTCCAAAACTGTCTACATTCATTTTCGGCCAAATCGAGTTAGCAGTGGATTCTGAAGCATTTTCCCGCGCTCCATCGAAAAATGACTTCAGAATCAAGGAAAACTCTCTCCTCTGGTTTTAGCTCCCAAAGTTTGGGTTATGTTCCAAAACTCTCTACTTTCATGAGTCAATTCGAAGCAAAACTCTCTCCATAGGACAGTTCGTGTCAAAACTGTCTACATTCATTTTTCAATCTCAATTTACTGGCTCCCTTCTTAATTGAATTAGTTCAAAATTGTCGCACTCATTTTGTGATGTCAAATGCAAAAGAAATCGCGTCTCCCGGCTTATTGGTTGAGTTGAGGCATGTTTTTTGTGTTTCCTGAAAAATTGCTAAATCGGACTTAGGCAGTTTTGAAATCAAGCAAAACTCTCTCCTTTCCACTGGTTTTGGCTCCCAAACTTTGGGGTTCGTTCCAAAACTCTCTACATTGGACAGTTCGTGTCAAAACTGTCTACATTCATTTTTCAATCTCAATTTACTGGCTTCCGTCTAAATTAAAATAGTTCAAAATTTTCGCTCTCATTTAGTGATGCCAAATGAGTCAAATGCAAAAGAAATCGCGTCTCCCGGCTTATTGGTTGAGTTGTGGCATGTTTTTTGTGTTTCCTGAAAAAACGAAAAATCGCACGTAGACAGTTTTGGAATCCATGGCCTCAAATATAGTTAATTTTGCCTGATGCCCAGGGACCCTCCATGCTAAATAAATTTTGACGTTGTTGTAGAAATTTTGAACAAGTTCAGAGACCGTTTGTAAAGGACAACCACCTGGTGTGACGTTTAAAGTGTTTTTCATTCCGGGCGAAGGCTCTTCGACAAATTGACCGTACTGAGCAACGAGCACATTGAGTCCTCCCCGAGGTCAGGTGTTTTTCCACCAAAAGTCCCATAAATCTCCATCAGAGGTGGAAGCTGGAAATCTCAAAAGGCCGCTAACAAGAGGTTTGTCAGGTTCCAGTCAACACCGAGCCATGACTAAGCGTGACGACGTTTTCTCGTGGGTGGGAAAAAGCTCCGGCGACGCTCCTGGACGGAGCTTCCTGGAAAAATTCTACAGAGCAGAGCAGTATTGTCCCTACCTGGGCGTGTTTTTTTTTTTTTTTTTTTTTTTTTTTTTTACCCAGGTAGGCACAGGTGCGTCCTGTTGATGAGAAAGGGAAGAGACGGTCAAGTGCATCGCATGTAGGTCGTTACTAATAGGAACCGTATTGTACCTGTAACCTTCCCCTCTACCTCACCCCGTCAACCTAATGAGTCTACACCCCTAATATCCTACCCACCTACCTGCCTCATTCGGGAAGGAAAAATCTAAACATCCCGCACCTACGCACATATCCACAACAAAAGCCCTGTTTTTTTGGGAGGCTCAATCGACATCGTCGAACTGGACTCCACAGAGTGAGACGGAGCGATTTGGACGGGACGTCTCGCCCTTCCCCTCTACCCCCCCCCCCCCCCCCCCCCCACCTTCATGGTTTTTTGTGCAAATCCCTAATATCTCAGCTGCGACAGCTCGCAAATTGATGTGAATATGTGGGGTTGTATTTGCAGGGTTTGAAACGGTTTATGATTTGATACAGTGAATTCACATTCATTATAGTAGCTATCATGTTTGCAATCGAAGGGCTCCAAAAGACAGGTCCGAAATGGTTCCATTCTGTTAAAAATGTTCTTCTTTCAGTAGGTCTCCCTCTAAAATTCCACCGTTGAAGGGGGAACAGGAGAGCTTTTAGCTCACTCCACTGATCAGGTCAGAGCCCGGCTTTTGAATCAGATTCTGAGAGTATAAGAGAAGAATCTTCTCTTATACTCTCAGAATCTGATTCAAAAGCCGGGCTCTGACCTGATCAGTGGAGTGAGCATTGAAATGAATTTTGAAGAAATGAAATTTGATAATTTGAAATGAAATTTGAAGAATTACATCTGGCATATGTCCGCCTAACGCGGCCCTACACTGAATTATGCGATCGTTGAAATTTTCGATCACCCGCTGGCAGGTCTCCGGGTCGATGGCGGCAATCACTCTTCTTATTTCTTCCTTCAATTGGTGGATGGTTCGAGGTTTGTAGCATAAACTTCCCAACCTCCTTCTTCGTTAATGCTTATTCGCAAGCAATTTGCAAGTAGTTTGAAACCAATCAATGAATATAAACGTAAGAATCAGTACTTCATCTACCTCTTCTCATGCTCACCGCGAGCTTCACGTAGCTTGGAGACATTCCCCTGGGAGCTCAATAAAACCGATTCGAAACAAATCGAAGGACTGATCCAAAGATCAAATGAGGCGCTGAGGCGCAAAACTCGTTCTTTCCAATTTTTGTCGAAATTGAGATGGCAGTGGTTTTTCAAAGGATTTTTCGCGCTGTTTCAAATGGTTGAATCAGTTTTCAACAAAACTCGCTCCTTCCCATCTAAAAACATCTCCGAAAGTTACGAATATTTGCAAAACTCGTTCTTTACTCCAACAGGTGGGAAGCAAAACTAGTTCTTTGCGTTTGAAGCTTCTGGTGTTTTGCATCTCAGCGCCTCAAATTCAAAAATTATAGGTCACACAATTTTGGTAACTAACTACCACATCAGACCGTACATAACGACGTGGCAACAGAAAAACAAACAAAAAGTCAGACAAACGCCCAAGGGTGAGGGTGAAGGTGAGAGGGTCATCAGTGCGGTTAGCACTTTTAAACCTTCTCTGGACTTCCACAAATAATTTTAGACCAAAATTAGCCAAATCGGTCCAGCCGTTCACGAGCTTCAGCGAGACTAACGTCCTCCATTCCTATGAACATCACTTTTCTCGTGGCCCCCCTCAGCCTGAGCGACACCACCGTTATTATGGCGGTAGGCTCGCTCTTGTCTACCTAGGTCCTCAGCTGAGGATCAGGGATTCCCTGGCAGATAATATGATTTCTTCCACCTTCGAGTGAGAATGCTTTATCATCCAGTTTCACGAGGCAGTGGCCCTCAGGTCATATCCCAGTAGAACATCATGAGGTGTGGGGCGGTGTTTACTGTTAGCTGTGGGGATTGTTGAGGTTCGGTCAATGAGATCTTGTAGTTAAGCCAACGTTTCTGACAATTTATTTGTCCATCTTCAATACAAATCTTCATATGTAGATTTAGGGTCTTCAACAGTCCTTCACATAACATTTAGGTTCTACAATGATCTTAAAACTATAAACCCTTCACAATTGACTAACAAGAGGGAAACGAAATAGTAAAATCGAGAGACTTACATGTTAGCTGGAGTGAGCATTGTGGCTGAAATGCCAGTCTCCAGATAGCATTTACTGTCCAAGGATCACACGTCTATGGCCACTCCCCTTCGACACCTTCCTTCTCTCTCTCGGATGCTGAGTCTCTCATCTGTCTCACTCATTTTTCCCATAAGTGCTCTGAACCAGGTTACCTTATAGGTGCACCGGAGGGGTTACCTGGGGCGTCGCCAGGTAGTGGCCGCCGCTGTGGAATGCACACGTGTGACCACCACGTGTGTGTCTCCACCCAAAGGACCGGTTAGGCATTCAATCCCGTCCCCCCTCCCCCTCCCGCTACCGCCATAGTAAAGTCGCTCTTTTCTTGAACATCATTTTCAAAACTCAACTTCAAAACAGCCACACCTGGGCAAACATACGGTGTGGAGATTTAAAAAGGTGGGGTAGGGAGATTCGAAAGGTTTTCTGTTGAGACCGAGAAATACCAAACCAAGATGGGAAATGTTAACATTCCTAGTCGATTACACGTATGTCAGTATTTCATTATGCCAAAACCACAGTAGTGCAGCATGTGGTCCCAGCTGTGGCCCACTGACAGCAGCCAGCAGAACAGTCGACAGCCGTCAGCACACGACAAATTCACTAATTCGGCCCAAATGCTGAAGGCCTGTTGTGGGGGTCAGCTGTCGATAGAGGCATCCCATACACGCTGTACCCCCCCCCCCCCCCCTTCGCCTGGATGATAATCTTCACATGCTGTAACTTTAATTAGACGTACATCTGTTGGTGGAGGGAGGGCGAGTGCAACTGTCAAATGGTAACATTCGGAAGGGCCCCGCTAGTTCGTACCGAAGTTGGCGCAGATGGGAGAATTTGAAACATCTTGCCGTCCTACGTATTGTAAGGTACACCGCGTGCACGTCCCCCAGCAGCAGCTGCATCAGCGTTTTTGAACAGAAATAGGACCGCGTCCTGCTTAGAGAACTACTGAATCGATTATTTTTGACAAATAAACACTTCAACAAAAGTTTTTAACACTTATACTTCAATAGGTGTGTCCCGTAGGTACCAATAAACATTTTTGGTGCCTAACTAGGAAGGTCAGTGATGAACAAAGACGTAGCCACTCAAACGAACTATGGTGAGGTGGGGGAAGTGCGTGGTATGTTTTGTAAGGTTCAACTTCAACAAAACCTCAAAAACCAGCCGTTGACGTCATTTTATATGTTTGCCCTGACACCTCTGAATCTCTTGCTTTTCGATGTATGATTGATTTTTCGTAGCCTTGTCAATTGGGAGCATTACGACCGAAATAGCTGTTCAAGTCCGTCTCACGCAGTTGACCCAAGACTACTACTAACACAAGAAAGCGACCAGACTGCTAATATTTTAAAGACACAAAAAATCATGGTTTACATGAGGTGCTTACTGACACAAGAAGGCATCCAGTTAGGTTGAAAACCAACAGGGGTAAGAACTTGATATGAATATACTTACCCGTGGGGGAAGTGCATAGTATTGCGCACTTTCCCGAATTATCACTAGGCACATGCCCCTTATTTAAAAAAACAATGGGGTAAGTGCATTGTAGGGCCCAACTCACGGAAAGACGAAGATAGGACAATGTCAATTATAGAAGTGATGAACAACTACCGAACTTATACACAAATTTTAAAACGCCTGAAAATACTCACCTATTGAAGGAATGGGCAATGAAGGATGGAACATGATAAAAATGGAGCACTGAAATTGACAGCTCAGTGAAATCGCACTCAGTGACTTCATAAATTACCAGACAGGTTACCATTTGCGTTTACACCATAATATGATAGCCAGTGGAAATAGTACTGTAGCATTTTTACATCCCACTTACGCACTTGCCCCGTTTTTGCAGTTCTCCCGCCTTACTTTCAACGCATCATAACTTTCACAAGCAGCAGCACTGTTGACATATTCACTGATGCCAACTGAAAATGTAATTGTCTTCAGATGAGTTGCTGAAGAGGTCAAGTTGGCGGTGAATGAGGATCCAATTGGATCCGCATTTACTTCATTAATGAAGTAAATGAGGCATTGAAATCAGCAGAGCCAAGAATTAGTCAGCCCGGTTTTGGTTTATTATTATAAATACACCTATGTAATCGCGACAGAGGTCGACAGCTCTGATCGGCCTCAAAACATTATACGTTTCAAGATGTCTAGATTCCAAAAACGAAATGTCCGAGCCGTTTTGGGCGGTAGGTTTTTTTTTTTTTTTTTTTTTTTTTTTTTTTTTTTTTTTTTAATCAAATTTCGGCAAAATACTCGGTTGTGCCCGCAAGGTTTTCAACCCAATCGGCCAACCCCGTGGGGCGCGATGAGGCTAAAATGGGGCTACAGGAGAGGTTTTTGAAGGTTTTTTTGGGCTATGGGGTCGAGTTAGGTGTCGTTTTCGAAGTATTTTTGGACGTATAATCCATTTTTGGGGGTCCCAGAACGACCCGATTTCGCCGTGGGGATCTATGGGGCTACAAATGGGATTTTTCAAGGATCCCAGGAGTTCACGTATTTCCCTATAAAAAAAAGCCTTTTTATTGTCACAAATTTGTTTTTGTACACGTAACCTATATCAAAGAATAATAAACCCTTGTGTAAAATTTGTAGTGTTTTTAAAAATTTATTTCAACCTGGAAAAGTCAAATAATTACTTTAAGATTGAAAAATGTTCAACTCAGCTCAGCGAAAAAAATGATGGTATACCTACCATGAAGATGATTCACCTAACAAGGCGGATGGTGCAACAACAAGGGAGGACAAATAAGAAAAATAATTGAAAAAATCATAAATTACAATCAACTAACGGGGAAGCGAATAGAATTCTCTAGAAAACTATGAGAGCCTTAGGTGGAACCTGCTGGCAATGGCATATAACTCACCCCTTCCCCACCCACTGCGGCATTCATTGTCATTCCAATCGTCATTCCCTTTTTCCCCGTTCTCTTCAGTTACCTGGGCGGAGGGCCCGGGAAGGGGAAGAAGATGAGAAAAGAGAAACGGTTTTATTGTGAGATGGCGGAAGACGCCAGTGCGGAGCGCCGCGAAGTCAACGCCAAGGATGTCTGGCCGCCGCAATCTCCGCTGGCTCCCCCTCTCTCTATTCGGCGGCGGTTCTGGAGAGCGAACCACTTTGGGTGCATTGGGCGAACGTCAGTGATGGACTGAAACGAGGATGAAGTGATACTGCTTGAGCCCAATAAACAAACAAAGGATTCGCCACCAAGCTTTCTTCCACTCCAAAATCTCTAATAATAATATTATTTTGGATAATATTATTGTACAACATTTACCTAGTCCAGCAGTGTTGACCAGTTATTGCAGAAGTAGTTGGGGCCTACTGTTTAACGCCGGCTCCGAACGGCAATTGTGAGAGGTTTTCCTGGCCAAGGTACTCTCGGTGGTTTGCCATTGCCTTCCGAGAGGTGATTATCCGTATAAGGAAGATGTCTATCAACTGCTGGGATCCGATCAGCATCCTTAACTCAGCAGTCCATCGCTCAAACCACTGAGCCACTGATAAGCACAACTCCTATGAATAGAGAATATGGAAGGAATATGGTGAAGGGAGATGCAAAATTTCAAAAATTGAGGGGTTTCTGATGAGTATACTAGCGAGGGAAAAAAGGTAGATACAACTGATGTCACGCAGAGGCCTGCTCATTCACGATCAAATCTTGAAAACCGCTTCTTATTCAAAAATTGTTACATGATGCATGTTTTTAGGGGGATAGGATCGTTAAAGAGCGAGACAGAAGATATCACACATACGCATGTACCGAACGTTGGAGTTGAGGGATACCCGCTACTGGCCACCTACCCAACGAGGGCCCCTTCCACATCGTTCTCGAGACGGCTCCCAATCGGTTCATCATTGAATATCATTCTGTAGTGAGATTTGTTGTTTTTAAGAGTTGCATGTAGGGAGATTAATCGATAAATTATGGACGTGCCATACTGTTGTACATCATCAAGCATCCGATTAGGAACGACGTCCATTGGACGTGTTTCTGGATTATTTTTTGATCGATAAGAGACTTCCAAATAACACCAAAAATGGGGTTAAAACACAAATTGCAAGTTTACAAGATTTAATGATGTATTTTCCTCTTTTTGACTTCTAAAAATGTGGCTCAGGATCAAAACTGAGAAAATCCGGAGGTGCCGGATGCCATAGAACTATACAACATGACATGTTGTATACATTGTATTAAATACATTTTGTTCACAAGAGGTTTCAAGAGTGCTGAATCCGAATTACAGGTCGATGCAGACCGGTCGAAGGACTCTCCTTCTCTTCAGGAGGCCCCAACCAAAGGTTTGGTTCGCCCCGGTGATCCGCCTTGAAAGGTGAGGCTCTCCGTGTTCCTCCGTTGTCTCCGAGAAGGTAAACGGCCTCACCAATAAACGGGCCGCCGACAAGGGAAAAATTAATAGCCGACAACGAAATGGGTTAACCCCCCTCTCCCACGCCGTGGCCATTACCCGTTTCTGCCATACACGGTGAACCGAAGGGTGAAAAAAACAGAGTCGCCTTGTGAAACTGGCGCGAACACCGATGAAAACTTCCTCTTCACGAAATTATCATCGAGCAAACAGTGCTAAATACGTGGGGTTGTTAATTGTTGCCTTCGTACATACTTAACTCCTGCGAAATGGTGTACCTAGGGATGTTGCTGCAGGGTTGTTGTACTTGGAGGCGAAGATATAGCTAAAAAAATTGTAGCAATTAATTATTAATGCAAATTTTAGACCAATGCCTCCGTGGTTCACCCTGAGCTTTCAGGGTTACCAGTCGTCCGGATTTACCAGGACATCCTGGCAGTCCTGTCCTGATTTTCATTTTAAGCATCACCCATCCAACCACTTATGGATGGAAACAAAATTAAAGTCGGTTTCTTCCTCTTTGTCTAGCGCCTCATTACAACTCTTTCGGTATCGTTTACCTTGAGTCTCGTTCAATAAACGTTTAAAAATGGTCTAAAGTTTGGAAGAAACGTTTGCAGAGTATACAGTTTTAAAGCTCTTTAATGTGGTTCTGTTCTTCTTCAGCGAGTTTGCTTCTCAAGCTGACTCTATAGAGAGCTATATATAGCTATTATTGCTTCTCAAACTTGCTGAAGAAGAACAGAAACACTGTAAAACGCTTTAAAACTGTTTTAAACTGGCTTCAGAGCTGGGCGATTCTCCAGAAGAGTACCTATATGTAGACAAAGTGATGAGGATGCTATCTTGCTTCCTGAGCTGTTCAAGACTTGCTATGCTGGTCCCTAGCTGACTAAGGGTTTCCAAGGCTTTACAAGATGGTCCCAAGCTGGCTAGGGTGTTCCAGGATGGCATCCACACTTGGCACCAGCCCCAGATCTCTTGCAAGGGCCCTCTTGCAGGGTCCCAACTTGGCTGAGGGTTTTTAAGGGTTGCCAAGATGGTCATAAGCATTCCTGAGCTGGCCCCAAGCTGGTTAAGGGTTTCCAAGACACGCCAGTATGGTGCAAAGCTGCCAATGGGTTTTCAAGGCTGGCCAAAATGGCCCCAATCTTTCCATACCTGGCCAAGGGTTGCAAAGTTGGTGTCAAGCCGCCTATGGGTTTCTGAGGCATGCCAAGATGGTCCCAAGCTGGCTAGGGGTATCTAAGGCTTGCCAAGATTGCTAGGGGGTTCCAAGGCGCAGGGTTTGAAGTCCTGAGGAACTGTTTGCAGAGCTATAAATCATTCTAGGTCATTGCAAGACTTTCTACCATCATAACCTTCAAGTGGTAAGCACGAACGAATGTTCATTTGTAGGCCTGTTGGCCTTCGATTGAGGAATGATTAAAGGGAACAGTAAAATAATACAACATAATATTGTATAATTAACTACGACTAACCTTACATACTACGTAAGTCCTCCAGTAAATTCTTACCTACACAACTAATGGTTCCCTTTGGCAGCTTTGGCGCTGGTGGCGAGCGCTTTCAATGTGAAAACGTCATCGCACCTGTTTCACCCCAACGGCCAGATCATGTTTTCTCATCGAAAGCGCTTTCCATCAGCACCAAAACATCCAGTGATGACGGACTCAACCAATAGGCACGTATGTATGCGTTTGAACCCCTACAAAGCCCTCTCACCTCTCGCGAATATTCCACGAAATCAACAAACAAGCGAAACACATCTGGTCCGAGCCAAACAAACATCCCGGAACCCGAAAGAAAAGTCATCAATTTCCATTATTTGGGGTTGTTTGTGAACTCTAAACCCTCCGCAGGTATCAAACGGGAATTTTGTTTTTTCCACTCTCCACACACGCCTCCTCGTCTCTGTTTAATATCATAGGCTTTATATCGTTTGTTTTCGCCCTGGGGAGTTTCGGCAATTTGTTTGCAACACTTGAAATAAAAATCCGAGCCGATTTGGGACCAATTAACGTCAAGTATTTAGTCAGCAGACCCCAGTCGGTATCTTTTTTTTTCCGTGGATTAAGCCATTCGGACAAGTGTCCCTCGCGTTGGCAAGTGCAAATCCGATGCTCGTGTGGACTTGAAGGGGGAGACTCCAGAAATAACGTCCATTATTACCTGCAAACCTTCTTGTTGGGACTCTAAAACGGGAATAGTCCCACGGAAGAGGTGCACAGCCTCGAGGGAGAGGTTTGATCCGATCGCGTTGCGACGATGAAAAGATGGGAAAGAACAAGTGCAACGAGGCCCCAAATCCATGGGTAGGGTTCAAATTAGGCGTTTTTGGGTCTGCAGTGTGTGCGATGTAAATAAAACGAATAGTGTGGGTCTGCTGACCGTGTGACGCCTTTTCAAGTTTTCTGACTTGTCTTAATCAACCGTCAACGTGTGAAAATAACGAAAACTTTTTAGAGACTCCGATGGCGTAGTCTTTCATGATGATGCAGTTTTTTTTTCACACCTAACGAGAGGGTGAGCTCAGGGAGATCCTTGTCCATCAGTTAAGTGGCCCATGTGGCGATCAAGTGGCCTCTTGACAACCAAATCCCTTCACGTCACTTCACAAGCCGAGATTTATGGACGTTCGAGTTGCATGTGTCATGTGCACCACAATATTTTCGGTGGAAGGCTCTGTCCGGGCGTTTTGAATGCCAGTCAAAGAGACTGGTGCTCGATTGCCTTAACTAGGAAGAACAGATAGTCATGCAGTATGTGCGCGATCTCTCGACATACAGTCTTACCAGATTCGGATCTTACTTGACAAAATTTATATTTAATATGTAAAACGGGTGTGTCACATTCTCAGTCTTGCATACACTAATCAATTACTTTTTGTGTCCGGAGCGCTTGACTGTTGAACCAAGTCAGTTGAAGCCTCTTCTGATTTTACCCTTAGTGAGCTGGAAGTGTCTTTATTCGGCTTCCCCCTTTCTCTCTTCTGCTTCCTAATATTCCTGATAACTTGAAGAACTTGCACTTGAAATTCCACAGTGTCATCTTCGGTAAAGTCCTCCAGCGAGGGAGAGATGCCTTTGAAGAAAGACATGTGGCGGTTTTCTGGCTCCAGTCGATCCAGGACGCTCAATATTCGTTGGTCAACTTCGTTCTGCTCAATTGGCCGTTCGTGGCGTTTGCGTTTCTTAGGATTCGCGGAGGTTGCGTGGTATCTTTCAATTGGAGGGGGCTGGTCGTCCCACGTAGGTAACAATATTGTTTCGTCGGAGTGTTCGTGGAGCACGACGTCGGGCGGGTCGGGGATTTCCATTTCATCGTCCATAACTTGGCTCTTCCATTCCTCTTCACTAGCGTCTTGTTCATCCTGAGCGTAGAACCTCCTCAGAAAATACATTTGATCCGCGTAGATGTAGCGTTTGACTCTTAACGGACCGCTGCATGAGGTTTTCTTGATAGATTTGGCGAATGTGTCTCTCATGTTATTCCACTTTTTGACGATTTCTCTCCCTGTAAGAAATCATTTCACGTAAATATGGCGATTAGATCAAATAAGGAGCAGCAGACTACATAAAATGTAAAAGCACGGTGTTTACATTGGAGCTGGGAGTCACGAAGGAACACCAGGGGCCACCTCTACTGGCCATGCCAGCCAACCCCCGCTCAAATGTTTATTAAGCTTTTGTGTCTCGAAAAAATAAAGAATGACGGTGTTTCGGAAATGCAATTTCAAATTGGATTCAACGTGAAAGAATATGTCAGAAAAGTGGAACATGTAATTCTCCTAATAATCGAGGGGCTGACATGGGGAAGACAGTAAGTCACATAAGAAAAAATAAAAATAAAAAAATAAAATACCTAATAAAATAAAAAATTATTCAATAATGAAATTTAAATAATAGAATAAAAAATGAATAAAAAATGAAAATTAAAAAAAAATTAAATGAAATAAAAATAAAATAAAGTGACTTACTTACCTGCTACCTTCCTCATGTCAGCCATTTCCAACACATTTTCACGCTCAATCCAAATTTGAAATTGCATATCCAATACCTACACTGTGAACCTGTATTCAATATCTAAATTTACCAAAGGATTTTTGGGCGGTTGGGTGGGGGGGGGGGGGGATTTTTCTATGTAGGTAATTTACATTGCAATTCTATGTGCATAATCTACATAGTTAACGACAACTGTAGCTATTTGGAGAGCCCATTATTCTCGAGGGATCTCATTAAAAGGGATACTTACCTCATTCCTCGGAAAACAGGGGTTCGAGGTGTAAGCATAGGAGGAGGTGGGGGGGGGGGGGGGGTTGACGACGCCACGTTTACCCTGCATGACTCGCAGGTGTGTGCTATTGGTCATTCACCTGCAATTTTTATGCAATGGAAATATGTTACTCTGATGGGAGTTGGAATGAATGGGTGTGTGACACACACCGTGTGTCATTTAAATTACATAACAATTGCAGGTGAATGATGAATAGCAAGCCTCGCCCGCTGCGGAGGCAGCCACATCTCCATTGGTCACCACCCTCTGCCCACAGCCCACCGCCTTCCCAACATACTGTTAACTGGTCCAGCCCCTATCTTTAGACTTCTTTCGGAGTTCAGATACGCCACATGGAGCAACATTTTGGTATTTTCAGGCCTTTCTCGTACCTAGCTCGATACATTAACTACTGCAGCTTATTCGTCGTCACACCCAGCACCAACATCAACCCTTGCCAAGTCCTACTTCTCGCACTTACTGAAATGCTCTTGGTCGATGGCATCCTGCTGATCAAAATCCGGAACCAACTCTTGAACGACTGCCATCCAAGCGGCTTTCACGTGCAGCTTGTCTTTGTACGTGGGCAACGATTTGTCCCAAAGGCACGGCCACTTTTCGACGCAGGCGATCAACTGTTCCGGATTGACTTCGAGCGGAAGAAGTTGCGAATGTCTACTTTCGTCTTCGACTTCTTTATCTTCGTCTTCAAGCAGATCGACTTCTTTCCCTTCGTACAGCCTGGCCAGAAACTGGAGTTGCTCACCATACACGTACTTCCGGTTCTTCCTGAGAGATTTGACGTATGCATCTCTTAAATTGGCCCATTTCTTTATGGTGTCTCTGCCTGCAGTACAAGAATAAACCTTAACATGCATTTATTCGTGATTAAAATTTGTTATGTACGATAGATTCACTCACTGAATGCCTCCTGCTCGGAAACCGACAATGAGTCATAGTCTTCGTTCAGTTTCCTGAAGACTTCCACCCAGGCCGCTTTCGTGTAAGCAACATGACGATATTTGTCCGAGGATTTGTCCCACAAGACAGGCCTGCTGTGGACCAAGTTGATCAGCTGTCCTGCGATTTCTGCCGTGTCCTCAGCCATTTCAATCTAAAAACTTAGAGAAAAAAAAAAACCACAAGTCTATCAAAACACCGAGTCATTCTACCACACTGTAGTCGGATGGGTCTGATAAATGGATTCTTCAACTAGAAAGACTTCGAATGTGACACCCACCACTTCACGCTCTATCATAAACCCTTTGATAACCCCTCCCGTAGACCCACAAAGCCCACAGCTAGAGGGTAAAATGGATTTATTGTCAGATTTAACCAGAGTTACAGAGGACAGATTAACACAAAAATCTTACAGCCAAAAACGACAATACGGAATCCCTATTAGGGATGAAAATCGCTTTTCGATTAAATCGAAAATTTTACCTCAAATTTTCTGATTTTTTGCAATCTATTGTAGCGATTCTTATCCCGAATTTCAGAATCGATTATTTGTGAAATCGATTTATCTTGGGGTGTTTATTTTCTGTCTTTCTTGTACCTACCTATTCATTGTTTTGTACTCACACAGCATACCCACGAGAAGAATAAAATAGAAAACATCAAGAACATCAGATCGTATAATATCGTATAATATCTCCCTTCTTAAAATATTATTTTAAGAAGGGAGAACCAACCGAAGGACAATAATTACCTAATTTTTCCTCAAGGAGAAATTTCTCTGCAGACTAGAGGATTACCACCACCACCACCACTACTTAGTTCAGTGGTTTATCTCGCTCCTCCATCGCTCCATTTTTCTCTTATACAAATATATACAAAATAATATTTTGTCATATGACGCACTTCTTATATAAGCAAAAAAAGGTTATATAATCTTTTTTTGCTTATGTAGATATCTTTAAAAAAAAACCCTCTGTTTAAATCAAAAACAAATATAAGAAAATGTTGTACCACAAGAACAGGGGAATTACCAACTGTTCTTCCATAAGGGGTTTGAAATAACTATTCCAACAATAGGTACCTACCTACCAAGAATATTGCTTCCGAGTCTGCAAAGCAGCGGAAGCCTTGTGTTCACTTTCGGGAGAAAAAAAATTTTTGTTGTCCGAATTCAAAATTTCCACTCACATTTTGCGTTTCATAGCCTACTGAACAAATTTGGTTTCGTGTCTGTCGGTCTGTGGGTCTGTCGGTCTGTCCGCATTTCCTTGTTACAGCCATAATTTCCACAATTTTGAATGAATTTAGCTCAAATTTTGAGGGATTATGCGGATCAGGCTCCTTGAGGTCCCATACGAATTTCAGCACAATTGAATCAGCGGTACGCTCTGCGCATGCGCTAACGTGAAATTCTTGAAACAGGCATAACTTTCTCAATTTTGATCGGATTTCAATCAAATTATCAGGAATTGTGTGCGTATAGCTCTAGATGGTCCCCTGTCAGTTTCATCACGATTGAATCAGCGGTACGCTCAGCGCATGCGCGAACGTAATTTCCTTGCCACAGCCATAACTCCTACAATTTTGATCGGATTTCAATCAAATTTTCAGGAATTGTGTGGGTATAGCCCTAGATGGTTCCCTATCAGTTTCATCATGATTGAATCAGTGGTACTCCCTGCGCATGCGCGAACGTAATTTTCTTGTTACAGTTGTTACGTTCATTTTGAACTTGGCACGAGGAAGCTCATGTGCCATTGCCTTGGCAGTGTATTTTTTTTTTAGTTTGGCCATGATTGTTTTTAAGCGATGATGTGTGTAAAATTTACACATGACATGTATTAACACACAAAAAATTTACACATTGTGTGTATTTAATACATATCGTCGCTTAAGAACGATTATGGCCAAACTCAAAACAATCGCAATAAATTTAGTGCAGGTTTGGTTTATTATTCCTAGAATAGTACCTACACCTATACATTCGCGACGATGGTAGACAATTTTAATAAGCCTCAAAATTCGTCATTATAGGACGTTTTAAGATGTGTAGATTCCAAAAATGAATTGAGGAGGATGCATCACAAAAGGTACTATTTCCACTTGAGTGAATTTAACTTTAGTTTGGTTTTAATTTGGATTTAGTACTTTTCGGTAGAAAATGCAATTTTAAAACGTTTAGTTTCAATGGATAGAATAGGTTTAAGCTGAAACGACATTATTTTCGTGACGAAACAGTTCCCAACAAACCAGTAGCCCGAAAATGAAAAATTTGGCGTTTAGTGCCTTTTGTGATGCAACCTTTCCAATAATTGGCCGCCATCCAGGCCGTTAACGAAAATACGGCCAAAATTTTGGGCAGTGAGATTTTTTAAAATTTGAAATTGTGACAAAATACCCGGTCTACCATGTAGTTGTGCCCTCAAGGTTTTTACCCCGATCGCCCAAACCCATGGGGCTAAAAAGTTGGAGTGGGGTGTCGTTTTCAACCTGTTTTTGGACATTGAATCCATTTTTGAAGGCCCCAGAACGATCCGATTTCACTTGTGACAGTTGTGTGTGGAGTTTAATCCTGATGTCTTTGGGTGTTTCATAAAAATAAAAAAACCCCCATCCCTCTCAGCCCTTTGCCGTGGGATGCCGTGCCATCTGACATCACTGTCCCTAATAATCAAAATGGCTCGTCAGCTCACTACGTTCGGCCAAAGTCGAAGCGCCACCGTAAATATGGTGGGAGGGGGGAGGGGGGTGTTGTTTTGGTGGTGTTGGCGGGGGGAAGCCAGTAACGTCAGGGTCGCGGCTCGGTTTGGATGTTGATCGTCGTAGGCCTCACGTAGAAGCAACGAAACTCCTGTAAGGTCTATGACTAGCTTGGCGCACACGTCAGGTAGGTAGTGTTATTGTTTCCGTATTTGTTTACTCGCTTCAGTTCAAGTTCGATGTTTCAAGTTCAACTGGATTTGGGTAAGTAATATTCACTATTGTTTCTAAAACTGTTTCGAATTGTCTTTCGATCGCACGGAATTGATTTGACAAAGTTCCCTACCTCTTCTGAGACTCCAAAAGGGTATTTGGTCCGTTGACCGGATACAAGCCGATCGGTACGGTCCGGACGGGCTCCGGTCGACAACTGGGGAGGCGAAAGGCGGTCCGGTCCCGTGTGTCGGCTTCAACGATCCGGCTCTCCCCCAACGCCCCTTTTGACCTCAAGCTGGGTGACGGCGACGGCGCGGTACCGGCGCCGGAAGGGACAAGTCGGAGAACAAAACCCTCTGACGTGGGTAAGACGATGATGGGGTCGAGGTGCGAGGAGTCGAATGCGATGACGCACCTAACTGCTTAGTGGTATTTCCCTATTTAACAAAAGTGGTATTTCCCTATTTAACATTGTTTCCCATTATTGTTACTTTTGCTGTTGCCACTGAAGTATCGTTTCATCCATTTTGGTTCTTCGTTCAGTGATTCAAGTAGAATCACCCCTTCTGAGCACTTTTAGGATATTCGGTAAATTGATGAATCACATCCAGATTGGTTCCATATGGACATTCAGCTGAAATAGAGCAATCTTTACTAGAGCGGAGAGGGTGAAATACAAGTACTTGTAATGTACAGAGCGCTGCGGGTTATCGGGGAAAGACCAGCACAAAGCGGGTGATGAGGTCTATTAAGGAGCTTATTGTCGTGCGGACGTCCGCGCGTCTGTCCAGAGTGTGAGTGTGGGCGTTGTATGGACGTGTAAACCTCCCGTCCTTCACCATCTGGGGGTGTCCGCGGGGGTAACTCTACACCGTGGGAAGGTTCGAGTCATACAGGAAGGAGCGGGGTGGGTCGTTCCCGCCTCATAGTTATTATGGTGAGGGGTTGAGATAGGATTGATGATGGAAGATGAGCAGGATTGCCAGCGATCTGGAATACCCGGAAATCGTGCCAATGGTTTCCACACTATCGTTCACTTAGGCTTGAAGAACACTTGAAAACTTGGGGAAGAAGAAACTGAAACTAGTACTTATTAAAAAAAAAAAAAAAAAAAAAATCGAGATCGTAATCTATTAATCGATTTTTCTGAAAGAAATTTGGAAGACAGTGATAATAGAGTAACCGACATGGGGAATATAGTAAGTCACAAAAACTAGATGAAAAACTGTATTATTCTTTGATATAAGTTAATTTTGGCACAATTAATTTATATCAAAGAATAATAAAATAAAAAATAAAAAATTCTGCTGATTCACGTTTGTCGTTGACCTCACGATGACGCAGAGCCGCAACTTATAACGCTGAAGGAAGGTTGTAGATCCCTAGAAAAGCTCCACCAATTTTCTTTACAGGCGGGAGTTGGGCCTGAGTCAGGCCGCCTGACTCTCTATTTCGCTGACAACTCTCAGTATTTCGAACTTTTCCCTCACGACTCTCAATATTTCGAAATTCGCTATATCGAAATTTTTCCCTGGTCCCTTCAACATCGATAAACCGAGTGTCTACCGAGTGTTCGTTTTGGTTTATTATTCTTGGAATAATACACCTATAGTTTGCGACGGAGGTCGACGACTCCGATCGGCCTCAAAATTGGACATTATCCGTTTCCAGAGGTCTACATTCCAAAACCGAAATGTCCGTCCGCCGTCCGGGCCGTTTTGGGCATTATTTTTTTTTTTTATATTTTTTAATCTGAAATTTTGACAAAATACTCGTTGTGCCCGCAAGGTTTTCAGCCCGATCGCCCAAACCCGTGGGGCGCTATGGGGCTACGGGAGGCGTTTTTTGAAGGCTTTTAGCTATGGGATCGAGTTGGGTGTCGTTTTCGAAGTATTTTTGGACTATTCTTCACCGTTTCTGACGCCGTACAGTGGTTCGTAACGTCAAAAAGCGCTTAAAACTCAATAACGTTTGATGTAGTTGAGCTAGAAACCTGAATTTTCGCACATATACCAGTCTCATAATTGCGACTGTCGACACTGACTTGAGTACAGCAAATACAAAATGTAATATCAGTCATCGACCGGTGATCTGTCTCTTCACGTTGAAGACCATAGGCCTAGAACAGTTCCAATGTTTACATAGTGAGAACGCTCGTTGACGTGTCTGTTGGTCGTTATCTGAGTTCGTTCAGCTCTAGCATCGAAAGCCGCTGGTTGCCGCAGCTAATTTCGTTCTGGGATCTTTCTATACATGTCTATGGAATATTTAAGCCCGAAGTTAGAGAGACGCAGAGAGACACAAAAGCTGTACGACAAAGGAAATCTGATAAGTGGAGTTTGTTTCTTTTTCAGTAGCCTTTTCCTTGATGACAACCCGAAAAATAAAACTACTTTTTTTGACCTTTGACCTCCAACTAAAACAAAACAAACAAACAATATTTGTTCGTTAACATATTATGTGCGTTAACATGTTCAGTCTGAACAAGTAAAATTGAAGGAACGGTTTTGATACATGAGGATTTCCGAAATTATCTTCATTTCTCCGTTCTGCAATCAAGGGTGGGGACCTAAAACTCAAGAAATGACACCCTCAGGTGGACACATATTTAAGACCGACATGTTCGGTGAAAATACTTCAAAAATTTAAGTTTTGAGCGCATTTTGACGATTCTGGACCACTGTGCGCCGTTAGAGCCCACAAATCGACTCGCCTGAAATATCAGGGGAAACTTACAGGTGGGTCAAACATCCCTTGTTCCCCGTATCAACTCTTGTCAAGTTGGCAGTGCTTGAATCCTTTTTGTGGATAAAATCTGTACAGTTTGTGCCTCTCAACGAGCATTCGAGGGTCAATAGTCCTCGACAGGGATACGATCAGATGAAAAAACGATAGTGGGCCGAACCGGTAGCCTTCTTCATAGCCAGCGCCCCCATTCCCCGTCGCAACCCCCAGGGGCCCAGTTGGCCAAATGATGAGGCCACGTGCGACGACGACGTGCACCAAAGGTTGTTACGCCGACATGAAAAAGGGCTCCCCCGCCTCATCGCCCTCGCGCACTATCCGACAATATCATTCCCCACAGTGCTGTATAAGCTGATAGGGTAGACCCCGATGTGCCGTGTGCCACCCCGTTGTAAACCTAGTACTCTTATAGCTTCCCTTCCTTCGTGTAGGGTGTGTGCCGAGACCCTATGTCGCCTTCGGGGTAGATTTTGAGTCACCTTCCTGTATCGGCCATTTCCACCCAGAAAGCTCCCTCCGGTGTTGCGATGCAATCTCGGATAACTTCACAACCCCCCCCCCCCCCCTTTTCCTCAAATTTTCGCCTATTCTGAGACTCAATCGACGGTTTGGGTTTAATCAGAAGCCCGCAGCAGCCATCTGGCTCAGCACACGACGTTCGCTTAAAATAGTGTTTATATGAGTCGTGTATTATGGTGATAAAGGTCATTGAATTAGCATCTATAGTAGAGATTCGATAGATATAGTAAAATTGAGAGTACCTACACTCGTGCTTGGAGCCTGGAAAGAGAACACTTGACAGTGTTGCAACGTTTCTTCAAAACCACAAGATGGTACAAATTTAGACGATTTGACACGATCCGTGACACCTGCTGAAAAATAAGTTATAACTTAATATAAATATTAGTGCCACACTGTTATCATTTGGGTTTATTCGTGGGGGGTTCTTGACGCTGGAGCTTACCACGTTAGGTGTCGAAAGTTCAATCCTTCGTAAACTTCAACATCATGAGGCAGGGACACGGTATGTTAAACTGTAACGTGTTATCACGAAATAGCAGTGGAACAGCGAAGAAAATACTTCCCTTTTTACTTGTGTACAAGTATACATAGGCCTTGTCAGGGAGGGGATGCCTCTGACTGCTTGTCGCCAGAAACTCCAGTCACCCACTGATGCAAAATACTCGGTTTACCATCTAGTTGTGCCCTCAAGGTTTTCAGCCCGATCGCCCAAACCCGTGGGGCCCCGTGGGGCTAAAAATGGGGAACGAGTTGTGTTTTTGCAGGTTTTCGAGTATGATATCGAGTGGGGTGTCGTTCTCGAAGTATTTTTGGACGTCGAATCGATTTTTGGGGGATCCCAGAACCATCGGATTTTACCGAGAGGATCTACGGGGCGTCTAATGGTGTTACAAATTGGGTTTTTGAAGGATGCCAAAATGAGGTGTCATTTTGGACTCATACTCCAATTTTTGGAGTCCCACATTCGTCCACAAACTAACAAGAAAAACAAAAACTTTTTTAAATAACAGAATAACAGAATTATTTTTTGGATAATTTATATCAAATCCAGAATAATCAAATGAAGTTGACAATAATAATTATTGTCAACTTCATTTGATTATTCTGGATTTGATATAAATTTTTCTTTTTTTTCCCTTATTTTAAAAGGATAAAGTATTTTGATTGGCCTCAAAATTTATCTTCTTAAAATAATTTTCAACTTCATTTGATTATTCTGGATTTGATATAAATTTTTCTTTTTTTTTTCCTTATTTTAAAAGGATAAATTATTTTGATTGGCCTCAAAATTTATCCTTTTAAAATAATTATACCCAACTTCATTTGATTATTCTGGATTTGTTATAAATTTTTCTTTTTTTTCTCCTTATTTTAAAAGGATAAATTATTTTGATTGGCCTCAAAGTTTATCTTTTTAAAATAATTATTGTCAACTTCATTTGATTATTCTGGATTTGATATAAATTTTTCTTTTTTTTTCCTTGTTTTAAAAGGATAAAATTTATTCTTTTAATAATTTAATAATTTAATTTATTATAATTTAATTATTTTGATCGGCCTCAAAATTTATCCTTTTAAAATAAGGAAACGTATTATATTTCAAGATGAGTAGATTAAAAAATGGTATGTCCATCCGCTGACAGCGTAACAGGCTTTTTGAGCCGTAGTCATATTTTAAAAAAAGTAACAGATGGGCCTTTTGAGGGGCTTTGACCTGGAGATGTTTTCGAAGTAATTTTGGACGTGCTCTCCATTTTGGGGGACTATTTTCTGTCCTAACAATATACAGTTTTTTTCCCCTTTGACTTTATTGGTACTTTGGAACCAAAGTTTTGTTCGATTTATTGTGAAGAATAGTGAACGTTGTTTAAAAGCGGTCGCAGTGATGTTTAATGTAGACATCAAACCTCAGTGTTGGGTAAACCACACTCAGGACGACATAAAGTAACTCCAGCGGGCTCAATGAAGCTTTTATGCCAATCGTTCGGTCTCAAGTTATCTCAGTTGTTGCAATATTAGCACGGTTTGATTTTGTTGCTGATGCCACTGCTTTCAGAGCACTGTAGGGAGTTTGGAGGTGTTCTTTCTCCGTATCGATCTGACTTCACTATTCATTAATGAACACAACCGCCTCCTCTCCCCGAATTTATCAGGATCTCCCCCTTTCATTGCACACGTGTCTCCTCCCCAAAGCCCACGTGTCCCCTCATAAAAACCCAACCCCTGAAAATGTTCGAGTTTTCCACCTCTTGTCTCACCTAATGAGGTTGGTTTTCCATTGAAAATCGCCCAGAATATGATCAGTTGAATTATTTTTAATGTTGGGAAATTGTACGTTGGCGAAGTGTTCTAATGATGCCTACAGATTTCTCCTCTTACACAGTGTGACGTCACAACGGCCCTTGTTGCAGGTGTGCAGATTCTCTTGAGTGGGGGACTCTTCGCATCTACTGGCTCAGTACAGCTGGAGGTCTACCAGTGACATCACCTCACCCAGCTTCAAGTATGTTTAACCGGCAGAAAAAAATTGCCGCTGCCGCACTGCTCCTGCTGCTCTCTCAAGATGACGATTTCGGCGAACTGCTTGGCAGCGATGAAGAAATAGAAGAACCACCGCCCAAGCGTCAAGAAGAGTCCTCGCGTCAAGTTAAACCATCTCGTGAAGAGCCACCAGCCCCCACAGAGACACCTCTTGAAAGTATGCAACCTCAACTTCCATGCTAACAACTAGTGAACAAATCAACATTAGTTTGCTTCTGTTGTTTTACAGGTGTGGACAATGAAGTTAGCAGTATGGTAGTTGAGGTAGGAGAACCCATCGAGCCGGCTGATGCACCAAATCCTGAGCCTGATGCAGCCAACCAAATAAATGGTAAGCATCTGGTCGTTTGAGTAGAAAATTTCTACACATTTAATGTGTAGCTTTTATTAAAGATTGAAATAATTTTTGTTTTAAAATCCAGCTCCACTGTACATACCGCCCCCTTCGAAGAGGAACAGGAAGGCGAAGAGGGCTTCAACGGAAGGTAAATACACTCGTAATGTTCATGTTGGTTCACTTTGACTGCAGTTTGATTTCAGTATTAGTTGAACAGTAAATAACTAGGGGGCCCCGGGCGACGCCAGCCAACCCCCACTCGTTTGCCCTTAGCGGCGGGGGCGTTGCGGGGGCGGTTGTTGCGGCCTGGCGTGCTGTTCTCTTCACGTGTTCAATATGAAAAGGAGTGAAAGTGAAATAATTCATTTTGAAGGTGAAGTCTAATTGTACTCCTTTCGGAGCTCAAAGACTTTGAGTCTATCCTCCTCAGTGTGCAGCTCCAAAAGGGGGTCTGGTCTAGGGGGCCAAAGCCATCTGGGCTCAGACAGTTGAGTGGGGGTAATTGTGTACTATTTTTCATTCACCTGCGATTTATCTGTAATTGAAATATCTATCTCTGACGGTAGTTGGATTGATAAAATATGGAAAGGCAAACATATTGAAATATTTCTCATAGTTTGTTGAAATCATAGATTTTTAACTTTCGAGCAAAGTAAATTCATACTCAGGTTGTGTAGATAGTTACAATAACAATAACAAGGAAAGAAGAGACAGAATCGTGAAGATAAACATCGGTTTCTCACAATCAAAGTCAGCTGATGGGGCCATCTCCGACCAGCCAGCCGCACTCGCTGCCAGTGTTAAGACGACTACGTCCTGTGCAGGTTGTGAGTTATTTTCATTTATTTGGCCAGGTGTACGACCCGCACAATGCTAAAACCCCAGTGTTCTTAACTTCAGTCCTCATCAACCTGATACTTTCAGACGACAAATTCTAAGGTTTCCAACTACCTTCAGAGTAAGATATTTCAATTACATAAAAATCGCAGGTGAACCACAAATAGGTAGTACACAATTACTTGAGTGGTTTTTTTTTAATGGCCTCTGAGCTCCGCCCGAAGATGTTGAACGAACTCCTTATAGAGGGGGGGGGGGGGGATGTTTCTGCTGCTTCCTCTCCCACGCACTCCGCCAGCCAGGCCCCGTCAAAACTGACCTTGTTACTATTTTTTGCACTTTTTTGGTTCAAATGTACCACACCGAGCCAAAGTTTTGTTGTTTTTACCTTTTTTTTTTTTTTTTTTTTTGTATTATGCTGAACGTTTTAAGTCAAATTTCAAATTTTTGCAACTTCTAGAAGTACCCTAGAATAAAGATGGTTCTCCTCCTCCTCGTGTTGCAGCTCCAATATAGTACTAGGGTGCCACTTTCTGCAGGCTAAAGCCAACCAGCCCCTGACCTCTCCCATCTGGCCTAAGACCCCTTCAAGTCGCTTTTTGATAGTGAATAGAAATATAGGATCAGCCGAAAATCAGTGTTTTCCCCTCACTAGCTCCCCCCCCCCCCTTCAAAGCACCCTTATATTGTTGTTTGCCAATATTTCATTACGTGGGGGTTCGATTTTTCATCGGGGGGGGGGGGGGGGGGGAGTTGTTTCCTTCAGCTACTTTTCAGTACTTCAGTTCTTTTTGAGCCATTTTTTTTTTAAACCAACTTTTTGGTGTTTTCAGACTTTTCTCGTTATAACAAGATGAATCTACTCGACAAGCTGATTTTTTTTTTTTTTTTTTAATTTTTCCCACCCCTAGAAGTGCCCTAGAGTAAAAGTGGTCCTCCTCTCCCTCCTCCTCCACCTCCTCGTTCTCCACGTATTGCAGCTCCAACATAGTAGATAACACTTGATTTGGGCGGTTTCAGCCTCAGAAGAATCCACAGACCAAAAGAAGAAGAAGTTGAAGAAAAGTTTTTGGAGCCAGAAATTATATCTTCAGCGAGAATATCCACCTGACGATTTGCTTTCACAAGGCATGCCTCACATGGATCCGTCCGAAGAACTGAAGGTGCTCCGGATGAGTGAAGCGAGTTTTGAAAAGCTGTGCAGCATGTTGTCCCCGTTCATTAAAAAGAAGGCGACGTTGATGAGGGCGCCCATAAGCCCGCGGCACAAGATGGTGGCTGCTTTGAGGTTCTTGGTGTCAGGGCAGACGCTGGATACGCTGAAGTTTAAGACGTTGTTGTCTCCAGCAGTAATGAGCAGTTTTTTACCTGAGGTGTTCCAGGCTCTTGTCAAAGTTCTCTCGCCAACCTACATGAAGGTAAGCTAGTTTTACCATTTGGTATGTCACTTTGTATTCGTTGATGTCATTTGATTGTCTCTTCACTTGCAGTACCCAGAATCAAAGGAAGATTGGCAAAAAATAGCTGGAGAGTTTGCAGAAAAGTGTGATTTCCCAAATTGTGGCGGATCTTTGAATGCCAGGCACGTCATCATTTCGAAGACTGGCGAATCAAAACATCACACGAACCACCATGGATATTGCAGCGTAGTTTTGTCCACTCTGGTCGACGCCAACCACCGTTTTGTACACGCTGAAGTCATTTCCAAGCTGAGAGACTCTGACCAAGCAGCTATTTCGAGCTCCGAGTTCTTTCAGAAACTCTCCACGGATTCTCTGGATCTACCCGACAACAGCGACACAGTCGGAAATCTTGATTTCGTGTTTACGGCCCCCGACAGTTTCCCACCCCACGGTCGCCTCTTGACGATGTTCCCAGCTCAAGATGTCAACGACGACAGGCAAGCTTACAACGACAAGGTGCTCTCGGTCGATCGCTACTCCGAAAACGCTTTGGGCCTAATAGCGTCAAGATTTGGCATTCTGCGCAACGCTATTACGTTGCGCATGTGGAAGACTGAATGGATCGTGAAGGCCTGCTGCGTCTTGCACAATTACCTCAGCATTGAAAATGGACCCGAGTACGCTTCTTCAACCACATACGACCATTTTGACGAGGGAAATTTGATTTTGGGAGATTGGAGGGCAAACTCTGCGTCTGCTTACCGCCCGTTACAGTCTGCGTCAGGTGATCAAATCACTGCTGCCAACGCAACCCGAGAGGCGTACAGGGAATATTTCAGAGGGCAGCAGCTCAACTGATGCTAAGTTGGTGCCATTGCAAACCTAAGGGTGTCGGGTTCGAACTTTGTCGAAAATGTCTTAACGGTATGTTTTTTGTTGTACATGTTGTATATTTTTTCGTTGTCAATAAATTGTGTTCGATTTAATTGTTATGTCTGGGTCTCATCCTTCGGCACATGGTTCGCTTATCGCCTGCTAAGGGAATTTCTCAGTGTATGTAGTCGATCCAACGGACGCTCCACAGTGGGGCAAAACCGCGATTTTCCAGAAAAAATTCTCAAATCCCGTATTCTTATATTCAACGATGATCACGAATAATTCTACATCTTGGAACTAAAATGCTTTCCCTCCATGTTTCCGGCCAAAAAGCTGCCACAAACGCATTTTTTGTCATTTTCGTAGATATTTTATCATGCACTAATGATTGAGAGGTCATTTCGCCAAATTTTTCGACCGACACGACATGCTTTGACGTTGCTTGGTAAATCTGGATAAAAATCGTTGTGTGGATACATCTATCATTAGTTACCTAATGCTCTGACTGCAAGCTTTTTTTTTTTTTTTTTCAACTACTCAACTCCTTAATTCACAACAGAATATAATAAATTAAAATAATTTATTCCTTCTTTATTTCTTGCTGTAACATACCTAAACATGATAAATATAGTAAAAATAATAGGATAGAGTCAAGTTATAGTTATGATAGGTCAATTATAGTCATATGAATGTGATTGTAAATAATTGAAACAAGGCCTGGGCCTCAGCGCTAGCCTGTGAATGCTTCTTCTTCGGCTCTGGCCGTAAATGCGTAATGAAGGAGTCAGATGTTTCGCATATTTTGTGGAAAATGTCCTCCTTGGTGTGTAGTCTCGAGATTTTTCTGGAGTGATGAAGTCTGTATAGTTTGTATCTGGACCTTATATAAAAGAAAACCTTATTTGTTGACATTCGAGGCGATGAAGTCCGGCCGGTTGAATAAACAACGTCCCATGTTCGAACGAGCTCGAATCCCGAGCGCCTAGTTGATGAAATCGTTGAATCTGCCCACTTCATCGGACAAAACGTGTCACTGGCACCGAGTACGCCAACGAACGCAGGTGAAATTTTCACAGGGGTTTCACTTTGATGCATAAAGTAGGAAAATTGCAATGGAAACTATTGTATCGTTCAATTATAAAACTGGCATAATTGAACATTTTAATGTCATTTCTGTTAGAACTGTATATTTCCGAGCGCACAAACTACAACTCGTACAAAAAAATCATAACAGAACTAATCTAGGAATAATCACAACTGTTAGACATTTCGTTGCCTAACAACCAACAGATTCTTGCTTGTTTTCTTTCCTTTCAAGCCCTATGTCCTTCAAGACAGCTTCGAGCTTGAACCTCGACAACGGCTTAGTGAATATGTCAGCAACGTTTAGGCGCGTTGGAGTATACTCGAGCACCAATTCTTCCTTCCTGACCATGTCCCTCAGGAAGTGGTACCTTATGTCGATGTGCCTCGAGTGTGAGCTGACTCGGTTTCCTTTTGCAAATTCAATTGCCGACTGATTGTCACAAAGCGCTTTGGGGATTCCATCAAGTTCGTGCCCCAACTCTTTCAGCACGCTTCTCAGCCAAATAACTTCCATCGCTGTTGACGCTACAGCCACAAACTCGGCGTGCATGGTTGACAGTCCAATGCACGTTTGCTTGTTTGACTTCCATATGATGGGAGTACTGCCAATCATCACAGTGAATCCTGTGGTTGATCTCCTGTCATCCTTGTTTCCCGCCCAATCCGAATCCGAATAGGCTACCATCGAATTACCGTGGCCATGAATGATGAACTCCTTGTCTTGCGTCCCCTTCAGGTAGCGGAGCACCCTTTTTGCTGCTATCCAGTGTGTCATCCCGGGATTAGAGGAAAACTGTCCAAGTTTGGAGACTGCAAATGCCAGGTCTGGTCTTGTTGCTTGCGACAGGTACATCAATTTCCCCACTAGTCTTCGGTATGGTACCCTTTCCATTTCTTGCTTTTCTTTAACTGTCGTTGGGCTATGTGACTTGCTTAATTCCTGGTATGGGTCCATTGGTGTCAGGGCTGGTTTACTATCTACCATTCGGAATTCACTCAAAATTTCTTTTATGTACTTTTGTTGATTCAGTTTTATCGTTCCATCTCGTGATCTCATGACTTCGATACCAAGAATATACTTGAGTTCTCCTAAGTCTTTTACTTCAAAGTACTTTCTTAGCATGCTCTTCAAATATGTCATGCATTCCTTACTTGACGATACCAATATCAGGTCATCCACGTAGACCAAAATTATGCCTACCCCTGACGCTCTTTTGCTTACGTAAATACAAGGCTCTGACTTGCATTTTTCCATTCCACCCTCGAGAAGTTTAGTATTGAGAGTTTCGTACCATGAACGACCTGATTGTTTCAGCCCATAAAGACTCTTCAACAGCCTGCAAACTTTTTGGTCTGATCCGACTTCTGATAAACCTTCGGGCATCTTCATATATATTTCTTCTTTCAAGATTCCGTTCAGGTATGCCGTTTTGACGTCCATCTGATGGATCCACCAATTGTTCTTTACTGCTAGCTTCAGCACTAATCTTATGGCTGGCAAACTGATCACAGGGCTGTACGTTTCGTTGTAATCTACTCCTTCTTGCTGGGTAAATCCCTGGGCAACCAAACGTGCTTTGTAGCGCTCCACACTACCATCAGCCATGTACTTGGTTCTGAAAACCCACTTGCAACCCACTGCTGATTTTCCAGGTGGCAGGTCAGTCAACTCCCATACGTTCATTGTTTCCAGTGACGTCAGCTCCTCTTGGATTGCTTCAGCCCAAAGTTCCTTGTCTGGTCCAGACATAGCTTGTTTGTAGGTTTTCGGATCCTTTCTTTCAGCTGAATTCGCAAATCTTTCTGGTTTCTGGAGTTTTGTCCTGTCCCTTAACTGCATTCTATGATTTCCGTTGTTTTCGGGCTCTTCTGCCTCTTCTTCCTCTTCTACAGCTTCCTCTTCGTCGTCTTCTTCTTCTTCTGGTTCTTCTTCGTGTTGCTCTTCTACCAAAGCCTCTGGTTGAGTTGCAACTGCTCTGCCAGTTTCTTCCTCTGCATGGTTTCGGATGAATATTTCTTCATCTTCTGTGTAGACCTCTGCTGTCTGGTTTTTTCCCTTGAATGGGAATTCGCTTTCCTTGAATGTAACGTCACGACTTATCAACACTTTGCTGCGTCCGAAGTCCCATAATCTATATCCTTTGGCGGCCCCAGCGTACCCTAGCATTGCGCATACTGTCGCTCTGTCGTCCAATTTCTTCCTCTCAGACTCCTTTGGTACATGAGCAAACGCTTTACACCCAAATGGTTTCATTTGCTTGACGCTTGGTTTCCTGCCGGTCCAAATTTCCTCAGGTGTTTTTCCATTATCTAATGGACACCTATTCCTCACGTAGACAGCCGTGTTGACAGCTTCCGCCCAAAAACGTTTAGGCGCATTGGATTCAATCAACATCGACCTCGTCAGATCTAAAATGGTTCGGTTAAATCTTTCTGCTAATCCGTTCTGTTGCGGGCTGTATGGACAAGACAGCTGACGAACTATTCCACATCGTTCCAATTCCTTCTCAAACGCTTTGTTGATGTACTCTCGTCCATTGTCACTTTTCAAACACTTTATTTTCTTACCAGTTTGATTCTCGGCTATCGACTTGTACGTTTTGAAGCAGCCCAGAACCTCATCTTTGGTTCTTACGAAGTAAACTGTAGCTCGCCTTGAGTAATCATCGATAAATGACACAAAATACTTGAATTTTGAGTACGACTCCACGGGCAAGCAACATACGTCCGAGTGAATAACTTCCAGCAACTGTGAAGTAACCAGCTTACCAATTTTCGGAAACGGTTTACGTGTGTTCTTCCCTATGATGCACGCTTCGCAAGTATCTGGTTCCTTCAAAACTCCATCGTCAAGTCCCCTCACCGAGCCTCTTCTGTACATCAATTTGATCAAGTCCTGATTAATGTGGCCGAGCCTCTGATGCCAACCCTGATACTTGGTCCGAGTTAAGCATGCGGATTTGATACTTTCCTTCTTCAGAGAGTACATGTTGGCATGATTTCGCGGAGCTTCCAACACCACTAAACCATCTCTGTTGAATACTCGACATATTCCATTTTGAATAACTACTTTGTAACCCTTCTTTTCGATCGTCGCAATTGAAACCAATCGAAAACTGAAGTCGGGTACATGATACACTTCTTCAAAACGAATGGTAAACTCCCCATCACGAGTTTTTGTGGAAACAACCACTAACCCTTTCCCAATGACCGTGCAATTCACCTTTGATGCTAGCGATACAATCTGAGGGGTTGTTAGTTCTTCATACGTGGTGAAATCTGATCTTTCCGGAGAGAAATGGGAGCTTGCACCGCTGTCCAGCAACCATTCGTCATCCCGCAAAGCTTTACCCACATTCAAACATACCACATTCAGGGACTGTTTAGGTTTGACACTCGCACGAGTGTTTTCATCCTTATTTTGCTTGCATGATCGGGCAAAATGACCAACCTGACCACATTTGTAGCACTCGATAGGTTTTACGCTACCAACCCGTTTTGTGAGTAATGCGTTATTAGACTCACATTCTGAGAAAAATGTACATAAACAAAACGTTGTGGCGTTTAAATTGCACCCACATGTATGGGAATCATGCCAAAAAAGCTCAAATATTTTTCAAATGTAAGTTCAGGCTCACGTATAAAATTCAAGACAGTGTTTTCAATCGGTCATTTTCCGACATTTCGAAAAGCTCATGATTCACGCCTCTAAACGAAGTTGCGAACCCAGTCTTTTCGGAAAAGCTTATCAAGGCTTTTTTCTGCAATCATCGGAAATAGTTCGCAAAACGCGAGTTCACTTATTAGGGTTTTTGCCGCGTGTGCCCCACTGTGCGCCCCCTCGCGGCCAGCCGCCTTCGACGCTGGCTCGACCTTTGCTTCCACCTGAGCCAATCCTGGTGCCTTTGACGCCAAGGCGGTCCAGATATCGATGGGAAGGGAGTTCCTTAGTCTCCAACCGGTAATCCTAAAGTACGCAGCAAACTGGGCACAATTAACCCTGGCTAGGTGCACCGTCCTTAGACGGGCAGGATGGTCCGAGCTGAAATAGTTTGCCAAGATACTCCAGAACCTGACGGTTCAAAATCCTCAAGATCCAAGATGCACAACAAACTTTCAGTAGGGATGTTCGATCCCAGGACCCCGTCTGCATGCTGTGACACATGTGCTCTTGGTTTGAGGTCAAAAATATAGCGCACACAATTGTTAAACGCAACTTGATACGAGCACTGTTGCTGTCCAATGAGAGTCCAAACAATATTTCACAATATTTTAGGGATTTGAAAAGCCTAACTTTAAGATATGTAGGGGTGAATTTCGCAAGGGAGGAATAAATTTTGCGGCATAAATAGTTTATGTGAGGATCCCAAGATGAGTTATGGTGGAGCATAACTCCCAGGTTTTTTACAGTCTCAGAATAGGGCAAGGCAACAGAATTAAGGGAGGTTTTGGGCATGGAGGAGAGCTTCAGTTTAGTTTTAGAAAACACTATAACTTGGGTCTTCCCTGCGTTCAAAATCAACCAGTTTTTCGCTGCATGTGTTGATACTGAAGCCAAATCCATATTCATTCTCCGAACTGCGTCAGGGTGCTACCTCATCGGGTCCCGATGGGGTCATAAGAGGTACAATTGGGTGTCGTCAGCAAATTGGTGGAAGTTTGAGAACCTCAGGAATCCAGATAAGTCGTTCACGTACTATGAGAAAAGAAGTGGACTCAAAACCGACCCCTGTGGTGTCGAGGAAAGAGAAAGAAGGGTGGAAGTCGAACTCATCCTCACATTCTGAGATCGACCCAAGTACGGAGAAATCAGAGAAATGGCGGACGAAGAGAAGGAAAATGAGCTCGACAACTTCCCCACTAGCGTAAATAGGTCTAGGGTACCGAACGCATTAGAAAAATCTAAAAGTACCATGATAGTAACAAGACCATCATTAAACGCTTCTCGTATCTCTTCTGTAATCTTCAGGAGCGCCCTAGTGCAACTGTGGTAGGCCGATTGACAATCTGATAATAGGTGGTTAGAGTTAATGTAGTTGAGTAATGTTGTAGAGAATAGAGGGTCAACACACTGCTATCTGGTCACTGGGGCCTCTCCGCAAACCTCGACCGACTGTTACTTGCTGATGACTGTGGTTGTGTGTGGTGCACTTACCAGGAGAGTCCGAGCGGCAACAAGGCCCCCCACAAGCAGCAGTTGGGGACGACAGCTGGTCGAGTATTCATACCTAATAGTCCCCCCTCCTGTGTTTGCTTGGGTCACACCCCATTTTAAGGGGTGGTTGAGCAGTGGCTCCCTCTGGTAGTGGCTTGAGCAGTGGCTCCCTCTGGTAGTGGCTTGAGCAGTGGCTCCCTCTGGTTCTACCCATCAACACTTCCTCTTTCCTTCCTTTGCCTCCTGTTATGGCGCTCCCTCGAAATGAGGGGGCCTGCTGATTGCTCAGATGAGCTCACGTAGTTTCCACTTTAACAACCCCCCTATCGCGTCATTTGCCCTTCAGTTCCGTCCGTTTGTTTGCATTTACTGACGTAGGTCATCTTATGCTAATGCTGTAACTTTTTGTGTATTACAATCCGTGTAAAAACTTGGAGGGGGGGGGGGGGGGAGACTATTTTCGTAGTGTGGACCATCTCCTGTTATTAGGGGTTCCCCCTTCTCGTCACACCGTTACCAAAGGCCAGTACAGCCTACAATAAAAGAGAGGCGGCCGGATCAGCCGAGTGGTTCTGGGCGTTACTCACTTTGCGCTGCATTCTGCTGAGGCCACGGGTTCAAGTCCCGTTGAAGACAATGGAAATTTCAGGAATAAAAAAAAGGTTAACTGGGACCCCCAAAAATGGATTCTACGTCCAAAAATACTTCGAAACCGGCGCCCCATAATGGATTTGAAGGTTTTCGGCAATGATTGCCGAAAACCTTCAAAAACCCCTCCCGTAGCCTCTTTTTAGCCCCAGAGCTCCCGCATGTGGCCTGTTCGATTTCTGGTATTTTCCCACCACAACACGTGTGCGACTCATACGAATCGCAGGTGTATCGCATCGGCACAGTTGGGCTCTACGAGGAGAAAGGCCAAGTGATAACACAGGTGTCACTAACCGTCGGAATTATGATAAACGGATGGTAAAAAAAGGCCGTTTGGTCGGCAAGCTGTGTTGGCCGAACTGTTTTCGAGTTCGTATTAAATACTCAAAATTTTTGAATGGCCAGTTCCTCATGGATCACTTCAAACTGATTCACCGTCATGTTGTGTCTCTGCTCGGGTTGCGTCTCTTCCTTCCGCTCACCCTTTGTGAAGTATTTTGTTAGTAGCGTCAAAGGTGCGCCGGTGGCCTATGCGAGTGACTGGATTGCGGGGCCGAGCAGATGAGGCCTTACAAAATCAAACAATAAGAGGAGAGGTCCCCCAAAAGCCCCTGACTCCAAGGCCGCCCTCAAAGAATTGTGTTCTGGATTGGTTGGCAACTGTGCAACGTGAAAAACTGACCGATTTTGACTTCGCTCGCATGTTGGCGTTTTCGGCGCAGCTTTTCACCTTTCGAGAACCATTTAGCTCCTCGTCCCTTTCACTTGCTTCGTAAAAATGTTCGAAAAATTCTTATTAAGAAAAAAACAGGTTCCGCCAGATGCCGTCCAATTGTGTCGGCGATATAGGCAGTTTTCCAAACTCCTGGAGGTCGGCGGCACCTGCTTCACATCTGGGCTGTCCAGGAACCAACTGTAAGGTGCAGATGATCACCCCCGAGGAGGAAGTCGACTTGACATGTGTTATGTTTGCGTCTTCAGAAGCCTTATGTGTCGAGTGTAACCGTTTCGGTTAAAAAATGAAAGGGCTGTGGGAAAATTTAGGACGCCCCCCCCCCCCCATATACGACTACTTTCAGCGAACAGTCACTTTCCACGTTCAAGTGGTGAAAAGACCCCAAACTGAAAATTATTGAAGACTCAGCAGAGGGATCGCAGTCCGAACAAGAAAATCGCTTCGCCGCCTGCGGGGTATTGCCGCGGTACCTACCTTGCTATGATTAACTAGATTTTCACCGTTGTCTTGGGGGGACACCCCCAGACCCCCGGGTTATTGATGTTATGATCGAGGATCAAATCAATAAAACACAGAATGTGTTTTTCGGTGATTCCACAGAGGGCTGGAGTCTTAATACCTAAAAATCATCAGTCATTCAGCCAGACTTACATAACACACACACACAACTAAGGATTCTGGTACCAACGCTCTGTGAGGATAGAAAGGGTAATGAAACTGCCTTTTACAATAAAACGCTGCAAATTTTACACAATGGTTTATTATTCTTGGATATACCTACCTAAGTTGACTGTGCAAAAAATTGTCATTAAAAAAAAAAAAAAAAATTAAATTAAATAAAACAAAAAATAATAATTTTTGTAGACCTACACTTTGTACCTGTACAATGTTTGGACAGTTGTGGGACCTCGAAAAATGGATAATGCGTCCAAAATGACTCAGAAAACGACTTCTTATTTGACCTCCAGGGATCCTTAAAAAATCCCATTGAAAGCCCCGTAGATCACCAAGGTGAAATTCGATCGTTTTGAGACACCCAAAAATGAATTCTACGTCCAAAAATACTTCGAAAACGACACCTAACTCGATCCCATAGCCAAAAGCCTCCTCCCCCCCCCCCCCCCCCCCCATAGCGCCCCACAGGTTTGGGGGGGAAAAAATCTGGGTCTGAAAATTTGACAATATATTCGATCTACCGTCTAGTTGTGGCCGCAAGGTTTTCAGCCCAATCGCCCAAATCCGTTGGGCTCTGTGGGGCTACAGGAGTTTTTTCAAGGGTTTCTGTGAAGAATGTAAGCCCTGCAGTGTCTATTAGCTAGGCTGTAACCTTTGTGAAACCTTCCTAGCTTATTACTCTATAATGAAGTCATGATGGTTTCCAAGCTCGAGTCATTGCGTTCGTCTGTGTATTATAATCGTTGATTGCAGTTCGTGGAGTTATTGATGAGTTCGTTATTTGATCCTGATTCACTCATGGGGTGAATGCAGGTAAGTGAGCAGTCGAAGATGTTAGCGCGTTGAGCGAGTCCATGGAAGCAAGCGGTGCACTCGATAGTTTCGGATACGAGGTCGAGTTAGGTGTCGTTTTCGAAGTAATTTTGGACGTAGAATCCATTTTTGGGGGTCCCAGAACGATTGGATCTCACCGTGGGGATCTATGGTACATGGGTGTTACAAAAGGATCCTAGGAGATCAAATATTTATATTTTCCGAGTAATTTTTGACGCATAATCCATTTTTCGAGGTTCCACATCAGTCCGAACAATGCACAGAATTTTTGTATTTATTATTATTATTATTTCAAAATTTTTTCATTGACACAGAATTTATTTTTGCACAAATAGGTAGGTACTTACCTCACTCACCTACTGATATAAGAATAATAAACCCAAATCATTCTTCAGCTACTGATTTCGGTTTCAAGCTCAGCTCCTTCTTCAAATGAAAGAACTTATTCGCATTAGTCGCATGCTTGCTGGAAAAGCTGCTCAAAGACGATTTCGGTCGGCGATGTGGGCCCGAGTTGACTGAGCGAAGCCCATCATAAAGAAGGCCCACTTGAACCCCATTTTATAAGTCGGAACATCCATTAAATGTTGGTTTTAATCATTACATAGGTGCATTATTCCAAGAATACACCGAAATCATCCCTTGAATCTACTAATGTTGGGCTACAAAACCCCCCAGGTTCGATTCTCTCGGCGATGCTGTATGATGGTTATCGCCCACACAGCAGAGATAGTCTCAGAGACGTCTCAATCTGGGCTCAAATGGGGTCTCCACGTCTCGCAGCTTTAGAGGTCTCATTGAGACTTCCAAAAAGGCGTTTCGCGTCATTCAAAATCCACGCAAGGCGACCCCCAGCCGAGTTTCCACATTCCACCGCGTTTTGGTTGTGATGTTGTAAGCGCGACAGCCGTATTCCCGAGTTTAAATTGAGGATTGTACGTTGAAGGTTGCACGAGTAGTTCACCTGAGGCCAACTTGTCCTTGTTATCATCTCTTCTGATTCCATCGTATTTTTTGTCTGCCCGAGTCGAGAAGGTCCTCCCCCTCTCACTTCTCCGGCCAAAAGGCCAAAAAAGACTTACACAGTAGACTGAGCCATCGGTTGGCAAATTTAGACGAAACTGCTTAGGGATAAAAGAAAATAATGTTCGTGTTTTTGACGTAGTTGATTTTGAGCGTCCTCCATGTGGCTGCACCATATCGCCTTCTGTCCAATAGATCGTTGGAGTAACAACTGCACTGTCGAGCCGTTCCCTAGAGAAATTCTGCCTCAAAGACGGTTACCTAATTTCATATTATAATTTCGGACACTTGTTAACGTTTGATACTCATCTGCAGGTTGAGAATCGTCTTGAGGACGCAGATGTCTGTGAATAACAGGTGGGTACGCACGTTGACGCCACCTGGAGCCTCTTGGAGCGTATCTGCCGCCTCCTTTAACGCCATATAAGTCAACCATACGATCTTAAGGGGGAGGCTATGGCTGGCCTACCAAGATTTACCCAGGAACTACGCCGGGCTGCCCCACCGGATCAGGTGAGCGGTTCCACTAAGGAATCAGGACGTTGGACTCCTCTGGAACCTGACTTGAGAGCATATGAGGAACAGATTCGGATGAAAATTCAGTTGGGATCTTTGACGACTCAAAATGAAGTAAGTAAATAAAGAAACGTTTCCTCAAAACAAAAAACCTTAAAATGATTATTGGTTGCGATTTTTGGTTTATTATGCACCTATGTATTCGCGACGGGGGTCGAAAATTTGGATCGGTCTCTGAATTTCGTTTCATGACACGTAGATTTCAAAAATAAAATCCGATCCGTTTTGGATTGTCGGTTTTTTTTTTTTTAAATCTAAAATTTTGGCAAAATACTCGGTTCTAAATCTAGTTGCGCCCGCAAGGTTTTCAGCCCGATCGCCCAAACACGTAGTTCTCTGTGGGCTAAAAGGGGGCTTCGAGAGGGGGTTTAAAAGGTTTCCGGTTTGGTGTCGCGTTAGGTATCGTTTTTGAAGAACTTTTGGACGTACAGTCCATTTTTGGGGCGTTCCAGAGCCACCCGATTTTACCGTGGGGCTAAAAAGGGGCTACAGGAGGGTTTTTGAAGGGTTTGGCCAATATATCGAGTGGGGTTTCGTTTTCGAAGTATTTTTTGACGTAGAATCCACATTTGGGGGTCCTAGAGACGGCCAATTTCACCGTGGGGCTGTGTGGAGCTAAAAAGGGGCTGCGGGAGGGCTTTTTGATGGGTTTCGGAGTACTTGTTAGGTGTTTTGGAGTACTTTTGGACGTAGAATCCATTATCGGGGCGGCCCAGAGCCAATTCGATTTCATCGTGAGGCTAAAAAACGGCTACTGGATGTTTTTTTGAAGGGTTGGGCTAATGTATCGAGTGGGATGTCGTTTACGAAGTATTTTCGGACGTAGACTCCATTTTCGGGCGTACCAGAGGCATCCGATTTCATCGAGGGGCTCTGTTGGGCTAAAAAGGGGCTAAGGGAGGGGTTTTTGAAGGGTTTCGGCTATTGGGTCGAGTTTTTGGTTGTTTTTGAAGTGTTTTTGGACGTATAATTCATTTTTTGGGGTCCCAGAACGATCCGATTCCACCCATGGGAATCTATGGGCCTCGCATGGGGCTACGAATTGAACTTTTGAATGATCCCAAGAGGTCAAATAAGGCGTCGTTTTCCGAGTAATTTTTGACGCATAATCCATTTTTCGAAGTCTCACATCTGCCGAAACATTGTTCAGGGTAATTTCTTCTTTTTTTAAATGAATTCAATCACAGAATAATAAACCAACCTTAGTGTGAAATTTGCAGCTTTTTTTTTTTTTAATGTGATGCAGTTTCTTTTTAGAGCTCTATGCATCCTCGTTCGAAAAGCTTTTACGGTGATTCGTATTGGACATTACTCTGCTGAGAGCTTTTGAAACGTAACAGATGTTGAACAGAAGGCCCGGAACAGGCGCCTGATGGAACAAGTGTCGCCTCCGCCTCAGCCCTGACGTGAATAGATAATTCGAACCGATTCGAATGGGTTTCATTTGGCCCGAATCGCGGAATAAATACTCGATAGGATGAAGCGTATTGGAAGCGTATTGGACAGAGAAAATTGGGTAGGATTTTGTTACCGTATTGTGTTTAGCGGTTTGCGGGGAGGGTTCACCGACGTTCGGCGAAAATGGGGTCTGCGACGACAGGTGGCCCCGATGTTTCTCTCCAAATAAGTCGAGCTCGGTGCGGAGGCAGCTTAGCGGATTTCCCTTCGTTTATAATCGCGAGGTCTTCGAACTTACACGTTCAAACAGGCGCGACGGTGAAGCGTAGGATTTATTGAAAAATCACTCATTTAAAACCCACCAGCACCTTTACTTCAAACCTGCGCGCTACCCACCGGCAGATCACACCTGCAACACCTTCATCGATCACAGCTTGCCAAAAAGGTCAATAGCTAAACACTGGAGATTGCTGAAACCAGAAATTAACTCAATTTTTGGGCTGCCACGATTTTATTGGAAAATTAATTATGAAAACCTCACTATAGTAAAAATGCTGCAAATGTTACACAAGGGTTTATTATTCTTTGATATACCGTCAACCGGGGTGACTATTGCCAAAATTTTGGTTTTTCAGTTGCTACAATCACATGGTTGCTATAGAAATCTGGCTTTTCTTATGGTTGTATAGTAGAACAACTCACCTTTCAACCCTGAGGTTTTCAGATTTTTCGGCCAACATATGTTGGCCGGGGAGCAACATATGTTCGTGACAATAGTCACCCCGCGAGTGGGGTTACAATTGTCACAGGTATTTTTAATGGAAGAAAACGTTTCAGAGGAATGGGGTGACTATGGTCAGATAGAGAAAATCTCAAACTTCAGAAAACGTTTAATAAAAAAAATCGTATCACCATTTTAACATTTTTTATAATTTGAAGAAAATAACCAATTCCTTATGTCAAGAAATTACAGTCTTATCGTTCCTTTTTAATTATAATAGGCACAATTTAAAGAATGGATTAATAAAAAAAAAATTAAAGAGCATTATGATCTCTGTAATCAATTTCAGATTCGATGTCATGGAGGGAGAGTGCTACTAGTTCTGATTCAGTCTCTTCTTCAAACTTTCCACTTCTACGTTTTTTTTGTTTTCTTCACGTTTAAGTTTGCATTTTTGCCCTCCTTGGGATTTTTTTTTCTCTCTCTCAGGGTTCAGTGGTTGGAGTTGCCTTCTTCCCCCTTTTGGGTTCGTTGGGACCAGGTTCAGTTTCCAGGTGAGACGGAGAAATGCTCCTCCCAAGTTCCACATCAAGTCTTTTCTTCCTTCCTCTTGTGGTGGCCTTGTTCTTGAATCTATGCTATTTGAGGAAATCAATCACAGAGTTGGCGATGGCGCTTTGAGCAGAGCTTGCGGCTGAGTGTGGTGTGCTGGCCATAGATGGAAGTGCATTCAAAACCTTAAAGTTGTGACAATTGTCACCCCAACATGAGTCCAAAATGACAAGGGTTTGGGAAAAATGCAATAACTTCTATGTAAACATCAAAATAAACAATCTAGGCTTAACTGCTCTCCCACGAGGTGACTACCGAGCACCAAAACCAACAGGAAGACCTGAGAGACCGAACTGAGATGTTCTGGGTAGGAAGTTTTGCGAACATAACAAAAGTTGCACAACATTGTGATTTTTTTTGAAAATTGAAGAAATGATCATTTAATTTATGGGGATTTGTCCATAAATATGTAAGCTACATATCAGGTACCAAAAAACCTCTAAAAAATCGACAGGGAAAATTTCACCACCAAATTTGAAAATTCCTAGCTTTTGACAATTCTCACCCCATGGACAATAGTCACCCCGGTTGACGGTAGGTTACTAAGTAAGTAGGTACACATGTCTTGTGCAAAAATTATTTCTGTGTCAAAAGAGAAAAATTTAAAAAAAAAAATTTTTTTTGATTTTTTTTCAAAAAGATTTTTTTGGATTTTTTTTTCCACAAAAATTGTTTTTTCAAAAATTCTTTATTTTTTACTCAAAACATACCTATTTAATCTCCTGGGATCCTCCAAAAATCCCATTTTTAGCCCCATGAAAGCCCTATAGATCGCAACAGTGAAATCGGATCGTTGCGGGACTCCAAAAAATGGGTTCTGCGTCCAAAAATACTTCGAAAACGACACCTAACTTGATCCGATAGCTCAATGCCTTCAAAAAACCCCTCCTATAGCCCCATTTTAGCCCCATAGCGCCCCACGGGTTTAGGCGATCGGACTGAAAACCTTGCGGGCACAACTAGATGGTAAACCAAGTATTTTGTCAAAATTTCAGATTTTTATAAACTTTCCTACTGCCCAAACGGCGTACGGCGTACGGCGGACGGACATTTCGGATTTTGAATGTAGACCTCTTGAAACGGATAATGCCAAATTTTGAGGCCGATCGGAGTCGACGACCCCCGTCGCGAAAACATAGGTGTATTATTCCAAGAATAATAAACCGAAAAACGCTGCAAATTTTACCCATGGGTTTATTATACTTTGTTATAGGTTACCTACTTGTGCAAAAAGTAATTCTGTGTCAGTAACAAAATATTGAATAAAAAAAGTGGAATCTCGAAAAAATGGATTGTGCGCCCAAAATTACTTCGAAAACGACACCTGACTCGACCCCACAGCCGAAACCCTTCAAAAAAGCCCTCCTGCAGCCCCTTTTTAGCCCCATAGAGCCCCACGGGTTCGGGCGACCGGACTGAAAACCTTGCGAGCACAACTAGATGGTAAACCGAGTATTTTGTCAAAATTTCAGATTTAAAAAAAATTCCTACTGCCCAATATAATACGGCGGACGTACATTAAATGTCCAAAACGAAATTTTCGTAGACCTCTTGTAACGAATGATGTAAAATTTTGAGGCCGATCAGAATTTTCGACCCCCGTCGCGATTACATAGGTGCATTATTTCAAGAATAATAAACAAACAAAAAATTAATGAAAGCAAACATTTATTTTAAATAAAACATCTTCAAATTTTCGAGGTTGAAATGCCTTGTATAAAAATAAAACCGAACACAACGCCATGATTGAATTAATCTAAATCAAACTCACATCACCTTCTCAACTAGTTCCAAAGTCGTTATGTAGATCCACTCCTACCTGCGCACAGTTGTGATATACTTCCACTTTCTTATCCGAAGCTGTCGTTATAAACTTATAATAAAACCGTTTATAACTCGAACACGTCTCGCCGACTCTTCGCAGGCCGTTAATTTCAAAATCAACTGAGGAAAATTTACCCAAGGACGGTTTACGTATGGATGGAGTTTAAGAACTGTGGACCGTATAATATACAAATCCAAATATATATGGACCATATTATGGTCCATATATATTTGGACATATATATCGTTTGTTCGCAGACCGTGTGTCGCATTTTCAATTAGGCGTTTTTGGGACCGCTGACCCAGTTGCTGGGATTGAAATAAAACAAATAGTGTGGGTCCGCTGACCTTTTTCTTTCTTTTTTTTAAGTGGCGACTGCTAGGGCTTGTTAGAGCTATCAGCAGCCCCCCCCCCCCCCCCACAGGCGTGGCCTCCCATTTAGGGAGCGCCACGACAAGAGGAGACGGAAAGGAAAGGGATAATATCACCAAGGTGATGAGAGGGAGGGATGGGGTTTGTGCTACCCAGGGTGAGAGCAACTGCTCAACCGCCCCTTGCGATGGGGTGTGACCCAAGCGAGCCCCGGGGGGGGCGACTATTGGGAGTGAATGCTCAACCAGCTGTCACCTCCCTCAGGGCCCACTGTTGCCTGCGGAGGCCTTGTTGCCGTCGGGACTCTCAGGGCGGCCACCGCAAAGACCACGTCTCAAATGCTGGGCAGCTCTGAAGTACGTGCCTCGCCGAGCCCACTGGGTCTGTGCACCACACACACAGCCAGTGCCAGTCGGTGGAGGTTTGCGGGGAAGTCCCTGTGACCAGACAGCAGCTGGTTGGCCCTGTGGTCAGGGACCACCCACGTCATCTTCATTCACTGTGCCACTGATGTGAAGAACTCAGATGTGAGTTCTCCTGCCACCGACCGACGAGCATGCATGCTCATGGGCGTCACCTCCCGGTGTAACTGGGCTCGAAACTTCGCCCCAGCAGTCGAATCGAAGCCTCTTTCGAATCCTATAGGCAGCGTAACGGCAGGCAGCCTCCAACTCTATGGGTAAAACCTCAGCGAGGACCCTCACTGCCGCTCCGGACACGGGACACGGGACACGCTGTACAAGACTTGCAGAGCTGGTCCCAAGCTGGCTAGGTGGTTCCAAGACTTGCCAGGGTGGCCTCCACATTTTCCTGACCGGACCCAGCAGTTTCTTAAAAAGGGATGCTATCGCCGTTTTAACTTTGTTTGAAACAGGAATCGATTGCCGGGAGTACATCAGATCAGGAGTGGACCGAAATGCCCCAGTGGCCAGATGGGCTGATCCTTTTGCGTCTCCAGGCCCCCTTCAGAGGTCATCGTGGCCAAACGGGTGAGGGAAGTGCAAAAACGGGGCAAGTGAGATGTAAAAGCTGCTTAGAATAGTTTCTATCTACATGCCTGATATCACCAAGTCTTATCCGCTAGATGGTGTCCACGCACGACGGTTATCATTGAAGTCACATTGTGCAATTTCACTCAGCTTATGGGTGTCAGATTCTTCAAAAAGAATCTATTTAAACCGTATTGATCTTTTTGAAAAGAATTGTATCGACTTTTTTTATTCCTTCAAGAACCTATACTTTTCCGAATTTAAAATGAGAAAATCGTATCGAACCATCCCTAACCATTCTTCTTCGAATTTCAGAAGTCAGAGCATTTACCAGAAACTTTTAATGACAAACGATTGATTTTCAGACATTTTCCTTCAAAATGAAAAGAATCGGGCCGTTTCTCGAAATTTTGAATCGAATCTGCGATACATCTGGGGAAAAAAGAGTCTAAAAGTACATTCCTATCAATATGTTTGTTTTTTTAAATTTTTTTTTTAATCGATTCTCTTGAGAACTTAACAAACCACACCAAGCACTTCCCCCCGCCACAGTTCTTTTCCATAATCACAACTTCCTTGAATTCGACGGTTGAGCAGTTCAAACATGAAAGTTTGCAGAAGTTATCGCTCTGGTAAATGGGCTTCTCGTAAGATAGTGACAGCCGTTTTCTCCTGAGGTCCCACGGTATTCTATCTAACTTGACTGGCCTACACTCGCTATCTGTACAGATATAAATACCTGTACCGTCCTATCAGGTTGACAGGTTTCGTTGCTGACGATAAACTCGTAGCAGGTGCGAATGACAGGAAAAAAGAAAAAGACGCGTGACGAAATTCGCTCCTGCTCAGGTTGCCCGCCAGGCCGCAAGTCTGCCGAGGAAGAACGTCGGGGTTAGCGAGCCCTCTTGCCGTCTTAAGAATAAGACTTCCTATTATTGAAACGTTTAGAAGAAGAACGTGTGTCTTCTTTCTTTCTTGAGTAGTTTGTCTTGCAGGTTTTGGGTCATTCCCCTGTAAAATCTTGCAATTCCAGTAAAGCACTTTTTGAAACACGTTGGTGGCTGAATCCCACTAATATCAATCCACGAAGGGCCAATTCGTGTTGTAACACCTGCGAGAGTATTTTTATTGAATTTCATCCCCCAGTTGTTCACAGCTTAGTTGTTTCGTGGGATACAATTATGCTTTTCGCGCCATTGTTGTTTTTGAGCCTTCAGTAATAATTTTTTTGTTTTGTCATTCCCCTGCGGGATCCATGGACAATTCCCCTCTCTTTATTTGGAGAAAAATCTCTCACGATAGAATTTAAGCGTTGCAAGGGTAAAAATTTGAGTTGGACACAATGATGATAACCTACATTTTGAGAAAAAGTCGATGTTCAAAAACATCTGTTTGGGGAGTGTCCATGTTTTCGTCCAATGGAACTGTGCCATGGGCCCCACTCTATAGTCAATTTGCCAGCTCGCCGCAATGGGTCCTGAGCGGGACCGCAGGAAGCGCTGTGACCGGCGGCGAGATTGGGCAGTTCTGCTTCTCCCGCGAGTGGCTTCACTGCCCACGACACGAACCGTCCCAAATCTCACCGCCGGTTATCCTTCACTAATAAATTAACACTTACATGTTTAATCGCAGTGGCTTGGTTGGACCCACCATCAGGGAATCCTCTGCTGAAACTTCAGCTGAGGATGCCAGGACAACAGAGCCAATCATTACGCTCGGGTCAGGTGCCCAGGCACCTATTGACGACATTTCACTCGCAGGCGCTGGGAGATTGGTCCTTTGTAAGGTTTGGTCAGCTGACCAGGCCTCCATGGCGTGATGTGGGAGAACCGTCACCAATCACGACAATTGATGTTGGATTCACCACAGCCCCATTCCGAGGAATGATACACACCAGGTCATCTATACATAGCCAACCTGGAGCTCGTGCTTCCTCCTTAACTGCATCGACATCATCTACTAGGGCTGCAGATCACGACACTTCGTGTTATGCACTAACTAGAAATGTTTCTGCACTCCCATCCTCATCCTCCAAAGACACCGGGGGCGTATGTCAGAGTGCACTCTGCCCTTTGATGGTTGTATCACTTTGTAATGAATAATTCAAGAGACACATCGTTTACACAGATGGATTGCATTGTAGCGCATAATATGCGCTCTAAGTGCGTGACTAGGGGCCATCCCCTGCTGGCTACACTAGCCAACCCCAGACCGTAACCACATGGCCTCAGACCCAACAACTCGTTTTTCCATATTGACTTAGTTGTTGTTTCTTAAAGAAATACTTACTGATTTGTGTTTTTTGGTGGGGTGGGAGGGAGCAGGCAGCAACTTCAGACACCCCTCGACCCACCGCCATCCCAATATCCTGTCAACTGCTCTAGCTCTTTTTTTTACCACTTTTGGAGCAACGTTTTGGCGGTTTCATACTTTTCTCGTCATCTACTCGCCAAAACTAAATTATGGTATGTATTTTTTCGAGGGGCATAAGATTCCACCCAGTGAGGTTATTAAAGGATTAGAGCAGCCTAAGTGGAACGTTAAGATTCCACCTCGAGCCTATCTGTTGAAATCTTAAGATTCCACCCCCAGAATGGACATGGAAAACGTATTAAGTGAAATGAACATAAAATTTAGCAATATTTATTAACAAAATTCATATCGTTCGAGTCCTGTGTACTAGGAACATGTCTGGGTTCAATAATTGAATAAGTGTGGCGTGTCTGCTGTTTAACTTTATGTATACGTACCTCATTTTGGAATTTCAACAGAATATCTGGATGAGACTTATTTAAACAGTCACCTACGTGTCGGTGGAATGACTCACAGCAGTTAGTAGTTTTATTGACATCAGAACTAAGCTCTGCCCATAGATTTGGTGGATATGGCGTGGTATGAATGTAATTTTTCTTTAAATAGTTGACAAACTAAGTGGCTCCCGCGGTCGCTTTTGATTTTTCTTTAGTCAAATCTTCAAAAGCGAGAGGTACTTCTAATGGCGGCCAAAAGATGAGAACAAAAAACGTTTCCAGGCAAATACCCATATTGGTTTGGTTTCGATAATCAGTCCGTAGTCCGGAATTTTGGATAGACCTCCACCAAGCTTGGCAAAGATGGAAACGGCAAGCGAATAATCGTACTGAAGGCCAAGTTCGTTTACGTGCGTTTTGTAAGCCTACTTCCAAGTCTGACAACAGTGTCGATGGATTCAAGCTGAAGGTGTGGTCGGAGCAATATCAGCAATAACCCTGGCTGGGTGGAATCATAAGGTTCAGTTTCAACTGGCCACAATAGACCGAGTGGAGTCTTAAGGTAACTCTTAAGCCGATGGGATCAGTGAGTGGCTCAAATCCTTCGAGATAATGACAACACCGGGTGGAATCTTAAGGCTCCTATTTTTTCAAAATTTTTAGAAAAAGTTTAATATCCAGTTCTTCTCCACTTTGGAGCTTACAAGCGCCACGTGGAGCAACTTTTTGGTGGTATCAGACTTTTCTTGTACTATGCTTGCCAAACTGAATTGTTTAAGACCAATTTCAGATTTTTCTGACCTCTAGAAGTGCCCTAGAATAAAGATGATGGCGAGTTTTGTAACTACCCTGCCAAACCAAAATTTAAAATTGTAATTAAATATTGAACCAATGAACTTGTAGCGCCCTCTGAGTTACAGCATACCCAGGCAGCCCCGTAGAGAACGGGGGGGGGGCACTGGACCCGTTGCCCCCGGGCCCGGCCTTCGTAGGGGGACCCGGATTTTCTTGAGTTTTTTTTTTTTGTTTTTATAAAAAGGGTAGGAGAGGCAAAATGGGAAAAGGGACAGATCAATTTTTTAGGGGGCCCGATGAATTTTCATACCTTTTTTTTTTTGAATTTTGCCCCCGGGCCCGGATTTTCTCTCCACGGCCCTGTACCCAGGGAACGTCTTAGAAGAGAATCACGGGGGAAAAGTTGCAAATTTTCACCTTTCAGAATAATTTCCCAATTATTGGGAAATGCGACTGGCCGAAAGAGACACTTTAACTGAGAATGATCCGTGTAGTGCATGGAAGGAGGAACCTTCCTTCTTCCGTGGGTGAAGTGGTTGATGAGGCAGACTTGATAATATTTTAACGTGAAAATCATTTTATGCTAGAGGGTATTGGGTGGAGTGTTGGGTTTTCTTTGTCATTGTATTTAAAGGTTGTCTGGAAAATTCTATAGGGCCAGACCATGTTCTTTAAAGTAGGTATAGGATTTGGCTGGCTAGAGAGATGGAGCGAGAGGGTAGAAAAGCTTGGGTTGTTTTAGTGCCGGATTTTCAGTGGACGGGCAAGAAGCCAACCCCTCCCCACCCCCAACGTCATCAGACCTTTCATTGATCAGCCCTATGCCGGCAGATCCCGCAACCCTCTATTTCCTCTTTGGCTCTTTAACTTTGAATGAGGAGGAGGCGGAGGGGTGACGTTGATTAGATCACTGGAACCGGCGGAGGGCTGAGGATGGGTCCGGAACGAAACTAGGTGCGTCCGTGGTCGAGGGTGTGTCCGTATTTGTGCGGGTGTGGCAAGTCACTAAGGGCGACTGATAAGGGTAAAGTTGGTGAAGGGGGGCAAGAGGATACTGATGAGACCCCTTCCTTGCCCATTTACAGAATCCCCCCCTCAGCACACGAGATATTCCCATTCCATGGAATAATCCTCCCCCTCCTACATCAATTCCCGTATCCCCCATTACATCCCTCAGCTCTCTCCCCTTTTCCGTTCGAAAGTCAGCGTCCGCAGGGAAATCCCCCACACCCCTCACTGCTTTCTGTTCAACGCACACACGCACCACATTGGGATTGATGGCTTTTTCGCCTTGTTCTTCGACGTATCATGAGGGATTTCCCCGTCCTGAATTATTCAAAGCAATTTAACCAGGACGAAAAAGAGGGGAGTACATCGTATTGACTAGTAGTAAAAAGTAACTGTTGTGCATCCACCAATTCCTTGTTAGGCCGGTCGCCCGAGGCTTCGTGAAAGAAATGGTGTAGAAGGTTTTATTTTTTTCAAAATGTTATGAGTCTGAACAACAAAACATCAAAAATGGTAGCAAACGTTTTGCTGGGTGAACTTCTGCCGGACAAAAAAACCTCGATTTTGGTTTATTATTCTTGCAATAATACACCTATGTAATCGCGACGGAAGTCGGCGACTCGGACCGGCCTCAAAATTTGCCATTATCCGTTTCAAGAGGTCTAGATTCCAAAACCGAAATGTCCGTCCTCCGTCCGGGCCGTTTAGGGCAGTAGGAATTTTTTTAAATTTGAAATTTTGACAAAATACTCGGTTTACCATCTAGTTGTGCCCGCTAGGTTTTCAGCCCGATCGCCCAAACCCGTGGGGCGCTATGGGGCTAAAATGGGGCTACGGGAGGGTTTTTTGAAGGGTTTTAGCTATGGGATCGAGTTGGGTATCGTTTTCGAAGTATTTTAGGACGTAGAATTCATTTTTGGGGGGTCCCGGAACGATCCGATTCCACTGTGGCGATCTATAGGGCTTTCATGGGGCTACGCATGGGATTTTTGAAGGTCAAATATTTTTCGAGTAAAAAAAAAAATTTAAAAATCAAAAAAAATTTTGAAAAAAATCAAAAAGTTGACATTATTTTCCCAATTTTTTTTTATTGACAGAATTAAATTTATGCACAAGTAACCTATAGTTAGGTTTTTTGATATATCAAAGAATAATAAACCCTTGTGTAAAATTTGCAGCGTTTTTTCGGACATTTTCCAGTTTTTCACCTACACCTCAAAAACTAAGCATTGCAGAAAAAACTTTTGAATTACAATGTTTTAGAGCATGAAATTCTGCGTCGAATGACCTCCTTACACATCAGAATCGGTTCAGGGGTTTAGCCATAACCTAGCGTCAAAAATGGGCAATTTTTTCCAACTTGGATAAAAAAATAGGATTCGCTCATGTTTGGACATATCATGTCCAATTCGTCACTTCTCACATCTTTTTTGACTCAGGTCCTTATGAAATCTTCGACTCGTTGACGACAGGATAACAGGCACCTGTCGGTTCCCCCGAGAAGATTCCCGTGAGACGTTTCCCAGACCCTGTGGGTTTCACACAGCGCCGAATCGCTTCCCACAAAGACTTTTGTTTTGTCGGGAGGAAACTGACGCGGTGCGAACGGAAGAGAAAAACGGAGCTCGGATTTCGCCTTATCCGAGCGAAATCGACAAAAATGCGGGCTTGGGAACGCGGCTCGGTATTGATACAAGTGTGATTTTGCACGACAATTTTTTTTATTTCATTCGACTTTCATTTTGAGATGAATCTTAAATTCTTATATTGTCCTTACTGCCGTGAGTGAAGCTCGTTGCAAAAGGGGGACACACTATCGCCCCACGTCGGCACATCTGCAGAGGGGATCGATGATCGTATCTCTCAATCTATTTATCAGCGCAGTGTTATTGTTGTTTCTACACGCTTAATTGGATCGGGAGATGGCTGGATGGCATCGGAGACGTTTCAGGGTGTCTAATCGAAATGTCGATTCTTTCCGACCTAATCTGGTTTGGTAAGGCTGTTTCAGCAGTTCCCATGAAATTGCAAGAGAGGACTGCTGCGTGAAATCCAGTCCAGTTTTGTGGTTTATCGTTCTTGGAATAATTTTCCTGTGTATTCGCGGCGGGGGCCGAAAATTTTAATCGCCCTCTAAATGTGTCATTTACGTTTCAAAATCAGTAGATTCCAAAAAATTTACGTCTGCCGTCGTTCCGTTTTGGCCAGCAAGCATTTTTTTTTCTAAATCTGAAATTTTTTCAACATACGTGATAGGTTCTTGGCTATGAGGTCGAATTAGCTGTCCTTTTCGAAGTATTTTTGGGGGTCCCAAAAGATCCGATTTCACTCCCAGCGACGCCTTTTCCAACAAGACCCTTCGTCCTCCCTACAAGTGCACGTGCAAGCTGAGTTATTGATTTTTGCCTGAAAGCAAAGGAATGTCATATTACATGGAGGCCCTTGAGGAATGCGTGAAATGGCTACAATCAATATTAATCAAGACTCTCCCGGAGGGCTTTACTTCTCAAGGGGAGCCACCCGGAATTCGTGGAATTTCATTTTGCGTTTCAAGCGCCGCAGGAATTACTCGTCGCTAAAAATACCCAAATCGGTCGAGTATTGACGAATATAATCGAGCTCCACATTTCGACTCCCTTTAAACGCCACTCCGCCGACCTCCTCTGCTCCCAATCCCACCCGATGGATTCTGACTCATCTCATAAGGTGGACCCGACTTGTAGTCCGTTGCCCTGTCAGCCCACCGTCCATCTGGTTGTTTTCCGGCTCGACCTGCCCAGATGTCACACACCTCCATGTGAACCCCACGAACGCCGCAAAAGCCGGACAAAACGTCACGTCCGACGGCGCTTCGACCCCCCCGTCAGGACCGTCGGAAAAACCGCGTGTCCCCGACGTGTCCCAAACTTTGACAGATGGTCAAATCCACCCGTCACGCCGTGTATGTACAGCCTTTTTTTTTTTTTTTTTTCATCTCTTCCTCTTTTGAAAACCCACAGATCTCCACCTTTGCGCCAGACCTTCGAAAAACCGCTAATTACGCCCGTCTAACCCAAATTTTCGACTCAAATCAAATTCAAAGTTGGTGAATTCAATCATCTTTATCGCCCATGCCATCAAGTGCTCACCAATTGAAGAGAACTGACCTAATTGGTGGGATGACAGGTGGCCAGCTATAATGCGCTCACATCAAATGCAGACACATCACTCTGAGCAGATGTTCAAAAGCCAACTGTCCTTTAAGCATTACAAAGCATTTAATACAGAAGGAGCTCGAAATGAAGAATGCCATCAGTGTAACGAACGAATTTCTTACGAACCTATTTACTTTGGTAGGTTGTCACTCTCACTTGTGAGGCGATGAACACAGTAATGATTATTATTACTGTGGTTGGCTCACTGAAGAACACGACACGAGAAATTGTCAGTCAGGCCCCTTGTAGGGCACCCTGGTTAACGTATGTTAAAGGTGTACCTTCCTAGTTCTTTAATATCTATCATTAATAATTAACTATTATTGTGTTGTGTGTTTGGGGAAAGGCCTCCAGCGTAACTGGGATTTCGCCCCTGGTGTCTTTGGAGGAAGAGGAAGGGAGTACCTGAATTTCCCTACCCAGGGCATAACACGATGTGTCATGATCTCCTGACCTGGGAGGCGGTATCGAGGGAGAAAAGGGAGACCCGCCAGCAGGAAGTGTCGTGGTATGTGTGCCACGTGGAATGTGTGCCAGCCTTCCCCCGACCATAACCCACCTGGCCTCAGACTCTTTCTTCTCGCTTTAGGGTAATGAATAGTTTATGACATGGATATGTCTTAGTTCTGTGGTCTTGCAAAATTTTGCGACACACAAAAAATGCAACGTTTTTTATTGGTTGCACCCGTGGCAACCCGTCAACTTAATTTTTCATAGTAACAACGCTTGTTAGTTTCTCGTAGTGAATTATCAAATTCCCGTCTATCACCAACTATATTCAGCCCATAGCAACCATCAACTCAAAATGAAATTACTCAGTACCTATAAACAAATTCTCCAGCAATTAATTCGATATCAATAATTGAAATTTTTATCTTAGTGAATTACAGATAGGTACTCTTTGGTTTTATGAAAATGCAAATTTAAAAATTTGGATTCAGTGTGAAAAATTGTTTGGGAAAACTCAGGAGGAGGCGCGTGGAGGGTAGTGAGAATAAGAAACCACACAATTTGTGAAAACGAGATTTTGGGTCTGAAGCCAGTTTGGATACAGTCGGGGGTTGGCTGGCATAGCCATCAGGGGAAGAACCCCTTGTTTGTGAAAAAAAAGTCAGTGTGAAATTTGGGGGGGATTTTTGAGCGATAAACTGACCGTTTGCGCGGCGAAAGGAATCGCTTTGCTTTTTAGCAGTCGGGATGGAATCGTCGGTACCCGAAGTATTTTGTCAGAAATTTCAGATTTTTGAATAAATTCATACTGCTCAAAACGGCGTGGACATTTCAGTTTTGAAATGTAGATATAATGACAAATTGTGAGGACGATAACAATTTTTGACCCCCGTTGCAAATACTGAAGTGTATTATTCCAAGAATATTTAACCGAAACGGGATCACATTACGCATGCTGATGAGGGAGAAGGGATCAAACGGTAGGTGATGGCGAGGAGGGCTGGTAACAACTGAAGCCACAGTGCTCCGGCCAGACGCTCCTGCTCGCAAGCCATCAACATGAGATCCTCCTGATTGCTCTCTCACAGTTAGCCTCAGCCTTGTTTTGGTGATTTTCAATTTTGAAAAATCCTCCAAGGTAAAATTACCTACCCATGGTTGACTCTGCAACAGTAGTCGACACCCCCTTCGAAAAATGAGAAAAGCTTAGCTTAAGGACACAGATTTGCTTTCCTGGGTGGCGCTCTCGATCCTTCAATGTTTTCTGAATTTCTGATGGGAAGTAGTCATGGAAACGAGCGGGAAATACCGAAAAAGTGGAAAGATTAAATCTAAATTAAAACTAAATTTTAGTTTGCAGTTGTCATGGCCATCGTTTCTGAGGTGATTCGTTAGCTGGAAGGCTAAGTACCTACCCATTGAGTTTGAATGCAATTTTCATCTGATACCTATCACTTAATATATTTTAATCTTTCCTGAATTTCTGTCTTCCCAGGGGGTGTCGACAATCATTCTGTATTCTGCTCTGAGTCAGTAGTCGACAGAGTCACATAATTTCCATAATATTTCAAAGTAGTTAACGTTAGTATATCAACTAGGTGATTTGTGGCTGTTTGAGCGTTAAAAGTGGCTCATGATTCAATTTTTCCCCATTTTGGAAAACATGGGACATCTTTGACGTTCGGTTTCAGCCACCGGAATGGGTCGATTGGGTGCTCATTCGACGCAGAATTTTGTCCTCTTTGAAAAAGCATGGAATGAATTTTTCGTCCAAACGCTTCCTCCTGGATGAAAAGGACCAAAAACCAAAAAAGTAATAAAAAAAATAAATAAATAAAATAAATACGGTTTTTGGGCCATCACCTGTCGACTACCAACGCACTATGACCACTAGTGCATAACCCCCTGTCGACTACTGAAAAAATCTTCTTTCCCTATTTCGACTACTGGTGCAAAAACACACTTTCGAAAAACTAATTTTTTCCCCATTAAGACTCAAATTTTAATAAAATTTACTATTGCATCGTATAAAGAAGGGATTTGTGTAAACCTTGAAAAAGTGAGAAAACTCGATTTTGTGGGTGGGAGAAACAAAAACCTGTCAACATTTCCTTAAGGTGTCGACTACGAGTGTGTTCACCTTACTTGGGTCGTAGAAAGCTTTTTTTTTTTCGACAGGTCATTTTTCAGGAACACCGATGACATCTTGAAACAAATCTTGAGGCGGATCAAAATTTTCGACCCCCGACACGAATACGGAGGAGTATTATTCGAAGAGTAACAAGCCCAAACAATCTTGCAATAATCCCATCCTTTATGACTTACCTACGTCAAATTTCTACCTAAAAATCTTATTAATTTTTTTTTTTTTTACAAGTTCGTTTTACAGTTTTGTCGATTCGCACGTCGAAGACACCCTCCCCACCAGGTTTTAGCTAATACCTACCCCCAACCGCTACTGTGTTCGGAAAGTAGACGGCTGCAGGAGGTTGGTGAATATTCATGAGCTACCTACCTCCTACACGTCCAGATTATTCGGATCGACAGAAGAGACCCAATGCGACAGCCTTCCCCCGAGTCCGTTCCGGTCCTGCAGTTGGAAACATGTACCTACCAGCCAGACTGGCCAAGCGTTGGAAATTTCAGCAATGTTTCAAAATAAAATTCGATCATCGCCTTACGGACACCAAAATTTGTTGTCCGTACATTTAATGTACCTACCCACGCAAAATAAACACAATTGGAGAGCGCCTGTATTTCAAGTGGGTTACAATTTCATTTCAAGTGGACAAGTGTGCACTTGGTACCTACGAGATTAGACCGAGTTCGCTTGCACCCAAATGATTACGCCAGTTGGGTCACCAAGTGCAAACCACCTGCGCCTTCAAGTGGATTTTGACTCTCAAGAAAATCCTTCTACGAATATTGGAATTTCGTGTGGGCGGATGACCGGCGGGAGAGGGGGACACCTGGCCAAACAAACCCGAGTGGAAATTAAGGCGTTGGAGAGTCTTAGGTGGATCAGAATTGAGATAAGACAAGAAGGTTGGAAGGCGTATAAACAAACACAGGTGTGACGCGGGAAAACAAACAGTCGGAGCCTTGGACGAGTGCAAACGAACTCGACTGGCCCTTAACTCGACGGCACACACCGATCTGTCGGACCTAACCAATACCAAGATGACACCCCATTTGACCAGCGAATTGATCGAGTTCGAGTTAAGATTGTAGGACATGGTGGGAGTATAAATCTTCGGTTTTTGTGGGGGACTCCTAAATGTGTAGGGGTCACCCACAACATGTGTTGTCGGTGACCCCAGAACAAAGGTAAAAATATAGTAACTGTTACGTTCAATCTAGCTGCGATTCCGTGATGGAAAGTAGTCCTTTACCTCAGAACTACATAAAAGCATTTCGACCGTATACCTGCAAAACCTCGTATGTTCCAAACTAAAAATTTTACAGGAGACACAAATAACTCCATGGAAACGTTCAGACTGATGGAGTGCCCAAATCCTTGTAAGTCCCAAGAGGTCAGTTGAGTGACTTTTGGCGAATATTGTGACGATTTCTCACTTAAATAACTACTTCAGCACGTCAATTATTATGTGTAACGTATAACTACGTTACTGATGAAAAATGTACAAAACGTACCGATAAAAATAGAAAACATTGGAGAGGCGGCAGAGGCTGAGACTTACAAGTTTTTACAACGTTCTGGAGCGTTTCGGACTTGCAGGTTATTACAACCGAACACAGAGAAGACATTTCTCAGCGGATCAAAACCAAACTTCGTAGGAACATTCTAGAGGTCCGGGACCAGCAAAAATGGATTCTACGTCCAAAAACACTTCGAAAACGACACCTACCTCGACATATAGCTAAAAGCCTCAAAAAAAAAAAAACCTCCCGTAGCCCCACAGCGCCCCACGGGCTTGTGAGATCGGGCTAGGGATGTAAGATTCTCAAAAATGAATCGATTATTAGAAAAGGATCGAAAATAATCGCGATAATTTTTTTCTTAAAGAATCGATACATCTGAGAATCGATCCTTTTTCCAAATTATTTATTAAATTCCAAATTTATCAGAATAAGAAGCATTATTACATTATGAAACCTGAATCCCAATTACTAATACATCCAACTGCTAACCAGCACTATTAGGTAGGAAAGAATAACAAAATTTCAAAAAGTGTTCAGTCTCAATTTAAAAATTATATTGATTCTTCTAAATACGGATCTGGTTTACGGAGCAACTGAATACCAAAATACTTGTTAAGAGCAGAAAAGAATCGGTTTTCGGTTCTGGAAATTTAGAATCGAATCGGGCCGATTCTTCAAAAAAAAAAGATCTTAAAGAATCGATTGTTTTTAAAAAAGGATCGATTTTTTCAAGAATCGTTTATTTAAAAAAAGTATTTTTCAAGAATCGATTCTTTTTTAGCATCCCTAGATCGGGCTGATAACCTTGCGGGCACAACTAGATGGTAAACCGAGTATTTTGTCAAAATATCAGATTTAAAAAAAAAAAAAATCCTACTGCCCAAAACGGCTCGGACGGTGGACGGACATTTCGGTTTAGGGATGTAGGCCTCTTGAAACGAACAATGTCAAATTTTGAGGCCGATCGGAGTCGACGACCTCCGTCGCGATTACGTAGGTGTATTATTCTAAAAATAATAAACCAAAATCCTCTCTGGGACATTTTTGAAAGAGATAAGTTGGTCTGGTTCATCCTTCAAACCACTTGGATGTTCTCTGAAAACAGCCACCTGAAACTCTCGTCAAACCCACTTTTCAATGGAAGAACTTGAAAATCTGGTAGGTAGTCGACTTATTTCACACAATGTGATCTGTCAGCCATGGTACGTTCCGTGCTAAATAATGTTGAGGAATTCACGTTACTGTAGGCAAACCATTCACGCGTACAACCTTGCGTATAGTAACCTTACTCGTCGAATGTATTATAAAATTGATAATTTAATCCAGCTTTTTCCCAGTTTGTTAATTTGAATATTTTTTTATGTGCTCTTAGTTTTTATTAGGACTGGACGATGAGTCTCATCAACTCATTTCTCGCTAGTTCCGCTAAAACTCTGCTGAACACGAGCGAGAGACTCACAGCTCTGTGTGGTGGTTAGTAAACACATTGGATGTACATTTTTCAATCTACTCGTTGGCTGGTGAGGCCCAACTCTGACTCGAAAACCGTAGAAATCGTCTTGTGTCCGTATCGGCAGTCGAACGTTTTCCAGATTTGGCCGAGCTATAGCGTTGGTAGGTTTCTGGAAAGTTTGCGCCTGGTACGTTTCAAATCAAATGACGATTGCCAAATAAGGTAACTTTGGGTCAAAACGATCACCCAATGCAACTTTGAACTGGTGACAGTCCAGTAAGGTTCAAGCGTTTTGGTTTTATTATTCTTGGATTAATACCCCTACGTATTCGTGTCGCAGGTCGAAAACCTTGATTGCCCTCAAAATTTGTCGTCATACGTTTCAAGACGCGTAGATTCCTAAAACTCTTCAAATTTTACACAAGGGTTTATTATTATTTGAAATACGTTGCGTGCAAACGTTAATTCTGGGCCATTAAGAGAATATCTTTGAAAAAAAAAGTATGTAAGTAAATTGTTTGGAGAGATGTGGGTCCTCGAAAAATGGATTGTGTCAAAAATTACTCGGAAAACGATACCTTATTAAATAAGGTATTACCTTATTAAATAAGGTTAAATTTTAACCTCCTGAGATCCTTCAAAAATCCCATTTGTAGCATCATGAAAGCTCCAAAGATCCTCACAGTGAAATCGGATCGTTCTGGGACTCTCAAAAAATGGATTCTACGGCCAAAAATACTGAAAATGACACCCCAATCGACCCCATAGCCGAAACCCTTTGAAACCCCCTCCCGTCGCCCCTTTTGCTTCACGGGTTTGGGCGTGGGGGGATCCCAAAAAATGGATTCTACGTCGAAAACGACACCTAACTCGACTCCACAGCCTAACCCTTCGAAAAAGCTCTTCTGTAGCCCCTTTTTAGCCCCATAGCGCCCCACGGGTTTGGGTGATCGGGCTGAAAACCTTGCGGGCACAACTAGATGGTAAACCGAGTATTTTGTCAAATTTTCAGATTTAAAAAAAATTCCTACGGCCCGAACGGCGGACGGACATTTCGGTTTTGGAATTTACACCTCTTGGAACGGATAATGTCAAATTTTGAGGCCGATCGGAGTCGTCGACCTCCGTGTTCAAAATGTTCAAACCACTTGCATGCAGCCTATCTGAAAACAGCCTCCTGAAACTTAGAGAGCTTAACAAACGACTACGTTTGCGCCAATCGGATTACAGGAAAAGTGGAAAAATCTCCCTACATTTGCGCCAGGTCTAGAACTACAACTAGGGGTCACGCCCAGCTGGCGAAAGCCAGCCAACCCTCGACCCATCTGGCCTCAGACCCTTTCTATTCGCCTCTCGAGAAATGCATCTTATGATTGTTGACAAACAGGCCTTGCAAGACCCCAATGTACATTTCCCCATATTTTTGCGGGAGTCAGATGGAATTGCAGTGGTTAGCGTTTTCTTTCACGGCACGAGCCCCTGGGAGTCAGATGGGCTTGCCAAAAGAAAGTGCCCTCACGTTTTTTGATCCTCTGGGAGTCAGTTGGGTAACGCCCAAAAAACCTACTTCCCAAAACGGCGGACGGACATTTCGTTTTTGGAATCTAGAACCTCTTGAATTGATCAGAATTTTCGACCTCCGTCGCGATTACATAGGTGTATTATTTCAAGAATAATAAACCATAATGAAAAAAAAAAGGGTAAAAAATTTCTGTTTTCCCAATTTTTGAGGTGAAGCCGTTTTTTTTTTTTTTTTTTTTTTTTTTTTGAGGTGGCAAACTTCAGATTCGGATTCAGCTCCTCAAAAAACATATTGAAATGTTCTAATAGGTACCTTCTAAGATATTTTTCCTCGAAAACCCCTGGCCGGAGGTAAAATCCTTATCATGGAAGGACCAAGTGTCTGTTAATCGGATTACTTAATGAACCGCTTTTCAGGAAGGCCCGGTTAGGATTGGCCGATATCTACCAGTACAAACGTGCATCCCCTCGCACGTTTAGTGAATCTTTGGCGATAATTCTATCATATGGTTTCAGCTTCTTGGACTAGATTCGCTTCGAAGAAGACAGGCGGGAGCTCGAGGAACAATGCTGGCGCCGTTAGGCCCAAACACCGAGGGATCAAAAAAAGGCCCGGCAATTTCGTTCAGAAAGGAACACTTCTGGTCCTCCAAAACACATTGAGATTTCACCCAGGCCTCAATGTGAGTAGTCTTCGGTGAAATCCGTCAACTTTAACTTGTGTTCCACGCCTCAGCGATTGCTATGTTTAATCACAATTTGTTGCAGGTGGGGATGGGTAAAAATTGCACTCTGCTGGCTCTCATACCCGGTCGAGTGATGATCTCCATGGAAAAAATTGACCCCAACATGGATCACGCTTGGAACCAGAAGATGTACGGTGGCCGAGAGCGGGAGCGGATTTACAAGAAGTATTTTCACATACTTCCCGAACCGGACCACTACAGGTTCAAAAGGATCGGTTGAACTTGCAAAGGGCGTTTTACAGATTCGGGTTTTGAATTTGCTGAATGCGATTTAAACATGTCAGAGCAGTTTTATTGTTGCTGACTTCTGGTTGAGCCAGCCCCTCAATTTTGAGGAGTGGAGATGATTTCACGATGCCCGCTTGCATTTTCCATTCACCGAAAACCCTTTCAGGAATAGAAATTCGTAGACGCTTTACAATTGCTAGTAATTTTTGTAAATATTCCTTCGTGTTTCTACGTATAAATACTGTTATGAAATTATCATTTGGTTTATTGCCCTGACTCATTAAAAAAAAAAACAAAAAACCAAAAAAAAAAAAAACTAAAGAATGTTATGAATCTTCTCTGGCGAGGCTGTGCCAGAGTTGGGCAGCAGCTAGATGAGTAGCTTAAAAGTAACTTAGCTACAGCACACTGCTTGTGGTAATTTGTAATTTTTGATCGAAAGAGTGAGTGGCAACAAGAAGCTACTTGAGAGTAGCTACAGCTATTAGCTGTTGCTTCTCAGTGAAGCTACTTTTGAAAAAACTACTGTAGCTGTAGCGGCAAATAACCAGCTAGTTGTAGCGGTCCCAGTAGCAGTAGTAGCTGTAGCGGCAACAAAATTCCCGCTAGAGTAGCTGTAGCTTTGTAGGTGAAGCGGATGCTACTTTTTGCCCAACTCTGGGCTCTGCCAGGATGTCCTGGCCTGTATTGTGTAACATACTCCATGGTTCAACATTTATGCTGAGGAGCCTGCAGCACCTGTTCGCATTGTGGGTCTGCCCGATCCTATTCTGGACTCCCCTATAGCCGAGGCTGAGATGCGTGCCGCTCTTCATAGGACCTCTAATGGGAAGGCGCCGTGAAGAGATGGAATCTCTATGAGTTTCTAAAGAACCTCCCAAACCCTTGGATTGAATGCCTGGTAGTTTTTTTCAACGTGGTACTCTCAGAAGGAGTGATCCCTGAGACTTGGGCTTCGCTGGTGGCATCCATGCTGCACAAGAAAGGATACAGAAGTTACCCCAACAACTACCGCTGTGTGGTGTGGCTCTGGTCAACACGACTCTCAAGATTTTTACCTCCATATTATGCGAGAGATTGACGCGCTGGGCGGATCAGGAGGGAATTTTGCCTGAATCACAATCAGGGTTTAAGAGAGGGCGCTCTTGTACGGACAACCTTGGCTCAGTCCTACTTAGGTCGGCGGAATAATTTGTATGCTGTGCTGGTGGGCCTAAGGAGGACGTTCGACAGCCTAAATCACAATATTCTATGACAGAAGCTACTTGCCTTTGGAGTCAGTGGTAGATTCATTTGAGTCATCAAAGCAATTTATGATCAGGCTACCATTGCTGTGCGATGTGGATAACTTCTTTCGGAGGATGTACCAGTCACGTGGGGTTCTGCAGGGTGAGATCTTGTCGCCGCTGCTTTTCAGCTCGTTCATCTCTGACATGGGGAACTACCTCAGAGCCTGTGGTCTTGAGGGTGTAAGGGCTGGTCCGAACTGCTATATTCTCTCTGTTGAGCACGCTGAGGACCTCATCCTGTTTGCTGATTCTCCGCCTGACCTGAGAAACAAGCTAAAATGCCTCCAGACGTATTTTGAGGAAAACGATCTGGTGCTCAATGTAGCAACAACCAATATTCTTTGCTTCTCCCGTGGTGCTTGTGGGCTACCCCGGATTCCACATGTATGTGATGGAGAGAGAGGTGGTTCCTCATGCTGTATACTTGGGGGATTCCGTTAAGCAGGTCGGTGGGGTTTGCTGAGGCTACCAGGTCAATGGCCTCTCGAAGGCGAGGCTGGCCTCTGGGGCGGTCCCGGGTATCCTGTTCAGATCTCAGTGCTCAGCCTGGAACATAGTTCTGAGACTTTACGATTCCATAGTTCTTGGCACTCTGCTTTTTTCGTCATTGAGGAGTTATAAGGAGCTGGAGTCAATCCAGGTTCAGTTCTTCAAGCACGTCTTGGGCCTGCCCTACAATACTCCTAATTAATTTGTCAGACTGGAGTGTGGTGTTACTCATATTTCATGGAGGATACTGGGGCTCGCCCTGAGGTTCCTCCTGAAGCTCGTGCATCTGCCGGACTCGAGGTATCCAAGGATTTGCCTGATGATTCCAGCGGGACCACTTTGAGCAAGGAAATACTGAGTATAATTGGCTGGCACAACTCCATGCACTATGTAGATTCTGCACTGGCACCGAGACATCAACTTAGACGGTATTACCAGTATTATTAGCCTTCCACATTCTGATTATGAGTGATGAAACCGTATAAGTTATCAATCACCCCCAAAAAGATGAATAACACAGAACTCGAAAACACCCTAACGATATTTATGATAAGAACCGATAGAACTATTAGGTTTGTTCCAGGCTTGACGGAATGTCAACAGAAATCGCCGGAGACATGCGCAGTGTAGAAACTGCTGTTCCAGGTCGAGCGTAGGTTGGACGGAAACCGCCAGCTCGAGTACGTGCGGTCGGGTTCTGTCGACAGCTGTCCAACTTCTGTCGACAGACGCAGTCAGACCTGGAACAAACCTATTATAAACCTCGATATCCTTAAAAAAAATTTCATCGATAGAACTCGAAAATCAAGGGGAAACTCGCCTTTTATCCTGGCAACGCGAAAAGTTCATTCCCAAGTACTCCAAATAAACAACATAGCCGGTCTTAGATTCACGTTAGGAAGGTAACAAACTTAGACGGTTATAATAACACTTATACAGAAATGGGAGCTTGTGGAATCGTTTTGAAGGATTAAGACGATGCGCAAGGACACAATTTACCAGTATAGCTCAAAACCTTATTTTTGGAAAAAATTGAACTTAGACGGTTTTACTTCTTCACTATCGGCCAATTTGGCTCCCCTCCAGCTGTTGGCGACCGTCCGCGTTGTTTGCGTCCGTTCGTGTTTGACGACAAAATTTGTCTTGTTTAGTGCCAATTTTTCGGTCCGGTCGTGAAAATGGATCGCCAATCGACGACTTCGGGTACATTAAAGAAAGTCCTTCGTAGGCAAGCCCTGCTGAAAAGGCGCTTGGATTGCGGGGGGGAAACTACTCCCAGGTGTGCCGCGTCAAAGGGATAAAATCTCCCGAAAAATGTCTCAAATGGGGGAATTCCCTTTTTTTCTCCCGCCGGCCGCTAGGGAGCAGGTTCGGAGCCCAACGTCATTGCAGACAGACTACAGCCATCTAGTTCCCCGCGGTATGATTTGAGTTTCAGAAGTTTAGCCACACTGCCATAGCTGTGAGCTTGACGTTCAATGTGTCGCCATCTATTGGGCGATTGTGAAAACATCCACCTGTTGATGGCAACAAGGACCCCCCCCCCCCCCCCCGAAACCCAACTTCAAACATTCACAGCCACTCACGAGAACTGGAGACAATCACACTCGCCATTATAAATTTAACAGTGCTGTAATTCAATTTCGGAAATTTATAAATAATAATTTTATTTACAAAAAGATTTGACAACAATGACACAAGCCAAAATCAATGTATAAACAAAATTTCATTTTCATTGCTTTTTTTTGAGGAAGGTAAAAAATGAAGAGAAGAAAAAATTGAACGTACTTCAATAAGACATGGTTTTTCCTATTATCCCAATATGGGATAAATATCATTATACAAATGTATGTACTTAATAAGAAATGTTTAATATTGTATAACTTCATTTTCCGCTACCCTCAGTTCACAACACGTTTTGAAAGGTGCACGGGCGATCAGTTAGCGGAATCAGCTTCAAAATCATGCTTTGTTTAAAGAAAAATTGATAAAATAAAATGAGACTGAGAAATAAAAAAGAGGTAAAAAACAAATTCAATTGGTGAGGGATAAAAACGGAAGAAACAAAAAATAACGTGGTGCCGAGGAAACATCAAAAATGAAAATTCTTCTTCTAAGTCCGGTATACGTCTCAAACCTCTACCGCAAAGGCGTTTCATGCTTCTGAAACCATGCTTGACCTCAATTGAAGCCAACTTCGCAACCGACTCGACCGTGCAGCCGTGCCTAATTTTCACAAGGGCTTGTCCCCTAATGTCGAAAAGTCGACAACTGTGATATGACAGCGAAAAGTTCAAATGAATCACTACGCAAAGGAATGGATGACATGGACAAATAACTGAGAACAGAAGGAAGTTTATAACGAAAACATAACAGAAAAAATCAGGAAATTTAAATGGTAACGGATTGAACTGATTGTTATGGTATTCGCTGAAATTTTAGCGACAGAAAAAAACCTGTATTTTCACAAAAAAAAGAAATTTTTCGCAAAGGAAAAACCTGATCTACTGTAGAAGTTACTACCCCCCATTCCCTACAAGTCACAACTGAAAATCGCTTCCAAAACTACAAAAAAATCACTAGTTTTTCAATTTACGTTTAAATGAACAACATAAGATTCAAGAAGTTTCCAAAGGCGATCTGGAAGCGACACCTTCAAAACCACACGGCAGAAAGGTTGAGTCGTATTTTTTAAATGATAAATTTTTCGAGTCAAATTTTCAGCGGGACGAAAAACCCGCCGAAGAGTCGCAAAGCTGACCTTATCGCCCAACAAAATCCTGCGGCAACGACAATTTATACTAAAATTTTGGAGGATTTGCAAAGGATAAGGTTCGTTCATCTGTAATTTGAACACACAAAAAAAATCATTTAAGAAAAAACAAGGGCCCTCCGCGTGGTGTGCGAGGGATTGAGGGTAAATAAAATGGTGTTGTTGTCTGGGCTGTTTCCTACTGAGTCTGGGCGACAACTCCGGAAGTGGCAGACGACACTATTTTGGTTTCACCGTCTGCTGGTTTACTGATTTTAAGTTGATTATCCTTCAAGTGTTTCTCTACCTGAAAACGACAAAAAGAGAGAAAATTATTCGTTGGGAATGGACTCGTAGGTATGTAGGATGAAAATTGAAGGCGTATGTAGTACATTGGAGCAGCAACACGAGGAGGAGGATAACCATCTTTATTCTAGAAGTTGGAAAAATTTGAAATTTGCTTTGAAAAATTCAGCTCGGCGAGAATAGAACTAGAAAAGTCTGAAAACACCAAAACGTTGGATGAATGGTGTCCATTGGAACCAAAACGCGTTCAACAAATAGGAACAAGACCAGTTTTAATGGATGTTGGAAAGCCGGGTTGGACGGAGCTGGTGGATTGGGGAGGGGTTATTATATTACTATTTTTTCTTTACAAGCCTTCTCCTACGAAACTGTAAGTGATAAAATTACGGTGGTTTTTATCTCGGGATCCTATTTACCAACAAATAGAGGGGTTGAGATCCCCCCAAACTGCGTGCAAACTGGGGCATTTGCGCTCGACTGTCTTAATTTAAATGGGAACCCCTAATTTTTGATTTGTATTCCTGAGCCAATTTTACGTCCGTAAGCCCATTGAGAGCAATTTTTGATGAGCGTAAATCGGCGCCACTCTTCCTATCTTCGTTGTTTCCACTGTATCCTACCGGGAGATCCAAATTTTAATATAATGTAGGTACTAAATCTCGAAAGAACGAATTCCGACGATCGGCAAATTTTGACGGAGAATTTAATTTGAACGATTTTTAGAGATCACGCGTGGGTCTGCTTATAGACCTGATAGGCGTCGGCCCCTGCGCTGTCTGTCAGGTATGAGCAGTTGCAGGGACCTTGGAGGGGCGTCTGGCTGGAGCCCCTGACCCGCGAGAGTTTGGGTGTTTCCAGCCTTCTCCGTCCTCTCCCAGGCTCTTCAACCTGATCAGCGAGCGTTTGCAATTTATACACCCCATCACTTGTCCTTTTATTCAAACGGGCGAGCGAAGCGAGGCTGAGAAAAAGGTCGGCCGAGCGAAGCAAGGCTCCCCTGTCAGAGTGCTAGTTTGAGCTTCGGCATATTAAGCAAAGGTAGCCCATTAGAGAAGCTCAGTTGTACTTCGGTTTCTCCTGAATATCGTCAATTGCAATAAGTCGCCAAACACACGGCTTGGGATATTTCCAGTCATCCCTACCACAAACCTTTAGCCATCTACAAGCCAGCTTCCTGATCTTCAGTTCCAGGAGCGGGATAGCTCTGTGTGTTGTTGGGACGGAACAGCATAGATTTACACTGTCTTGGATTTCGTCCAAAACATTACACAATGACGCACCCCACGAAACAGTATAGATTTACACTGTCTTGGATTTCGTCCAAAACATACACAATGACGCACCCCACGATTCGACAGCATACAGGGAGGCGTCAAGAACCAAACTCAACCACTCTATGCCGGCGCCCTGGCAGCCGATTAACTCTCTTGGTTACATCCGAGGCATTAGATTAGATTTTTAGAGATCACGCGTGGGTCTGCTTATAGACCTGATAGGCGTCGGCCCCTGCGCTGTCTGTCAGGTCTGAGCAGTTGCAGGGACCTTGGAGGGGCGTCTGGCTGGAGCCCCTGACCCGCGAGAGTTTGGGTGTTTCCAGCCTTCTCCGTCCTCTCCCAGGCTCTTCACCCAGATCAGCGAGCGTTTGCAATTTATACACCCCATCAATTGTCCTATTATTCAAACGGGCGAGCGAAGCGAGACTGAGAAAATGGTCAGCCGAGCGAAGCAAGGCTCCCCTGTCAGAGTGCTAGTTTGACCTCAGCACCCCCCTTTTTAGCAAAGGTATCCCATTAGAGAAGCTCAGTTGTACTTCGGTTTCTCCTGAATTTCGTCAACTGCAATAAGACGCCGAAGACACAGCTTGGGATATCAGGAGTCATCCATGCCACAAACCTTTAGCCATCTACAAGCCAGCTTCATTATCTTCAGTTCCAGGAAGGGGATAGCTCTGGGTGTTGTTGGGAAGGAACAGCGTAGAATTACACTGTCTTGAATTTCGTCCAAAACATTACACAATGACGCAACCCACGATTCGACAGCATACAGGGAGGCGTCAAGAACCAAACTCAACCACTCTATGCCGGCGCCCTGGCAGCCGATTCAACTCTCTTGGTTACATCCGAGGCATCCCGCACAACCAGACACGAGCTAAAGAATTCACCCAAATATGAGTAAGAATTGGCCGTTGGGATTTCCAGTTCACCATAATATGTAGATATTATCTAAATTTGTATCCGGTCACCAGTGACCCATCCTGAAGACAATAATATTCTGTACTTGACTACTAGTGATTCAAGTACCCCGAGTAATTATCCTCACAATAAGAGCGGAGTGCTTCTAACATCCTCTGCAATGCTAGAAGGATGACCGTTGGTAGTCAATACACCGATGCTCGATAGTATCGCTGATGAAATATCGATACAAATACAATATATTGGTAGTCGATACCAATATATATAATATATATATTGGTATCGACTACCAACTATATATTATATAGTGAAATGGACAGCACCTGAAGTGACCATAACATGGTCATGAACATATTATGTTCCCGTCGCGACGGGATTGGCACAGTCGTGGGGGGGGGGGGGGGGGCTCCAAAGGTCCCTTTTTCAGGTTTTTCGTGAATATCTCGGAAACGGTGCCTTTTTCGATGAACCTTGCCCGATAGTAAATGAAAGCTGATAAAATTCTCTACAACTTTGATTATATACGTTTTATCGAAATTCCGAACCGTTACAGAGATAATATAGTGCATATATATTATATGCATCGGAAAAAGGAGAAATTATGAAAATTAGGTTTTTAGCTCACGTTTTTCGGATAACTTGGTTGATTTGCGTCCACACGGTTGATCTGAGAAAAAAGTTCTCTTAGAGAAAGTTGTAGAGCATCAAATTTCCTTGAAGAATATGTGGCTGATTGCCAATTTATCATTGACCAATCAAAAATTAGACCAATTTTTGTCATTTTTACTCAAATGTTGTCAGACCACTTTTCTGTGTCCTCGAGCTTCAATCGTCCTTCTTTCTGTCATCTGTCGTCATTTAATTCTATATATACATCCAAACGAATCCAGAATTACATTGGAGACCCCCCCTAGAGCTCATACCCCACCCACCAGGACTTTGAGTATGTTAACTAGGATACACCCCCCCCCCCCCCCACGACTGTGCCAATTTTGGTTTGGATTCTATTTTTTCTACCTCAATTGGGTTCTATTATTTCTCCCTCAAAACCTTCGTTTCCTGGACTACTTAACAAAGATGTCAACGTGTATTTTGGCCACCACTTTTTCAACAAGACTAACCCATATGCTCTCCTCGTAGCAACTCGATTTGCTACAATATTGCATTTGAGCATCGATACTCTTAGTGCCACCGATAGTTTTAGAAAAATATTGAGTTTATCAAAAAGTAAAATAAAAATAAAAATGTAACCTTTCTTACTCGTAGTTTACTTCCTACGTCCACAAACAATTTTGATTCCATGACGAGATTGTCATATATTTTTGATTCTTTGACAATATTAATAGCGTCATATTTTTTCAAAGTTTGAAAGGGATAATTCAACAGGAAGCCCTAGATGCGGATCATCTACATTTATAAAAATGACTGCCAAATCTTTGAGGACTCACTACTTAACAACCAGTGGAGTGTTTGGCACCAAATTGTGTGAGATTGTTTGTGAAGCATCGTAGATGGTTTTAAAGAAGTTTCTACAAAATCGGTCACTTCCTTCATCGCGAACGGAGCTTTCCGATACTATCAGACTATTCATCATCAACACAAAAATATCTATATATAGGAGGAACACATCGATATTTCGATACTATCGATGGTCATCCCTACTCTGAATTTCATCACAGCTAAGTCAAAAGACACAGATCGTTAGCATGTTGTATAGCCATAATTAAAATATGTTGTATAACACATTAGCTCCACGGCAAAACCACAAGCATCCAACTGTCAAACCAACGGTGAATTGATCAAATGGTATTAGCGTAGCTGGAAATCACTAAAAAGTTCAGGGCAATGGCCTCCTGCCTCACAACGTGGAAAGAAATTACAGAAAGTGACGGCAAATCTATACGCAGTTTCACACTGACATTCGACTCAGCCTAACGTGTCTCAAAAAGCTTGCTAGAAACTAAGCAGTGACATACTGTTGTACGTACACATACACGATTAAGAAACACTCATCTATACCACTAATACTCACTATTTTACGAATATGGATGTAGGCTCTATTATGGCCGTCTCCTTGGATATTATCAGGCTTGTAGGGGGGAGTAATCCTTACTTGATTCATAATAACTATATTTGGTCCGTCCCAAGTGATTTCGTTAATCCTGAAACAACAAGAGTCATTCAACAATCTCGCAGGCACAAACGAAGAAATGGTACGTGGAAATCGCATAAAACAAGGCAGCAAATTATATTTCCAATTACGATGGGATTATTATTTAAAATCGAAATTAGTCGCAGAGTTTGACGGGACTGCGAAGTGTTCGTTGCTCCGTCATGGAGCCAATGTGGAGCCGAAAATCAAAAGCAACGATGGCGACATTAAAAATATATATATATATCGTACCTAAAATATTTAGGTAATCGAGACCAAAAAGGATCACTCAGACGCAAAAGTAGGCGATCTGGTTGGCTTTGTTCCTCATGGGGTGGATGGCGAGTGCAATAATTGCGTAATGTACTGCGCAACGTATGCAATTATGACGCACAGCCTGGTATCTCTCACTTAGAAACGACTGAACGAAGTTCCTTGCCTTGACAGAGAAGTGGTACTTCTGAAGCTTACTTAGGCCCACTTTCACCACCCGAGATACCGAGAGTTTAAGCGTTAACGCCCAGGTTAAACCCCCGAGGGAGCACCGATTAGCATGGGAATCCGTGCGGAGCTCGGTAAGTTTGCGGAGCCGTTAGTTGGTGAAATAGGCCCTTACGAGGAGGTCATGAGGAACGCAGTCAAAAGCCTTATCCACATCAATCATGAAAGCTGAGGCGAAATTCCCAGACTCGAACGCCTCAATGATGGAGTCGGAGAACTCAAGGGGGGCCATCCTTGGTCGATATTCTGCAGCGAAACCCATGCTGTTGCTCCGCGAGGAGGGAATTACCTTCGAGAAATGTGACCATCTGGTGTTTCATCTCTTTCTCAATAGCTTTGGAGAAAACTGGCACTTTAGAAATTGGACGATTTCGTGATTTCATTCCGGTCGCCCTTTTTGGGCAGTGTGACGACTTCCGAAACTTTGAGAATGGAGGGAAAGATACCAGACGTGACGGACTCATTGATCAGGTGCGTAAGATGAAAGACCAACGGAAGCCTAATTTTTTTCAGAATGACGGCCGATAAACAGAAGGCGTCGAAACCAGAAGAATTGCTATGACAGGCCAAATTCCTGACAGCCCAAAATGGGACCGTTGTGGTAGTCGTGGATGATGCTGGTGAACGCTGAGGGCTTCAATTCTCTTATGCTCACTAGTGGACACGGCATCCCCCCCGCATGCCTACCCCTGTAATGTTCAGGCTACCTCGGTGATGGAGAGATGCAAAGCGGTAGAGGAGACGCGACATCTCTCTTCCTCGGGCCTCCCACTGGAGCGGCCTTAAAGTGGGCATGTGTGGAGTGGCCACCCTCCCCTAATCCAGGAGTCCTCGGGCGAGGGGGAGCCCACGCTGCCACAGGCACAACGCAGAGGCTTGCCTTAGCACAGTGTCACTGGCCATCCCCCTCGACTGGTTGGAATCGAGGCTGGCCGTGGTGGAGCCATGGAACCAGATCCGTAACTGATAGAGTGAGCTAGAACACTCGGCCCTGCCTATGGTGCTTCGGCGAACAGGAACCCTCCATTAGCGAGGGGGTCCCGGTGTGGACTTGCACCCCCCCCCCCCCCCCCATTATTGCCTACAATCAAGCATGGGAGAGACTAAGTCTAGAAGTTGGCGAGTCCTCCTTAATCTTCCCAGGAACGACAAAGCCAAAACGCTGCAAATTTTACACAAGCGTTTATTATTCTTTGATAGACGTTACTTGTGCAGAAATTTAATTCTGTCAATGAAAAAAATGAAAAGAAAAAAAAAATTTTTTTCGGATTTTTATTTTTCAAAAAAAAAAATTTTTTTGGATTTTTTTTTCAAAAATTCTTTTTTTTACTCGAAAAATATTTAACCTCCTGGGATCCTTCAAAAATCCCATTTTAAGCTCCATGAGAGCCCTGTAGATCGCCACAGTGAACTCGGATCGTTCCGGGACCCCCAAAAATGGATTCTACGTCCAAAAATACTTCGAAAACGACACCTAACTCGATCCCATACCCCAAAGCCTTCAAAAAACCCCACCCGTAGCCCCATAACGCCCCACGGGTTTGAGCGATCGGACTGAAAACCTTGCGGGCACAACTAGATGGTAAACCAAGTATTTTGTCAAAATTTCAGATTTAAAAAAAAATTCCTACTGCCCAAAACGGCCCGGACGGCGGACGGACATTTCGGATTTTGAATGTAGACCTCTTGAAACGGATAATGTCAAATTTTGAGGCCGATCGGAGTCGTCGACCCCCGTCGCGAAAACATAGGTGTATTATTCCAAGAATAATAAACCAAAAATGGCTATTCTTGGAATAATAAACCAAAAGTGATGGTGCGAATATGACAATGAAACGGATAGAAAGGCGAATATGACACGAAAATAGGGATTTTCTAACTTAACTTTTTTGTATTGGTGTTAAACTAAATCCAACAAGATTCTGTGGGAAAATCTG